>JAPZDZ010000021.1:2302390-2315370 GCA_029783805.1 Acanthurus tennentii
AAAATATTTTAAAATGAGAAAAAGTACTGCACTCCCATCAAAAGGCAACAGTCCAAGTCTTTCTCTCCATGATGTGTGTCTGTGAAGACCAGTACACACCCTTCTTTGAACTTGTGACCATTGGCGTGGAACAGTTTTGTTGCTGAGGGGCCGTGTATCAGCCAAGAAAAAAGAAGTCAGCTGGATATTAGACAGGTATTTACATCTTATTCTTTCTGCAACACCACTCCTTCTGTCCCACTTCCTTGTTTTTTTAATGAGACCTGCCGGTAAGACTCATTTTACTGAAGTTCAGTGAAATTCATCAAGGTTTGGGACACATATTTTTGAAGGTAGCTTTGAGTTAGGGTTGTTGAACTGGATCTTGTTTAGCTGAGTGTCAACAGTCAAATGTCAAATATGTCAAATATGGACCACAGTACCACCAGTGTAAGGCAGTCCGGCAGTCCATTCCATCTCTCTGGACAATTACTGAAGCTGTGTAGATCAGCCAAAGATGATAAGCAAAGACAATAGAGGAAGAAGTTTAAAAAAGTACATAGAATTAACAGATGCAAGGTAAAATGGAATCAATGTACAGAAACCACACTACTGCTAATGGTCCCTCTGTGTGTGTGTGTGTGCACCCTTGATCCATTCAGTGTGGTCCTCACAAAAGTTTCCTCTTAAAACCTAAGATTTTCTCAGAAGAATCTTCAATTTAGACGTTAGTATACAGCCTATATTTTTCTGCTGTCTCTTGAAAAAGATATCTGTGACTATGAAGCAAAAGTAGTTCAAAAAAGTATCTAAAGTCTTACCTATGCTAATTGCTAGCTCAGTGTTGGACTCTTGTTAATATGTCATGTTATGTTAAAAAAAAAACAGCATACAAACCTTAAAAACAGTACTATAAGGCACTCTTGACTTTTGCATTGCAGTTTTTTTGTAAACTAGCAAATTAAATTGAAGGAACCCGTTTTGTTATATGTTAAGCCACAAACCAAGCACCCCGTTTGCAGGAAGGTAAAGTTTTCTTAATGGAATGAATGAGACCACCGGGTAGCAAAACACTTTGTGTTTGCCACAAAATTCCTTTGAAGCACTATAAAACCTCTGGTAGATTACCATAAGTATGCCTGTTTGCGGGGTATGTGTGAATGTGCTAGTGTGTTGACCATATCAGCGAGCGACTGGGGAATTAGCTAAACCTTTACCCAAGGATCAATAATGATACAGAGGATTACAACAAATCACAGCTTTAAAAGCCCTTGACAGTGAGCCATACACTCTGACCATAATCACCATAAGTGGTGAGTAAGGGGAGGAGGTTAAGACATATGAACGATCAAGTTATGATGTTAACTGGAAAAAAACCCTCCTTATCTGAGACTAACAAACTGATGTCCATAATAATGTGGAATTACTGATATGTGCACCTTACAATAACATCTGTACACATGATGCTGGAATTTGTAAAACAAATAGATGTATGATTATAATCTCTAATATTCCAAAAAATGAATTTTGTTATTACTCATTTGGTCCATTTGATACCAAAGTTTTTTTGGACTTTTCCTTCGGCTAATGTGCTCCTGTACTTCTCTGACACCAAAATGCCACTCAAGAATCTCACTCTTAAATGCATTTAAATTCAATTTTACAATTAAATAAGAGGAAGTTTCTGCAAATGGTGCTCACTGCAGAGCCAGATAAGCGGAGCCTGACCAAGCCCGGCTTTACTTCCCTGGATTTTTGTCTGATGGTTCTTTTGTGTTTAAGTCAATTAGAGACAGAGTGAGATAGATAAAGTCCTTTCCATAGCAGGATTTGTGATTCATTGTCAGGCTTTTGCTCTGGTATCATTCAGGTTGTGTTTTTTTAGTCTTTTTCAAACACATTATAAAAACCCCACTGCCTCAGCTAATGTCATTAACAGGTTTGCAGAATCAGTTAAGGAGTTTGGATGTTAGCGTGGGCTTTTTGGGACAGATTACACTCCATGATTTCAAACAGGCAAGTGTTGAAATGACCATTAGATAATGCTACTAATGCTTAAGCTAACCTGTCATCCAAACAAACATTCAGAGACTCCTCAACTGTGGCTTCTATTTTTCATCCTCACAATAAAGACTAAATGGCTGTATAAGGGCTTAAGCTCCCTGATTTTGATTTGATTTTACTGTCAGGTAACTGTAAATCATTTTTTTCTGTATTTATGCAGTCAGAAGTGAGTGGCTGCTCCTGTGTCTGCAAGGTTTCTCAGCCAGCCACACTAAGACTTACACTTACAAACAAGGAAGTTGTCTCCCCTGCTAAAAAGGTGTGAACAGGTTAAATGTCAGTGTCTTTCACATCAGCTAGTGTCCTGTTGTGGTTGAATGGCGGTGTGTATAGAAGCATAAAGCAATGATCAATGACATTTTCCTACAAACACTTGTCTGTTTTTATACTCAAGACTGCCATGTGCGGTACAAAAAACCCAAAAACTGTTATTAAGCTTATAGCCAGCTGCTATTTTGAACATAATATTTGATACATCATGTGACTTTATTGTATTTTATTTGTTTATTTCATTTATTCATTTTTTGTCATCTTCTCATTTATCCTGCAGAGTGAAACAAATCTGAATTTCAATTTTTAATATGTGCACCGTTGACGGATATAGCAATGTTGTAAAAGGGACTTATTTTAATTACATGCAAGTGTGCACAAATTTGCTTTTCATTTTACTCACACTCATAATGTGTGAAATAATTCGACTTTCTGAAGCGACAGCCAATTAGACATTCAGCTGAGATCAGCAAGCTCATAAAAGATCAAAAATGTTGTCTGATTATTTAATGGAAGTACTCAATAACAGCCAGTCATCTCAAAATATTTGCAATAGCAGATGTTAAACTCCAAATTATTTGTGCATCCATTACCAATTAGATTATATTAATAGCTATGATTTGTAATATTAATTCTGTTGAAGTAATTACAAAACACTCTTACAATAGTGAGGAGACACCGCAACATCACCAAGGAGATTTTATAATAAAAACCAAGGCACCAGCACGGGATCCCTAAGCACATGGATCTAATTATACATTGAAGAACAAATGTTTGTGTTGTAACCTCATCCTGTCAGATTCATATCTAGTTTACAGAGCAACAGAACTACTCCTTACATCTGTGTGTTCTGTATTTTGAAGTGGTTAAACTTCATATCCATTTGTTGTACAATCCTGGGTTAAATGCAAAGCCTGCTCTCTTAGTTCAGTTAAAGATTATATAGTCAATGCAGTTTGGGAGAGTTAACACATCATTTAGTAATAGATTACCATCACATGATTATGTCTTGTTTAATAATGAGTGGTACGAGAGATTAGAATTTGACATGCTGTAATTATATTTCACTTCTGAATCTACTGTGCCATCCTGTTTAATGATTTTGTCAATTGCTTTTTCTATGTCATCACCTGTTAAGTTGTGTCAGCTATAAGAAAAAAACAAGGAAATTATGAAGGACTTGCCTGAATCCTATTAAGCGTCTTTGGGTTTCTACTTTCACTTGTATTCATTTTCTGCAGATGTGCTACATGGGTGTAGAGGCTTTGCTGAAAACTAAAGCAGATTTTAAAGAGGTGAGACTGTATTAAAAAGCAAAGTAGAAAGGAAATAGTGACATTAACTTCATTTTATTATGAAAACGAGTTGAAAGTGTAACCCTTTCAATATGTTATGTGTAGTGATTGCAATTTTATGTTAATTTCCAAACAATATGTGTATTATTGCAAGCTTTTATAGTTGCCAATGAATAGCAATACTGAGATAATCTTTTGTTGAGAGTACGTCATCTACAAATCAGAATGTGCAGTTTAAATTCTCTAGTCCGTATGTCAAAGTCCCCTTGAGCAGTAAACTGTCCTCAAATTGCTCTGTTGAGCCGTTGAGCTGTATTAAGAGACCCACTACCAGTAGTGTGTGAGTGTGTGTGCGAAAGGGTGAACACAAACTTGTTTTGTAAAGTGCTTGAGGTAGTCAAAGACTTCAAAAGCATTACATAATTGCAGTCTATTTAAAATTTACTATTGAGAGAGTGTATGAGTGAAAGATAATAATGAGGCATGAAAAATATATTTAAGGAGAGAAAAAAAATGATTGAATGAAAATGATAAATGATTAGCTTAAAAGCAAAGAAGAAGGAAAAGAAATAAAAGAGAGAAAAAAAGGGTATTTACTATAGCAATCAAGAGAGGAAGCACATATGCAAGAGAAACATGGTAGAGTGAGCAAAGTATTAGAGGTGTGATTGTATTTAACATTCAGAGCCATCCCGCTGAGATTTTCTGAAGGGTTAATAATCAATGCCAGCACATCAGCTGAGCCAATTAACACACAGCTAGAGATCTTCAATGACCAGGTAAATGGAGCGAGAGAAAGTGAGAGAGGGCGAGAGATTGATTTAATTTATAAACAACTGCAACACTATGTGACTGAGGAAGAAAATGCCTATTTTGAATTGCTGATGTTCTTTTTTAACAGGCCTCATTAGAATGGACAATCAGACAATCTAGGTCATTCAACCATGAGAATATAGCCCTTACAAAGCATTTGTGACCTTTCTATGACAGCTAAATAAAGAATAGAAATGTGTCTGTATATCCTGTCAGGTCACATAAAGGGCAGAACAAGGAGCCAGAAGGAAAGATTCTTTTTTCTACATTTTAAGTATCCAAGTACAGCACACTATTTTTACATCTGCCAAATACCACCACATAGCATTCACCTAGAGGTGGAAGTGTTTGGCCTAACCTCAAATGAGTCAAAAAATGGGTGTGGAGCGCATGTGGAGCACAGTGGGAGGGTCTATCTCCCCCCGCCTACAGGGGACGTGCCAACCTGCCAGGCGTTTAATGGACAGGGTCTTTCCACCCATATCATGACAAAAACACGCAACAGACAGCTGTTGTCTGGTGCACCACATGGGGGCTGCGGGTTTCACATCACCATGCAAATGCTCATTTTGGGCATGCAGAAGCCCCCTGTGAAGCGAGCCCTGAGACTCATGAGTTCTTGGTGAGTTTCAGAGACACAGACCTGTCTCTGCCCTGTCTGTTGGTACAGCTGCAGCAAGTAGAGCAGGTTGAAATGTCGACTTTCTGTCAGAGGTCACACTCCACTGACCGCTGTCTCGGGCAGGTTCCTCCCAACAACCATGGGAAGATAAGACAAGACTTCCAAAGTTTAGGAGTTCTCAGTGTGGCTGAGACTTAACCTTCTGCTGATTTTAAGATAGTACAGGTTGGAGAGAATGAGAAACATTTTACCTTGAAGTATATTTTTCAAATTAAAAACATTTTTTTGGTGCATACAAGTTGACGATGGGACACTCTGTAGCTCTGCGCACATTAGACGGCTTTTAAAGGACAGTCAAACAGGGGTCTTGACAGCTAAATAGTTGCTCTTAGGCTGATAGTCAGCTCTAGCTCACTCTTCTCAACAGAGACCAGTGATTCTGCAGAAGCATTCATGCAGCTGATGTCAACAAAGAAAAGGAAGGGGCCCAATAATCAGCGCAGGATGGTCACTGCTCTGCTCAGAACCATTCAGAGAGGAATGAATGTAGGTTAACGGTGGTAAAGAGGCTGGGAATCGCTGGGTCTTACTCAGAGGCAGTGATTTTATCAGTAAAGAGGTAATGCAAGTCAGCAGGAAACGAAAGACAGCAGGCAGCAGTGACGCTTCCTTTAGCAGGGAGCTGAATGCATTTGGATTACAACTTCATGATCAGGCTGCATATGCTAATTTTCAGTGGGCGAACAATGGCACACAACTGTAGCATAGTATTACCCACAGAGCCCAGTAGAAGATGGAGCATGTTTGAGATGGAAATGTGTAAGAAAAAGAATAAATCAATGATAAAAAATAAATAAATAAAGGGAAAAAATGACACATTCAGGAGGTCAATTAGTGGAATACACTGCTCAGAGCAATGCAGTAGATGCAGCAGTGAAAACTCAGATCCTTAAATCATGATAGGGCTTTCTTGTTCAGAAAAACATTTTGTGTTTACATTCAGTGCTTTTTTACAAGAATGCATTGTGAATCTATGATAAACTTGTTGAACACAATGTCCTCCTTGGTAGAATTATTTTAACACCTACAGTTTTATATCTGTGGTCATATCCAATAATTTTTTCCTCTTCTCCTTTTTGTTGGTGAATCACTGGTTCCTGATTGATGATATGCCTTTTTTGTATTCTAATTAAATGCTGGCTGAGCATAGGATGCAAATGAAACTGAAACTTGCTCAAAACATTGCTCTCTAGTGCTTCAGTTGTACAGGGGGCCTTTTTGGCATCAATTAACACTTTAATAGTAGACATTTAAGAAATAAACTGAAATTTCCAGTGGAATGAACAAATAATTGTTTTGACATTATCTTAAATAGGCCTACTACTTATTGTTTCCTAGAAATATCTACTAAAGATAGCAACTATTGTTGGCCTGTCATGTGTCTTATAGGTCATTGTACAGCATTGATGCCAAAAAATGGAAATGCTGTGTTTAATTAAAAATGTACTTATATATAGATATAAATAAATAAAAACAGAATAGTCTCTGCAAACAAGCTGTGTAGCAGCAGTGGTTCAAATAAGTAATCCTGAGCCCAGGCAGTAATATCCTTTCAACAATCATGTGTGTCATGATTCATGTGCTGCATCCTTGCTTGTGAATGGCTTAACCTTTTGATGGGTTAAAAAAAATGTATCTCAAAAGTCTAATAGCATAATTTAGGCCTAAAGAAATAAGTGTAGACTGATGTCCAAAGTCCAAATCACTCTGCTCCCACTTCATACTTCTTGTGTTGCTCCCTTTACCCACTGAGTCCTCTTTTTCCCAAGAGTCAAAGTCCTGGTCGGATCACTGTAGATTACTATAGTGGTTGAATGTGACAGAGTATAAGTACTTTGTTACTGTACTTGATTTGATTACTGTACTGTATTTGAGTACTTCCTTCACCACTGGGTCACTTCAGGAACATACTCTCTGTAATCAAGCTAGTCTAACCATGTTTACTGGAGCCATATTCTGTTATCTGCTCACTTGTCTCTGGTTCTGGTGTGTATTGCTGTGTTGTATCTTGTCCCACTAACTTTGTCATACTTACTTGTCTATCTGCTCAGCAGATAAAGAACAGTATGTTACCCTGATGTTTTTCATTAAAAAAAACAGCTGCCTGCTATGGCTGGGAATGGCGCTTATGAAAACAAAGTTGAGAACTGGAAACCAAGACGATGACAACTCCTGAGTAAACTGCAGACAAGTGATTATTTTCTTTACGTTCCCCAAGCAACCTCCTTCATATTATGCCTGTTGATATGGAAATGTTGATTGTTATTGCAGCTTTAATTTAAATCCTCCCTTTATTAATTTAAAGAAATGTAACACACTTATCCTCTTCTCAGAAAAAAAGACAAAAAAAAACTTTACAGTCTCAGAAAAATAAACTCCTCAAAGCTTATAGGTTATGAAGGTGTTTTGGTTTAAAAATACAAGACAGAGGTACCACAAAACTGCAACCTTCTTTTCTTCTGATGTGTGTTTCTTAAGATGTTGCAGTGTCAGCATCAAAGAGACTTGATATCTGAAATGTCACTTGGTAGTTTGTGCTGCTCAAACATCTAAGAGTCATTTAATATTGGGAAATCTTTATGATGTGTCCAAGACGTAAAGATTCAAAGTCAACAAGAACAACAAACTGACTTTGGATATCTTATTTATATTTTTAGTTTCTTTTTTTTTGCTCTTTTGGCTTCTGTAAACTGCTCAGAAACAACTTCAGGAAAATGTATCATATCAAAAAAGGTGTGGTTGTTTAGACAACGGTCATATCTAAGGCCCGGTGCACACATATGTACACATTGACAAGACATGTTCAGACAAGGCCAAAGGTTCTTCTGTAAACTATTTACACTTTGTATTTTGATGTTCAACAAAGCAGATAAGATTTTTGCAATCTGCAAATATCTGCAAAAATTGAAAAAAAACAACAACCCTGAGCAACGCTGTTTTTCCTCTGTCCATGCTATTTGAAGGTGTTCTTAGTTTTACTCAGCAGAGTCAAATCAGAAAAACTGCTCAGCAGATAATTTGTGAATACTGATATGGTTCTGGTGTCTAAATTTGGCTCACAAATATAAATTGATATAAGCATAACGGGGAAGTTTTTTTGGTTATTTTGACCATCTTGCTTTTGCTTTGGTTTTCTTGCAAGTGAGTTTTCCAATGAGGCTCCATTGCATTAACATTCCCAGATTATTTTATTTATTTTAGTGTACACTGTATGGCAACAGGATGTGAGTAAAGCAAAGCTTATACATCAATAGTTGTGGTTCTCATTTCCTTTGTACTGAATAATAAAACATCACTTTCCCAGTGGCTCTCAGCTACTCCATGGATGTGGTGTTTTTGCCCATGCTATGCTCGAGGATGTTTGGCTACTTTAACATTATTGCCCATTCTCCAGATGTTGCCATGTTCCATATGCTTCAGTTGGAACACTTTGGTATGTTTGACCGCCTGGTTTGGAAGAAACATTGCTCCCAGCCAAGGCAGAATGCAAGCAGACATTGTTACCTAGCAGTGAGGAAAAAATCCTCAACATTAAGTTTCCAGATGTCTGTAGAAACAGTGTATCACTGTCAGCAAAGAAATAACAAAAAGACGGGGCAGCCAGTAACCACTCTGGCCATTGAAGTTGCTCTCTCTGTATGTCCATATGGCCTTTGGTGCTTTGGTTTAGTGTGTTACCTGATTTTTCATGCACAGACATTTTGCAGCTGTATTACCATTTAACTCCTCCCCAAACTATATAGAGCCCAGGTAAGAATTACATCTATGTGAAACAGAACAAATGTTAGACATTAGCCCCTTGGTTTCATGAATATAAGAATCGCTCTCTTCACTTGTCATCAAATTACTCCTCAAGGCGTAATTTGTTGTAACTTGTTTAATGCTCCAGAGTATCAACCTCAGTGGCTGATTCAGTGCTTTCAAATGTTAGTGTTGTACTTGAATTATTAACTATCAAGAATGTAATAATTAATTAATTAATCACAGTT
Source organism: Acanthurus tennentii (assembly GCA_029783805.1). NCBI lineage: Eukaryota > Metazoa > Chordata > Actinopteri > Acanthuriformes > Acanthuridae > Acanthurus > Acanthurus tennentii. The sequence continues at coordinate 2,311,483 of JAPZDZ010000021.1, forward strand.
GAGTTGATAAAGAACTCTACCAGAAACCCTGAGAACCAGGGTTACAACACAAACTCACAACATGTCTAATACCTTGAGTATGCTATTTTAATGTCAATTGGCATGGGTCTCAATGCCCAATACACAATACACCGTGCACATGTCTTGTTTTGTTTTTCAAAAATCTAGATGTTTACTTCCCTGCTCAATCTACTTTACACTCATTTTGCCTCTTTTTGGATTTGCTCTATTCTCAAAGTTGCAGGTGTGAAATTACTCCTTGATACTATAACACATTAACTGGAAAGTTTGTGTCAACTAAACACGCTGTAAAGTATTGCTTCTAATCCTCCTATTTCACGCTAGAGGGAACAGTTGGATGCAAAGACTTCACAGTACATTCAATAACCAGCAGGAAAAAATGTGAAGGGTTTGAAAACCATTTTGACAGAATGGCAAGGTTTTAGGAACTTCTTTGCAGTCAGTCAGAATTAATCTTTCAATCTGTCCATCCATCCATCCATCCATCCATCCATCCATCCATCCATCCATCCATCCATATGTTGGTGATATTTTATCTGTTGTGTTTTCTGCTGTCCAGTTTGCACTCCATTGTTCTCCTTTATCTTTGTAATCTATTTTTCTACATTCTGTGTATGACCACAAACCAAGTGCCGCACTAATTTCACAGTATGTTTTATGTTGTTTTATGTTATATTGTTTTTCAATACTTGGGATATTTATTTATTTGAGAAAGTAATACAGTGATAACACAAGATCAGTGCTTTCATGACCAAAATAAACAACCACACCTCTTGTATTAGGTCATAACAAATGTTATTTTAACAGCTAAAAACTGAATCCTAAAGTTTGTGCCATGATTTTCGTACAAAAAGTGAAAACGCTCTTAAAGGGGGCTGAAGGTGCATCCACTCATTGCCTCTCATTCAGAAAATATGGAACTATGTTGTTGCCCTGTGAAAGTGCAGTGTGCATCATGATGGTTAGCTTGAAAAACATTGCAGAGATTCTGCCATTATCATTAATGAAGAAGAACAGTGACTTTAGTTAAGACTAAATGTTCTGCAGGAATGTGAACCTTCAACTGAGGTCATATCTTCTTCCAAAAATCAAATGTGGACATTTCTTGACATCAAAATGCAAAGTGAAGTGATAAGATTTTCTCTGTGAAGTTTTACATTCACTTTGCACAATTTTCTCTAACTTGGTTATATCAACAAAACACCTAAAATAGCTATATCCTAATAAACAAAAATTTGATTTAAAGGATTAAGTCACTGATAAGAAATGGTCTGTTTTGGTAAACAGTTGACTCTTAGAGAGAGATACCGGCGCTGCATCCTTCAAGCTAGAATCAATAAACTCTTAGATAAGACTAAACACAAAATGTCACAGTTGTTTGTACTTCATCATAAACTTTCATTACTGTCAAGGGTAAAAGCTATTAAAACCCCCCTAACCAGTGATTATTTGATAGAACAAATTGATTTCATTCATTTAAATTCCAATTAATCTTCAGAATAATCTCTTCTTGTCATTTATAAATCATTGCAAAGTACACAGAAGGGCCTTGCAGAGAATAACTAATTCCCTGTTCTGTGAAGACCTAATTTCTCTGACATGTGTTCCTATGTATTCCCGAAACAGTATAACTGCTGTGTTTCTTAATGTTACCGCCAGAAAAAAAGCTCTGGTATTTGCACTTGCAGACACCATGCAGTTCAGGAGCCATAACCTAACAAAAAGACCTAGATATGGTTTATATAGCAGTTTACTTTCCTTAGATTATTAGTGATTATTAGTTCAACACTTTGAATAGGTTTGCTTTCCTTCTTAAGTCACTAGAGACAAATTTTCTGCACATTTATTTTAACAAAAGACAAGAGACCGTCAGTAATTGCATTCAGAGCCTCATTGTTGAACTGAGTGGAATTTGCTTAAGGCCTTTAAGCTAATTCAAGCCACAATGAAAAGGAATCTCTTTTACATCCAAGCACTAGAATTCATGGTCCTTTTGTCCTGTTTTTACTTTTCTGTTAAGTGCCTACTTTCAAACACACATTTCCAAATGAAGACACCGATACCATTCTGATTCAATGACATTCACTTATACTGCGACTTCAAAATTTAACTTATTTCACAGTGTTTTTCTAAGTTCACAGTAAATCAAATTACACTGTGACATGGAAGGGGTCACCCAAAGTTGTAAATTAAATGTTTTTTATAAAAATGATTTGGAGAAGCTGAAGCATTGTTGAGTGGAAAATGTTAATTTTAACTTTTTAAATAGTAGTTCAACCAAACATTTTTAACTCAAGGTCTACTTATTAGAGCTGAAGACTTGAGACTTAAACTCAAGTCAGACTTGAGTTATAAAAATGACTAAGCTTAGACTCATTTGCTGTGAGATATGATTTACTTTAGAGTTGAGCATCCAAAATACTAATTGACTGACATTTACTTGTCAGTTCATGTATCTAAACAAAGTATAGTAAAACATAACCAGGACTTTGCAATTTATTATCCTCCGATTGTGTTGATTTTCCTTTTTAACTGTACTGTCATGTAAACAGGATCTCTTTAGCTGGAACATGGTAAGGAGGCTGATGCGCTTTGAGAATTTGATTGACATCTCATTTTACTTATTGAAGTCTTCATTATAAAGGATGAGTCTGACCCTTCTCCTTTGTCATAAAACTAGTTACAATTGATTGTGCACATTCTATTTTTCATATTGCCAATGGCATTCTAATAATCAGAATATACTTCTGTTTGCTTTTGTTTGTCTTGTTTTCGTTTTCAAGCCAAAAGTGGAAGACAGATGAAAGAGGACTACTGCAGGACATGAAAAAATAGTAGTAAAAATGCCAAAAAAATATTTGACCTTAATATAAATATAAACAGCTTAAATATGAATGGGTTACTTTATAATTTACTGACATTTATCTTTATGTAAACACATTGAATTCCCTTCAATTGTGATATAGTTAAATTGCCTTGACATGCCATTAGGCAAAAATGTGTTTAAAAGTTTGAGGGAGCCTTTGATACCTGTGTGCTGTTTTCTTTGTCTAACTCCTTCTTAGAAAAAAAGTGTGAGGTATTCTATTTCTATTCTATTTTTGTATGTTTTTATTGATTTTGGACTAGATGTGACTACGTTCTACAGTACCATCACATTTTCATCTAATAACTCCTATCTCTACTTATCTGAGGGCATGTGTTCGGCGTAAATAACAAGTCTATGTCTGTGTGTTCAGACATCATTTACTCAGAGCTAGTGGCACTCAAAGTGACTCTGACAGCTGGGGAATAAAATCAGAGCGTGCTTTTCAAAAGAAACCACAGCCAGCCATGTACACCAAAGGTTCAAAAACTGCATTCAATTTAACTCGGGCATTTTACAAGGATTGTTGAAAGTCACACCAGACTTATAATCGGAGCAGTGCACAGCCCATCATAAGTAGTTCCTTTATAAACATTGTAATGTTGCTGTTTGTCTTGCCCATATATGGTGTCAAATATTTCTTTTAATTTGCTCAACTTCAGCTTACAATGGGCTTGTAAAATGTATTTGTGGTATTTTACAATAATATATAATCAAAATGTTATAACATTAATCGGTGTTGGGACTAACGAGTTACTTTGTACTTTGTTACTTTGTAACGCGTTACTGTTACGGCGTTATTTTTTGCGGTAAGGAGTACGTTATTTTTTAAATTCAGTAACTCCGTTACCGTTACTACATGATGCGTTACTGCGTTATTTTACGTTATTTCACAGTCTCGGCTAGAGACTGAGAGAGCTGCAGTGCAGTGTTGTGTAGTCCTGAATCTCCCTGTGTCAGAGAGGGGGAGAGAGGACACGCGCTGTGGGGGCGTGTTTGTG
>JAPZDZ010000021.1:2319927-2332530 GCA_029783805.1 Acanthurus tennentii
AAAACCCCCATCATACAATGTGTATTTTAAACTTCTCTCTTTGAATGGATTTCATACTCGAATGCAGGACACCCATTCCTTGCAATTTCAGGGAAACTGAATAAACAGTGAGGTGGTTGACATGACATGTTTTTCAGCCATCAGGATACACTGTTTTATGTTATAAATATATGTTACTAGTTTGGTTGTTGTTAACAATTTATGCACATGTCCATTTGGAGTCAGGCTGGCACAAAATGTATTGACATTTTGTGCACATAAACACTACTGATTAAATTTTGCGACTATTATTATGACCTGCTGTGAAAATTGTTTGCTAATTTGCAGTGTTCTGATTCAGAACAGGGATATCCAGTCAGCACGGGCTCTAAGCATAAAGTAAGAAGTCACAGCTCTTTTAATATCTGAATAATATATTGACAAGATCAGAGACAACTTATCAGACTCCAGGGTCAGTATATTATTAAGAAGAGGTCTAAGGGAGCAATTACAACAAATATTAAAAACATGGCTGGTGTGATTAATTGATTTGACCGATAAGAGAATAAATTTTGATTGAATAAATTTGTTTTTTAATTATTCTGGAACATTCTGCAGATCAAAAGTTGTAGTTCTATGCTAAAGAATAATGTTCACATGAGCAGCAGGGTAGGCTCATTTTTACAGAAACAGTTCCACAGCTGAATGTCTGCAGGTTTTATTTACGGCACACAGCCAGCATTGTGCATAACAGCCACCATGTGTTGTGTGCAAGAGCCCTTGAATGTGACACAAAAACCCCTCAGGTGGTGTCAGCATTTATAAACAAATCTGCCATTTGCTCTCATTATGCACAGGACAGGTACAATCTAGTAATAATGTGTAAGTGCACAAATTGGGATCCAAAGGCAGGTGCCCTGGCACCCCAAGAGACACAGGTATAATAACACCTAGGTATAATCAAGGACTTTATTTATTGATGAGGTAAGCTTGTAGGTGGCACATTCACACCAGTTTCCCTCAAAAGACAAATTAAATTGACCATATGAAAAGTTGAACTCCTCAGTGAACTTTATGTTACCTCCATTAGGCTATGATAACATTACACTGACCAGCTTTTATGTTCTAATTCATGTTAGTTTTTCCTCCCCACTTTACATAACTACCTTTTGTTGTTGTTGTTGTTGTTGTTGTTGTTGTTGTTGTTGTTGTTTGCCTTTTAAAAGACAGCAACAACTTGGCAGTGCCAACAACTTTCATCCAAAGTAACACTACCCCGACACATGAAATGGAATGTTTGCCCGTTAACAGCATTCACAAGGGGGCAGGTCATTAAGAAAAAGTTGGAAGGTGATCGTGATGGTTGTGCTTTGCTGTCAAGTTTCCTTTGTTTTTGTATGCAGTCATGTTATTTTGTTTTTCCTGTTTTATTTTGGTAACTCCTGTTCTGTGTCTTGTCTACTTATGTCCTGTCAAGTGTCTCTCCCCTAGTGATTACCTGCCCTGCCCTGATGCGTTTCACCTGTGTTGATTGCCCCACCTGTGTTTCATTGCTCCTAGTGTGTATATGGTCTCTGTGATTCCCCATTTGTCTTTGTCAGATTGTTTGCCCCAGGTCCTGTCATGTTCCTTGGTTCAGTGTTGCTCTCTGATTCTTTGTCCTTTTTCCTAGTTTGTTCATCTGTAGTTTTATATTATTTCTCAGTTGTTTTTTGTCTGACCTGTCTTTACTGATACAAGATGCAAGGGAAACATGCAGTGTAATAGTCAATGGTACTCAAGCTCATGTTGCTTTTAGATGGGGGAAGCTGGTTTTAAGTTTTTAATGTTGACATTGTCAGTAATTTTTAAATGTTTATATTTAAGTCTTACCGATACCTTTTTAACTATTAACTATTAAAAACACAGGAACTCCTGATGGCCAATCAACCCTTGGATATAATCCTAACCCTAAAGATTAACTGACCAATATGAACAAGAGAACTCACTGATTCTTGACTAAAAACTTGTCATGCTGGTGGCAGGAACTCTGTTGTGGGAATGTTGGATCATGTGGTGACCTCCTGATGTCACTGCTCCTTAATGTAGAGAAAGAGTTACCATTCATTTATATACTGTATAAACATGTCAACATATAAATGACATTGATTGCCCTAAAATCTTATTGTGTGTTGTTGATTTGAAAAAAAGCAATAAAAAATACATGTTGAAAAATAAATGTGTATGTGGACAAAGTAGAAAAAGTAGAAGTATGAACAGGTAAAGGATGGATTTTTCTGGTAAACAAAGATACTATCAAATTGTTAAACCAACTAGCTCAAGTATTTTACACTCTTCGATCTTGATTGCGCAATGCAATTTTTATTCATTAAATATGCAGGATGGAACCTGGTGAAGCTCATAATCCTCAGTCATTAATACTGTTTGTGATGGTCAGATTTTTAATTGAGTCCCCTAGCAATCCATGCCAGCCTGTGAAGGCAAGAAATATAGCAGGAGCACATGAAATTTATGTGCTATTAAGTTGCAGTGGTCATTAGTCACTGATAGAAAAAACTGCACTTCACATGTAATTCAACCGGACGAGCCGGTGAAGAGTTTATTCATTTGGTGGGTATGCAATTAATTATTCTGCCATCCAGCTTCAAACAGGTCTCCTGCTGAATGAAATTGTCCAATAATTTAGACATAATAATTTAACTTGATTGCATGTGGTCCTGACTGAGACACAACTTTTTGGGGGCATCTCTGAGTTCACCAAATTTCATTACCCTATGGAAATTGTATTCATGAAAGGCAAGAGGTGGGTAAATTCATTAATTAGGCATCATCTGGTCTCAGCATAATATTAGACTTGTTCAAATCAGAATCTTGATGGCTGTAAGTGGCTCAACTCACAGCTGCACCGCTTTTCTTTGTTTTTGAAATCCCCTCCTCCTCTTCTCCTGACTGCCCTTATTACCAGGACTCAGAGGGCAAAATGTAATATTTTGTTCAGGGGTGTCGGAGGTTAATTGTACAGCGTGTGTGGGTGTGTGTGTGTGCACATTGCTATTCAGCACTGGACCTGTTTTTAAATTCAGTTAGAGACACTTCTTTAACTGCTGTTTTATTCAAAGTCAGTGTGTCTCTGAACTCAGTCTTCATTTATCACGACTGTGTTAGAATCTTGGCTGCTTTACTGTCCTCAACAACACACACATCCAAAACAAAATACATCTACAACAACGACAACACTTCCACCAGAGAAAATGGAGGACTCTGTTGTTTGTTGTTGGTTGATTCAAGATAGACACCATATAGACACTGATTCATAAATGATATTAACCATTTAAAGGATAACCAAGAGTCATTGTAATTCTTTTTGTGGTAATAGTAAGAAAAATCAAAGAGCCTCCACCAGATTGCAACATAACAGTCATGCCAAGCATCTTTATAACCAACCAGACAACCAGGATTACTGACAAAGCTTCTCCTGTGTCACAGAAGATATGTTAAAGTTAAGTAATACGTTCCCATGCAAAATGAACTTCTTTGTGTAAAATTGGTGGTGTTCCCTCCTATAGAGTAAATACATCTGGACTGAAAATTCTGCTTGTGCCGCCATCTGGAGTTGCTGCTTTCCTCTGTTGTGTAGTACAGCACTTCACAGTGCACATACTGTGTGAGGCTCTATCAACTCAGCATCCTGAGTGTGTTAAAAATAACACTGTGCCCCCACTTAAAAACATTGTCTGTGAAGTACAGATGGAGAATTAGAACTGGTTTCACAGTGTGTTTGTTGGTGTGTGTCTCTTTTGCTGAAAAGAACAGCAAATATGAGCACTGTGCTGTTTGATTCATGTGTAAATGATCAAAATGACCCCCCAAGTGTAAAACACAAAGTAGAAAATGTTTCTGCTAATATTGTCAATATTAGGGGGTGAGTGCAAGGGGAGTGTGGTTTCACAAACACAGGGGGAGCAGTGCTGATGCACAGCTGTGACACAGGACAAATATCAAAACACTCCTCTCTTCAGGAAAAATGTTGCTACTTTGACATAAAGGAACCTCTTTTATATGTTGAAACACCTCACTGGTTATTTGAACATATTTTTGGAAGTTTTGAGCAAGTTGCCAATAAAGCATGTCAAAGGTTAATATGTGTTAATGTAAAGTAGCCATGGCCTGAATATAACCTCAGGTCCTACACATGACTCTGTCACAGTGTACCCAGGAATAAAACTAATTTATACTTAAATTATCATTCTGTCAATATTCATAAGGTTATACATACATTGTTTGAGGTGAGCATCCATTAAATGTCTACAGAGTGCACTTAAACTAATAGTATTGGATATGTTCATATATACTGTACTTGATTTGTTTTATTATCCCATGTAACTGCCACTCCTTATAAGTACCTAATTATCTTTATTTTGATTTCAAACAAACCACACATCATTGTTTATTTTTCATTATCAGAATATGGGTAGGTTGAATCACTACTCTTATTCCCTGCAGACTAGTAATACCTACATTTACTAAAATTTGTATCAGTGATTGAACTCATAGATGATGTACCTTTCTAATTTGTCCCTTCTGAGTTATGCTACAAGCACTGAATAGAGCAGCCAGTGATGTGTTGAATCTTCTTTATTGGCAGCTTCCATCATCACTTAGATTCCACCTTAACACCAGCCCTGGCACCTGAATAAAGATTTCCTATCATGGAGCCTGAGCACAGACGCCACGCTCTTAAAATGTGACAAATGCAAATGGGATGAGAGAAATCAAATGTGACTAACGTGTATGGAAACAGAGAAAATCAATTGTCTCCTGAACAAATGGATGAGCTATTAAAATGATTGTGTGCTACAGGAATATATTATCTTCAGCAGCTGCCAGCAGAGGCAACAGCGACTCATATTCCAAGTCCGCTTGGCCCAAGACAGCACACAGAGCTTCTACTAAGGCAATTATATCTGCACTCTGCATGAGCAGAACATGTGATTTATCTGCCTGCCCACATTATTATTATAACCAGCATAAAGCATGTAATAAAACTGTGGCTGCACAATGAGAGAGTGCAATTTCTAAAGAGGACTTGTAGACCTTAAACGCATACTTTTCCAGAGTTAATTTGTCTATTTGTCTTTCAGAGGAGATGGTGCAGTGATGCTAAAACCTTGGCTTTGTGGCAACAATACTGTTTTCCAACTTTAAGAATACAATAGCATTTGACTTGTGCTGAAATGGTAGGTTGGGAGTCAGGGACCAGACTGTGTAAATTTGCCTAATATCATGATGAGGAGTTCTCTCTTTCCTCGACCCATTTGTCAGTAGCATGAAGAATAAAGACTTTAATTAAGGCTGATGCCAAAGAGACAATTAATTAAACATTTAAAAAGAGAGAGGCTTTTGTAAAATAACTGCATCTGGCTAAAGTTTGGATAAACAGTTTTTCAGCATTCTCTGTGGGGTAGAAAGGCTTCAGAGGAGAGGATTCAATCCACTCATCAGATAAAGACAGTCACAGGGCTTCAAATACAGCCTGTTTACACTTCAAAACAATCACAGCATCTCTGCAGGCATGGCAAAGGTTACACAGTGTGGAAATAACAGAGATTTACTTTTTTAAAGATAATTTTTTGAAGATTCTGAACTATAATAATCTCTCCAAAATAAAAAAAACAGATGATGTAAATGATACCTATACTCAATCCTATTAGCTGAGAGGAAAATGTCACAGATGAAGAGCCTCCTGCTTTAAACCAGAATACATCTCCACATGATATTGATGGGATCGTAACCTTCTGAAATGACAGCTTTAGTGGGGTCTGAAACGTGGATCCATTAAAGTTTTAATAAACTAAATCACAAAATGGCACTGGCTCACTGTGCTGGGTGACCAGTGTCCTTTGGAAGAACTGAGGCATCAAACATTCTCCCTGTTTGTCCTGATAAAGTGTCAGGTTTCAACACCAGTGGGAAATCTTATCAGTACAAGATGTAATGAAACAACAAATAAAAAAGGAAAACAAAATGTCTCCTGAATAGCCCAGAGTGATTTCTCTTTTGTCAGGGAACATACATTATTTGTTACACAAATCTGAGTCCATATTGTTCTAAACCCTTCCTCTGCACAGTGAATGTCTGATCATTGATCGAATCCTAACGAGGGACAGCAGGTTGGCCAAACTTTGCAGCTCTCCATATGCCAAAGTGCTGTTCATGGAGCTCTAGTCAGAGTGATATTTAAGAGTTAGATGAGTCTTTTTGTTTTTGTTTTTTTTCCTCTTTTGTCTCTCAAACTACATGAATTTAAAACACAACAGTGACAATGTTAGCAACATGTCAAACAATGTGTTTGTCCGCTATACAGCTAATGTTGCTAATAAGCTGAAACATTCAATTGGCCAACCACATTGCTGTATTGGGTTGTAGGTTTTGAGAGATGAAGTGCAATTTGTAATTGCTCCAACAGTGTGTTGGAACTTATAATAAACAAATGCTGTAGACATCAATTTCTGACAGTTAAATGTAATGGTAGCATCTCAATCCTGCTGTCAAGGCTCTGAAACCTTCAATAAGAGTGAGAAGAAAAGTCTGTCTATCATCAGGAATACTTTCAGTATCAGTTGTCATCATTTGGCATGTAGCTTGAGCTTTCAGAGCTGTGGGTAGCCACTGTGCAGGGCCTGAGTATCATCTCTTTTTCTAAGCTGTTATCTTGGTCTCTGACAAGAGAAACATAAAGCTATACATGTACAAGAGGTACACGGCTGTTTTCATTTGTAACTATTTATTGGACCTCTTAGCATGCGTGTGCAGACTGCTTGATCTACATCTTTTTCACATTTTTTTAGCAAAGACTTACCCAAGCAGACATTTTGCCTTGACACACAAGCTCTGACAGCAAACACCTGTGTGAGTAGGCAAGACCTTAGTGAACAGTTGCCTGTTGCTGCTTTCAGTATGCAGGGTTGCCTTGGATGATATTCTGCCTTCCTGATAATCTAAGTCAATTCTACTTTGGACTCCTTTTTGGTCTCCACCAACTTGCAACTTAGGCTATTTAGTGTGACGTATGCACGACTGTTTTCTTTATGTCTTTATGAACTTTCTGTGTCTGCTGTTCAGTGCTGGGCAGGTAATGAATGTTAGGCATTTCAGAGCTTTGTTGTTGCCTAAAACTACTGCCTGCTGCAGCTGGTAATAAAGTTGATGAGACATGTGGGACTGAACCAAACCAGTAAAGCTGTCTGCATAAAATCAAAACAATAAGCTCCGTGATTCTGAGGAGCCCCTAATGCTGAGGGAAACTTAATAAATATTTGATTGATCTGACATGATAGTGCTTGATGATTATTAGTGTATTTTTCTCTACAACCAAGTCCCTTCACATTAAATACACTCATTTGAATTTTAATAAATGCAGCTTTCAAGACTTTGTACAAAAAAACTGTCTTCATAATACTACAGTTTTTTTTCGAGTTAAGGAATTTTATTTGCATTTTTTGAATTGTTGTTTGTTGCATTACTACTTTTGCAGAATAAAAGGATTTGATTAACATCACTACTGTAGGCAAGAGCAAATATATTTTGACTGGGAGGGGGCAAAAGTTTTTATAAATATACAACTGTAGATTGAGAGACATAAGACAGGTGCACACAGACACACGCACACACGCACACCATAACATGGAGATTAACACACTTACAGAAACAGAGACACACTGAAAGTCACTTAAGACATTAGGTGTTGTCAGAATTGGGCAAGTGTCCCAAACTACAGGAAGTCCTTCCAACAGCTTGACTTATAGATGAAGGTCTTTGTGAGCATAAACATATGGAAATGCCCCCCCCCCCAGACACACACATGAAAACACAGCAGCACACACACACAGCCTCCTGCTGCTGCTCCTGGCGAGCTACGAGACATGGCCTCCTGGCTAGAGAATAGCAGAATTGTGTGTTTGTGGACCATCTGTTGCTGAGACTGATATAGATATAACACAGACATGCAAACACTCACACTAGACACAGAAACAAATACAACATACTTTATAGACACATTTCGTCTTGCTCATGCAGATAGATGTGTAAAAAAGGTTCAGTGAGGAACACTCTTGTCATACGTTTAACCATTTATTGCAACAAATGGAACCAAAGTCATACCTGCTATGCTGGTGACGACTGAAGTCAAAACAGAGGGGGGAATCAGAGTGTTCCCTGGGTATACAAGCAAGGAAGGCTGCATTTGCAACACCAGGACCATCTTGTTGTGAGAATGGGTGTTGATTGTTGTGTAACTGATCAAAATTGATAATTCAATCAGTGGGCTGTCAGTTGATTATTGCAATATCACTCCTGTGTCCTTCATAAATTAACATGAAGCTTAATTTGTTATTACTGCCCTTTTTAAACCCCACTGATTTACAGTTAAATGAGCACTTTTTCCAGTAAGGATACTTATTGCTTATTGTCATGGTCTTAAACCTCATTCTCAAAAACAGCTACAACAACTATACTTGCTCTGCATAGCCTTGGGATAGAGAACAAAATGTATTCAACTCGTGACCTTCATAAACTCTTGACCGGACAGAGCTCTCCTTTTTCCTCAGAGCCAAAAAAGGGTTTGGTCTGAGTGTGGACCTTGCTAATGTCCACCTGCAGCTGCCTGCAGCTAGGGTAGACTGTTGGGCATAAAATTCACCCACTCTCTCTCTTAGCTGAAGTCAGAGCAAGTAGCAAGGCTGTCTTGAATAACAATGCCTTGAGAGTGGAGTGCTCCAGAAGCTCACAGTGAATTTTACCAGAGGCTTCAGCACCAGTGGCAGTTTCCACTGAGAGAAGACTTAGGCACGTATGACCAGACATTGCCTGCTAAACCCCCTGTGACAATCGTTTCACAAGGGGATGGCTGAAGACTGGACTCTATCCAACACCCTTGTGGCAAGAGAAAATAGCTGCTGCATAAACTTCAGTAGTGGGAGAGATAGCCCCTCTTTAGCAGATAGCAGTGGATCTTGCCCTCACCTCCTCGATAATTATGTGGAACAGTTTAGACAAACAAGCTGACATCAGCCCGTCCCTCTCAGGAACCAAGGCTTTAGAGGTCATCCCAAATCCCAGACCCCAGCAGGTGCAAGGCTCCAACACGAAGCTCTTGCTCTGAGGCCAAAAACCACAGCTTCAACAAGGAAATGACTCTGCACTGCCTGTCAATTTGAGCTTCCATGGAGCAGGTGGCCTTAGTTATGTACCAGATTAACCAAACTGATAAAGAAGAAGTCCTGGTATAAAAGCCGAGCTTGGATTCACAACTGCTCCTGGCCAGTGTTTGGTCACAAGAAAGTGAACAGGGAAAAATGGGATTCTTGCAGGTCAAGCAGTCGACAATCAGTTGTGTCCTCAGCTGTTGTGTCCACATCTTTACAGAGATCTATTTTCAACTTAAAATCCTTGATTAAGTTGTTACACTTAATGGACAGATTATGGTCCAGGTTGACAACTTTTGTGTTTTATGTCAGTGATACTTGGTGCTCAAACTAGTTAAAGTGGATGGACAGTGATTCTCAAATGTCAAAAGTTTCATGTGAAGAAGCCAACAACATTACCATCACTATCTTGTTGCTGCTGTGTATATTCCCTCAGACACAAATTCATACACACAATTAAATATATATGTTTTTTTTCTAATTATGAAATGTTTATAATAATAATTTCCTAGATGGAGAAGTCTACATTCATATGTATATTTTTATTAAAACAACTGCATAAAATGCTCTTTTATTTTCTTTTTAGAAAAAAAACAAACAAAAGACTATTGTATAAAATCAGTTTGAAGTACCACAATCTTTAATTTTGTTGTGCAACCCTATATTGCACAAGAATAAGAAATAACACAAAAACATTAATCCGGAAAAAAGTAAAAGATCTACTTTGATATTTGTCGTAATGGCTCTGTTAATTAAATTGAGTGACATTTTGAAAAGTATAATTAGTTTTTTCATTTTCTAACAAAGGAAATTGCATCATGTTTAAACTGTATTTGGGAGAGCATATATTTTTTTAGCTTTCTTATCTTCTCAGGCCCAGGTATTGTTTAGTGCTGGATGGTGTATTTGTTCTTTGCCAAAAGGCTGAAATACCAGCCGGTCCTTTCTGTAAACGTCTTTATTGAACTTTTGAGTCCAGGCTTCCTAGAGTCAGAACAATAAAGAGAGTAAACATCAAGAACCAACAAACCAGCAGAGGAGACTCAAATAAGGCCTGGATCAAATTTTATTGACATGTCTTTCATGCAATTAGGAAAACAGGATGACAGAGACTGACAGCTCCCATAAGGAGCTGAGTGTGTGTGTGAGAAAGAAAGTGGGTAATGTGAAACTGAAAGAGAAAAAAAAGCTATTTTTAGTGTAATGAAGACCAATTAGCAATGTATTTTCATTAACATCCCCATTTTTTGAAGTGCCAAATTATTATTTTTTCTACATGTGACTCATCGAAGTAATATTTTTTGTTATTTTATATTTTAGAATGAAGAATTTAATTGTGTGGTCTCTCATTAAGAACTTTCTAAAGAGAATAAAAATGTCTTTGCTATTAATTAAACAATATATGCAAAAAATAATTGGGCAGAACAGTAAAAATCTTGTTTCTTTTGCTTATAGGTTAAACTCTAATATACAAACAAACACAAACAACAATGAATTTTTCATGTGGTCTGTTAGAGTGTGAATTTAGAGGGTGATTTACTCTTGTAACTTCCCTTGATTTGCTGAAATTATTTCTCCTATTGTAAGATGGTCAGCAGTTATAAATAGTGAGTTTGTTATGTTAATTGGAACTGCATTCAGGTCAACTCTTACTCAGCTTTGGTAAGCTATACATTGACTGAAATTGCAAAACTTCATATATGTATGTGTAGGATATCAATGTATTTGCATGGTGAAAAAACAGAAAAAAAACACCTTCTCTGAAAATAGCTCAATATCATCTGACAAATTCTGACTTTCTTGTAACATTAACAAGTAAGTCCCTCCAGGATTTTGCAGGCATTTTTCAAGACTGATGCAGCCTAAAATGCCGGAATTCGCGGCAGCTTTTCTAAAACATTGCGATGGAAGTTGCGATGTTTTAAACGTATTTGTTGTGATGAAATTGTGGAAGACAGTGAAAATTGCTAAAAAGTTGCATTTTTTTTCTTTGTTTTGTATAATGAATCATATTTGGACATATCTGTCAGTGGTTTAATAAGTTGATTTCACATCCTGGCACACACGTATTCACACACACACGCTCACAGCTTGTCAAGTCAATTAATTAATCTAATTTACCTTCATTCTTTCAGTGCTTGTCGCAGATCTGGATGCAACAGCTTCCGTCACGGTGATTTGTCTGGTCTGTGGTCCGCGTGCAAAACGTTTGCGCTGGGGACTACTATGATTGGTGGAACTCATGGGAGGCTGGCCAAAATTGTGGAAAAGTTGTGGTGATTGAACAAAATTGCAAGGTCGCGCAGAATTCACGGAGATTGGTTGAATTCCTAGAATTGTTGCGATCACAACATCGCGAATTCCTGGAGGGACTTTCAAGTTATATTTCATCATTTAATTATGCATATGAATGGAAATAAAGGGGTTTTAACAAACATGTTGGACAAGTCAGATATGTTGAAACTTTCCAGGAAATGTGTATTTTGAGCACCGAGTAAATTAACTGTAATACTGTATTGCATGACATTATCAACAATTCTCCTCATCTCCTGCCTCAGGTCTTTCTCCAGCCTATCAGATGACAGTGAGGAAGCCAGAGCTAGGTACCTCTACAGGCAGTGGGTGGGACTTGGTTTGACGGATGTCCGTCTGTCCAATCATACAGTTCTGCTCAGTCTGCCTGGTTCCACACCCAACACCATCACTGACAGGTCCAGTCACCAGTGTTTCCTACCAAACGGGATCCCCTGTGACCAGCGAGGACTGAATGATCTGCCCAACCAGCAGTTCTCCTATGCAGCCTACTCTGCTGTGGGGAGTGTGCAGGTACTGTACCATCATCCTGTGTGAGCCCAAGGTCATTAAAGAGTCATTAGTAAAGTCATAGTGGCTTGGTTGACCACAGTTTTGGGTCCAAAAGTATGTCAGTGATGTTGTTTATGGCAGGTTACAAAAAAAGGGCTAAAACTTAAAGTACAGCTACAGAGCTAGTGATTGAAGGTTTATTTTAATTATATGACTTTAAAGCAGATCTGAACTCACATTCTTAAATGAACAAATTCCTTTCATAGTTTTAGAAGAGAAATCTGCTGCCAGTCATATACACCTGCTTTCTCTCTCCTTAGATTTTCACTATGTTTGAATCATTACATCATTAAGTGCTCTCTTTTTTTAGACATTTTTAAGGAATTTCTCTAACCTCCTCAGCCTTTTCACCTCTAGAAATTCTCCTGTTAGTGTCCTTGATCACAGCACTGGTTTGGAGCTTAAGTTGGTCTACTGCTCCTCAGGGCAGTGAGTTAATTGTAGAAACCTAGTTTCTCAACATTGTTCTAAGTATGACTGTATGTGACAATAAAACAATTTTCTTCTTCTCTTTCGTATAGTCCTCAAAATTACTTATCTAAAGCTGGGAGCAGAC
>JAPZDZ010000021.1:2406788-2421940 GCA_029783805.1 Acanthurus tennentii
CAGCTTGGTATAACAAAGCGCAAATACAAACTTAACATAAGGTCCATGAAAGACATTGATTCAAAAGATATATACAACAAAACAAAGAGACTTCTTGTCAAACACCAACCAGTGGATTAAATTATAAGCAACCCTTCATGGGATGTTGACAAACCTTTTAAATTGCAACCCAAATTTTCAGAAATTTCTGATATCCATGACACACATGTACAACAACCCATGTACTACAGGTGTTGAACAGCAGTGAAGACATAAATCTGCTCTTTTTTTAGCCTCTTCTTAGAACAGTAGAAAAGCAATGCTATGAACTTGATGTGCATGGGCCTCAAACAAGGATTAGGAAGAACATTTAAGTCTCTTAACATGGGAAAATAAAAAGGTGGAGCCATGTCTGCCGCCAGGAGCATTGCCCATATTGGCTGAATGGCTAAATCCATATAAAACTTTATCTATATTAGCAGTCAGTTCAGTAGATTCAAAAAATAGAGGAGAGAAGGGTGAGATTGAATAGGAGAAAGACAATTAGGACATAATAACAATGGCGAGGAGATTACAGGTGCTCAGAAAAATGCACACACCTCTATCCTGCATGAGTTAAAGCTGTGAAGGACAAACAGTATCTCTGGTCTTCTACAACACTGAGATAAGACTGCAGTCAGACCGATCAGGCCCAGCTGCATAACAATTACTAAGAGACATAATGAAAACAACAGAAAAATACACTTATCACATGACAGACCCCACTGTGTTTTATAAGCCTTTTAACTTCATGCCTGACATACTGTACTGACATAATCACATCTATGTGCAGGACCTTGTAATACTTTTCAGACTGAAAAAATAGGACAAAAACAAGAATGGCATGCAGCCATTTTTTTACACAAACTGCTTATTATGCCTTACAATTGCTTATCAAAAATGCAAATAATTAATCAATAATCAAGAATGAATTATTTAGTTTCTGTGTTTGCTGCTTGTCTTTGCCATCTTTGATATCTAACCAGTTTCTCCATTTTGGACCTCACCTTTTTACCTGCCATTTTTGTACCTCCGAATTTCTAGCTGCCTACCTGTGTATTAAAGAACTGTTTTTCGACACAGCTCTGCATCTGAGTCCACATTTGACTTCAAGCCTTTGGTATCAGTCCATGTTGTTGAGACTGAAACTCCCATCCCATCCTTGATAGTGACGGTAGTGGTTGATTTCAACCACATCAGTTTTCGATTGCAACAGCAGTGTTTACAGAGCATTTTTGACAGCTTGTTTTCAGCTTCTATGATATTTCATATACATTTTACACTGCATTGAGAGCTCCCTCTGGGGAATCAAGCCACAACGCTATTAAGCCGTTCCTGAGTATTGTCAGAGACTAAGGGCCATCAAACCAGTGGGATTGTTGTAGGACTGTCAGACAATAGTGACCTACTTGGTACAACTAACAAGACTGTAAAAGAGATGCCAAAAATTGTCATGGAATCTTTTGTTGATGTAATCACTGTTTACATTAAATTTGTTGAAGATGCATGTGTAATCCAAATGTGCAATTTAAGTGGTCCCGGCAAAGCAGAAGGTCCCAGCATGTTTTAAGTCAGCTGTGATTGTGCCTATGCCACCGGCCAAGAAACCAATCATAGCATCATGAATGACTACAGACCTGTTTTCTTGACATGTTTTTGTAAAAGTCTAAGATTTCTTAGTATGTTACCACCTCTGATTTAGTTTTTTTTGTTTTGTTTGTTTTTTTGTTGGTTTGATTATTGAAAGTGTGCATATAGAGCAAACAGGTCTGTAAATTATTTAGTTTTGTCATGCCTGCACTCTGTTTTACAAGACTTTAACCAAGGTTCTTTTCCTTCATTTAAGTATGTGTTAGACTTTGGGACATGGGAGTTGAACCATCCCAGTCTTGACAAGCACTTGACTTTTCTTTGGAGGGAAAAAAAGCAACCACAAAATGTACTTGTGACATAAATATCTGGAATTCAGTGTACTTTCCCCCCTACTGCAGTTATTTTACATCAATCACTGTATTTACCTCCCCCAGTGTAGGATGATTAAGTTTACTGATGACACCACACCGCTGAACTAACATCTCTAACAATGATAAAACAGCTCACAGGAATGAAGTTCTTTCCCTGTTGGACTATGTAATGTAATGTAATTCAAAAAACTTGGCAATAAGTGGTGTTTCATCGGGATTCCCATGTTGGTGTTTTTTTCACCCATTCGTTTTATGCTTAGGTACCGTCTGTTTTTCCTCATATCACATCTGTACGAGACATTTTGATGCATTATGTTCTTCATAATCATGTATTTCTCTATTTTTGTCCTTTTTTTTGCTAAATGCTGCAACTTGTAAAGACATTTTTGTCATAGTTAATGATAGTAGTTTGGTGTAAGATTGATAGCTGCTTAGTAGCTTGTGACTTTCCCCCCACCAGGATATTAAAAGTCTAAGCTCATAGAAAAAACTAATTCATTCGTCAGTTTTCTCTGAAATATAGTGATCTAAAAGTGCTGGAACCACTAACACTCAAGCAAAGAACAAGTACCTCAAAATTATACTTAATTACAGTACTTGAGTAAATTTCATTGTACAATTGACTAGAGAGTCGCAGCAGTATTTGACATGGTTTCACATTCATAAAATGGCTACCTGGCATTACAATTAAGCAAGATAATATGGGCTTAGCATGACATTAAAATGTAGCATAGAAAACAGAGGATCCAGAGCACAGCCTTAAGGAATCAGACATATTATGTCTCTGACAGAGGAACTGAAATTACCTGAGACGACGGAAAAGTGTCAGTTTAATAAGTGTATGGCTGTCTCTTTTCTCTGACAGCTCTGCTTTCACGCTGGTTGTGCAATGATTTCCACTGATTCTCTTTCTTTTCTCTTTTTTTTGTATTTCTCCCTAGCTGAGGTGTCAAGAGAGGCTGGAGGGAGTCTGACATCTTTGTTGGTTCAGCCCATTTCTGCCTTCCTGGCAAAGACGTTACTCTCCTCTCTATCCACAGGGCAGGGAAACATGTGCGTTCCTCTAGCCATGCCTCCTAACACAGGTAAATATACAAAATTAGTTTGACAGAGCTAGTGCAGCACAGACCTCCTGCAGCATCAGATTTCAAGATTTGTCAGGATCCCTTTTGAGTTATATTGACTGCAGCGTCAGGGCATGTCACTGTCATATAAAGAAGACTTTCCCATCCGATTGTATAGAGTAGAGTTGAAATTATGTCCAGACTGCTTCATTTCTGTAATTTCCATCAAAGCTGTTTCAGAAACATGTTTTTATTCAACTATTTTTTTTCCCTCTCTCATACTCTAACTGTCATTTTACATGGAAACTTTAAAAGTATCATCAAACATCAAACATTAGCACCAAAACAGTTCTCCCTCTCTATGCAAAAAGCTTATCAACACGCACAGGTTTAATTTTGTTTGTTTTTTGATTGGAAAGAAATTTAAAAGTCCTTCTTTGTTTTGATCAAAATAGTTTCTGTATTTTTCCCACAACTTTTCATGTCCATGGACAACGACACTACTATGGCATGTTAAAACCACCTTTAATTGCCACTGCAGTATACTAAAGTTGGGTTCCCAACATTATAAAATAACTCTAGCTGACACCTATTTACATTAGACCCAAGTATCAGGTCCATAGTTGTGCAAATCCAGAACACAGTAGTGTTACAATATCAGTATTAGCAGAACCTGTACCTGTCAACCCTGTGCGTACAGTACACAGTACTTTGATTGCTGATAAAATGTTACATGCAGTACCTTTTAAAACTGAATAACTTTATTTGTGTGACCGTTACCAAGTTGATTTGTGCCTAAACCTCCCTTAAAATGAACCATGATGGTATCAGATCATAGAACAGATTTGTGTGTACAGTCCTGGAAAGCACAGACGGACTGGATTGTTCCATTACCAGAGCATCTCATCAGAAATATTTATGTGAGTCATTTTAAAGGGAACTTACAATGTGTTTGTGACACTGTACTACAAATTATACTAAGTAACAAAATGTTTGAAAGGCTATTCTACTTCCTCAAGGCAAAGAGTGAGCACTCTAATCCAAAGTGTTTGATATTGAGTTTCACGAGCCAATGTATGTTGACCTTAAGTCCAGATGAAGAAAGAGCAAGAGGAATAATGGCGAGAAAGTATGCACAGATTACATGTAGTAAACAAAGATATTATGTTAAGATATTAATAGGTAATAGCTTCGCTCAGAAGGCTTGTCAGTGATTTACTGTTGCTTTCCCTAAATAATTTAAGTCTCTTCTAACTGTGCAGTCTAAAAACAATCCCTCAGAAGGATTAGCATTCATATAAACTTTGGTTGTAGTCTCCTAACCTATCTTTTATTACTTTCCCTCTTTTGTAAAACTGTATCAGTATGCCATCCCTGCTGTTGTCATTTTATGCTATTTAATTACTTGAAGTATTTTTATTGTGGTGCAATTTTGATTGCCTTGAAATGTGACTTGGGTCTCGGATTCACCTCATGGTCAGGTCATCATAAATTAAATGCAGTTGTTAATTAACCTACAGTGAACAGGGTGAGAGTACAGATGCAAGGACAAGCTTTTACTGTAAGTGAGACCCTCCATCACACAAAAAGAGAATAAATAGTTAGATGGAAAAGGAGAATAAATAGATGGATGGAGGGATTCAATAATAGAGATATTTTCTTATAATTGGAGTTTCAACATTCCCCCTTGAAGGCAAAGAAAAACATGAACCAAAGGGCTGGATATAACAGCCCCGGGGCAGAAATTACAACAAAATGGCTGTGAAAACATTACACCGTGCGTACACAAGCGTCCTACAAAAGAGGACAGAAATAAGCAAATGCACTAGTATTTCACCAGCAAAGTTATTTATTTATCTATGAAAGGAAGGCTTGTTTCATTTTGAGCAGCCAATGCACAAATTAAAGCAGAATTTATTTATTTTTTGTTAAAAAAAGAAAGGGAGAAAAAATATAGCAAGAGTTTAATTTCCTTTGCCAGAGAAAGATGAATAGCTGATATGAGGACACCAGAAATATTTTCACATGATTAAATGAGAGCTTGCAAGGTAGATGTATAGAAATGTATAAAGAAGGAGGCACTGAGATGGAGGTGAAGAAGCTGCTGTGGGTGTTAGAGACTTAAAGGACTGGTTCAAATGCATTTGAATAAGAGCAAATTGTCTCACCTGCACTTGTTGGAATCTAAATGTGCTACAGCTTTAAGTTCTTCTCCTGTATGAAGTGATGTTGCTGTGAGATTTCTGCCACCCAGCCTCTAAAGTGGAGGACTTATAGTGCATTTCAGGTTTGCACAGCAGTGAAGATGTTAAAGCAATACTGAGTGTGTGGCCATGCTAGCAGCTCTGTGGGGCCTTATTTTCTCAGAGCAATGCCTCAAGTTAAATGCTAACACAAGCATGCTACAATGAAATAACTACAAAACAACCCACCCAGTAATTCATCCTCATGGTGATGGTGCCAAATGAAAAGCCAGGGGAACAACCAATTAATAAGAATTTGTTGTCTCAGAACCTTGAATTTATAAGAATTAATTTAATGACAAACATTTATGAGGATTTTGTTCTGATCTGGAAATTAAAACTTTAAAATAGTACTGGATAAAAAGTCAAGGAATCAACAAAGTTAGTGATTGTCCTTTTTTACTCAGTTGTGCTGCCCTTGCTTGACTCGGTTGGACTTGGCATATCAGCTTAAGAGGGATTCACATTTCCGTTTAAAAAGGGCTACTCACACTGGGGTGTGTCTTTAACAGATGAAGTAGATGTCTTTAGTTAATTATCAGCTTTGTTGCAACTGTTTTTCCATCACACAGCATGTAAAAATGGTTGATGGTCAGCTGTTTGCAGAGGTTCAAATCTACCGTCTGCCGCTTGTCTTTCAATATCTAACTCTGGTTTCCGCCTCCTCACCACAGCGATGTTTTTTTTTTTTTTTTTAAGAATGACAACTAACGAGGTTCCACTAACAAGGCCCCGCTAAGTCTACAAAAAACATGTTTCCTGCAGTTAGAGACAATTCCTTGAAAGCTGCTTGAAAGCAGGCAGTAGTCTTGACTGCTAACTGAAACACAAATCAGCACAGCATGGCTTGAGTTTTCAAAAAAGGTTCCGATGGAAAGGTTTTATAAGACTTATCCTCTGGAGATCAGTAATCTGTTAAAAAAAATGTCATGGCGGTCCAACAGTTGTTGAGATATATCAGAGTGAATCAAAATGGTTGACTACAAACATTTTCACCCACAGAGTCACAGAGTCATGGCTAAACTTCAACAGTTCACAAAAGGTTGTGGAAATTCAGACATAACATGTTAAGCAATTTCAGATTTAAGAGGTTGTACTATCAGACTTCTGAAGTTTTGTTAAAAAACCTCAAAATAAACAGTCAGTGTCAAAAAATGACATTTGATACACGGTGCAGCCCTATCACTTTATAGAGCAATTTTTGCAGAAACAAACAAGTTATCAGGAACAAACTGGAGATGAACGGATAAAGCAGACTCACTCTTACAGGAGTAAGAGTTCAGGGCCTTTAGCTTTGCTCAGGTCAACACACACGTAATCAGTCACACAGGCAGGTATTCAATACAGCAGGCAAAAGTGTCAAAAGGCAAAGAAGATCACATACATTCACCAAGAAACTCAAGAAAATGCTGAAACTCTAACATGGTGGAGAAGATGATCTGGCTACGAAGGAGGGGACGATTTAAGGTTCCAATACTCTGAGACAATCAGAAAAAGGTGAAACATATAAAGGCTGAGCAAGCACTCACACAGGAAGGCAACTTTAGAGAATGTGAGATCTAAAGAGAAGAAACAATTTTTACTGAAGGAGCACCAGCTAAGCATTAAGGGTGCTTTCAGAACTGCCTCATTTGGTCTGGACTTTTGGAATTTTTAGTTTGATTCTGACCAAAATTACAGGTGTGAACACTCCATTCAGGTGAGAACTTATCTTGACTTACTTTAGGACTTAATGTAGGAAGCAAACCAAAACACAGTGCATCATAGCTACAGTGTGATAATTGACCACACCAAAATGCTAAAAAGTAGCCTACCTACAAAACAACCAATACAGTCTTATTTAATTTCTATCCCATCCCCACTGGCTAGTTTATCTTCTTGCAGTTTAATTTATGTAATGTTAACTAAACATCGTACTTCACTCATCTCCTGTGTAATAACTACACAGAGAGCATACCCACATCCATATGTGCCCGCCTTTGCCATCAGTACCGTGTCATACGAGTCCTATGAATTGTGTGAAGCAAATCTACTTTATTCACAATTCTTGAGATGTGCTCTTTATCCACTGTTCTGATGTGGTTGCAACACCAAGTCATAATTATTACAGCTACTAAAGCAACTGTAATACACTGATGTGGCTTCCATCATTGTTGTTGTCAGACAGAAGTGATTTTCCATCGCAAATTTTTTGACCAATAAATGAACGATCTATACAACTGTATGTTATTTCTTTACAAATTCTTAGCTCGATTAACATAGGACAGTGTGCACACTAACTGGACCACAACTACAATTTAACATCGTATCATTTTTGGGCTTTGGTTTAGAACAAGGTCTGTATCTACAGGTGTGAAAGCACCTTAGAGTGATCAAACATTTACTTTAAATTACATGATGAAAATTGTGTTAATGTAGAAAAAATTCGTTCATTGTAATGCGTTAAAATGACACCTTTTGACACTTTCTGTTGAACTGATCCTCACCATCTGCCCTTCTACATGTACTTCCTGCTTAAGAGTTGAAAGGCTTTGTAAAGTAAGTCTAAACTAAATTAAACCTTCTAAGCAAAAGATAAGTAGTATATCTGTATTAAACTGCACACTACTCCTGCATCTAAAAAAAACTGTCATAGTCTGCATGACCCCATGACCTCCTCCCCAGGATCTTTACACAAAGGTAATAATATAGTCACTGAAAGGTACCAATACCATTGTTTTAATAGTAAGGAGTCTCCCCCTAATCAAAAACAGTCATACTGTTAAAAACTTGTCCAACTGAGTCTCAGTTATAAGTTCATAGAGCTTCTATGTTGTGTGATACTTTTTCTTGCTGTAATGTCATAGGCTTGGTAATGTGCCTCAAAATGCTTTTTCACAAAGGTGACAAGGGATAGTAGCATTTGCATAATTAGGTGAATGCAATACGAATGCTGGTATGTGTGGTTAGATTAGAGTATTCATATGTGTGTAACAGAGACAGAGATGAGATGGATATAGAATTACAGAGTAATTCCTGTTTTCGAGAGCATAAATCCCTCAGTGTCTCAGTATCATTGCCGCAGGCCTCTACCACACTGCCACCTTCTGCTGCTTTACTCTCTCATTTCAAGTCCTCTGTTTTTCACTTGAGCCCCAACTCACTCATCTCATTCCTTCCATCCTACCCCAGCAGTTTTTAGGGGGCAAGGAGTCGTTATTTCTTGTTGCCAGCATGTTTCCCCATTGTACGTGTGTACGGTCTGTCCATTTCCATTTATTCCTTCATAAATCCAAGCAGCTGGTCACTGACTGGAACACTGCTCTCTGCTGTTTCCCATGTTGCACAGATAACAGTCATACACACACACACACACACCCATGCACACACACACAGTGTTCTTCACTGTTATGCACCCATGCTTTCAGAGTGAGTCACACAGACAATCAATGAAGTACCCCAAAACCCAGTGACCAAAGACATGAGTACAATTGATCCTTGAGTGTAGGGGGGCAGATTGTGCATGGGTGTGCCATTGTTGCCCTGATATTGTTTTCAATTGCAAACCTTTAGCCCGTAGTCCTATTTCAGAGAATATCAGTGGTATTGATTTTAAGGGTGTTTGTGGTGTAAGATTGTTTTATGAGTGTCTTTTCTTGACACTTTTTGCCACTTATAGGTTTGTAGAATATTATCTAGGTTGTATGTGTCTGGCAGTGGACATCTTTTGTTTGTCACTAGATCTAAATGGTGTGTCTGAAGCTGTTCCAGCTCTGGCAGAGAACTGTTGGTTTTGGAGTACACATTTTGGGTATGTGTGTTTGTGTGCGTGCCCATTTGTGTCTGTTCCCACTCATTGAAGACAGGCATCTGTGTCGACCCAGCTTAATGTACATCCAATGATTCTACAAAGTAGGCTTCTTTCTGAAGTGTTTCCATTATCAAATGAGTTTGAAAGAGGGAGGAAATGGGCATGAGAAAGCGAGAGAGACAAAAGGGGAGAAAGAGAGAGAAAGCGAGAGAGATGTAATCTGTCTCTAATCGATTGGCTGCACCTCTGACCACTCTTGGGATCCCACCATCATTTGTTTCCATCTGTCTGGCTCCTTTATTTTTTTCTCTCTTTTAATACCTTTTCTCCTTATTTTTCTCTTTTAATTCCCATTCAATTAAGGCTGGTTGTATTGGCTGGCCATTGGTTAATTGCTCAGGGGCCCTCCAAGGAGATCACCAGACCTTGACAAGATGATGTGGTCGACTACACATTACCTCTAGCATTGTGTGTGTATGTGTGTGTGAAATTGTGCATCTATTTAAGTATATTTTTATGTTTCAGTGTCAGTGACAGCCATGGCTGGAGGCAATAGATTTGCAGGTTGTCTGTCTATCCATTCAGCCATTTCTTTTTCATGTATATGATATCTCGGGAATGCCTTGAATTAATTTCTTTAAATTAGGCACAAATATCCACCTGGACTTATGACGAACTGATCAGATTTGGTGGTTGAAGGTCAATTTCAGTATGACCTCTTTTCCAACCCATTTTAGTAAATGTGATATTTAGTTAATGTGATATATATTAAATGTGTAATTTTATAACACCTGGCACAAAAAATGCACTGCTTACAGTTTAAAAATCAATTCAACAATTCAACTAAAAATTCGCTGCAACCTTGCAAAATACCTTTTTGGCCGTTACTCAAGAATTCCAATGCTAACTGTGACAAAATTTAACTTTAAATTTAAGTGTTAAATTGGATAAAATGATGATGTGGTAATATTTTCTATCCAAAAAGTCAAATGTCAGCTTATCTGTGACATCATAATGTCCGGCAAAAACAGAACTAGTTTTGCTCGGAACTATTCACTGGAATGTTGAATGTCAATCTAGTGATAACTACCACTTTGCTATTAAAAAAAAAAAAAAAGGAATAAAAGGCTATCTTTTATCAAACTCCATCATATATGATATGAGTGTGGGCAAACATGGTTGAGTGGCACAACTTGACTGGTTTGCTAAGACATGCAACCGTTCAGTAGTAATTTTTAGTTATGCAATATAATAGCAAGGACACATAATGAATGGTATCAAACTGCGTATCACATAAACACACAGATTACAGATCCACATACTTCATACACTTTTAATCTTCATTCTTCTACAAATATATTTGCCAGAAAGTTAATTGTGTAAATCATATAAACCAATCAAATGGTAAGTTTAATGGCTAATGAATAATCTGGGCTCTCTACACTCACTGCTCAGAAACCAATTTTGAATAACAAAAGGAAACAACATGTGCTTCACATAATAACAAAAAAGGAGATCTCAAGAGTGTGTGTGTGTACAATTCTTTTTGTTTCTGTGTACTTTTGTGGGTCTGTGTGTGTAGGTGTGTTTGTGTGCAGCTGCGCTTGCATCACTCTGCTTAATTCAGTCTCGGCACATTTGCAGGACAAATTGTAATTTAACTCAAAACTTAGTAGCTCGACTCAAATCACAGAAGCAAAAGAATAAAGACTTTGGCTCTTTTTTTGACTACATAATGTGTAGAATGTGCTCACAAGAAGGTAACAATCAGATTTATTGAACTGTGTATAACCACACCTGCAGGACATGTTTCTTTCAAATATCACAAAACGGGAATGTGGGCACATGGATCAGCCACATACGTCATCCTCTTCGTGCTCTGATCAACCATGAACAGTGAATACAAAGCACCACATGAATGCTGATACATACAACTCCGCTGATCAGTGCTTTTTCTTTAGGATGAATCGTGACAAAAACTGAGGGGGAAATCACAAAAAAAAATTTCTAATGAAATCAGGGTTGAATCGGAGGTTTAAAAAAACATTTTACCATTGTCCTTCTTTCACAGTCTTCTATCAGTGCCACTATTCATCATACAAGGATACAAGGAAGTTTATTGGTCATTATACAACAGGTTGCATAATGAAATTAAAATTTGGTTCTATCTTCGTTGATTCATAACGGAAGCCCTAAACGGACATGGTTTATTTTTTATTTTTTGCAAGCCATTTTCTCGTGATAATGAGATAATAACTTGTTATCTCGAGAAAACAAAGATCGTTTTCTTGTGATAATGAGTTATTATCTCGTTATCTCGAGAAAACAAAGTTTGTTTTCTCGTGATAACGAGTTATTGTCTCGTTATCTCGAATTATTATAGTTATTATCTGCGGAGGATTAAGTGATATAGAAAATGGATGGATGGATGGGTATAACATTCCAAAAAGGTAAATAAACCACTTTTGTTCCCTGTAAATATCTATTGAAGAGTTAAGCTGCCATGCCCTTCTTGAGTATGTCCCTCTGTTTTTTTTGTTTTTTTTTTGCTTGTGCAACATTTTTTGCAAAAATGTGCTTTTTGTATTTGAGCATCTATGTTCAAGATTTTTTAATATCTCTGTATTAATGTCGCTTAATTGCTACTTTGGATTAATATCTTCTGATCTCCCTTATGTCCGTGGTTTGTAGGCCTGTGTGTCTGTATGTGGGTGTTTACGGCTGACAGAGCTTGTCCCCCTCTCTCATCTTTTCAGCCCTTTTAGATTGATTAATTCACTGAACACACCCTGTCCCCATCAGGCCTTGGAGCTTTGGCTCTGACTCTATCTGAGTGGTCTGTCTGTCTGTCTGTTGACCAGACAATTACCAAGCTAGTCAATCACTACCTTAAAGGTATGTTGCAAGCCCCTGTTTATCCTGGCAAGGCTGACTGATCATACTCACACATAAACACACTTACACAAAGGCATACACATGCACACTCTTTTCTGTTACTTCAAGCTTTGTATTCATGCATGTTTTAGCTTCTGATCTGACTGGAAGTCAAAGGCATTTTTAGGTGGACTTACTCAGTGACACTAAAGCATTACCTCCTGCCCTCATGTCATAAACTGGCACTCGGGCTTTTGACTGGCTAAGTCAGCTCATCTACATTAGCTAAACTTTTATTTGTGGTTTATTTAGGTCTCCTAAAAGATCTTACTGACAATAAAAGAAGTTTCTCACAGCTCCTAAAAATTACCCTTCACATTAATTGGGCTGCACTTAGTTAACATGGTTAAGGTCTGCTCTTTTGGAAAAAAAAAGTGCTCAAACTCAGACTCTTGGGTGCAAAGGCCTGACATGAAAAATTGTGTTCTCCTGAAGGTGTTGGACTGGGCTGAGGTCAGGGTCATGTGCAGGCCAGTCAAGTCATTGCACACAAAACTGGGAAACCCATTTCATGGAGCTCACTCTGTACACAGCAATATGCCTCTGTATAAACAAAAAAAAGCCTAAAAAATTGAATCTCATTGAACTTTCCAAAATACCATTATAGCATTTATATTTCTTGTATTCAGAAGGTGTCTATCCAAAATCATGGAAAACATGCCAGAAGAACATAAAAAGGAATGTCTACACACATTGGGCCATATATTGTGGTGTACCCAGATAATGAAAATGACCCACAAACACACACTTACCCACATTTATATAGTTATCCTAGGCCATGTTGGTTAAAGAATTTCAGCTATGATTTGGATTTTCACTGTCCACTGTGCTCGAATTCCTTCTTTTTCTTATTACCTCTTCTCCTGATTTGTTAATATATACAACTTTTTCTATCATTTTCTTTCTGTCTGTCTCTTTCTGTCTCCCAATCAGAACAAATGCCAAAAGTGAAACAAATTTCCGTGGCAATTACATTGTGAGGCCACGAAGGGAGAGGCAAGCGAAGCAGAACAACTTGAAATGGCTTTATAGAAAGGACTCCCAGGCCCTTTAATTACGCCACTATTGATTGCTATGTGCAAGTTTCCCACATTCACTTACTGCTTTTTCATCTCAACTCTGCATTTAATATCCTGCTGAGAACGGTGCTGAAATGCTTCTGAATTTAGACTCTATAATTTTATATCAGCTCATTTCATTAGGTGGCGTTTATATTTTATATGTATTGTATCCATGGGATAAAATCAGCTTTCTTTATTGCAAGATGTGATTCTTTTGTTGTGGTAGATGGTCTTGTTTCAAAGTTTGTCATGCCATCTTTGCTGAAAATGACTAATACACTGTATGCAATGGTGTTGCATAAAAGTTTTCCTAAACCAGCAGGAAAAGAAAATGTCTTCCCAAGAAATATGACAGTGGTAATTTTTTAGCTAAACTACAGCTCATTAAACAATCTGTTGCATCTCATTGGTTTAATTCATCCATCTCACTGTTTGATTTAAATTAGCCACTTTTGTTTCATTATTCTCAATTACGCTCAGTTATTAGATCTTATTGGTGCAATTTTTAATTTTCTGAAGTATTTAAAGTGAATGAGCTTTGTTCTGACTAAGAAAAAAATTACATGATGGGGGCATTTCTACAAGGGCCATTTCTACAATGTAAAAAAAAAAAAAACTTTTTGCGTGTTTCATATACATAAACTCTTAGGTATGTATCCACAAGTAAGGAAAATAAGCCTGAGTCCAATACAAGCCTAAGATTCACAGTCCTTTCTGGAGCATCTGGATCATTCAGCTTTACCACTGAGATTCTAAGTAACTGGAAACAAAGCTTTTTTTTCCTACATAACATTGATTATAAACTCTTACATATAAAAACCACTCATTACATTTGTTTGAGAAATTTAAACATCATTGTGCCTACAACTTGAAAAAATCAGTTCCTCTGTTTACTTGAGCTGGTCAATATGTGTTTATAGGCCAGTCTTGACCTGTACATTATGGTGACATCATTGACTCACTATGTAGGAGCCACTGCATATCTACCCAACTGTACAAAAGTACATCTATGCATAGACAGAGGTACAGTATCTTGTTTTAGGCTTTTTTCGGGGACTTAAAAGCTGTGCAAGGGTAGGATCTGAGTCCCTGACAGTTTGTCTAACTACTTTGCCACCCAAAAGCTTACTGGGGGAAATCGTGAAATCTGTCTTGAGAAAATGGCACAAAAACACTGTATTGTAGCACTTTAGGTCACATCACAATTTATTTGTTTTAGATAGTTCTGGTGAAGTAAGGACACATTTTACCATTGATATTCAATATTCCACTGTCACTTTTTAAAGAGTAGCGGGTAGAAAATCAGGCCATTTCTTAGGAAGAACTTATTGGGAGAGGTAATGAAAATATTTGCTTTCACATATCATTTAGCTTGTAAAAATTGAACACATGCTGTAGTCCCTTTAAATATTTTCATAAACTCTTAAAACTTAACTTAGAGTCACCCCTTACCTGTAGAGGCAGTCTTATCTCTCAACTCATTCATTATAAAGTGAAATCACTGTATGACAAATCTCTCTCGCTGCTCTCTGTGCGTATGGCTACAGATTGAATACACAAACGGGCCACATGTTTCATCCCAGCTCTTTAGCCAAAGTCATTTGTGCCAATGTCAAAAGTGATAAATGGGTTATGTGGTGCCTGTGAGAGAAAGCAGTGAATTTTTATAATGTATTAAACGGGAACGAGAGACGAGAGGAGGGCAAGAAGACAGGCAGGGAGGGACAGAGGATGGAAGCGGCGGGGAAAGTGGGCTGTCATGCTGTAGTGCTGTGCTGTAGGCAGGGGACCTCTGTCACACACAGTTTGAGCCCCTGCTTCACATCTTCACTGGCACTTCGTCTGTATTTCCCTCAGATATCCAGCCATCAGCCCCCCTAGAGCTCAAAGCTGTACAGCAAGGCAGCGAAGCTGGCAGACAGGCCTGTCAGATGCATCATATGGCACTGTACAGTATGTTCTCGTATGTGTGGTCTGGTTTTCCTATCTTTGTAAAAGGCAGCTTGTATTTTAGACTTTCACATTAAGGACATTTTTTCTATTATGGTTCTTGTAATGTCATCACTTGCATACTCATA
>JAPZDZ010000021.1:2435190-2450921 GCA_029783805.1 Acanthurus tennentii
GGCAAGATGGAATGTAAATGAACCTTATATATCATTGTTGTGTTGTAAATGGAAATGGCCACAATTGACAAGTACAAAAGGAAGAGAGCCAATCAAAACTGTTTTTTTTTACTGCCCACTGTATTCTCCCAAGATAGGATTACAGTCAAAACAGAAGAATTGCTGCCAGGCTGCAATCAGACTCTATTGTTTGGAGTGAGTAGGTCCAATTTTATGATTCAAAATTCTTATTTCGACATAACTCTACAGTTTTGCTGACTTTGACTTCCTACAGGAAGTAGAATAAAAGACATGTAGCTTGCAGAAAAAAAAGTTTGTGCAACAATTTTGTAATCTTACTTGAATAAACTGTCAAATTAGGCTACGGTTTGGATTCTGATGGATGATTTTGATTAAATTAAATGGAATTACAATGCAACCAACAGCAGAAGACAAACAATGACTGCCAATAGGAGGACAGAGCAATAGGACCTTAAAAGTAAAAAAAAGAAAACTTTGTGTAGACTCAAGCTACTGATTATCATAATGCGATGAGCGTTAAAACAACATTTATAAAATGATAAATACCATTTTGACTGTACTGATGATAACATCTGTGCTCCCTTCAGGATAACAGTGTTGTTCTAAAGAGCAGTGCAGTGGCCTACGTCAGCCTGAACTCTCCAGTCAGAGGGACAGAGACTCTGAGAGCAACAGCTTCTCCAACACTGCTGCAACTCACTTCAGATATACAGCGAGTAAGTATTACTGCTGCTGCAACTCCTGCTATGACTGCTGACAGCACTGCAACTCACCACCAATCTGCAGTGTTACCAGCACCATGGCTTCTACTGCCACTACCAACAACAATAATAATACTGCAACTAATAATACTTTATTAGTGCCACTGCAGCCCATCATTGATAGTGATATTACTATCATTAGTGCAATTGACACTGAACAATGGGATAACTTGCAAAAGTCTTACAAAGGTTAACTATTATCACTAGGTTTAGGTTGCTGCCATCTCATCTTTGTGCATCAACCTATAGTTTCAGTAAACTATTATGAACACTGTTGTATAAACTATGGAATTATGGTATATTGGACAGATCCTGCAATAAAAGGTCAATCTTGATTTCACCTCTAGCCAAAGTTCTACAATAATAATAAGAATAAAAACAATATTGATGCTCAATGATGCAGTGCAGTGTGTTGTGAAAAATGATAATGTGGGTCTTGAATTGAGTGTCATTTCATGTTTTAATTTATGCATTTAATGTTTATGTAAAAGGTGTTTAATTCGAACAGTCTTTATTTAAGTATAACTCAATAATATACCATATAACACAATGCTGTTCCTGTTCACTCTGTTTGCTCCTTCCAGCTCTTCTGCCCCATAAAAACAACCTATTGACTTTTTCACCCACACTATGCATATTTTACCTCTACCAAAGTTTCTAAAGTTGCTCTGCTATATCCTCTTCAACTCGTAGCTCTCCACATGCCATTCTCATGTTATTCAGCAGTCTCTTCGTTTCTTGCTCCCTTTAACATGATAGTTAACCCAACAGTGAGCACATTATAATCACAAGAAACGAAGAGATTTTGACTGTTCATTAAAAAATGTCCTCCATTCTGAGAGAGGGGGAGGATGACACTCAACATGGTATAAATAAAACTAAGCCCATTCCAAACTTCACATTCACACACTCAATCTGTAATGGCTATTCTACTGATTAAGTGTACCAGCACTATGATTCAGCCTCCCAAACTGTCTCTTTATTCCAACCCGGGGGTGTTTTGCAGATATGTTCAACCCTTGCAGTCATCTTCTTTCCCAACTTTCACCATCTTCTTAAACTTTAAAAACTTTTGACTTTTGAAAGAAAAACACCTCATCGTCACTCTCGCTCTTATTTCCTTCCTCTGCCTTCTCTACATCTTTCTCCTTTTTTTGTTCTTCCTTTTCTCCCTTAAGCACTATATCTCTCTTTCTACATCTCTCTCTCCCCACCTTGTTCCCTGTCCTCTATCACTTCTTAATCTCCTCTTTCATCAGCTGCAAGTGCCGCATTTCCCCACCCTCTCATTTCCCTCATTAAAATCTCCCTCTCGCTTCTCCTCTGCCTTCTCTCTCTGTCTCCTCAGGTTATGGCGCTACAGTAATTTTATTTGTGTCTTTAGGTTAGTCATCCATCCTCAGAAAAGATTCATGTTCCTGCCAGTCACCCAGGCAGGTACAAGAGGTCAGGAGCGGACAGATATTACAGCATATTGTCTCCTTTCCCCCTGTTTTACCTTAAACTAACTAATTAGAAGGAATGGTCCAGTCTGCCTGTGACATTCAGCTGCTGCAGCCTCTGTGAATGCCATATAAAGGGAGGAACAAGGGACAAAGAAAAAGCTACTTTGACTTTTGATGTTCTTATCTTTCACTGAAAAAAAAAATCAGACGAAGTGCACACATACTTGAAAGTTTGCTTCTGCTCTGTATTTTCTATCAAATTCATCCATTCTGTCAGTCACGCTTCATCTTGAGCTTTTCATGTTTGTAACAGCTCCAGCACTGTCTTCTTTAAGGAATATAGTGTATATAAACCTTATGTTCAGACATCACTCTATCTGGTCATAAGCACCCAGGGGAAATTAGTGCTGTTATAAGCGCTGCTGTATAGGAAACTTACTGCTTGTACACACCATGCCTCAACCTGATTGGCTCTCCTGTCATTGCCGGAGGTCAGCTTCTCACTCAACTCGACCCTTTTTTTCAGTTCAGATCTACCTAGTCCTTAATTGCATATATATTACTCCATGTGGAGTAATGGTGCTTAAGCCTCCACCTGTTCATTTAACAGGTTTTGTTTAAAAGCTGGCTTTGCTCCTGAAAGTTGCATTGAGGGAATGCAACAGTTAAGCCATAAGAGGATCATTTAAAAAGTATGCCGACATTGATTTGGATATGGATTTGATTATGGTTCAACAAGTCAAACAATTAAATGACACTGATATTATGCATAATGGAGCTGAGGTATATATTATAAAGATGTCTGTACTCTACTTTGTTTATCTACAGTCAGAGCTCTTGAGAGCAATTAAATGTCCGACAGCAATCAAGCTGTCAAACTGTCAAAGGTCTTGATTGCTGTCTGATAATGTTGACAAGCCAATTCCCTTAAAATGTCCCTGGACTGCAAAAAAATCAAAATGAGATTCTCCAAAACCTAAGCTGGGGTTTGTCAGCAGGCTGAGTTGTTTGTATGTTTCTGTAACAATTTTTAGAGATGCAGGCTTTTATACAAGAACTCACATAACAAATGTAATAGAAATTTCATTTATGTTTGTGTCAAAAACAATTTGAGAGAGTCACCCTCCTTTTCACTCCGTATGAACTGAATGTTTTTATTGCCATTTTTTTTTATCTCTTCAATGTAGCAGAAGCTTCAGTGGATACTGAGGTCTCATGCTTCAGCGTTTAATGATTATTAGTCTATTTACATTGCACCTTGTCATATATATTGGTTTTATGTCAGCAACGTTTCATTCTCAAACAAGGCTTTTTTCAACAATATTAAGATAATGTAGAAGCAAGTCCCTCAACCTGAGCTTCAGAGTTATCATAATCAATAGAAATAGATCTGAGTTGTAAGAAACCATTATCATTATTGGACAGGTCCTTTGCTCTTATGGCTTTTGTCCACTCCAAAATGTTAGACATAACATCACAAAAATTTAAAACCTGAATTAAAGACTTTATAAATCAGTGTCTTCATTAATCTGCCAGATAATGGCATTGTAGGGGGGATTTTACACTATGATAAAAGATAATTAGGAGATGAACACAATTGCTTGTATTCAACAATATTATAGGCTTCATAGATAGATAGATAGATAGAGTCCATTTAGTACAACCATATATGTCTGCATGCTAAAACATTTCCTTGCAGCCACCTAAGCACAGAACTTTTATGCCCCCCAGCGTGCTAACAAATCAGAGGTATAGAATGCATCATTACGGCTCTACAGAGTAGTACTGTACTTACCAAAGGATTCTCCAAGAGTCCCTTCTCAGGATTCACTTTTTATTTACCCTCCCATATCATGTAACGCCCTGCCTTGTTATACCTAATTGTCCACTCAGTGGCAGATGTATCTCTGACACACTCTACCGCTCTATTCATCATCTCAAGAGTATCTGAGCTGCCCCAGGTACGCTCTCCACCTCCCAATATTTAGAAACAGGTCTAAGCATGTCGTTAATCATGTTTGTGCAATGGCCGTAATACTTTCTACTTATCTTATTTTGCTGGGACCTGTCTTACAAATCGAGATGCTGCTGCTCTGATAGTTTTGGAATGGGTTCTTGGGAACCAATTATAAAACAACTAGATAGTTCTTTTGTAGGAAATTTAGACTGTGAGGGTGAACAACAGGGGGGCAGATGAACAGAAGGGAGGCTAGCAAAAGACAAACGGGTGGAAACAAAGAAACAAGGGAAGCTTTGGTGGCTAGAAGAATACATAACAAATGGAGAGAGGCGTGTGCTTTAATTGGGCATTGTTCCAGAGATGTATGTGTGTCTGGTCTCCAGTCGAAGTGTGGGTGGCTTGTAGCAGGTACCTCCATTTGAAAACAAATGGTCATCAGTGGACAGAGCATTGTTAGGCTGAAAAAAGACCAGAGTGGCAAATTCTTCATCTGCCCTCTCTCCAAGAAATGGTAATGGACCTGAGCAGACATGTTTTGTTTCTTTGTTTGTGTGTGTCTGTTTTCTGTGCGTGGGTGTGTGTGTGCGCTCCTGGGTGTGTGTGTGTGTGTGTGCGTGTGTGTGTGTATAGATGCACTTGTTTTGTTTTTGTTTGTTTGTTTTTTGTGCTTTCTAAAAGTTGACTCTGCCACTGTGGTGTAATTTAAACCTCCCTGAGCTCTGTGTGGGGACCTAAGTTGTCTGTGTTACATAGGGTGTGTGTACCAAACTCAGCAGCCTTTAAGTTATCGTTAGATGACTCCATACTTCATCCTCTGCTGCTCATAATCTAATTGAAATCATTGAAATATATGTATATATATGTATATATTTTCTAATTTGGGAAGACTTTCATTTGAAGCTGCACAATGAAGAACTTTGTTTCTGTATGATTTAGTGCCCCCACAACATTCCATGTATTTTTCCTCATGTGTCAAAGTTTGAAGAAGCCGGCTAATTTTGCCAGCTAAACCTCTGTCAAAACAGGCAAATTTGGCTTATAGAACTAGGAAGCAGACATTGTTTTTGACACAGACATACATTTAGCTGGAGCCCCAACACATGACATGTAACTGAGCGAGCAGCTTCTTACTGTTCAACAGCAATAAGTCCAGTTTTCTGTCCATAGCCTTTTCTTTGGCGTAGCTATCGTTAACAACTACATGCCAGAGAAAACTCCTGCCGGCAATGCCAGCAAGAGAAAGGCAATACTGATGCATAATGTAGCTGCAGCTACTGTACACAGCAGGAAGCCTTGATGCTTTCAGGAACCTCTGTGAATCACAGAATTGAGGTAGAGCAGTCATAGGACATCAGAAGGATTACCCGAGGGCATTTTTCTCCATAAAATATGACCTGGTTTCACCAAAATTATTGTTTTGTGAGATGTAGTAACTTGCATCATTAAGTTTTGGTCTCAAAACCGCAGCCCAGAGTTCCATAGCGCAGTAACAAGCTACAGAAGGGCAGAGTGGCTGAGGCAGAAAGCAGAGTCAACCTGTGACACCGTACCCTAACATTAAAATAAATTTGGAACTATTATTTTTAGGTGGAAAAGTCACATTTTGCTGCTTTAACAATTTTAATAGATACTCTGCCATCTTATCAACCTCACCCTACTCTACAATTAAGTGGTTTTTGCCAAATACATGATGAATGAATTGCTGTCATGAATATAGTCTCTGCATGAGTCTTCTACTCTCACTGCACATAATGATGTTCAAGAGAGGAATTCAAATTGAGATAACTGGCCTACAGAGAGCAGGTTTTTGACCCTGGAAACTAAGCTTTCACTCATGTGGTTTGAGAGAGGCTACTAAGGCATTTTAAGGAGATTTGGGAGGAACTCCAATATATAGCTGCAGTAGGTTTGTTATGTTTCAAGACAACTTTAAGGCAGACAATTCAAAGGTAAAGGTGTCCTGTCACACAAGCTCTCCTGAAGCCCACCTAAGACATACTGCCTGTGTGATTTTAGAAATAAGATATAAGATCTGCTGATGCTCAATGACTACTAGGCTTTCTACATTAAGTTGACTTTTGATATTATCAATTCATAATGCTCTCTTATATAGAAAGAGGGAGAGGAGGTGAGAGAGCATCAGAAAAATATGGTCCTTTGCCTGATTAGCTAGTAGATGTTATTTCAGACATTTTTAACATATCAGTGTTACAGGAGTGGGCTTGAGTACCACACTCTGCAATTGGATATTGGACTGTCTCACAAACAGACCTTTGACAGTCAAGACCTTTACCACCTCTAGAGTTTAACACTGGAGCCCCCCAGGGTTTTATGCTCGGCCCACTCCTGTTCAATTCGTGCACCCATGACTGCAGAATGGACTACATTGTGAAGTACATAGACAAAACCCCTATCACTGGCTGGAATTTAAAACATGATAAAAGTTTGTTTTGCACAGAGACCAACCCGACTGCTCAATATCAGTAAGGAAGCTGATGTGTCAGGAAGAGCAGGAAGGCTCTGCAGGAGGAGAATGAAACCTAACAGAACATCACTGGTAGCCATTAACTGAGCAGCAGTGATATCAGTGAGGTGAGGCTCCTGCACAGAACCCAGATCATATTAGAGAGACAGTCCCTCCCTGAACCACAGCATGTTCATCTTGTTGCCTTCTGGTAAGAGATTTAGAAATATCTGCTGCCATTCCACCAGACTAAAGGACAACTTTTTTCCTTGAAAAAATAAAAAAATAGGATTTACAGCTTAGTGTGTAGAATGAATCTCACAGCTTGAGTTTACTAATTATCAGTACATTAGCATGGTTTTCTCTTTTTTAGCAAAGGGACACTATAACTGCCTCTCATAGTAAAACCATGTGCTGTATAATGACAACTGAATCTCGACTCTCATTTTTTAGATTTTTTCTGTTAATTTGTATAGATATAGACCTTAAAATTGGAGGGAAAGGAGTAATATTGTTTGTATGATGTCAACATAACTGTCAGCCAAGAATTTTTCTGTTTATTTTGGCAGATAACTGTGCAGGTCAAGCTGAAAAAAGAAACCTTAGATAAAGATCTACTGAAACTGCATGTAAGATGTGCTTCTCATGTGGGTTGTGTGGCTGCTCTGAACCACTGCACTCACGTGTTGCTTAAGAAAGTGTGTCTCAGGCATTACTGTTGTTTTTTTCCCCCTTTTAGAATTTTATCTCTAAAAATACCCAGAATACCTGAAAGTTAATGGAAAAATGTTGTTTGTTGTGCCTTAAACGTAGACAAAATCAAAGTTAAAAAATAATCAGTAAATTCTAGGTCTTTGGATTTTCCACACTGTGAACAATGAAACTGCTTTCTTGTTAATCTTTTGCATTTTTCTTTGATTCAGAGGGTTGATATCTTGCAAGAACTTTAAATAACTAAAATACAATAGGACACTCTTTGGGTCATAAAACAAGAAATAATTCAAACTTTTGCCCCCTCAGTATGTAATGGCTTACATGACTTAAACTAATTTAAGCCTCTGTTTTTCTGTAATCAAGTTGTTAAATATTGCTTAATATGTAAAATCATGATACTTCCTGATTGTATCACTTGCCAGTGAAACGCAGGCTTTAATGTTTCTAAGAGGTTTTTTAGGCTCTAGTTTTATTGAGGTAAGACTTTGGGGTAAGGATTTGTTTACAAGAAAGGACAGCATTGTATTGAAATGTTTATTTTAAAGAGCCACACCCTCTTTTGTTTCTACAATAGCCCTGGACAGACAAAAAGTACTTTTACCCTGCCATTAAAACCTGATCACAAATCGAGAATTCAATATAATACAATAAGAAATGCCATGAAATCCACCTGACCAAAAAAATGTATGGAGACCTATTTAACTCAACTTAGAGGGAAAAAAAACAAAACAAAACAAAACAAGAACAGTCAAGTTAGTTATCTGTGTTCACAACAATCTCACCTAAGAGCTCAAATCTCTTCCACCTGATGTGATCATAAAACTTACATTAAGTCCATTCCTCCTGAACAATAACCACAAGATATATATAATGCTTATAATGTAGCTAAAATGCATAGACCTTTCCAATAATGAGCATTAGAGCACAGTATGTATTCGCCATGACAGATCTTCCTCTCGTACTGGCTCCTAGTGTATGTCCTGACTGAAAAGAATTACAGCTGATATTTTTATTGAATTATGGTGCTATGACAGGTTTTTAAACATGAACTAGAGATGACAATGGGCTTTAGGATTACACTGTAAATGGTAAATATGAACATCTTTCACATTAGGGAATATGCAATGGAATCTAATTTATACGTCTAATTTATATGTTTTCACACATAAAACCAGTGGAAATGAAACTCACAATAAATCAGCGGAATGAGCCCCTGACTTTATGGAAATGTAGCTACCAGAGACCATCCGACAGCACAATTGGCATATTGTTTGAAATAGGACGCTGTCTGCAATATGTTTGAGTTACCACAGTTGTTGAATTGTCAGGAAAGGCATTGTGCAACTGCAGCAGGCTCTATGAATATGCATAATCATGAGGAGAGGCTGCTCAGCCTCAGAGGGTATTTATGTGTCTGTCAGCAAAGCCCCTCCATCACAGTTTCATATCACAGCAACTGAACGTAAGTTGAGGAAGGCATATGAAAATGTGTGTTTGGTAAAGAATGAGTACTGTCATTACTCGTGGCTGTGACATTCATCAGGTGCTGCAATGTGACGCATCTGCTCAACAGTTAGTGTAGCTTGCCTTGTATGAGGAAAGTTAAAAAGCATACAAGGCCATGCAAGACTTATTATTTGTATTACAACAAGGTAGGTGTAGTCACGAAGCAAGAGCTTTCCTGAGATTCATTTCTATTAATAGAGGGCCCCTAAATGAATTAAAGATAGATTACAGGCCAATTTGTTTATATCCTTTAGCCCTTGAATATACATAATTGCTCTTAGTGAGGATTAATCAATGCCTATTCCCTCAGTATACTCTGTGGGTAATCTTCTGCGAGGTTGACTTTTAACCCACTCAGCAATCATTTTATCAATTGGTGAAGAAAAAAATCCCTGGGAGTTATTCGCTGTGAGCGGGAAAAGGTATTGTACAGCAAATTGGTAATGCAAAAGGAACTGTGTTTTTCAATTCATTATGCATTACCTAATCACCTTGAGTAATGCTTTTAAGGTAGATTTCCATCTGTTTTACTTAACATTTTCCGGCACTTATTATTAATCACTGGTTGATTCACCAATGTCATTATTATTTACATTCAGTTTTACTCTCAAAATAAACAGGATTACCCGCAGGTTGTCTGGTGAATAGTGACACCTGCTGGACGGTCTGCTAGAGCAGCTTTTCAATTTAATTTCTTGTTATATAGGAAGATGTCAATTAAATAAGTAAATTCTGGCCAGGAGGCAGTTGCTGTTTTATTTTGTTCTTTGCAGATGGATATCAGAGTTTTCCTCGGCCATCCTCTGTGAAAAATTGTTAGCACTAAGTGAATGTGAGTAAATATTGTGCATATTCATATCATCCGTGTATCTTGAATGAGTTTTAAGCAAAATCATGACAGACCACTGTCGAAGAAGGTATTTTTATGAGTCAAATGTAAAACAAACAAACAAAAAATAAAACACAGGAGAAAATTATCTAAGAGATGTTAGCTGAATTCTCCACTTTATTTTCAAGTAGTAATGATGAGTATATGAAAACCTACAGAGCATCAAAACCTTCTTTCTCTTTGTCCAAAAAATGTGTCAGTCATATTAATTAAGCACAGTGACCTCTGGTGGCTTAAAAAAATTGCAGCAGCACTTCAAGACCAGTCAAAGCACTTTAAATCTTTCCATTTTGATTATTTTAGTCTCACATGAAAACATAAAAATCCTGCACCTTATTATTAACTCCAACGATTTTGTTCACAGGTGCTGCAAATGCAGATGTTATTACACAGTAGGTCAGAAAAAAATGATTAATGGATTTTCCAAAAAGTGAAACGATGAAAGTTGATGAAACCAATTCTGCTGTACTTAAATGTATCTTATAGTAAAAAATTAGGGTATTTCAAGCTGATTTCTCATGTTTGGTTACACCGCTTTAGAATGATGGTTGCTTCATCAAGCTCCTTGGGCCCATCTCAGTGTGTATCTGTGTAAGTGACTCTTTTCCACCTTCTCTTTTCTCTTACAGTCTAGTAAACGTATAAACAAAAGAAGACTTTAAATCCGCTCTGTGTCTTTGCACGTGTCTCGCTCACTCTCTTGCTTTCCCGTTCTCTTTGCCTCTATCTCTTTGTCTCTTAAATATTGCAGTCACTCATTTCTGGATGGCTGGTACATGCTTTTCAGTTCAACAGCTGCAAATGGCTTTTCCAAAGACCACGGTCTGGAACAGAATTATTATTATCATCACACACGTAATGCAAAGTTGTTTTTGTAATTTGGCACTTTGTTGTTGCTGTGGGCTGCATTCTGATTACAGTACCGCCGCCAATCTCTGCCACCCTCCACTTATTTGATGTGTCATAATGATGATGTACACCCAGTGTACAAAATGCTAGAGCCACATAATTGTTTTTTTAAACTAGAGGAATTAGTATCTTTCAATGGTCATGATGTTAA
This sequence comes from Acanthurus tennentii, assembly GCA_029783805.1. Classification (NCBI taxonomy): domain Eukaryota; kingdom Metazoa; phylum Chordata; class Actinopteri; order Acanthuriformes; family Acanthuridae; genus Acanthurus; species Acanthurus tennentii. The sequence continues at coordinate 2,446,011 of JAPZDZ010000021.1, forward strand.
CAATAATGAAAACAATGTTTAAAAAAAGACTTTAAAACCTCAAGGAAAATAAAACTACAAGCTTATCTTTGTGTCGTTACCTTGGCCTGTCCATGCTTTGTTCTAACACCATGTTCTTATTTTAAAAAATTAAACTAGAGTTTTTTCCCAGACTCAAACACAACCTCAATAAAGCAACAATAGCCTCAATATACTCACCAGGGAAAACTGTCTTGATTCGACCTTTCACATCAACGTCCAGCAAGCCATTCAGTGTAGCACAATGATTTTGCAGATTGAATGGTATTTAGTGGTAAGCTGAGATCTCAAAATGATTTCAGGCTCTCCTTATCATAGCAGACAAATAAATTAAATATTGATTCTTGGTGTGGCGCCACAGGCTGAAATTAACCATTCTCTCTACTCTCTCACTTTTTTCCCTCCCTGCTTACTTGTTTATTCTCTCTGTCCTCCCTTTAAATCCTTTTTTTACTCCTCTCTATTTTATCATTCCCTCTCTAAAGAACTCCACTTTCATTTTGACTGTCTCTGTTTCTCTTTTCCCTCCTCTGACACTCTCTTTTAATGCACTGTGTCTGGTTGAAAGAGAGGAAAAGGAGTGAAGAGATACAAGGCTTGACTTTAAATCTTCTCTCCAGCTGATTGAATGATAGTCTACCTCTATATAAAATCCTTCTTTGTTGCTTAAGTTGAGTTATTTTTCTCTTTTACCAATTTTCTTTATTGCTTGAATTCAAAAACTGCAGACCTTTAAAACATTTAGTAACTGCAGTAACCTCAGGTCACCTGAACTCATTCGAAACCAGTATATACAACCAGCTGTGTATTTTCTAAAATCTTTGCCTCATGAAATTGTGGGTGAGAGGTTGAGCTAAATGTTCTCCCATACTGAAAAATCTAAAATAGTTCTTTCTTTTGAAATAGAGAAAATAAGGTAACAGCCAAAGGCAAGAGAAGTTCCTTTACACAGGCTGGATTTTTGTAGTGTTGGCTAACTAAAATTTCTCCTGGATTGTAGCTGCACATAATCAATTCACTTAATGGTGGGCAGAGTTTGGTTCCAGTTCACCTCTTCTAACAATCATTGGGGTGTTGTTCCTGGTCAAACTGGTCATGACAGAATTTTTTTGGATTGATAATCTTAAATATCACACCTTTGATATTGACTGTAGTGTGACAGAAAAACAATGCACATTGAGTAGAAACCTGCAAAGGGAAGTGATCATGTTTACTTGTTGTTATTTTTTTAATATCTTTTGTAACAATGCTCAAAAAAAACTACTTAATTTGTTTTTTTGGTATGGTTCATGTCAGATATTCATTCAGCCATTGTCCAGAAACAGATAAAGACTGGTCAGTTTGCGACATTTGCAACCAAAACAAAGTAGCCTAGACATCCTTCTCCTCAGCCATATCCTTCACTTACTTCAGGGGTCTTTGACGTTACCTGACTGGACTGTATACATGTAGAAAGTTTTTCTGTTTAGAAAGTATCATGAATGCACACTGCATGAGGGTCTGAACATCCCTGCAATGTCATAGGAGCTTATATGTGGACACTCTGGAATTTAGAAGATTCTTAAAAATAAATTTGTTTGTGGTCCTTCTGCTTATTCCCCACATTTTATCCCCTGACCTACATGCTACATGGGGGGTAAACAGTTGCCACAGCTTTATGAAACTAGCTTTTGTTATATTAATGAGCTGTGTTTGTCCCAGACCTTCAATGAGCAGCACAGTTTAAGATGGCAAAAGCTTCCTTTGCTCTAATGTTAACAATTATGGCATTCCTGCTGTTTGCCATTAAAATATAACAGACACATTAGATGATGAAAAGGCAAATAAATAATTATGTGCTGGGAATGAAAGAAAATGGTCAATATTAAAAAACTGCTACCAATAACTCTTGGGATTCAAGCAATTTATGATGCATTAGCAACTCATTATGTTGATCCCTCCCATAAAATGTCTGTCATTCTGCTTTCATTATCTGTTGGATGTATGTGTCACAGTGATGTCACACAGAAATATGGCTATGTGTTCCCTCCAACGTGTTCAACATCTTCTCTGTTTTCCCATCCTCACTGGACATTCCCAACATTACACAACAAGAAGACATCCAATGTAGTGGCCAAAAAACATTGGTTGCTTTTAGCTGCATGTAGCTGATGTCATTCTTTGAGTTAGTGCCTAAAACTCATGAACATACCGCTAAGTTAAGTGGTCTGTATTTTAAGAAACCAAGTTGTCTGAATAAATGTTTGTATTGTACTTCTTTTGCAAACCTCAAATGTTTAAACAAAATGTTCTATGTTCTAATGTTCTGTCTTGTTTTGGAACTAAAACTATTCATCCACAAACATCAACAGGCATCTCCTCGTACCTTCTGATGAGAACATTTAACACATCTAGGCCTACATTTAATAAGGACTTTAGAAGTTACTGTAGCCCAGGAGGTAGAACGGGTTGTCTTCTTACCGGAGGGTCATTGGTTTGATCCCTAACTCCCACTGTCCGCATGTCAAAGTGTCCTTAGGCAAAATGCTAAGTGCATATAACTACAGTCCATTTCCCTCTACATCACTTTGATATGTGCTGTTGATGTGTTACATCTGTAATCTGCCATTTTACACATTCATAGATTGCAGAAAAAATCACTATCAATTTTTTGACGACCGGGCTTCCTGAGGTTTCCTTCTTCAAACAGTAGTCCAATAATGAATGCATGACTGAATGTAGGTATGGAGCAAAAATTTACAGTTTGTGTACAATCCCATTTTTCTACATTTTCCACATTCCCGCTGTGGCCCACATTCACGGCAGAGCTCTATATATTGATCACTAATTTAGGTCTTTGAATGACCTTATCTATAGTGACTGGCAGTGTATTGTTTTTTTCCTAAGTACTTACTCAGAGAGAAACAACAATGAATTGTTTCCACTTGTTCACTCATGAATACAAGGAGGACAGTCAGTGCTTGTTCAGTGGCGTACTTGCTCTCAAATTGGATTGCTTAGTGGCAGTAGTGCCTTTCCTAATCACAGGCATTCATGCAAATCGAGTTCAAATGAAGTTCATCCAATATCTTGGTTCAGTAGCATCGTTCCAGTAGAACGCACAGCCGGTGAGTACAGAGGTGAGGACATGCAGTTGTAACCTGTGTTTGGCCTGAGAGAGTGACTGACTCTGTACAGTGGGCATACACTGGCCACAAGAAAGGCAACAGTTGCAGAATGCAATCCAATCTGAAATATACCAGGTACAAAATGCAATGCAGCAGCACAAACTAATGTCTTAAAAGCTCAAAAGTTAAAGTAACAGATTTTGCACAGAGTTTATTACATGTCTTCCCTCTATAGGCGTCAGTAAAGATCCAAGACTTTCGTTTCACCCTTTGATGCTGAACAGCACAAATGTGGTCTGGATTGGTTATGACATCAACTTAAGTCCGATTTGACTCACAAATCTTGTGACTCATTATGTAATTATGTTACTTAAAAAATCTTAAAACCTGTGAGAGGCACCTGGTATGATGAGTCAGAATTACACAATAAAAAGTTTAAATATTACACCCTCTCAGAGCAAAAAGTTGAATATCTTTACTGAGTCACTAAAAGCAGCTGAGCAGCAGTGCTAATAGTAGTATTCTGGAGTCATCTAAAGGTAATCATACAGCAGCAGATTGTGTCCTGGCTGGACAAAATGGAGTGCAATAAGCTAACCTTTGAGTTCTGACATGGTCACACAGCTTTGCTTGTAATCACAGGTGTTCACTTTGTAGCCATCAGTTTTACTTTTATACTCAATGCTCTTTTTTTATGTATATCTAAATCAGACATTTTAGACTTACAGACACATGACAGTTTAAAGACCAATGCAGACATGGGGCTCAGTTAATGGCTTGTTGGTTAATAATTTATATCAATCAAGTTCTAATGCTTTCACAGTCACCAGATCTCAACTGAGTGCAACACGTACTTCCACTGACATTCCATTTTAATGATTTTGTGCAGTAGATGAATCCTCTTAATATATGCAATCTTACACGTTTACAGGTTGAGGCAGACTCAGCTTTACAGATGGGATCGGATTAATAATAGTTGCCCTTGATCTAACTAAAGCTTACTTGGTAAGACTTGTACTAGGATTTCTAACTGACTCAAAAATTGAGAATGATTGGTGTCTTTTCTGTTAATGAGAAACATTTTTTAACATATTTACCAGTACAAACCAATCACCAATGAGTTTTAGTTTTTCAAAATCAACAGCGTGAAACTTTTAACACTGTGTTTTTCAAAGCTGGCCAAGAAGTAGGTGCCAAAGTGAGGGGTTTTGTTCCACAAGTCTTAAAACTGAAATATTCTGTTTTCCTTTGCCTTAGTGTCCTTTCTCGTTGTTTAAAGAGAAAAAATGAACAACCTTTTTTTCATCCTGAAATTTTTTTAATATAATCTAGTCTATAAACAGGTTTTGTTACTTGGCAAACCACAGACATGCTGCAGCTCAGAAAAGTTCATCTCTCTTGCTGTCTAACCAAGAGCAACACACTGTTGAAATAAAAACACACAGATGTTTGTACGTGTGACAGCCCAAAAACATCTCTAGTGTTGTCAGATAAGTGACTTTATTTGACCCAAGAGTCCCGAGACAGACCTCTGTCACTTTCCCCTGAAGGGAGTAACACCTCATGCCCAGTGAATCTGTAGAAGTCAGTCTTGGGGAAGCAATGCTTGGCATAGCAATAGCTCTCTGTTTGACAGCCGCGCTCACAGAGTGGAAGTGAACAGTATGTTCAGTTGACCAAACAGTTATCAGGTAAGTGATTGCATATGTGAAAATGGTATGCTTACTTGTTCTGGATTGTGTGAGCTGCACTTGTGTTCTGTCAAAACTTGTTTTGCAGTCTAGTT
>JAPZDZ010000021.1:2549661-2573672 GCA_029783805.1 Acanthurus tennentii
CAGTGGCTTTAACAGTGGAGCTTTATAGTAGAGCTTTACAGATAAATGTCATGTGATTATAATTTCAATTCAATTCAGTTCAATTTTACTTATATCGCGTCAAATCACAACAAAGTTGTCTCAAGACACTTCACATATAGAGCAGGTCTAGACCACACTCTATAATAACATTTATATTTTAAATTTATAGGAACCCAACAATTGAAAGCAATTCGCACATAAGCAGACACTTGGTGACAGTGGCGGAAAAACTTCCTTTTAACAGGCAGAAACCAAAGCAAAAGCAAAGCAAGGCCAAAAGCGAAGATAAAACTATATGTTAAACTATATGTAAGCTATATGTAAGTGTTTTCTAATAAAGATACTTTTAATAATACTAGTACCAATACCAATAATAATAATGCTAGTAATAATAATAATAATAATAATAACAATTGCTCTGAGCATCAAGCAGAGCCACAGCGGAAGGCACAGCTAAGATCAGCAATCCCGGCCTGACCTCAGTCTATGGGTATCTGCGAGATGAGAAAGTACAAGACAAGTTAGTAAAAGACATGAACTGAGCATGAATGCAGAACATATAGGGAGAGAGATGAAGGATTTTCTTATCTTTATTGAGATTTATCATTCAAATTTTGTGGAATGGAGAAAAAATAATTTAAATTAAGTGCAATTTACATTATTACACAGGGCTTAGCTGCTGCCGATGGGGCGTCTTAACAAGATTTTTTTTTGTGATGAAGTAGCAGACATACACAAGCTTCGAAATTGTAATTTAGATTTGTTTACAATCTGTGTGATCTGAGCGCTTGTGTTTTTTGCACCATCTCACCTTTTATTAGTGTTGATGCAACATTCCCAAATTTTTGTCTTTTGTCATAGCACAATGGAGCAGGTCCATTAGGTGTCCTAAAGAAGAGCCATGACAGGAACCCAGCGTGTTCATTGCCGTATCTAAATAGCAATCAGTGATTCTTTACCATTATCTTTTACAACTGTGCTTTTCTGTTGTGACAAGTCAAAATGCCTATCATAAAAAGGGCTTGACCTTGAAGAAAGCCTCTGACAGGACGAAAAGCTTAAATTAGGCATACAACTGCAAACATGCTAACGGCTTCATAGTGTTGGAATCACACCATGTGAGCTGAAGAAAGAGAGGCCTTGCCAAGCACACCTCAGTGTGAAATCTGGCCTAAATCTGAGTTCTGGCTTACCAATGGATGAGACATTTTAACTTAGATGAATTACATCAAACTCAACTTCCAAGAGTCCTTGGGAATCTGCCTTGGGACCCATGATGTCACCAGGTCAATGAGACCCAGCTCTGCCCCCAAATCGCTCTCCTTTCTCAACCCTGCAGAGCAGGTGGCACTTCTCTATACAACTGTTCTGTCCATCACACAGCTCCATGAGTGAAATCTCTTCTTCTGCAGTCCTGCTCAGTGCAGACTGCAGCACTATACTCCAAGAGAAGCAACACAAGAGAATGTCTAAAGATTAATTGTGAGCAAACAGGTCAAGTTGGTACTATTATTTGCTGGTATGTTAAATGTTTATCAGAGTAAATATTGCCAGCCTCTGCAGTACTTCAAATACTTCAACATTTACTGACCTTTGATTGTACATTTAGTTATGCTAATTAAATTAATTAAAAGTAAATTAAATATGGTTCCAAATTAATAGTTAGCATATTTGTTAGACAGAAACCGACTATCATTTCCCTTTTTAAGGGTGGTGTTCTAAGGTGTATTTTATGTAAATTAAATCTTATGACTTATAATTTTTTTTCATTTCTGATGGACAAATTAATAAGTTGTGGCACCGATTTCCCAGAGAATAGGAATGCACTAACCCAGAGAATATTGAACTTTTACATTCAACTACATATAAATCTGACTCCTGCTACTCTTTGTGTGACTCCTGTGCTGCTGTCAGGGACAGTTTGTAACTGTTGCAGCTGTCCTGCTAAGAGCTGATAATATGATCAGTTTTCAAACTTTACACTGATTCACACGGACCCTAATAACTTCGAGGTCTACAAAGTTGTAAGCGACGCTATTGCTAATGCTATTGCACTGTTAGCCCCTAACCAAGGCTTGTCAAATTACAGATTTTTAATTAAATCTTCACCAAAAATGAATCAGTGTTTGGTTCATGTATTACATTGAATAAATTGACTTATTCTCTCATGATTCCAGAAAACATTAACTTCCTTAAATTCATATCAGGTGTGAAACATCTGCCCTCTGTCTCCTGTAACCTCACAGTCAGGCTAGAAAGACTCTTTTCTTCTGCACTTCTTTTGTTAAAAGTCTTTTTTTCTGCCATTCTCTAAGCCCTCTGTTCCCACTATCCTTGTTCTCATTCTTTCTCTATACTTGGGTGTCATTTGGGCTTTCTTTGAACTCAATAGAAAAAAAATTGTCAATGTGACTCAATTTAAAAAGATTTTTAAAGATTTCTGCTCTAGTGCCTGTTAATGCATTATTCTGCTGTGGCCATGGTATGAAAACTATTAAATTTGATGGGTAAACATGTCTGTGTGCTTTTACATCAGCTAAGCATTTAGCGAAGCTGCTTAACATAACCACCCATAGCAAAATCATGACTCAGAAGTACACAAACAAGCGAAATTCAACTAAAAATATCTAAAAACAAAAAATAAATATGTTGTAGGGATACAGTGCCCAGTAGTGAGAGTGAGGCTGCATGTCATCAGTACATTTTTCCCACTGCCAGGCAATTTTTATCTTGTAAATCTGGTGTTTCCTTATTTTGTCGAAATGAAATCTCAAGGCTCTATTTTGGTGTTCACTCAGGCACACTGAGGTTATTTTGCCTGTGCTGGTTTGGTATCTTGGTCACTCACCGTGTGCCACAGTGTGTGTTTGGTCATGCCAGTCCAGCAAGGTGCTGTAATCTTGGTCCCAAAATGATAAAGCCAAACAGATGCATGCTCTTTAGTTCAATGTTCCGTTTTGTCGTTGTTTGTTGGTTCACAGAAATCACAGAAATTTCCTTAGTCCTGCTTAAATCATCTTTTCACTTTTATTCCAAGTTGTCTGACCAGCTGGCTTATCTGCTGCAGCCTCCAACTGCAGTGCTGCACACTGTTAAGTCACAACTGCACAGCTGATCTGCTTGTCAGATATTTTGAGGCCTGTATCATACTGTTGTAAAATAATCAGATAGGTATGAGTGTGTGTGTGTCAGCAGTCTACATCTACTATCAGCCTGACATTTTTTAGGTCTAACCTAATGTAGAGTATTTATGCATTGCTGAAGAACATCTTGGTAATAGTGGTAGCAGTGGTTCACAAATAAAATAATACTAATTTATCATCCGTTCTGCTTGACTGTGTCGTGCCAAAGCATCAGACCCCTCACTCCTCAAAACAGATGGGTTGGGGCCACACCAACAACTGTTCTGCTCTGACATCTAAAGAATGATCCATGTTAACATAAATCATCAAGTCATTAACCACTTGAACCAGTTATTTTCCCTATTTAGTGGCTTATCCAAGCATGGAGATTTCATTCCACCCCTAGGCCATCAGTCCCTGTAGGCTATATTGAAATTACGTCAAGCAGAATGAGTTTTTCAGGTGGATTCCTCATTAAGTTATATTGATGTATGACTGTTTTCTTTAACCATTTACTTTAACAATTAGAGAGGCTGCTCTCAGTGATTTTGAACATTTCCGTGTGTGCTATAATGCCTCTGCTTCAAATGTCATGGGACATTAAGCAGCAAAACTTAGAGCTGTAGTTTGAAACTCGAAAGGACAGAGGAAACTTTCCAGAGGAAACAGAATTAAACTTCTAGCTTCTGAAATGCATTTTTTAATACAGTTCTGATTAAGCACATTTATCACGAGGAAGCTTCTTTACTTAAAACAATCTTATTGTATGGATTGAACTGTATGTATGACCTTTGGAAGTGTGAAAGAGCACAGAATACTAATAAATTTCAGATCCTGACCAATCCTGTTGGGATTTAGAGATAATCATGAAGGGAAGCTGCTGTTTTTGTGCATAAATGTACACAGCATCTCACTTAATGGGATGATGCTCTAATTATTTCTGCTGTGGGGGATCGCTGCAGGTAATGTCATCAATGTTTTCCTCATTAAGGATATATTATTTCACCCACCCACAACCCCACCCACTATTAATCCAAATGTTTATTTTAATGACCCCACCTGCCTGATCTGCCATCCTTCTGCACAAGCAATGAAAATAACTGTTACTTGCGCATCACTGCCTGTAACTCCACTGAGTCCATTCTTTTAGCTTTGTTTTATTACTCTACACACTTTATACTACAAACTAGAAGGCGTGCCGGGGATGGATGCAGTTCATTTAGAGGATACAATAAATCTGTTTCCAAGATGAAGAAAGAACTTTCAATGTCATCTTTAAATTCAAGTTGCTTAGTGAAAGAGATATGACTGTACAGCATACTGCTAGCTGTAGGCCCGTTAGCCTGTCACTCTCCTTGTTGGGGGGAACTTTTAGGATCTAATATTTTTTTGTAAAAAGGAAGAGGAACCAGAGTGGTAGAATTTTTTCCCAATTAATGCAAATACATTCTGCTGTAGCAGCAGGATTGTTCTGTGTCAGTCAGACTGCCGATGCCCTTCCAGTATTTACAGCACAGAGCACATTAAGGTTCCTAAATAGCTTAAGGCAAACAAATTTCTTTTATTAAATGAGGAAAAAGTGCTTTGTCTATATAAAAATAGTAAGTAGAAAGTAAACATCCTCTAAAACATCAGTATTCATCAACATCATCAGTCCTTGAAAGCATATTGAGGCCAAGTCATGTGTTGCACTGTAAGCAGTAATGTTGTCAGATTCAGTTGGTCTGCATTAAATATGGGGTTTTGTATTTTTGTAGGGGCACAACCTTGGCTAAAGCCAGCAGTGTATTATAGACCGTAGGTTGTGACATATCACATAGTTTGCCAGTACAGGTGCATCCTAAATTAAGGAAAGTGGTCCTCAGAGTTACATAAAGTGATTTACATATTTATTACCCAGAGTGTGCAACTTGCATAATAAGAAGAATGCTGCACTCTGGTCAAGGTCTGAATACAGCCCCATTCAAATTTACATCGCCAAACATTCAGCAGCACACTGAATGACCACTCAGGCCCTCCAAACCAAAATCAGCTTATTCAGTCACAGTCTCAGGGCGCACAAAGACTCTGTCCTTGAATATTAAGATGACCTTTGAAAGAGGATCCACAACAGAGGCTTTAACACATTTAGCTTGCATGCTGTCGTCACATGCCAACTCAGAATAAATAAAATGCCATGTTAGTCTTGTTATTCACCAAGAAAAATCCACAAGTATAAGAGTTTTTAAAAAAAGAGTGAGGCTCATGAATAGATTTTTAATACAGTATCTGAGTTGCTCTGTACAGCATAGGTTGTGGATTTACACTACGAAATGCACACTGTATAAAGTTTATTCTTTTTGCTGGAGATAAAATAAATGTATACACTAACGTCTATAATCATTGCAATCGACTAGAGATGGAAAGATGCTCTCTATCAAATGTACGGGAGCCCCAACTTTAAGTCTCATTCATTGCACCACTAAGGCAATTGCTCAGTGGCTCAGGTTCACTGGCTCTGTCTAAGCATCAAAGCACTGTCCCATTAAGGCCTAGATTGAGTGGTTATGCTTCCCTGTCTGAGACTAATGGACAGATTATGACCTGAGAGAGATGACTGATTATTACACCTGCCAGTAGCCTCTGTCTGTTTCTTCATCACTTTGTCCCTCATTGTGCCTCTATTTCTGCTCCCCACTGTCTCTCCTCGATCAATTCAGTTGAAAGGCACTTTATTAGCATGAAAGGTACACCTTCTTGGCAACTTTGCACATCAGTGGTATGATGAAGTGCTGCAAGTGAGCATCATTTCATCAAGGCTAAGAGGCCTCATCATCCAGTCCAAACACAGATGACAAAGCAGAATTACATCATTAATTAGCAATATGATTTAATACAACTTTACGTAATGTCACTGCTGGATCTGGGCTCTGATTATCAAAATGACCTGTCTTTAGTATAAAGATCAGAGTGTTAAACATTCTTGGATGGTTCTCTGAGATGACTGGATCCAGCAAACAAGGTGGATTACAAAAGCTCCTTCCATGAACACCAACCCAACCATTTGGCAGCACTAGTGTATTTCAAAGTGGCGAAAAGACTAGAAACATGCTTTTTAAATGCAGTTTATTTTAACATGTACCAGATCTGTTTGAGTACTTTGTTAAATCAGAGATGTGATTGACAATTTTGAGTTCTGGTCCACTCCAAGAAACTGCACTGCAATTTTATGCAGGAAAAGTGACATTGTTTCAGCAACTTTTACACAGCTTTAGTATTTATTTTTCATTACAAGGCTTAAAATAGGTAAAGGAAGATTAGCGACAGTTAAATGAAGTCCCCTGCCTCTCAAAAATGTATTTGACTGGATGTTTCTTCACTTCCTTGTTTATGTCAGTATGCAGGATGATGTGCATGTAGTGTTTAATATTAGAAGACTGTTTTAAGGGAATTTTTACACAATCAAGCATGTTTCTATTACGGGTCCACTGAGCATGGACTGTTCAGTGAATCAGGAGATGTCACGGTCCATTTATTCAACTTTTAAAATAAACATCATTTGCATATTTCTGGATTTTCCACTGAGAGAAGGATTGGAAGTCATTTAAAAAACAATTAACTTACTGATGAAAGCCTTCTAAAGTTATGTTTATGCACTATTTTAAGACAGAGATTATGATTTCTTTACATAGTAGAGATATTTAGTCCATGGAACCGGAAAATGTGCCAAATGAGATGAAAGGCTTTATTTTAATTTCAGCTGCTTTTTAATACACAATTGGACTTCATGTCCCTACACTTCATCTCTAAGTATCATTTTCCTTCTGCTTACATTTAGTTTTACTATTTTCGTCAGCTGTGGGTAATCAAAAAGAGGCTGTTTGTGACAGATTTGGGACTCTTTATTGTGGTTATTAAACTGGTATTAAATTTTAATTCCAGGTGGCATTATAAACAATCTATAAATCTGACTTTGTGAAACGTGCAGATACTTTCAATGCTTTGTTTCAAGCAGGTCCTGTTCAACCAGAAAACAGGTGGGAGCGAGCTTTTATCTCCGCTGGTTAAAAATACAGAGAGGCACCAGATGGAGAGAAAGAAGAGGGGGAGGAAGAAGACAGTGAAATAAATACTTTTTGATGTGTGTGTGTGTGTGTGTGCTTGTGCTTGTGTGTATGATAACAGATAGTGAGGCATGATAAATAATTCCTGGTGTGTGTTACTGTAGGATTCTGTGTAGGCTGGTTAATGGCAGTGGTTGCAGGGTAAAAGCTGGCGTGTAGATAGAAAAATCTCAAAACCTTGTAATTTTAACAAAGACAAAAGAACAAAAGAGAGAAGGTAGGAGGGAGCCACTGATCCGGGAAAATATTCTTTGGCACAAAAAATAACCATTACAAAGTTTACTTTTGATAAAGCCATCAACACTCCTCAACATAGAAACAGTGTAGGATTCTAGATAGGTTAACAACAGCATGGGATCAAAGCTGCACAAAAGAATGCTTGAAGAACAATTTATCAGTTCACTAAACGCATTATGACATATGACATACCACATAAAATAGAAAAAAACTGTGTTGACATGCAAGAATCCTTTACAAGATGATTACAGAGTAGATCTTTAAAAATGCAATAACTTAAGTCACACAAAATATTAGATATTGGATATATTAATGGTATGTTAACCTACTCTTGTTCCACTAACAAAACTCTTGGAATTGTATTCCACAACAGGTGTTGTCATTTTAAAAGGATTTGCAGACTCATATGAGTCATATGTTTTTTCTCAACTTCTACTGAAATATCCACTGACCTGCTCCTGATTGCTTAAACTCTGGCCTGGTGCTACAGATGGTAGTGTCATTTTGATGTGAAGAGAAAACACAATTTGCACTGCATGTGTTTTACTTTGAAAACTGACCAAATTCTCTGTCGCTTTTGAGGAAAATTAGAGTTGCTGTATATTCAGGAGGTGTCCATTTTGGGTCGTGGGCTGCGACTAAGCACATACAATAGGTTTTCTACTAACAAGAAGGTTGATGGTTCATTCTCAGTTCTTCCAGTCTGCATTTCTGTGTGTCTTTGGGCAAGAAACTGCAACCCAAACTGCTCCTGATGGTTGTTCCATCAGTGTGTGAATAAGTTCAGGTTGAGCAGGCTGGCACAGTGCAGGGACGCCACCTGCCAATGTTATGTGAATGTGTATGAGTGAATATGGGAATGCTAACTTGTGTTTTAAAGTGCTCTAGGTAGATGATGGACTTGTCAAGCACTATATAAATGCAGTCCATTTACTATTTAATCAAGAGGAAAATGTGGCACTATTGCTACCACATTCTTCCAAAACTGACTCCAAGAGTATTATTCAGCTGAATGTTTGATCAGCTTACAAAATGTTGCCTTATCTTTAGCTCACCATTGGTGGCACAGGCAACAGAATTGTAAGCTCAATAATGCTCATAGTTGATAGGAAATCATAGATGATTAATCTACTTCAGTTAGATGTTCACAGACTTACATGTTTGAATTTTATAACCCAGTTCCTAATCTTTTGGATGCCAATTTAACTGTTACGGTATCATGCATATTCATACTTTGGAAGTGCTCCATCTACGGTAAAACATTGCTGTAGACCAGACCCCTGAAGACAATCCTGAGTGCTGAGTAAATTCACCAACTAGGGCAACATGTTTCTTGTGTTCCTAAAGCCATGACATAGAATTTTGAAATCAATATAACTTTGATTTGCACCTCTAAACAGATGTTTGAGCTTGGCATATTGTTGTACTAAGAGTTGTAGACTTTTGCATGTTGTAAGGGCCTCGTTTAAAATGTTCAGAAAATTATTGTGAAAATTATTTGTGTGGTAGGGGGCCTATGTTTTATACTACAAGACGCATAGGCCTGTTGAGCTCAAAATAAGGATAGAAACCACTTGTTTCAGCTCTGTGGGAAGTATGATTAAGCGATATATACCAGAAAAAAATATTGCTTTGCAAAAGGTAATGGTACAGAGGCTAGCAAAAGGAAAGAGCATGACTTTTACTCCCAACAAGGTGTGCCACAAAATACAACCAGTGTGTTTACTGGCCAGAGGCCGTTATTTCAAGGTTAAAGCATCATTATGTCACCATTTAACCTGAAAATAACAATCTTGTTTTATGCTGCATTCATTTATAACTGATGGAAATGTGTCAGTCAAATCACCATTTCTGTACTATGTAACATGGGTGGGAAAGCGGTATGATTTTTGGCACTCAACAATCTTCACTTTTGGTAAAACTAGAGTACATTTTTGGAGAAAATGCTTCATGGTTTTGTATCTGATGTCTCTGGCTTCTCTGCCACAACCCAAAGTGACCTGTAACTGATGCTACTGTAGTTCCTTGTTAGCTCTGTTAGCTGCAGCTAGCTGACTCTGCATAGAAGAAACCACACCTGCTGAGCATGGGGGACTGTTGGTGTTTGCATTGCTAGCTCTGGACCACTGGGAAGGGGATGCCTTCATGTCAGTGGCAGAGATGAATGGACACCAAAACTGCATCAAGCAAACAAAATAACCAAAAATCGCAGCAGCCTCTTTGGAAACCATGACAGAGAAAGAGACAGAACAGGACTTTGAAATAGTATCAACAAAAAGAAAGAGATTGGGCAATAAGTTGGGACAGGAGTAATGTCGAACTGTCTTTTAGAACTTTGCTTTGCTTTGGTCTTTTTTTTTTCAAAGGCAACTTGATATTGGACTAGAAATTAATATTATCTGGCTTGCTAAGCTGTATGACCTGTGTTCTTGCTCTTTGTACAGCTGTGTTAGCAAATTTTTAACTTTCTTGTTTTTGATCATGAGCCAAGCCAGTTCACTTTGACAGAGTTTTGACCAATGTATGTTACAGCCAGGCGTAATCAACTTACCTCTGGTTCAGGTTGCTTTAGCTTAACATGCTGTTCTGAGTTGTGTGCAATGCCCAAGCAAACTCTGACCTCTCAACAAAAATAAAAACAAAGCATTTGTTTGATATAGAATGTGACCTTTAAGGATATAACATAAGATGCTGCAAAGTTTTGTTTATAGTTAGACAATCGACCTACAAGACATCAGACAATATTGTTACAGAAACCTGGGATTTCTAATTACAGCAGTAGTTTTGCACTCAGAAACTGTGGCATATTACATAAAACACTTACATAATGTTGGATTAACCTTCAAGAATGAAATCAAGAAAAAAATACAGTTACTGAAACTGATGTCTCTCTTGCGTACGTATTGTTTGTCTGTGAGTAGAATGTTAGAAAATGTGATGATGCTTTTCAGTACAGTATATTTTCTTAAGATGCAACATAAGAGTATGTGTGCGTATATGTACGTGTCTTCATGTAATGACTACTCAAGTGAGTGGGTGGTGATGCTTGTGTTTTTTGGGTCTTTTTAAAGATTAGTTTGAGCGTACTTTGAGTGGTGCATGCGTTTGAATGTGTGTGTGTCTGGTCTCTGGGTGTTTTAGCAGCCCCCTGCGGCAGAGGACCAGTGATATTTAATGCATTCTTCACAGCCGGCGTGGAGCACTGCAGGATTCATGACTGGCAGTCATGGAGGGGACTCAGATCAAACATCCAGAGCTAATTGAAACCCCCAGAGACCTTTTGTTCAACTTTTTTAATCACTTGTCCTCTTTCTTTTCTCTTTTCATATAAAACTGCCTTTGGTCTAGTATGATCTGACATAAATCTCCATTAATTTACTGTAGTGATAGTGCTTAGCAGCAGGGCTGCCTTTAACTCTCAACTGCCGTACCACAGAAAGGTAAAACTGGCTGTTGTTAGTGCCAGAAATTAATGGAATACACTGAGGAAATCAAAGACAAATGTGCGCCTGGATATCACTTTTAACCTTTTGTTTATTTTTGAGTTTTAATTAGGTATATCTCAGTGGCAAAGCCAATGAAGCACATTTTGCAGCATAATTAATTTAATACTCATAGAAGAGATTGTGACCACTGTCATGTAGCCCAGCAGTGTGACTTCAGAATAAAAAAAAACTGTTGACCACAGATGGATGCCAAATAAAAGAAAAAAAGCATGTCACAGTGAGCTGTTGCTATCATGACCATCCAGAACAGCTTAATTCCTCACTGTCACAAATTCTGAAAGCCTCTGAACTCGACTGGAGAATGAACTGCATTCATCAAAAAGATATTCCCCTTAGTTGGTGCTTTGATTATGGTGGTGGCAAGCGCTGTCTAAAGGCTCACTCACACCAGAAAGGAGCAGAGCAAATTCATGTTTGCATTTTACCAAATTATCCGGTTGTACTTTTGGAGGCTCTGTGATAGTTCTTGCAAAAAAAAAAAATCATGAGCAACTGTAGATAGTAAATTGACCACTTACGCATAAGCCAGGCAAAAATATGCTAACACCAGTCAGTCACAATAGTCATACAGTAATAGATTGTTTGCTAACCAGCTGCCTTCTAAGCTGCATCTGAAGATTTATGTCCTTGTGGAGTTAGGAAAAGGCTCTAGCCAGCTTAGTTACTCATGCAGGTTTCACCAAAAGTTTAACTTTTTTGTATAAAAAATTTCCTTTTGTATCTACATGAGCTGTCTACTTACGCAGCATTGGCCACTTACAACGCATTTAAACTTTCTTTTATTAGCTTCAGTAAGAGTGCAAGTTTGCGTTGAAGCAGGACTGTGGATTTTGTCTTTTGTCTCTGACAATGCATTTGTGCAGAGCGGATAACTTCACAGCCGGTCTGTAGGCCTGTGGAAATAATGATTGCAACCATTAACCTTTTCAACATGCAGATTCCATGTACTGTTTATAGGGATACTTTGAAAAGCTGCCCTTTTAAATGTTTTCTCATAGATCTGAAGACAAGCTGTTATAGTCAAAGTCAGAAGATTCAGTCAACATGGTTGCTTGCTGGAATATATATTCATGCACAACAATCAAGGATTTGGATTTTATGTATTTGCTTGGCAAATTTTAGAACACAGTAAAAAAAAACAAACAAAAAAAAAAAACCTATCCAACATGTATTTTGAACAACTTAAGAAGCCATGTTTGCACAGAGTACCGTAATTTCCGGACTACTAAGCGCACCTGAATATAAGCAGCACCCACTAAATTAAAAAAAAAATTTGTCTATAAGCTGCAAATGTTCACGTTGTAACATGGGATATTTACACCGACAAATATAACACAAAGATTTTTTTGACTTTTAATTAAATAAATGTATTTTTCCGAACTGTGCCTGTAACAGGGCTGGTTAAAAAAATACAATAATACAGTAGCCTACCAGAAAAATCATTGATCGCTATCTTCATCCTCCTCCTGCGCACTAAATCAATAAAGTTGTCCTCTTCAGTGTCGGAATTGAACAGCCTCAGAATTACTTCGACTAGGCCTGCACGATTCAAAAAAAAAAAAATCTCTACCTTTTAGCTTCGAATTGAAATCATGATTTTCTGCCACGATTTTTTTTTTTTCTACCTGGGCTTTCAGCAACATCCATTTTGCGTTAATTTGTTTACTGAGTTTTCCTTGCGATTAACGTTATTTCGGCCGCAGTCCCTCCTCAGAAACGTTCAACTCAACTATTTGATTCTGCGTGCCGTGGATCGCGTGACCAAAAGGCGCTTTGTCATAGGATAAGTTAGAAGCCTTGGAGCGCTTGTTTACAACTCTGACACATGCCGCCGGCTCTTGTAAAAAAAAAAAAATCGATGTAATATAGAAATGTAATCACATGTAGGGGTGAATAGTTTGAGATTCTAAAACAATTAATCGTGCAGGCCTAACTTCGACACCCACTTTCTTGTTTATTTTCGTCCATAAATCAGCTGCATCACTGTTTAAGCCTCAGGGTTCAAAGCGTGTGGAAAAAGTAGCGGTTTATAGTCTGGAAATTACGGTAGTATATTTTGTGTGTTTTTACCATTACAGAATGAGACTGGGTTTTATTACAAGTCATTTGCAAGTCATAAATAAGAGTGTTCAATACAAGTTCAATAATGTGAAAAAAACAACAAAACCCAAATTTTAGTTTCCTTTTTATTTATTTTGACCATACAGATGCACTCCTGCATAGGTCATATTTTAGTGTAGAGCTGATCAAAAAACAAAGGTAATTAGTCACAATCACCTACAAAAATGAATAAATTGAATAAATAAATAAAATAATAAAAAAATGCAGTAGGAGGAGGAAGTGTTAAAATTGTTCTACTTAAGCTGTATTTAAACATTCAAAGCTTATGCCAAACCCTCCCAAAAAAAAGAGCAGAAAAAAAGAAGGAAAAAACAAACAACAGCAAAAAAAAAAACTTTTCTTTTGGGATGGTGTGTTACTCTTTCTCCGTTCTTTTTTATTGTGGTTGGCAAATAGCATTGTATTACTGCACGCACCACCTTCTAGTTTGAAGTGAGGATAACATGTGATTCAGGACAATATGACATCAGAACCATGACCGTTCCCGACAAATACATTACTATTACACCCCTATTAATAAACTAAAAGCCTTTTTTATTTCTTTTTTAACATTGTGACTAAAATGCTACAATGCATCCGCTACTTAATCTGAGCATGAAAATTGGTACTTCTTTGGCCCTGCTTATTCATATTGTTTCGATCATACCATTTCTGTCTCCAGGTTTGTCTGCTTCTAAAAAATACTTATAAACTAAAACTCCAAACTGTTTTTGACACTGCAGAACTTTCTTTCAGGAAAATGAAGTGTACTGAACTCCTCAGTACCAATAAATAAAACAATTCAAAATGGATTCCCCTTCCTTTGTGCATCAGCAACAAATTTGCCAAAAGAGACACATTTCCGCCTGAATATCTCAAAATATAGCCTGACTTGGACTTGTGTAAAAAATCTTTCACCAACTAGCAGTGAAAAACTCATATCTGAAACTGTAATCAGTGAAGAAGTGTCAAATAAAAAGGTTGTCCAATTATGACTGCACAATCAAAGTTTCAAGGACATAACAGCTAACAATATGAAAAAAACAAGGAATTAATTTCTTTCACTAAAAGATTTTTGTTCTCAAATAACCATCTTCATTTTTAAAATACTTGAACTCTGTTAAGGTAATAATCAGCTCTATAAACTCAACAGGAGGGTCAGCTGAAAGCATGATTAAACTCCAGTGTAATGTACAAAGGACATGATGTAATGAAGTTAGCGTTGTTGCCCCACAGCAAGAATAAGAGGGCCTTGAGAGCAGAATTTATGTCCTGATCATTTTTTTGTTTTTGTCCTGTGATGAACTGGTGTTTTGTCAAGGACAGACTTCTGCAGCTTGAGACCCAAAAAAGAAATGTGTCTCTTCCAGACCCAAGCTTATACAGCATACATTATGAATTGTCAAATCATTAACAGTTATACATAAACTGATGATAATGAACACAACAAGCCATAAATTGAAAATATGTATAAAATGTATTTACACTTTTTGGGTCCTGACCCCAAGTCTGGGAAATGCTGGTCTAGAATATTTCCTCCGTGCAGGCCCTCTCACTTGGCCCATACTGACATGCACCTAGTCTATGTAACATTCTATATTTTTAGCCACTTTTGCCCATTAGCATAAAATCATAGCAGTACATACAAGCACCACACAAATACATAGATTACACTGCATAAGGTACAACATTTTTGAAGATGTGGGAGCTGTTCAAAATTTTTAAGATCAAGGAATTCATTAAAAACATGCTTTTTTTATTTGCACTCATAGGATCCTGAAGTTTGGACCTACTGAGCCTCCATGAGCCTCCAAAAGGAAACCACTATACATGAATCAGCGAAACATGAACATTGTCTTAAAATAATTTCATGCCCCATAACTAGATTTCATATGTCGAAGCTTCTGTTGTTATAAAACAATGTGTTTCATTTTTTACAAGCCATACACATATTGCCCCAAAAACTATAGTAAAATAAGAGCTACAGGAGGAAAGAGAGCAAGTACCAAATATCCCGGGGCCAGGAGCATTTGCACAAAACCCAGGGATTTCCTCAGATAAACTGTGACTTTAAAGAGGACAACATGCAACCATCTGCAACCCAGACCAGGCAAACACATAAAACTTTAGAGGGAGTTCATGGTATGCTATTTTAATCATTACTGATTATTTCTTACCTTCTTGACATTTAATAATGACTTTTAAGGTTCAGTTTTAAGACTGTGCTAGGGACAATTTGCGGACAATTTTGCCAAATTTACAGACATTTTTCTTTTAATTAATGAAGTAAATGAATGGTACAGCCATGTTTAAAAAAATTACTTTGGTGTTCCTTGAAAATCTTCAGTGTTTGTAGATGAATTATACACTTGTCCAGCAGAGAATTTCATATGCAAAAACCTGATCAAGGACGTCTATGAATCTATTCTGACTTTGGAAATGGAAGCGTACAGCTTAAAATCTCGCAAATAAAATCTTTCTGTGTTTGTGCACAGCCACACTTCTTGTCATATGGTTTGTGTCAATGGTCTCATTTACAAAACACAGAAGAAGATATGCTTCAGTCTTTTTTTCTGCTGCGAATATCTGAAAAGAATGTGAACAGATATACATGCTGAAGCATTTAACATCAGCTTACATAAAGACAAACAAAAAACAACATCCCTTTTATATATGCAGGGAGAGACATATTACTATTTTATATGATATCATCTTTCAATCAAAAAGGTCAACTATTTATGGCTAAATGCTATTTATATGGCCTTCATCTGCTTGACACAAAGTTTTTATTTCTCTTGCTTGTAATCTTATTGAAATGACACTAGGATTTCTTTAAAACCAAAATAAATATAGCAAAATGAGAACCAGTTAAACATTACACCCAATAAAAATATTCATAAGATGTTGGTTTACTTAAGAATAAAAAAATATTCCATTGAATTAAAGAATTACCCTGAAGCTCTTTTTGTATTGTTCTCTCTTCTCCCTGCCACTGTTGTTGCACGAGGCCAAGTCCCAACTGTATACCCAAATACAAATACACTCACACACACATCCCTGTGTGTCAAAAGATGTGATGGATTACAACAATCAAACAATATTTCATGAGTCCCAGCTGGCTGTGAGGAGCCAGAGCCATTTAAATTTGTAGGAGAGAACAGTTCTCTTTGTCTATTTTTGTCCCCACTGTCTTCCCCTCTCATCCCTGATGAGTCACACTCTGTACCAAACCTAAAGTGATTCATTATAATCCAAAGAAATACAAACACACACCAAGAGCTGTTGATTAAGACCACTATGTAATATGTTATTAATTTATAATCTTGTTTTGATTTTAATGAGGGTACATATATGTAATCTGTCACATGCTTGAGCCTCATACTGCTGTGACCTTAGTCAACTCCTCATTTCTCCTTGCTCTTTGTCTTTCTCTGTTCTTTTTCTTCTTTTCCTTATTAATTGTTCACATATGTTTGCCTTCATGCAAAATAATCAACCTTATCACCCAGCATTAGTAAAAGAGGGCAGTTCTGCAAAGCTTGTGACAGCTTTGCCTCCTGCGATACTTGGCCTAACAGTTCTGATTTGCTAAACTTAGATCATTGTTACAGTTACATAGAACAAAAGACACTGACTTCTGATCATTAATTGTGCACAAATACAGTATAATGTCCAAAGAACAACAGAAATATAGTCGATATTACAGCCAAAATATCTTTATTTATGCTTTAAATATTACACATAAAAATTAAATCATGATACACACTCCAGACTCTACATGAATTTAAGGATATGTGACAGGGTCTGTTTCTGGATTTAATTTTGCAGTGTGCTTTATGGCTCATGACACAAGTGCAGTTGAGTTCACCCCATTTAAGTTACACTGATTTGATTTTATTCAAGATCAAAGGTTAGCATATTCATTACTGAGGGTTAGAACCATGAAAAGCTTCAGCTGAGGAGAAAGACAGAAAATTATCTTTATTACTATTAGATCATCCAAACAATTTCTTCATAGTGAAAGTCAAAAAGGGAATAAATCTCATTAAGGGAAAAATCTGATTCTGTTTCAGCATAATACACACATCAACAAACATGCAGGCCATTCATTTAAACAAGCCCTTATCTTTCATGTACCTTTAGTATTTGCATGATTGTTTGGCCGAGCCCCTTTAGAGCATCTTCTTTTTATGACAGGATGCAAACTTTAGTGTTCTGCAAGACAGTCAGATGCTGCTACACCACGCGACCTCCACACATACCTACACATCCCACTGATCTCATTTTCACTTTTGTATTTTTAGACCTGTTGTCCTGCTTGGTATGCATCTCTTTGTGAAAGGACACTGAAAGGATAGCCACTTGGATATTGTGTTTGTTTTGAACACATCACACAGCAACTATGTAAATAAAAGATTGATTTTTTTTGTGCAGAAACAAGCTATGCATAAATTGATCTCCTCAGCTCATCTACCTTGTCTAAATATAAAGATAAAGGGTCCAATGTCACACAGCAGCACAGGGTTTCAAGACAAATCACAATGACATGCCCCTTTTCAAATAAAATGAATGCCTTATTTGAATTGCATTTTCATCATAGCATTAGTTTATACAATCATGTAAAAAGCTAATAGTAGTGTTTTCACTCCCGGAGAAATGCAAGTGCTGGCTTTGTTGCATTTATCATGAAAGCATCCATTTTTGTCTAACAGTAAACCATTTAGAGTTGAACAGCTGAACATGAACCTTTGTCCTCATATAGACAGTAACACAACAGATTTTAGCCTTTCCAACACAGGCCCATTGGACCCAGCCAGATATGAAGTAATAGAGCCAAGAATGCAGGCCAGTTAACTGTAAATGCGGAGTAATTGATTTTCTGTGCCAAATTTACTGTAAAACAAGCCAGCATTGTGTTGACAGGCTAATGAGGACAGTGCTGTCTGTGTGTGCGTATAATGTGTGTATGAGTATTGGTGTATATGTAAACAAGGAGGGTCTATTCAGTTTACTGCATCAAGTGTATAGCTGATATAGGGTTTGAGAGAGAGGAAGCTTCAAAGTACTGAGTTAGTGTTTGTATATGAGTTTGTTTTATTTGTCCGATATCAAATGATATTGTGATACTGTAACATTTGATGGTGAAGAAGTCAGACATAATTCTAATATATTATGGATTATAACACCTGTATTACATATATTTTAACATTGATATATTTATGATTAGATTCTCATTTACGGAAATATAACCACAAACACAAGCATGTGTTGCAACTGATTTTAACCAACAGCTGACATCAACAAAGTTGTGAACAGAGGTGTGACGGAGAAGCATGTTAAGGCTAATTAAGATGTATGACAGTGAATCTGGTTTTCTAAAATACAGTTTATCCTATTTACCTAGCAGGGAGAAACACCTATCCCACCCTACATAAGGCTAAAGACTGGATATCCCAAATCCAGGTGTATCCTGAGATAAGATATGCCATCCTACTTAATTAAATTTAAGTAATTCAGAGCCATCAGACTTGCTAAATTGTTGTTAAATATATGAAAAGATGTAATTTTACTTTTGAAGTATTTTAATATCCATTTTAATGAAACAACACAATATGAAATTTAGAGCAAAAATGGATCTGGTTTGTATTCTCTTAAAAATCATCACCATCCCAGCCAAGCAATATACACAGATTCAACCATCCTTATCTCTTGATCAAGCCTTCACTCTGTTCCACTCTTAAAAATTATTTTTGTAATCCATATAAGATCAACACTTAGCAGTTATTTGAGTGCTGCATCTCTCTGTTAGCATAAAGCTGTAGTTCATTAGCCTTGTAGGACATAAAAAATACAATACATTAGTATATGTAAAGCTAAAAAAAAGTTATTTAATGTTTTTTAGAGCCCCTATTTTTGTATTTTTTAAAGCCCCTATTTTTATTACCCTGACATCATGGTATGTTGTTTCATGAGGTAAATCCCGATAACACTGGTTACTCAATGTCCTTCGGAGCTTTTAAAAATCCAGTGCACAGGTTTATTGAGACTGGAGATGGAGATCTTATATAAATTTTCAGCCACAGTGTGCTTGAACTTAAAATCATTTCCCTCTATTTGCAAAATGACTGTGTTTTAAATATGTAGTTCTTTAACTGTTTGTGTATATACTTATGTTAGCTAGCATTTCTAGAAAAAATAAACAAACAACTGAGGTTAAGGTTAACTTTTGAATGTGTTGTTTTTTTTTTTCCTCTGTGTCTTTGACTCCCTGTGTATGTGTCCAGAGAAGAGCATGGTATCTCAGCCCCTGCTGTCCTCAGCCTCCTCTCTGAGAGACCACGCAGCTTTCTTCCAGTCAGAAACTATGCGGCCGGCTAATGACCCTAAAGAGCGTGACCCCTCCCACGTACGGATGCTGAATGATGTACTCCGTGACCTGGAGAAGAGCTTCATCATCCCACAGACACCACCTGGAGTGTACAGGTGGGAGACGGGTTACTGTCTTAGAACTGCAACAGTGATGTATTGCAGTTGGAGGAAATACTGTCATCCCTCCAACCAAATAACCCACACACAGTAAAAAAAAATCTTAAAATGTGTGAAGTTATGTGACATGAAAATAATAATCCTCAATACAGTTAAATTTAGTGTGTTCAGACATTTTAAATCCCCTTCAAGATGTGGTGAAAATGTATATGAAATGAAAATTTATACAGGTCATGCTGACTGTTTTTCAAGGGTCAACAGTTTCTTTCTGTGTCTTTTCACAGTGATGAAATTGGTCTGATACCAGTGAGCAGACATTACACCTAAGCTACCTGAACTTTTAAAAAAAACCTGAGCAACAGTTATCTCAAAGAGTTTCTTCATCTTTCTCTGGCTAGTCAGCTCCTCCTTTTTTCTGTCAGCTCAGTTGCTCCTCCTGCCTGCTTATTAACTTGCATGTACTCATGCATATACATACAAAAATTGTCTTTATCACCATTGTTGATTAAAAAAACTCATAAATGACCTTTAAATAAATGTAAATATAATATAAAATAAATGTAATATGTATTTGTAATGTCACCTGTAACCCAGTATTCTTCCGACCATCTCTTTGACTGTCAATCTTTGACTTGGCCCTCTATCTTTAGCAAGATTTTTTTCCAGTATCTCACTTAATGTCATACCTTTGTATTTTTCCTGTCATTGCATCTCTGCAGTGACATGAATTAACAGCTAATGATCAACTCTCGCCAAGGTACACAGATTCCTGAAAAGGCAACATTCATCACTCTAAAACAAGGGATATAGAAAAAAAATGTCCAGTTGACAGAGATTGCCAAATCTAACCTAGAACATTTGCTGAAGTACACTTCATATAAAAGAAGGACAGGTTAGGGATAAAGACTTGAAAAAGTCTTGCAGGAGGCCTTTCTTTATTTTGGCACAATGCTTGGTGTAAGTTTTACCGGGCTCCTCAGTATTCATGACAAAAGCACAAAATAGGCTTTTATGATTGAGGACACCCTGAAGATAAAGCATCAGTGCATTTACTCACCTCTAATGGCACATCCAGCTTTTCACATGTCTGACTCACCATCTTGGAGGCAAACCTTGAACGCATCCTTTTGTAAAAAAAAAAAAAGAAAGAAAGAAAAGGTTTTAGAAAAAGGAACAGTTTTTTCAGTGTGTTTTTGGTCACACATTTGAAAGAAAACTCGCAGGACATTTTGAGAAACCAACACAGAGGCTTTGGCTCCTGATTTTTCAAGTTGATATGATTTTAAACCAAGGCAAAGGGAGATCAGTCAGTTTGTTTTTTAAAAGTTTTATTAAAATGACAAGCACTCAGTTAAAAACTGATGATCTGTGAGTATTTTGATGTAGAGCTGGATACTAATTAAAACATTCTCTATTAACGCAATATTTAGGATTGTATAGCTTTAGCTGATGCTAGTTTTAGATGGGTCAATGAGCATACATATTTGTTCATCCATCCATTTGTTTTTAAGTCTTACTGCTGCCACGTGCTGGTCTAACCATAATTGCTGTATCTGTTCAATATACATAGGATCTTTACTGTATGAGATATTACATGGTCTGACACTTTATCATGATTAATTTTACTGTCACACCATGTAACATTTTAATAAGGTCTTATATAGTTAACCCGCCTGTAAGCTGTATAGCAGCACTGCCTTGTGATACAGATGGACAAAATATCTACAGATAACTTTTTTAGACTTGGTACCAGGTCTACTGCTGGGGTGTTGAAACAAAAATTTGAAATGAAAGATCATCTACCTAGAAAAGAAATAAAAACAGATACAATGTTTTGTGAATGTGATCTTGGGCATTCAGAATCAGTAAACAAACTGTATGTTGTCCAAACTTTGGTCTTGTACAAATTTACACAGGTATTTTTGGCAGAAGTTAAATTTTTCTGCATTTTGGTCCACACACAAACCTAGTTTTAGGACACTGAAAATGTATCTTTTGGAAAACTCTAGCTAGTTTGAAATTATTCAGAAATCAGTCTGAGTATTGCCATGAGTTCTAAATTTTGATTCCAACTCACAAGGTCACATTTCAATCTGATCAGGATGTGAGAAGAGATTCTGAGAGAACTTATGCTGTTACACACACTGTTAACATGGTGTGTGCCACTGCCATCAAGTTCTGCATTTTACAATTGCACTGATAGAAACATCTATTATTGCTTACATGTTTTTTCAAGGCTAAAGTCATTTTTACCATTTTGAATACGGCAGCCACGTCAACATGTTGTACAAAGGTTATCCTCACCAATATGCCACCATGTCATTGTGGACTTCTTGATTGACAGTCTCCGTAACTGAGGTGGCAGATGTTGTTCACTGGCTCAGACAGTGCCAGGAATACAAAAAAAAAAAATCATTACCTTCAGGCTTTTGCATAACCACTGAAAGAGTTGAACTGCATGTGCATGTAATGGGGGCTGGCTAACTGTCTTTCTGTATAAATTCACTCTACCTCAGGCCAACCACCTTACCAACCACCCTTTGTATATAGTTGCTTTCAACACACCACTTTATCACCTAAATCCTCTTTATTTAGGCAGTCAGTGGATAACCAAACTGTTTCAACACCTGAAGTGAAAGTAGCATGTGTAAATGCAATTATGCCTCATTTAGAACATTCTATATGTATCAAGAAAATGAGGTAAAAACTGGTCCTTTGTTCATTAAAAGAAGGCCCCTACTATCAGTTAAGGTCCCTCTTTTTGTCCATCTTATCAAATTTGTTGTGGTTTGAAGTTTGACTGATGTTGCACATGTGTCATCATTACATCATGATGTGATTTTAATCGCCACATGACCTGAATGACTTACAGAAACGGACAAACTGAGGTCAGGCAGCATCTCAAAAAATGTGGCCAAGATTTTTTAATGCACCCTTTTTTTCAAAAAATAAAAAAAAACAACCTCAATTTTATATAGACATTATCTCATTGCATACAAGAAGACTACAAAGCATCAAATTTACATTTTCCATGACAACAACATTAGCTCTAAAAAAGGCAAAAACATACTTCACCATCACCCTTTTTCTGACCTCCTCTTAGTGCTCCAATAACTTTACCCAAGTTCCTAAATCACATGCAGTCCAATATTGTGGCAGCTATGATTTAAAGCCCCTGACTGCTTTCTGTCTTGCATTGGGAACATCTACTACTTTTCCGTCTTGTCTTACATTTGGCGCAGAACACCAAAAATGTAACATAAAACTTGAGCTTCACAGTGAACACAAATTTATTCCCTTTGACAAAAAAAGAACGGAAGAATAATTTACAGAGAACATTGTTTTATTTTCTTCCCAGCAGCAGCTTTTTTAAGGGCAGAGCCTCAGTAATTCACTGGCTCCACAAGGTGCATGTAAAGAAAGTGTGAGCTTTAGATTAGTTGGTGAAGTTATTTCAGAAATAATGTCCAGTTAGCACAATATATCATATCAGAACACATTTGGTTGGAGGGTGGCTGACCTTGACTGATAGTGGGGACTTTTTTTTAGCAACTATATTTCTCTCATAAAAGTAACCCTTTTGTTCTGTTTGAGTTTAGCATCCTCACAGTGTCTGGTACTTACTCTTCTCCCCACAGCACTCTGGCTGTCTACTTTTCAATGAGATTCTAACAGAACAAATGGCCTCTGCTGATCAGTGTTATTCACAGTTTATGGCAGAAATAGACATGTTAATTGTCCTAGACTGCCATTAGCATCCAAGCTAAAATTAGCTGCTCCATCATGCTTGGAAAGCATTAAGGCTTAATCACACTCATTTATAAAGAAAGTCACCATTTCCCTCACAAGACTAAAGCAATTAGACTAAGAGTGCTGTCTTTAAAATGTTTACCTTGACGGTATATTTTGTTATTAAAGCTGAGGTAGATTATTTAGGAGCATAAACACATCGTAATGACACTTTAAGTGCTGTGCTATAACACATATTAATAATGATGCTTCTGATTTACAGTTTTGTATTTATATGAGTGACACTTTTATTATGCAGTCTCAAATTAAATTGCACACTTTCCAGCAATTTCCATTCACTCAGAAGATCAGATGTCTTGAAAAATTTGTGAAAGTTCAGATATCAAAGCAGTTGTCCAGGATTCTTAATTCTTGCCAAATAAGAACCTGCATAAAAATAAACAGATCATTGTCTCTAAAACATTTATTCATTTACTTGTTGCATTTAGCTGCTATAGTATCAACACTTACTGCCACTTTTATTTTCTTCTTTTTTTGCCCCTTTTTTATCCATTTAAAACCTTCAGCCATTACTGCTCTGGTAGCTTAAGCAGCATTAAATAGCCATGGATGGACAGCTGCTGCAATGAAGAGAAAGATGAGCAAGAAGAGAAAAGGCCCACAATATAGTGTTTGGTTATTTATTT
>JAPZDZ010000021.1:2579629-2603986 GCA_029783805.1 Acanthurus tennentii
CATCTGCCTGATTACTTTCAGCTGTCTGCAATCCATCCTTTCTGAAGGGGTATTAGACTTATTCCTTCAAAGTGACAAAGAGGATGCCAACTGTGCAGTATAGAGGAAATAAATTAAAATGATTAAGTCTAAAGTAATCCTTAAAATATTTACCATTTCCTCAGACTGACAAGCTCCAGTAACAATGCAGGATCCTTTATTCCCCTGCCTCACTAAGCTTTCTTAAATTTCTCAAACTTCTTGCAGATCTTACAGAGAGAACTTTACTCCAAATTAGGAAAAGAAAAATATAATAATATAATAACTGTAATAACAGAACAGATTTAAAAGGCTTGGGTATTAGTATACAAAAGAGGGCAGCAAATTACAAAATAAATGCAAGCAGACAAAGCAGACAGTTTTTTGGGACAGAATGCTGCTCTGGGATGTAAAGAGAGATCCACTTCCACTGAGGCATCATCCAACTGCTGCTTGTTCTCAATTTGAAATGGTCGAGCCCTGCTTGGCTTGCTTGTAAGAACAGCACGCCATTGTGTTACAGTAGCCTAAAAACTTACAGAAGTAGCCTCACGAGTGTCTTATGGTAGTGTAATTTGGTAGAGCAGATACAGAATCTTCACAGTCCTCTGACTTTGAGTTTAAATTGTGTGCTGAAGGTCAGTGTTCCTTCAAACCCTTCAGCTCACAGCCTTAACAGATGAAGAATCACTCCATTTACTCTTTAAGACTGTCTGTTCAGCCACCTTAAGAGAAATCAATGTACTTCAGCCCCAAGGAGAGCAACACTCTGAAATCTCTGCCATTCTGACCTACAAATGAGTGCTCTGCTACCCCCAAAGGCTTGTCTCTGTTTATATATGTGCTTTGGAATATGTGTGTGTGCGTGCTGTGGTGCACTTCAGTATGACAGGAAGACAAAGAGACATAGATAGGGGGGACTTTGAAAAACAATATTTTATATAGTACAGCATGTGTGTGACTTGGTTGTGACAGAAAAATAAGCAGAGGTCAAGATGTGGAAAAGAGAAGGTTTCATATTTGGTAAGTCTAAATTAAATTAAAGAGTTTAGCAGATTTAGCCTCAAAACACTTACCTGGCTGAAGGTACGCTTACATAAAACTTTGATTGCTGAAGCTGTCAGAATCCAAAAATGCTAACAGTCAGTATTTTTTCTAACCATTTGAATAAGGGAAATATGATAGTGGTGTCTTACTCATCACTTTCTTGCCCTCATTTTCAAACAGATCTGAGAGAGTTCACTGATGAATTCCAGTTTATTCACCTTTTTGTTCTTGATCATTAAAAAGACATAAACTACATTGGATAAATTCTGTTTTCAGATTATTCACATTAAAAGTCTTTTAGGTTTTCTTGAACACAGCAGGTGAATAAATAAAAGGTAGACCTAAAAAACCAAACCTTTGGACGACAAACAATATGCTGTAAAACAAAGAGTAAATGGCAACAAACAGCAAGGTCTTTGTGTCAGTGTTATGGATATAGTGGTAAACATGTAAGTATGATGGTGTGATGTGAGGGTAAATGGCAACAAGTGATAGTGTAAAACTTTCCTTTTTGTATAGTGTGAATGTATGTGTGTATTTGTTTTTATTAATGTAAAAATGTAGCCAGTACACTTTTATTTTGAAAAATCAGCAGGAAGTGTTGAGTTTCTTTGACAGTAGTAAGAATTCTTTACATGGGCAAGTTTAAGAGAAGAGGGACCTATAAAAATGTATGGGTTAGAGTTGAGGTTAAATTATTAAAAATAAAAGGAAATTGAACAGATTCAAAAAAGGTTACATTTAATTAAATTTAATTCTAGTTTTAAAGTAAGCTGATTTCATTGTTAGCTAAGTGTCTTTGCAGCTGGGTAGCTAACATCTTGTGGATCTCAAGTTTGCAGCCATTTTCAGAATTATTATTCTAGAACTACAGATAAAATATTAAAATACAAATTTCATTAAAAAAATGTAGAATGGTAATTATTTACACATTGTAATTTGTAGGTATATTTTGAAAAAAGGACAGGGAATGCCCCCAAATGTAAGGAGAGTATTGTATTTAAGAAACAGCATGTTAGTTGTCTTTCAATTTACCGACACTTTTCCTCCTCTCTCTCTTTCTCTCTGTCTCTCTCTCTCTTCTTACAGGAATCTGTTGTACAGCCTTCCAGGAAAGACTCCTCAGTTTTCCATCCTCAGGTTCTCACAGGAAGCCATCCTGCATTGCAACGTCACCAGCAAAGTAGTCAAAGTTAACTCTGCAGAGAAGGAAGTACTCTGTCACAGCACTATGAACCAGTCTCTGTCTCTCATCCTCAGGGCCATCCGGTCAGCTGAGAGGCTGGTGTGTTTTGGCTTGGACTTGTTTGAAAATTATCCAAGTGACAAAATATGATCCTAGCTGACAACCACAGCAAAACCTTACACTGATGGAGTCAGTGAAGTTTAAATACATTGCAATTAGTGATT
Organism: Acanthurus tennentii; assembly: GCA_029783805.1. Classification (NCBI taxonomy): domain Eukaryota; kingdom Metazoa; phylum Chordata; class Actinopteri; order Acanthuriformes; family Acanthuridae; genus Acanthurus; species Acanthurus tennentii. The sequence continues at coordinate 2,582,105 of JAPZDZ010000021.1, forward strand.
ACAATTGACCTTCTGGCTGATCATTCTGGAAAAAAAATACAAGAAAAGTTGAGAGTCAGAGTAAATACACACACAAAATGTGCACTGACTTTAAACTTCCACCACATGTGATCATTTATCCCCATGATTCCATACTTCCTCAATAACTAATATTGAATCACTGACAACTTTATGCAGTTCAGAATATAATGATTGGATATTGGACTTTTTGATGCATGATTGATTGATGAATGTATTGAAACTAACTTGTTGCACATTAGCTCAAAGATATGCAAATAATATTGACGTGATGGGGTCGTTAACTTGCACTATATCCTCTTCCAATGAAAGCAAAGTAGTAGTAAATGGAATATGGTCATTTTGAGTTTGTTACTTTTCTTGCAGCAGACATTTGCTCTGTTAAGAAGAAAACTTTTGACTGTCCTTTTGTAGACAAATCCCAGTGCGGGAGGTTTTGTAGCAAACTTAAGCACCAGTACAGAAAAATGAAGTTCAGTGTAAAATCTAAAATAATTTGAATTCTGTCTCTACAGTTGTATCTATGTTAAAGAAATGGAGGATTTTAGGTTTGGGTTTTCCTAATATTAATTTTTCTAAATATTTTTTTAATATTATTTTTAATTATCATTGCACACACATGAAGGCAGAAGTGAGCATAAAAGAAGACCATGTCAGTTTGGTAGTTGTCTCTTGGGGAAGATTCTTGTTTTCACAGCTTTGAGGGACTATAATGGGAAATTTTGCCCAATTGTTGCCCACTTCCTCGGCTCCAGACTTTCAGACTTTGCTGTTTGATCTGGACAAAAAATACAGATGTGAAAAAAGAAACAAAAAAGAAAAAAGAAAAAAAAGGGAAAAAACAGAACAAATTCACATTTGTTGACCAAGCAGCTGGATAAAAGAGGTGGTCTCAGTGGGGATCAAATTAAACCATGACACAGTTCTTTTAAAGTGTGAAATGCATGAAAGCATGAAAATTTATACTGTCTTCTTCTTCTTCTCTTTCCTCTTCATTTTCAAAAAGCTAGATGCAGTAAAAAAAAAAATGTTCCGTGGTGTAATGTTGGGAGAGAAGGAGAACAAATTTTCAATTGAAAATATATTTTAATGATGTTATCAAAAGTCATGAAAAGGCTAAAATGTTTTCCAATAAAAGCTTCACAGGTACATAATTGAATGTGTAAATGCCACTGACAGCTCATCTTTTGAACAAGAAACTCACCTCATTTGTCTCTCTCATGCTTGTAAGTTGCTAAGACTTGCAGGATTGTTTGCATTTGTTTCCTGTCAGCAAGGATACAATCTTCTCATAAAAGGCTCTACATTTGTTGAATTAAAGCCAGTGTTGAGATTAGCCTGGAGGAAGTGCTGCTGGTAGCAATACCAATAGAAGCAACCAAACAAATCTGTCCATTGATGTCTCTTTCCTCTCTTTCTTTAATTTCTTCTTTAAATATTTGATCTTAGTAAAGGCTATTTAGTGTTGCAAGATGGGAAATATAAAGTTGGCAAACTAGATGCTTAAAATTGTCGGATTTTAAGGAAAATTTGTATAAAATAGGCTTGAAATTGTTGCATATACCACCACTGAACACTGTAGAAAAATGTGATACACAATACCATCAAAACAAACTTTATTTGAGCAAGGAGGCTCCCTAAACCTTACACATAAAACTTTCCATCAGGTGCAGCCAAAATAATAATTGAAAACTGACTGGTTAAGGCTAACCAAACATCTAGATTTTGTAGCCAGAAATTTGACCTGGCAGTAGATCTCTGTGCATATGCTACAATGGCTATCTGATGGGACTTTCTGTTTTTCAATTGGACTGAGAGTCAAGTTTAAATTGTTTATGTAAAATATAACTTTATTCAGAAAGCTATTGGAGGTTTATGCAGCTTGTCCCATTATACTCGTTTTTTTTTCTGAGTTGTTTCATGAATCAAGAGATAGCAAGGATTCATCAGACTGGCCATAGTGATGAGAATAATGTAAGAAATAATGTATAAGAATTTCTTAGGATGAATTATAGAATTGTTACAACAACTGTAAAATTCTTCACCACTTCTTCGAAACTAATTCTTCAGTTTCCATTTAAAGCAATAAGCTGTGCTTAGCTGTTCTATAATCACTAGAAGCCATGACATCTTGAGGCTTGTCACTTTTGTTAAAGGGCAATAATTCTTTTTACACACAAAAGAGCACATTTTTTCTATAGAATCAGATGCTTAAGCAATAAATATAAAACTTAACTCTTCCATCTTGCAGTGTAGTTAACCAACAGCATCTAAAAACAGTAGTTTAACAGGTTCATTTATGTGTTTAAGAAAGGCTTTAATGAGCGTGTCCTTGCAGGACAGACAAAAAAAATCCACTCATGATTACATAGACCCAAGTTTAAAATCTAGTTACCGATGCCTATGGCCATGTTTTTCACACAGCTTCCCCTGTTGTTAAAACTGGTAACACTCCTCACTGTCATGTGAAAACAAACAGCATGCATTACCATGTTTACAGGCATGTGAGGTCATCTGTGTTTATGACACGTCCAAAGGGAGGCTAAATGTAAAGAACACGTTTAAACAAATGCAGTGAAGCCTGCTTTTAAGAAAGGCAAAACCTTTTAAAAATCTAGTGTAGTCTGAACACATAATTAAGAAGACAGAATACTGCCGATACTTGGGGACCCAGAAATCAATTCCTGAGTACAATTCAGAGCATTCTTGCAAAGTAGCTGAAGTAAAAACCCTCAAATGTTTAAGCACAGACAAGAGAAATTAAACAGCAGAATAGGCAACACAGCACAAAGTAATTCCAGCTGGATGCATTTACCGCCTTTACGCACTGTTTGACAATTGCACTCTATCTCCACTTGTCATTTTCTCCAATTTTCTCAATGAGTGTGCTATATCCTAAACACACTCAACTTTTTAAGTGGCAACATCCACCATGTTATCTCTCTGCCTTCTCTTTCTCTTTATTCTTCACATTTTCTCCCCCTAATTAATGCCACCATTCAGTGATCTCGTTGTGCAGCAGTTTGTTCTGCTCTTGACAAGAGACTGAGGACTCTAAGGCTGATGTGCTTTAATGTCAATAGCTTGCACAAGCCTGAATAGGGACCTGTCCATTAAATTTATTTTTTGTTACTGTTAAATAACTAAGTAGTAATATGAAATGGTTTTTAAAAAACACTATATTGGTGAGGATAAGCAATACAATAAGTTGTTTTGTGGTTGTCAGGCTATAATCAGTTCACAATATTCATAACCAAAAAAGCTGCAAACACAGTTCAGCAGCTCAAGCAGTCCATTTATATAACCGATAAACTGAGCTTCAGGTGTTTTTGTAGTTAGGCATGATGTGTATTAGAGTAGTGTTTGTGTGAAATGAAATGAGTAGAGCACTATTTTATCATATGAAAAAAGCAACAATTTCATATCTTATTAATATTTGTAATAGTCTGATGGTGGTAGACTTTTTTAGCATGAAGGAAGGGTGGGTGGGCATGGGGTACACTTAGATTTTGCAGCTCAAAATTTCACAATAAGTCTGCATTTTGTAGAATTTACAAACTTTCAAAATGTTGAAAGATAAAAACAGCATTGTCAAAATTGTCTCTTTACTAGCCTAGATAATCTGTTTATTCTAATATTTAGTGTTTCTACATTCATAATGAATCATTCAAATATAATTAATTTTTTGTCTAAAAAACAATGTTATTTTGTAATAGCATTTCAGTTTGCAGCAAATATTTGATACCCAGCATTTTATAAGGTTAACTGATAATTTTTATCTACTTGTCCAGTTTGCAATACTGGTTTTAGAGAATAAAACAGTTCAGGGATCAAAAATGTAATTGTTCATTGCTTTAAATCATGTGCCTTTTATCAAAAAATGCTTTAATTTATCTGTATTTTATTTAAAGGCTAATTTAAAATGGAATACCAAAAAAAAAAGATTTAACCCCAGATTTTCGTTACACTATTAGAGATCCTAACTTCTGAGCAGATATGTAGATTCTGATCAAACTGTGTTGTTAATATGTGTGTGTGTGCGTGTGTGTGTTTTTACTATAACTAGTTGATGCCAGCATTAATATGTATTCATACAGAAAAGGAAGTGAAATTTAGTGGTGGAACATGACATACAAATATTTTCAATCAACAGAAAATAGAGAGAGAATAGAGATAACAGGCCTAACTTGTATGTTGTTAGCTGAGTGATGTTAGCTGTTAGCTAGTTACAGCAAACCGTGTTTTTTGCTACTTGTTGTTAAAACACAGACTGCAGAAACACTCAACTTACATGAATAGAGGGCTGAAGGAATGATGTACCGGAGGTTAGCCTGCCCTGGCTCCCTAGCCAAAAGACATTGGGTGTTTGGCTTCAGGTCAAGTGAGGAAGCTCAAGGGAGCTTACTCAGTTCTGGGTTCTAGAACCAATTCCTGCACTGCTCCATAACCTGGGGTGAAAATTTACTTTGTCCTCAATCTCCAAATAACAAAATAACAACACTGAAACTATACTATACTTATTATTACTTAAGAAGTTCAGCCAGTCCAGAAGGCTCTGTGGTGCTTGACACTGACAAGGCAAAATGTTGGCTGGGTTGTGAATGTTTTGGAAAAAGGCAAAGGTACAAGACCCACACAGAAAACCACATCAGTGGACAGGAAATCAATAAGGCCAGTCACCAGGCCCCACTGATTCAGGAACAAACAAGTTAGTGATGTGCCTGCTATCGATTTCAAATCACCATAACTGATATCTCTGCACATCTTTTATAACAACATACATTGTGAAATGTCTTAAGCAAGACACACTGTTTATTAATGCTGACACTGAGGCACAAATGTAACATACTTTAGGTAGCACCAATTTGTAGACTGGCAGCAGCAGCTGGTATTCCTGTAGGTGTACGTGTAGGCTTAACTGACATTCTGTCAGCAAAGTCTGCCAATCATCAGTCTTTTGAACATGAAAGACTTTGCTACACAGTATATAGCGCTGACATAGACATAAGTGTTCAACACAGCACATTATTTGGTCATACCTTAATAACAGGTTTTACAGGTGTCTGATATGTCAAAGAGTGATTTTAATTTCAGTTGCCCTGATGTGTGAAAAGTTTGCCTCACAGCATGAATCTCCTGCATCTCTCTTGGCTACTTGTTTTTATACTTGCATGAATTCCATTACTCATTGATTACTGTGCTATTACTTAACGTTTGTATGTTACACTGTTGTACATAACGATTTCAGGTGGTTTTCAACCTTTGCTTGGATTTTTGCTTGGATTTTTTTTATGAATACCTTTGAGTTGGATTAGTAAATGACAAGTGGTAACTGAGAGGGTACAGTCATTCACTTTTTTAACATAAGCAAAATGCAAAATAGCATAAATGTGATGATTTGCAGTACAAAACACATCATTGCACAAGCAGGGCCTACACCCTGTCTCTTTAGAGGTCTCAACTCACAGGCTGCAAAATACTTGACTTGGTTGAACCTTGAGCTGTCAACTGTATTTATATAAAGATTTGGACAGTTATAGTAGGTTGACCTAATATGCAATGTTAGACCATGTTTTGATAGAATTAGACAATACTACTGTATTGTGAAATTTGCACAAAATTGTGAATGTTATCTGTTATGTCAATGTTTTGTATGAATTCTCTAAACCTTTGCATTTACAGAAAGCTAATGCTTACAGTGTATCTATCATTACTTCTCAGAATTATACTTAAAAGACAAAATGATACAAAAAATGTCTGGAATTGTTCGAAATAATGTGTTTTAAAATGTAGCTGTTAAAAAGGCAGACTCAGACTCTCAAATTGAATACCTTTATCACTTGACCTTTCCAGTAAATCAGCATGCCCTGGTTTCTGTGTGCATGACATATCTTCAGTAGCTTATGCAGGGATTTTTCTGGCATGTGTTTTTGTCCTGTTAACTGTTTAAGTCTTGTTAAATTTTTATTGCAATAAAAAATGTTTGAAGCACCTGCCTGTGTTCCTACTAGTGTTACTGACAACTGGACAAATCAATAGAAAAAAACCTTTTATTTTAAGCAAAAAATTCAGCGAATGAACAATAGTTCAACTGTGTTTATATTAGTCCCCACTTGTTGATTTCTTTATCCCCACCCATTTAACTTTTTTGTCTACAGTGATGTTTTAGTGTGTGTCTCTAGACAGTGACATCAGTTCTGTAAATAGTCTAGTGCTTCTCCATTGTTTTCTGTTAAGCCCCGTCTAGGAAGAAGAATTTTGTGCACCCCACCCTCCAGCACGACTATTGATAGTAAACCGACCTCTGCCTAGCTTATTCAAAATTCTTGCTTTCGCCTTTGCTTCATGCGCCGCAACTAATTCAAAACATGATCAATTAGATGTGTCTTTGGAGCTCATCTATTTTCCATCATTTATCATTTTTCATCTTTAAAAGCAAGAATGAATAAATTTTAACACCTCATGACTTTCGAAAACAGTGATCACCTGAGACACAGCAGTGTGAAAGCGCCACTGCCAACTACTGTAGTGGATGTGCAATTACACTTTATTCTGGTATCGCAATGAAAAAGCAAACGGTAGTTTCGCAGTGCATGTTCCCCGGGGTCACACGTGCCCCCCCTGGCATTTCAACACTATTTGAGAAGCACATAAATAGTCAAAGGTGCAACAGACTTAAAACTTCCATGGGATACTCTTTAATACGGAAGGCCTAAGCGGACATGGTTTATTTTTTTTTTTTTAACAAGCCGTTTTCTCGAGATAATGAGTTATTGTAAACGAGAAAACGGCTTGTAAAAAAAAAAAAAGAACTTAGTTTTCTCGAGATAACAAGATAACTTGAGAAAACGAACTTTGTTTTCTCGAGATAACGAGTTATTATCTTGTTATAATGCGAAAACGGCTTGTAAAAAAAAATCAATAAACCATGTCTGCTTAGGGCTTCCGTACTTTAAGCACATTGGCCCTAGATTACCTTTCACAGCCTGTTTTCCTTGACTAACTATCCACCCAGCTATTCAACAGAAGTAATAGTTCAACTGACACAGATGTACTTTCTGCTGGTCACCACATGATATGGACAAAGTAGTTGTTACATTTATAGATAGATGTTTGCTTAGCCACAACAGAAACCTTCAGCCAAAATGGAAACATGAAGGGCCTGCCATAAGCAAATGACTGTATCATTGTGTATAAAGAAGTAGGAGGATGAAAGAAGACAGACTTTGATTTCTAAAGGGTTTTTCATCAAATATTTTTTCCCAAATACTGGCCTTGTGTTATACAAGCCAGTTCACATGAGATTACATAGGTATAGTTTTGCTCTGTTATATTCTTTCTTGTTTTGTTTGTTTGTTTGTTGTTGTTTGTTTCCAGTAGTTAAATTTAAAAAATGTGACAACACATGGCTTCTGGATGATTTTTATATAAAATACCTGTCTTTCGGCACTTAATGTCCTGATCAGCGACATCAGGAAAGGCAGTAGTTAGGTTTTAAGGATCAATGGAAAGACTTTTATTATCATTAGGAACAACCACTTTAATAGACTTCAATTTGAGGTAAACTGAACAATCACTTTAACTTTTATTTGAATTTTGACCTTTTTCTTGAATAACAATTATTTTTTTCACTTTATTCATTACTTTATTATTGTTACTGACCCAGTTCTGTACTACCCATATGCTTGTCTTATACAAGCTTTATTTTATTTTAAAAAAAGATAAAAATTTTTTTTTGACAAAACAGGTATTAGACCTTTGCATAGTGCAGATACTGCCCTCCTCAAGGTAACTAATAATCTCCTCTTAGTAGCTGACAGGGGCAGAATACAATTATAGTTCTTTTAGACCTAAGTGCAGCTTAGATCATGCCAAAAAAAAAAAAAAGGTTTGGCATTGAGGATACTGCACCTAGTTGGATTCATTAATTCCTTTTAGAAAAAGGCTCCTCAGTCACCATAGGTAATCAACTTCTACAATCACAGAGTTCAATTTTAGGTTAAATTTTTATTTTCTATCTACATTTTTACACTTGGCCATATTATCCAGCAGCCGCATTGTATCTTTCATTGCTTCTCTGATGACACACAAAAATATTATCCCCTGAGATAGGGAGATTCAAGAGGCTTAGCTGCAGTTTCAGATCAACTCAACAATGTCAACTTTTGGATGGCACCAAACATTTATTCAACTGACACCAGGTAACTTATTATTGTTATTATTTTAACAAAAATACAATGCTTTAAAATAACGGATAAAAACATAGAAAAAATTCCCAGAACTGAACCAGTGCCATTTCAATACACCAGAAGTCACTCTCTCTTGTCTCCAACTAGTTCTGAAAGCTGCAGCAAGGCTTCTCTTTGGTTCTCACTGGTTTTAGCAGAAGACATCACATATCCCCAACCTTCCTCTCAACTGTTTTATTTAAAATTAATTTAAATTTGATTTACTAATCAAGCTCCAAGCTATTTAACAGTGATGTAGATCCCATATTAGCCATTTTGCAGCCTTACATCCTTAGGTGGGGTCCCTCTGGCTGTTCCAGAGTCAAGGTTCAAATCCAGAGGTAACAGTGCTTTACTCATCTGGGCCTCTTGATTTTCTTTTTTCATTTGTATTATATGCTTTTACATAATGTGTTTTTTAAATTCGTTTTCATTTTATCATTTCTTTTGCTTGTACCATAATTCATTTGAACTCCAGTATGGCTTTTCATTGTTAAATTGTCTCTCAGAGTAATTTTATTGTTGCTGTGTCTGTCAAAACTCTTTGTAAACTTTGTTTTTCCAAACTGACACAGAAATAAAGTTGTTATCATTATTATTATTATTATTATTATTCGTAAAATTATTATTATTATTATTAAACTATAAAAAAATTAAACTACCAACAAAAATGTATTTTTACAAATGATATATTTTATTATTAATTAATTATTCCCATCGCTTTAAAAACAACTTTTAAAAAAAGATTCAACAACCATTTTTCTGAAGTGCTAAAGCTGTAAGACGCTCATCCATACAAGAAGGCATCATCGGGCGCGTGCATCATCTGGAGGACCGCGCGCTCACGTACTGCGAAAGAGAGGGGCGGGGGAGGAGGAAAGCTGGAGTAGGAGAGGAGGTGGGGAGGGGGTAAGCTATGGTGCTGAAAATGATGGCGACCGCTGCAGAGGAGATAAGAAACCAAACAAGCCCCTGCCCAATCCCCGAAAACAGTATCAGCACCCTATCCATCAAAATTACGCGGAAAAACCAGGATAGACATTGGAAGTTGAGGTTTATTTACCTGCAGTGCTGTGAGTACCGACATACACTACGACGTTTCGTGTCATATACCGGTACAGGCCACACAGGATCAGAAAAAACTGGAACATTTGCCACCACATTGATATTGTATTGACCGACACTGGTTAACATAGGGGAATACATACAGAATTTAGACGAAGCGAACCTCCTTTCACCGCGTTTTGCAGAAGGTGAGGGAGGGATATGACGCTCGCGGTGCACAACAGCAACCAGAACAACCAGAAATATTGCTAATTAAATAAATAAATAATCTCGCTTTTATTAAAACTCAGATACCCTACCCAGCAAAAAATGACCTCTAATGAATCTTTTGATATACCGTTTAATTCGGCATAGGTTTAATTTACCGACCTTACCTGGTTACTCCTAATTTTAACTTTTTAATTGAGTATGACCATGTTTTGTATAACTCGCGTGAACAGTTTCTAAAAGTTGTCATTTCGTTGCTGTACCGCTCGGATTTTGACTCGTCAGTATTGCTTATGTGCTTTCTAACAAGCGAAATAAATTAAACTGCTGTATATTTTTGTTCTTTATCAAGTCAGTGCCTCATTGTCTCTTTGTTTACCAAAGGATTGGCCTGGCAGGTAGTGGCTTTTTTTTTAACTTGTTAAAGTTTTTCTCCATGATCATGACAATGTGAAAAAGTTTAAAAGAATGAAGAAGCTAAAGACGTTGCGGCTACCCTGTTCTCAAACACTATTTTTGCAAAATGTTAGCCTACACTACCCCTTTCCACTTCAACCCATTGCTTTTTATGTCTCCTTTAAATATTTTTTTTTAAGTTTTCACTTAGATGAAATAATGATTTCACTGAAATCTGAGGCAAATGCTACAGTGTACTAATCACGGGAGACCTAAGCTCTCTACACATTATCCTTGAAATATTGTCTTTACATTTCATCAAATTAAGCTCTGCTACCTGAAAGTTAGTGATGAGTGTGTGAATAGTTTGGGTGTGTACTTCACCTGACGCTGATGAGGTGCTTTTGTGCAAAGACCAGACACAATTTGCTTAGTGCTTTAGTTTTGTTGTTGTTTAATAACCATCAGTAAACTGACATTATCCACCTCATTCCTGCAGGTGCAGGTTTAGCTGTGACCATGGGTGTTACTTCTGGTGAGATAGCCAAAGTAGCGGGAAGCTAGTCAATTACAGTGTGTTAAAAAATAGAGGTTCTTAGATCAGCCATTACAGCAGTGTTTTTCTTACAAATTAACTGTTTTGAACTGGTTCATGTTTGGCTGCTACGGCTGTAAGAACAACCAGATGAAGCCTAACTTGTGGCTTGATCGAAACAGGACCACAATATGTAAATAGCCTGCTTTGTTAAAAGTAATAGTCTTGCACTAAACCACTTATACAAAAACTATGGGTAAAATGGGCCCTGTGTTTATTTTTACTTAGCTATTTTATTGTAAAACAATGCATTGCATTTTGTAGGATAGTGGCAGGTTTTTAAAATCCAAATCTGTAAACAAGCTTATGATGTAGTGTAATATTCACCTGCGAAATATAGTGGAGTTGAAGAAGAAAGCAGCAAAAAATTCCTAAAGAACACGTGCCTCAGAACTGTTACTAAATACAGTGTCTAAAAAAATGCACTTAGTTACTCTATACGAATGAAATGTAAGGCAGTTAATGACACAGACTGCAGGACAGCATTAAACTAGGAACAGCTAAAGTATCTGTGTTAAAGTTTTCTGTAGGGTTGTTATGATACTAGAATTTCTAACTAAATACTGATACCTGGGAAAAAACTTGATACTGATACCATTTTTGATACTGCAGGAAAGAACTGTCAAAAAAACAAGAGGCATAAAAATGTAATTTAAATAACGATCAGAATAATAGAAACAGTTACAAAAATATTTTAAATTGTCTCAGGTAGTGCAAAAAAACAAAAACAAAGCAGCAACCTTACAGTAAGATGTCAAGAACAACAGTATTCCTAGGTTTTCAAGGGTAGTGCAAGAAATGGCAAGGACTGGCAGGACTGAACTTCGGCTGCTTGGCTAACACAGTTACATCCTGACTAACATACTTTAAAATAAAAGTTAAGTTGCGTTTTGTGAGCACTATATTTTTAATATGAAGCTGCAGCTGTAAGAAATGTATAGTTTACACTAGCAATAACTTAACAATTCACTCTACAGACAGTGAGTTTTTTTTTCCAGTAGAAAGCCAGTGTACCGCAGGGATTACCAGTGGTGTCATGAATTTATTAGTCAGAAGGGAAAAAACAATGCAGTGATGATTATTACATTTTCTTTTCACACTCACACAAACTGGTCCAGATAGCACTGTCACTTGGTCAGATATTTGGTGATGCCTGATATATACTGTATATATACATATATATTTGTCAAAACTCCAAAGTGGCTAGTGGGACTGACTGTTTTACATGCCACTGCTGAAATCTTTGCACATTTGGCAGGGTTGGCGGGTGTTATTGACAAGCCCTGTGGTTGTACATGGGAGCTAACATATTTAGCTGCTAGCAAGGGGATGTAGGTGGTTGTGTGTCAGTTGGAGGTGGCAAAGAAATCACTGTTGGTATCACTGTTGTTGTGAATGAGTTTTGTGTCTGATATTAATTTTTAGCATTAATTAGTATTTTAGTATCCATATCTTTGACAGCCCTTGCTCCCTGATGATGTTTTTTAAATGATCTTTCCAGATCTTTTACAAACATTCTCAATAACTAAAGCTAAAATACATGTCATCAAAACTAACCGGTGTTTGCAGCACAATCCAACAGTTTTAAGTAATTCAAAATCGTTGGTTCTATGTCTGCTTTCAAATACATGAGGCTGTGTCCTATCTCCTTTAACCAACTTTTTTGCTGTAAAAGTAGATACCCCTCAGAGCTGGTCAGATTGTTCAAAATTTCACCATCCATAGCAGTGGAGACAACAGAGTAGCTAAAAATGTTAGTGTATGACATCTGAAGCCATTTCTTCAGGTTTTCTTCCCATCCCTTGATAGTAGAATGCGTTGGTATCATAACATCACCCTGTTTGAGGTGTAATAGGAGGTGTTCCAACATGTTTTATCTCCTCTCCTCTCTTGGAAAAGAGGATTAACGTTAGCTGTTACCATGGAAAATGCCACTTCTGGTTTAGAGACAGGACGGGCTGGAAATTGCACCCATAGGAATAAGGTATATGCACTTTTTCCTAGAGGCCATTAACTAGCTTAAAACCAGCTCAACTAACTCAATTTGATGTTAAGCTTGATGTTTAACAGCACATAATGCATGTCATAGCCTTGGCCTTTTTACAGAAGATATTTGGGTATTGTCACAGTGGGAAAAGCACATGGATACATAATGACTGGAATGATGGGTCCTAGTATTGGCTACAACTGTGCTTTTCCCATTACAAATTTCCATCGTCTTGATGCCAAAGAGGCCCTTGATGCTACATAAAATGTGACACTGCCTCCACCACTTCTTGTTTACTCTTGTTTTATGACTTTATCGCTTTAGCCCCTGGGCCCTCATTAATTCTTTCTATTCTTGCAAGTGCACTAGGATGAAAAAAACAAATGAACTAACAATTTGCATTAACCTACTAAATATTGTCATAAGTGATCTATTGATCATTGTGTCAGGAATGTGTCAGGCAACAGCAAAAAATGCCAATCATGTTCTCCCAGAGCCCAAGTTGGTGTCAAAACATGTCATATTTTCTCCAACAAAATAAAGAAAACAAAGACATTCAGTATATTGTCTCAATAGATAAAGGAAAGCATTAAAAACCTCAAATTATTGGAGTTTGCAACTTGCAAATGTTTTGCATTTTTGCTTGAAAAGAGACATAAATTATTGATCTCTTCCATCTTCTCTTTGTCTGTTTTTTGGCACTCTGTCACTCAACCTTCATTTCCTATCCCTTAGCGATTTAGAAGCAATTCATTCCAGAGCTTGAATTTCATTTTTCAAACAGGAGGGGAACTCCCTCCTTAAATGCCATACATAAGGGGGATGTGCACACTTTGAAGGGGGTATTTCTTGTAAGCTTAATTACAATTTGTTAACAACTTCGACATTTACATCAGTGTTGTTTGTGGTAGTCCTTTTGATGTCAGTTTTGTGGGTTTTATTTATTCTGAATGTGTTCTACTCCCAAACTCTTAATTCAGAGGCATACAAAGCTCCTATTGCTTTCTGACCCATCCCAACTTGAAAAGACAATGCCTTTTGAAGATATGCAGAGATAAATTAACCATTTTTTCTTACACTAAAGTCCTTAAGGAAAAATTATTGTTTGAGCTCAGAAGCATACCAATAATGCATATATTGATGGAGTTACAGTAAATTATGATAAATAAACAAAACACCACAGAGCATAGATCAGGATAAGCAGCCTTTTCCATGTCTCATGTCAATTTAAAATGTTTGTCAGTTTTTTTTGTTTGTATTTTTTTTATTCTTGTGCTTGATATTGTAATCGACAATGAGCTAACTCTATATCTGCTGGGCCCCCCTTTGGTAAAAAATAAAATTTTTGCCCCCCCCCCCCCCCAAACAAACAAACAAACAAACAAACAAACAGGACATACATACATAGTTGAAACCATGTCCATAGCACAGGAAAGTATTAATTCCTCCGCTATTGTGTGCAGCTTTTTACACTGTGCCACTCGGTAGGCAACTTTATATGAGGCGAGTTGAGCATTTGCCAGCACGGATGCAGCTTTAGTAAAGAGAGACTGTTGTGCACGGCAGTTTACGAGCTTTTGTGTGATAAACTCAACTGGCTTGTCTCTGTGCTCTGGATGTTTTGTCTCCAAGTGGCATCTTTGCTTGTTCAGCTTCAAGCTGTCACAAGCTAACACTTTAAAACAGACAACACACTGCGGTCTTTCCTCATTACCCACCGTAGTACAGGTGAAGCCAAAGGCAAGATATGTGTCATTATATTTTCTAGTCTTTACCTTGTAAGGAAATTGCTTTGGAAGCACATTTGGCGATGCTTCATCCTCTGTTTTGCGTTTACGCGGGAGCCCCATATGCAATTGCACACATGCATGAGTCTATGAACAGTACAAGGTTGTTAATTGCTGGCTCTTGTGGCTGCTGTGGCTCCATGGGAACTGAGGTCAAACTTGCCTTGACACGCATGCGTTCCTTTTGCAATTCTTTTGCAGAATGCAGTATGAAGGCTCTTCTGGGGATGATGGGAGAGGTGCATGCCTGAAAATGAATAATTTGGTAGTCACAAAAATAATATGCCTACATAGGGCACCTTTTGTATCTAAGTACGCTTACTTCACGATGTTAAAAAAAAAAACCTCTCCTGATTAAAATAATAGTGACCCAGGAAAGAGCAGCAACTCTATCAAAGCCTGCCATATTCATATAAATAAATAAATAAATACAAAATAAAGTAATACAGGAAAAAACAAAGCAATAAATTGATAGAACAAAAAAGTAGCTAAATTAGTATAAAAATTATCCCTTACATAGAAAAAACAAAACAAAACATCTCATAAATAATTATTTACAGTATAAAACCAGCAGCTTGCCTCAATTATAGTGTACGAGGAGAGGGTCTCTGGCTTTCTCTTCTCGTCACTTTCCATGGAAACAGTTGTGTGCATGATGCTGAGGAGTGCAGTACACTTTCTTGGTTTTCCTTGGTAAACCACGGACCATTAACATGAGTAGAGAATACTCTGTGCAAAACATGGTTACTCAAACTGTAAAAAATTTTCTCAGGTTCTTTAGGTATGTCTTTTATTTTCTGATCCCCTCTCTGTAAAGTACACTCCCCCTCCAGTAAGTTCTGCAGTCAACAAAAAGAGACTAAATAGTACAATTCAGTACCTCAGTGGCTTGCTGCAGAAGCAGGTTGAAGTGAAGGTGAATCCACTTTTTAATTCCAAAAGTTGAAAAATTAAACTCTGAGCTCTCCTCCAGCCTTAAAAGAGCTTGGTACTGGGGCAGAAATTGGTGTAATTCTGGGTTTGTATTCCTCCAGAAGCTCTGGTTTGCTCTCAGCCTTTTCCTCCAGAGCTCCCTGTATCTCAGCAGCAGTCTGCCAGCATCCGTCTCTCAGTTCCTCCGGTCCTCCAACCCTGCACGTGTGATTTGTGATTTGTAATTTGAATGCCAGTTTTAGAGATGAGGCTTTGAATCTTCAAACTATTTAGTAAAGACTTACCATGAAATGTATTTAAAGGTCACTTTTTCCATGTTTCCATGTTTCTATTTGTGACATAGGTTGCGGAGTCATTATATAGCATGCCTCTGCAGCTGTGTGAACACAGACAATCTGAGAGAATTATGACGTATAATTATTAACGCTTTATATCCCTCAGCCATCTTTAGAGGGATAGTTGTAGAGCACATGAAGAATTGATATGAGAATCATGAGAAAAGATCAAGGAGATTTAAAATGACAGCTTACTTCTAGTGATAATGGAAGGCTGCTAGAGCTCATGTGATGGATTTGAATGCTACAAAAAAGTGACCTGCCTTTTCAATACAACTGTCAACCTGTGATGACAGACAGGCTGGCTGATGGTGTTTATTCATAAAGGTTTAAACATAAAGGTGAAGCTGGGCACTACATGTCAATGATGTCTCACTATCCTGATATGAGAATAAATAAAGTCTTCAATTTTTAAATGTAATATTGTGATATGACATATGTGTTGTCTCGTCCTGTTTTTTTAGGCTGCATTACAGTCAGGTGATGCAGTTTTTTTTTAAAAATTATACTGTTAAAGCTGTTCTAATATTCCCCTGTAGCAGCCTATCAGTTATGAATATTACTGATGATAACTTAGTGAATAATTTGTGGAAGCAACAATATTTTTCCTTACAGTATGGTCCAAAGTATAAATGCAAAATGTTTTTGGCCAAAGCTGTGCATTTATAGTATTTCATATAATTTTCTTTTTTAATTTTCAGTTGCCACTCTTGTATTGTCACACAGGGAGACAAGCACATGTATTTACATTTAATTTCAGTCAGATTCAGAATTTTATAGATGAATTTTGTAAATGCATTATAAATGCATTATTTCCCTTTTTCTCCAATTGCTGAATCACAAATGGACCACAAAATGAGGGCTTACACACACTTAAGTAAATTCAAGTATTGATAATCCTTTTGAGTGAATGAAAGGAGAACCAGCAGATGTGACCAGTAATAAGCAGTAATTGCTACTAATGATAGCACCTATTGGCTTGCATTGACTGCTTTTTTCTTTTCTCTGTAACTGTCAGCAGTCATTGCACTTGTTGCCCTCTGAAATCACTAAACTCTTTAATGACATGGTCTTTATTATATTAATTACAGGTTTGACAGTAATTTTACAGCTTAAAATTAAGCTCACACACACACACACACACACACACACTTTATATATATACAGTGAGACATTTTTGCCCTCTTGTGAAGTATATGTTTGATTTTAACTTCATGACCTTGTAAAACCACAATTCTTGGTATGGATTAAACAAATGGATTGTTGTGTGTTAATTAGTGAATTTAGGATGCTGATACATGACTATATACCCAGTCATGGTCACAGGGTCAGAGAGACAGACCAGCTGACAGACAGGAGTCATGCTGCCCTTTTCTGTGTCAATGACACAGAAAAAAACGGAAAGTACTCGGTAAATGACTCGACATCTCTTGAACTCAGTCTTAACAAAATTATTAACAAAGTTATTGTTTTTTATCATATTTCTTTTCCTTTTTTTAATGGTTTATTTGATATTGTACAGAGGTGTATTTAATATCATAATTGTTTACAAAAGTCACAACTTTAAATATGTTGAAATTACAATTAATTTTAAACATTAATTAATTGACTAATGACTTCACTTGGACTCTGGTGTTTTGACTTAGGATGACTTTTTTCTGCACAGCTTTTTAGAGTAATACATTTGTTGTTTTTTCTGAATACTTTGGTTGATCTGACTAAGATCTCTGTCGTTTTAGATTTCTTGACCATTGCAACAATACTGGGGACTGGAATCTTAGGTGAGTACTTCTATTTCACTACATTAGTTGCAGAAATCACAAAAAGAAATAAACACTGCGAAAACCTGGACATTTCAAATATACCTTAAACTAAGGTAGACAAACCTAAGATCTAAGGAAGTGTAATTGCCAAGGAGGGGAAGCAATAATGATGACCATGAGTATTATAGAATTGACACTTGTGGGGCTATTCTACTGACCCTTTAGCAGCACCAAGCTAGGCCATGCTACACTGATTTGCATTTCTATCATCATTTTTAGTGCCCGGAGCCACACAGAGCTGTACCCGAGGCAAGGGTCAAAGTGAGCCTGACACACCTCAAAATGAGCAGTGGTGACATCAGGGGGCTTTGACACTGTGAAGTGACAAATTATCTTCATAGATTGTCAAAATTTAGTGACCATTCAGTGACATGTTTATATAGCCACTGCTGCTATGGCACCCATAACATTTTTTGATCATTTTTGGCTGATAGCATTAGCCTAACCCCAGCCCTCTGAGAGGGTGTTGCTCTTAAATGTCAAACCAAGTATGTCATCAGTTAAATACACATCCACAAGGCGAAAGCCCTGCTGTAATGGAAATACAAATCACTGTCATTTCGCACCAAGCAGAGGCACAAATGTGAAATGTGAAATGGGAAAATGCTCAATTGTTAGTTAGCTTAAGGAACAACTGATGAGTTTTTAAATTTGAGTGCAAAATTAGATATGTTGAACACACAGCTGAAAAGCGTTGTGGTTCAGGAAGGACTGAAGTGAAGATTAGGACTACATGGGGAAATAAATGGTGCCAGTTGGCAAAATGAATCTGTTGACTAGCTGAATTTAGGAGAAAAGCTTGCTATTTAGAGTTGGGTAGCCCAAAAAGTAGAGATCATTATGCCAGAGAAGCATACTCAATGACCTCTTTAATTAAAGAAAAGCACAGTTGATGACAATAAGATCTGGCAAACAAATGCTGGAAACAGCTGCTTAATGATAAGTTAGACATGTTGTTAAGATTGGATTTATTGAATATAAGGAACTTAAAAATCATTTGGACAAAGAAAAATAAAAACACACTGGAAAGATAGTCTTCATAAACACAAATAGTAGAAACAGCAGTATGATCATTTAATCAGCAACACCACAAACTATAATGTAAACATTAAGTGTGGCGTTCACTTCTTTTTTGCACAGTCTCAAACAAACATGGAACTTGTGCTATTTTGAGCAATACTATTGTACTGAAATATTATTATACAGATGTGTTTCACTCATCTGATATGACAACAAACACTTTGATGATCTATATCTATTCTTTCTACCATACCTCCTTTTTATAATATCTGTTCTTTTTGAAAATAATTTTGGCTCTGTCCATCTCTTAGTTTTCATTGGCAGAGCAAATTTAACTGTGGTTTATGAAGTGTAGTTAACGGCAGAGAGATTTTTGTAGAGGCAGAAATTACATGGGGCATTACATTTAACTACTTTGTTTTCAGCAGGGTCTTCTTGTAGTTTCACAAAGGTGGAGCCCTTCCAAGTTAATACTTGTTCAATCACTTAAATCTCATATGGAAATCAGCACTGTCCATTAAATTTTATAAGTTTGAGTCAGAGTGTAAAGGAGTGTCTGTGGGAGAGGAAGACAAGCAGAGACAGTGATAGACAGGCAGGCAGGTAGATGATCTGACAAAAAGTCAGACACTGGCTAACTCGTGTCTACAACTCTACTTATCAAAGTCAGAAACAGTTCTATATTCTTTCTAGGTCTTCCAGTGACAATAGCTCATGCTGGACTGGTGCCTTTCCTCGTTTCCTTTCTTGTTGGCTTCTTTGTCCAAGTAAGTAACACATTACAACAATGGACTGATTTATTTGGAAGACTGGCGCAGTGTATGAAATTTCAGTATGTTCAAGGTGAAAACAAACACAAATAAGTCTATAAAATTATGTCCTGCCACTGAAAAGTACTAAAAGAGCAGTCTAGATGATGCAGCTTTTCTGAGACAGAGACTTTTCTGTTGTGTCTAGAAGAAGCGTAAGTTGTCCTATCAAAATCAAGTTCTGACCTTAAAAATATGTCTGTGAAACAACCTGACTAAATGTACATCCCATGCTCACACTGTGAGTAAACAATCTTGAAACATTTGAATATTTGACCAAAAATTTTATTCTTGCCACAAAAAAAAAAAATCAACTTTTGAGGCAAGGCATAGTTCCACTCTAACAAGCATGATTTCTGTGCCAATATGCTGTACTTTTGTATTTGTTTCTCTGTTGCACTTGTTTCAAGGACAAAAAAATCTTTATTTCCATCCTCTGTTTTGCAGGCCTTGCTTATCTACCTGTTTGTGGAACTTCTTCAGAAATGTCAGGTGGTGCAGCTGGAATCATTAAAGGTAAGCAGCTGAACAAACCCTGTACCTGCATTTTGCTTTGTAGACTCCATTGTTATCACTAGAAGCAGACAGCTTGACTAGGACAAGTTGGAAGTATTTGAAGACATTCATTGCACTAGTGACAAAGTAAAGCACAAATGGATGCCATTTATAAAAGGTTTAAAGGTCCAGTTTGTAGGTGGTGTGTAGGGTCTAGTGACCATGCCCAATGACTAAAGTTATTCTTGTGATTTTGTTTAACTTAGCTTATTAAAGTAATCTTACAGTAAAACTCATGAATATAAATGGTAAGTGTTGACAAGAAACAGAGAGAACATTTCTAAATTGTGGCTTGTTAATCTTAGACAGGTGTCGCAGAGTGTATTGTGATGGATCAGGTGGGCATGGAGGGTCCGGCTCCTACAGAGGAGGATGAGGATGATGAGGGTGAAAATGCAGAGGCAGGTAAGATATGTATTTGTCAAGTATTTTTTCAAAATGAAATCATCCGAGGAATGTATTTTCTCACCAGTACCCTGAATGTGAAAACTTGATTGATTCGTGGATTACACAGATAACACCTTGGAGCTGGTCTAGTAAATACATGGTAAAGAGGTCTGCAGTGTCCAAAATAAGCTTATCTTCACATTTTGACTTCTTGCTACTCTGCATTTACTTTTATTTTGTTCTTGGCTGTAAAACCAACAATATGGTGAATCACAAAACACTGAAGTTCCAGATTGATCAAATATTCCCTGTTCTTCTCTAAATAGATGAAGAGGTGTTCTGATTTCTCTTTATTTAGCAGTTTCAAAGCTATAAGTCAACTTAAAGTGCAAATGTTCACACTGTTGCAATACATTGCTTTGTATTGCATCATATAGCACCATAACCTGCTGCTGCTGCATTGGTAAGGGGCCCATTTGAATTTTATTTATCTTTTAAGTAGATGTTTTAGGTCAGTGATTGCATATCGTAATATTAATCAAATGGTCTACGTTGGGTTTCACCTCCATATCATCTCAGAGCTATTTTGTAAATTTCTAATTAATAAGCATTATGTAAAAAACAATGACTGGAAGAGAATATGAGGATAATAGTAAGTCATCAAAGTCATTTCCCTGTCTGTACACTACTATATAAAGTGAGTTTTGACCCATTTTGATTTTCCATAAATGCTGTAATGCAATGTCAGTGCTGCTTTCATGTTTAGTTGTTTTGATATATTCGGTTCAGTGCATTTCCACATGTACCTACTATAGTCATATAAGTCTTACTTTAGATCTATGATGTTCTTAATTCCAGACACTTCACTTGCAAAGATGCACATAAAAAACTGTACTTATGTACAGAATATTACCTAAACACTTCTTTCTTCTTTTGCTAGATGATGTGCCAGTAGCAAGTAAAAGAGCAAATCGCACTGTGATATGTCACCTCAAATTGGACAGTCATCTAAATCACCTTATTCAACTTGTGTGACATATTGTGGAGCAAAAAACTTTTTTGGCAAAGCTTCACAGAGAAGATCATAAGATCATTATTATCATTATTATCGTCATTAGATCATTAGAAGGAGATAATGAATTCTTGCCATGCAAGACTTAATAAACCGAGCAATACAAGGTCAACATGTGCAGGTTACACCATGCATTTTCAAATTAAAATATATGAGAAATAAGTTTGTTTAAAAAAAAAAATAGTTGAACAAGCACTTACATGTTAATTGATACACTTACTGTTTACCATAGCATAATTATGTAACATATGTACTCGAGATCTGCAACCTAACATGAGTCCTCAGCAACCTGAAGCCCGACCTTCGGCTATAGCAAGTATCTGCTCACACATGCAGTGAACATCAGGTGATTGTTTGTGTGCGATGTGTGCACACATGTTGGAAAAACTCTGTGTAGTTTGGGCGAGGGGTGGCGCCTGGGTAGGAGCCTGCAGGGGGCAGGATATGATACAAAAGGTGTGCAAAAGAAAAATCATTGTTTATTGTATGTTGAAGATAGTGAATAATTCAAAGTGCATAAAACTCTCCAACCATGATTATAGGTGGATTAGCAATGAGGGTAATCCTGTCATTTGCTAATTTTGTGTCAAGGTCTTTCAGTACAATTTGGAATAGGTAGCTTTACGTGCATACCTACTGCATATATAATTGATTGTTTTCACAGG
>JAPZDZ010000021.1:2616013-2628049 GCA_029783805.1 Acanthurus tennentii
TCTGACCATCTTCGCCACCGGGTCTTTCCAGCACACCGTGGCCATGGTGGTGGGGATCAGTCAGCCCGCTGTCAGTTTGGCCATACATGCAGTGTCTTCCAGTCTAGTCCGACATGCAAATGAGCACATAATTTTACCATCAACACCCGACAGCCAGCTGGAAACGAAGCAAGGTTTCTTGTAAAAATGTAGATTCCCTGGGGTACTGGGACCCACCCCTCTGGATGGGTGGCTGCTAGGTGACAATGGATATCCACTTAAAACATGGTTGATAAGGCCATACATCACACCAACAACAAGAAGGCAGCGTGTTTTAACCGCAGTGCCAGGTCAGTCATCGAACATACTTTTGGAGTGCTCAAAATGCGTTTCAGATGTCTGGACCATACAGGTGGTTCACTATCAGACAGCCCTCAGAGTGTCAGTGCATTCTTTGTCGCATGTTACGTGCTACACAACATAGCATTACACCGTGGATGCCACTTTGACCTCACGGAGGGAGACATTACAGGACTTAAGACGGAGAGAGGCCGAACTCCATGTGCCGTATCAGCAGGGAGAACCTTTTTTTACATTGGGCAGTGGTTCTCAGAATATCTGGGCAAACTTGATTGACAATATTAGTTAAATAAAAAAAAAAAAAGGCTGTTTTCGCATCATCAGCCTGTGGAGGTCTGTTCGCATTACCATATATTCTGGTACTGCGAGCTTGGACCTCCCGGACCAGCACACCAGTTTCCTTCTGGTAGAAGTTTGGCCGCCTGGAGCTGCTGCTCTCTTCCTCCATGGTGGTGGCGAGGTGAAATTGGCTCTGTGCCTTGCCTTTAGAGGCAAGGAGAGGCGTTCATTTGATTGGTGAAGATTACACTCAG
Organism: Acanthurus tennentii; assembly: GCA_029783805.1. Classification (NCBI taxonomy): domain Eukaryota; kingdom Metazoa; phylum Chordata; class Actinopteri; order Acanthuriformes; family Acanthuridae; genus Acanthurus; species Acanthurus tennentii. The sequence continues at coordinate 2,616,886 of JAPZDZ010000021.1, forward strand.
CTGTGTTAAACCCACTCACGCCTTCTCTCTTCCCCCTTTTTGCCACTTGCGCCGGTGGGAGGGATGTAGGTGTGCGTGAGCCATGCTGCGCTGGATTGCACTGTGCACGAAAATTGCAAAATGCGTTGGCCACACCCTTTTTGCACGGCGCAGGCGAGGCGCAGGGCAGGTGCGCTGCACCTGCACCTGGTCTATGAAAATAGAGCCCCTAGAATCTTTTAAAGAGACAGTGCTCTTACATACAGTGTAAATAAAAACAGTTCCCTCTTATCTCAGATTGCAATACATTAACACAATGCAGAATAAGACAGTAACAAAGTAACTTATCACAATCACATAAAAGCAAAATAAGACAGTTTCATTTTGACGGCAATAGTAATGATGATTAGGCTATCGTTAGTTGAGAAATAGCACAAACTATTTCTCTGCAGTGTTGTTTGTGCCATTTCCAAATATTCCAAAAAGAATCAAGTACTTTGCAAGCAAAATTTACAAAAAGTCAGAAAGTTAAAGTGTACTTAAAAACATTATTAGTAAATGTTGATATAAAATAAAGATGGTAAAACTAGGACTTTATAAATATATTTTTTAAAATTAGTTTAGTGTAAGGTCTGTACAAGAACAACAATAATGTCCCTGCAATGCATATTCCCTCCAGCAGAAGAGTTTTGATGTCTGAGAGGTAAAACAGAATTACTGTAAGGCAACATTACATTATGTAGAAGTCTTAAGAAAAGTTTCACAGCCCTTTTGTTGCCAGTCAAGTAAACAAACTGATCAGCCAGAATCTCCTCTTCTTCTTGGTCTTTTTGTTCATCACTTTCTTCATCCTAGACTTAAGTTCATCCAGCTACTCCTATTCATGCAGAGTTTACTGAAGTGAGCCTTTCTCCTCCTCTATCCTTTTCTGTGCAGCCACTGTGCATTCTTAGTGTTCTCATCCATTTTGAGATTGAGGCTTATCTGTTAGAATCAGTCTGCTAACAGCATTGATCCATTCAGTGTGAGCCACTCAAAAAGCTCTGGTTCAAAAAACTTTGGCATTTTGGGGGTCCTACATATTTCAGCAAAGATTTTGAGATGCTGCAGTCAGAAGTACAACTAATTTCTCAACACCACTCAAATTGTTATCTAATGTGTCAAGGAAAAATCTAGCAAAAGATGATCTGGAGGAAATGAGGAGGTCAAGAGACAGTAGATATCTTACGCAGAGGCATTTATTGCAGAACTCGATGTCAAGGAGATCAGTATTAGCAACGTTCACAAGTAATCATGAGTATTGCCACCACCAGTCTGAGGCTGTCCTGAGTGTGAGTTATATTTAAACCTTTGTGTCCCCACATGTCTCTAGTTCTACACTGCATATCCAAAAAGGGCCAAGCTGTACACTTTCAGGATCTTTCTGGGCATTAGAACATCAACATTTCTACCTAGCTTCCGTTGAGCTACATACTAGTGGAGGTGACAGTATCCTGTACCAGAGGTCAGTGTCTACCTCTGAAAGTCTATTGACATCATGAGCTATCCTATCAGGAAAGGCTAAGCCCTCAACCTTAGTCATTATGGCAAGGGCAAATGGGAAGAGTCTGCACAAATAAATGTAAGACACAATACTGATTGAAACAAAGGGACTGTGTGACACAGCCATCAACTTTGCTCAACTTAAGTGCAAAGATGTATAGTGGCAGACGGAGAGGTAAGAAGGCCTAAAGGGTTAGAAGAATTCTTCACACAATGAATAACTAAAATTATGTTTAAGCCTAAAAAAATCTGCCTGATATTCTGAAAGGCTTTACTCAGTTACACACGTAATTACATTTTTAGTGATGATAAATAGTAGTAAGAGAAACCACTCTGAACTTCAGCAATTACTTCACTTTGACCAAACCAATTAGCAATCTGTTACTGAGACAGTTAAAGGGGTCTCTGTGGTTGGAAATGTCAGTTGGGTTTTGGGTTCAGTAAACAGACTGATCCAGTCTGGGGATGGGTTGGGCTTGCTTCTATAAAAACAGAAAAAATTCTACTCCAAGTAACTCCAAACTTGTTTTATTTACATGTCGTAAATAATGGTGAAGATCCTAATATAAGGGGTACAAGGGTAAAACTGTGAACACAAAATGAATATTTAAATGCCAAAATGCAACTGTGTGTAAACTTAAGTTGTTTGTACTGATTAGTGATTCATCATACTGGTGTCGTTGACTAACTTCGAAAGCACACTAATGCTACTGAAGCACAAATCAATACAGCACCGTAATCTGTCTCTTTCAAGTGATTGTTGTCTCCTCCCTCCACTTCACAACTCTTCTTTTCCTCTCCCAAACCTATAATTACCTTTATCAGTTAACAGGACTAATTTATTTTGTCATGCCCCAGCAAGTACTTAACCCCAAATAATATTATTCAAACTGTGCGGGTCGGTTGGACTGCTTTGTTGGCACGCCTGGGTGCTTCATTATCGGACTGTATGGAGCCAGGGGAGATGCTGAGATGCGTTGTGGGAGTGGGAAGGCAGGGTTACTGGAGTGAAAAAACCTTGGGCAGCCTCCTTTGGATAAACCTCCTTATTCGTCCTCCCCAGGGGCAGCAATCAATAGGTTACTGCAGGTCTCTGCACAAAAGCTCTCCTCTCAGTCCGACTACTGCAGTATAGGGTGTCTTGGAAATAAACCACAGAGCTCTGCAAGATTCAAAGCATCAGTAAGGTTAAATTTCAACCCAGGGACCAGATTATTGTCCCTTGATATACTTTGCAGAGTATTAGGTTTTAAAGGTGGTCATTCTTTGTACAGTTCAAAATTCGTTCCACTGAAAATGTGTTTTTGAAAAGTTTATTATCCTAAATGTCTGACTTTGATTATACTGAATTTTATCCATACAAAGTTTTTTATAAGGGAAGAAGTGTTTTACACACTCCAGTCCTAAAGGGTATGATGCCTTTGTACTTCTGTGATTCATTTGGACTTCAGGTAAGCTAGAACTGTTAGTCACAAATTTAAAAGTTCATTGCAGGCAATATACTTTTAACCTCCAGCAGTCATACTTGTCAGTACACAATTAAATTTTACATTAGCACATCCATCAACGCAGAGTCAACCATTGCCAATTCTAAGATAACAAGCCAACAAACACCCGGACAAAAAAAAAAAGCCCAGTACACTAATTACAGTCCTCTGATATAATTGGTAGTTGCTAACTTTGGTCATTGCTCTGATGTTTCCTCTGATATTAGTCATCGTGATGCAGATTGCCATTTATACGGTGAAATATTAAAAATAGAAGACAAAACTTAAGTATAAAATACAAGCATTTTGTGACTTTTAAGCTCATGACCTAATGCCGCTCTCTCCTCACTTCTTAGATTAGATGTGAATAATTGTATCTCAGTCTTAGTTATCTGAATAGTGTGTTGGTAACTTACCAGCTTAGCCAAGTTACTGTTTTACACAACGATGAGCAGCTGTCTCTCTTGACAGGCGAGCTCTGTCACTTTTCCTCAGGAGCTACATTTGTCTGTCCAGTGTGCCAGCAAACACTTGTTTTTTTCTGTTTAAAATATTGAATATAAAACAGTTTGTGGTGGTGGGTGAAACAGAACTCTGTTTATTGGTCTCTTTTGTCTCTATCAGTCTCTTGCAGTGTGGTGTCCAGCATTTTCGCAAGTTCCCTTCTGCTCAAACCCAGAAATTTTTTTTTGTTTGTTTTTTTTGTGCAGTTTCAGTAGGACTATGTCTTCCTAGTCTGACAATCAATCCCATTTCTGTTATCTTGGATTTCTACAATAATTGATGACAATTTTAAAATGGTTGGGTTGACAAGGGCTCAATATATTTGCAAATTTGGGAAAAAGTAAATCAGACTGTCCTGTATTCTTCCACCTGCCTAATTCTGACAACAGCTTTTTAACAGCTGTGCTGAGCTTGATAACTTACCACAAGTGTCAGCAGTCTGGACCACTCTTTTGTGCCCCTTTAAACTGCTGTTTCCTTTGTCAGTTGAATAAATTATACGCAACCTATGAAGATAATAATTACCAGTGTAGCACTGTATGAATGATAGTTAAAATGCTAGCATCATTTTGTTAATAATAACCTAGAGTATGAAAAAAGAGAAGAGAACAGACATACCCGTAAAGGCTTAAGTAAGAGAAATATGACTTAAAAAATATTGTTCATTAGTGTTTATTAAGACCATTAAATTTTTAACTGGACACAGTTTACCTATTTCTGTCCTTAAATATGAGTGTAGTATTTGTTTGACATGTTATTTATATTCACCACTTTTGGATGTACATGTTCATGTGAATACAGGTTAAAGACTATATCAGAGTGTAATAGTCAAACATTAAATACAAAAAAACATCTTGAACATCAAAATGGTTCAGGTGCATTTGGAGAATTTGGCTTAATGTGTGCCTTTTACTATTAATTCACAGAAGAAAAAAAAAACAGACTGAACATTTAATCACCATTAATTTGTGCTGTCATTTTATGTGCACTCAACAGCTAAAATTTGGTTTCACATTGCATTCCTCTGTCTGTTCCAATATATTAATAGCAGCAACTGTTGTATTTTAACTAGTACCCTGTACATTAATTAATCTTCATTAAGAGTCATTGAAATAGAGCCTGGCTCTCTCCGTCTCTCTGGTAGCTGGCTTGCTCCCAGCCTGCAGAGGAATCTCCTGGGGAGATACAAGAATACAACAGCAGGGAAAAATATTGTCCTACATATTTAATGAGGCACAAATGGTAGTAAAACATACGGCCGGTCAGGGCTAAACCCATGAATCAGTGTTTCCTTTTAAACTCTAATTTTGGCCATTTGTCCACTGCTGCTGGAGAGTGCTATAGCTTTCATTAGTTTGTTTCTGCTTTCCTCTGCATCCCAACTAAAAGATCTGAGAACCTTACTCTAAAGGCACAATTCAAAGATTTATTTGAAATTATTTATTTGTTATTTGAGAATTTGTTCCAGCTACCTTGATGCCCAGCATACATATAGTGGGTAATATTGGAATATTTACACGCAAGATAAAATTTAAGAAATTTTTTACAGCAGCCTATTTTTTTCTGCTAGGCACTACCACAGTTAATGCATTAGTGTACCTGTCCTACCACAGCCATGCTGACATAAATCTAAAGTTCAATTTTTTTTTGTTCTTTTCTGGGTGATATTATGTATTAAATAAGTTAAAAAAAAGACTTAATAGGAAAACTGAATATCTCACACAATTAAATAAATAATTTGAACATTGTAAAAGCTTTTCCCTTTGATCTGAGGTTCAAGCAACCCCTTGATCCTTCTCTACTGTGACTTAATGGTTGCAATTATGTCGTCTGATAATAATTTATGCAATCTATAAACTGTTCATCTTCCGCTAACTGCTTCCATTTGTGTCTGGGCAGCTGAGGCTGGATGCCTCGGGGTATCAGACTGTGGTGTTTTTACACACTCCACAATGCAGGTTTTCTTTAAACTCTGATTAATGATAGCTTAAACAACATGAGATGACTCTTAAGTGGTCAAAATTGTATTTAACCACAGCTCATCTACCTGACATTGACACTGCTAGACTAAACTGCTAGACAGTAATTCACTTTAAAAATAAACAGTTATAATAAGGATAAACCCAAAAATAACTTTAGACTAAATGATTATAACTACAGGATAAAAGTGATGGCTATAACAATTGTTTTTTTTATTGAGAGAATGTTAATGATTGTTGTTGGTATTATATTTTTTTTACTGGTTGTTGTTATTATTCTTTTACTGAACTACCTACTATGAGAACAGAGAACATTCTACTGGTGGAGGTAAACACTCTTTCCCATCTACCTACAGCTCCACATTGAATATGATTTTAATATTTCCCACACCTAAGCTTCTTAACAAGTAAAGCCAGCATTAGATATTTTCAGTGCAGCGCAGTTTTATTTTATTAATTCAGAGAATATCAACTGCTTACACAAATGGCCTCTGCAAATCTCCTTAAAGCCAGTCCATTTTGCACAGAGCTCTCTGCTTTGAGTCTCCTTCCTCTTCTCCTTGTGATCTCAAAGTAGGATCCAAAAATCAGTGTCTCCTTCAGCCATTGCAGGGACTCTGTGAATTGAGGCGCATTTTCCAAAATGAAAAGACAAGGTGAATATATTTAAGAAAAGATTAGATTTTAAAGGCAATACTTAGTTTTGTTTTGTTTTTAAAATAAAAATGGATACAAATGAGATTTATATGTACACTTTGAGATTCTCGAACCCAGCTGATGGACAGAGTTTTTTTTTTATTCTGCTCTTAGTCCTTCAGCTCAGAGGTCATGCTTTTTAAGCTGCTTTTACTGTCTACTCTTTACAGACAGCAGAGCTTAGCCTCCCCACATCTCCTCACCTGCTCCGTTTTTAAAAATGGTTAGGGTTGAATGTGAGTTGTGTGATCAGCTCTTCTTCCACCATTATCACCTCCTTGCACTTTAGCACCTCTTTATTCAGTTGATCTTGTTATTCTCTTTCTAGGACCTTTTGCTCTTTGTCTCTTTTTTCATTCTCCTCCCTCTGTTTAGCCCTCCTTCAAAATGCCCCCTTCTCAATTATCTCCTTCTGCCTTTGCAGTCTTTCAGTTTCTTTGTCTCTTTTCCTCTTTTTGCTGCTAAAGCTCCTCCAGAGCAGCTTTTGTTTGGTGCTTCTCCATTTCCCTCATCTCTCTAAATATCTCTCTTCTGAGCTCTCTCTTCCTCTCATCTAAGGTCAGTTTGCTGATACAATTAATAGTCTCCATATTATTTTGGAGTGGACTTTGTTGTCTTGACATGATGCTTTCTTTTCCCTGCAGTCACTCAAACATGTTGGTTTCCTCTGAGTCAGTGTCTTCTGGGTGTTTTGGAAAAACAAGTTATCAGATAGAAGTCTAGAAACCTCTGAAGTCAAATTCAAAGTCTCAGTGCCATAGAGTTTCAACAGGAAATTATAGAATTTGCATAATATAGTGTGGGACCCTAAATTGAGTTTTGTTGATTCATCTGGGGACTATAAACAATACAAAAATTAGAAATCAACAGTTAATAAATTCCCGCCAAAAATATTCAGAATGGGTAGAAAAAACTTGATCTACTGTCCAAGACCTACAACTTTCTGTCACCATACATTTTAAATCAATGTTACGAGGTGACTGATATAAAACAAACAAATGTTTGATATAAAAGGTGGCTCTACTGTGTCACAGTTGTGAGGCGATATTCCTCATGAGGTTACAAAGTACCAGCCTTTTTTTTGTCCTCACATCTTGCATTTGAGTGCTAACTGCTTTTACTTTGTTTTGGTGTTTTGGCACTTTTGGGAGCAGGGTTCTATAGCTGTAGGTGCTATTGGTTTGTAATGTATACTGAGCAGGCATCCAGAGAGAAAAAGTATATAACTGCTTGTAATTTTTCTCCACAGCCATATTTATGTGATCCCAGCCTTCACCTGGATTCTGACTCTTGCTATCCTACTAGCCCACACTGTCATCCAGCCAATCACATCACTGCTTACCCTACTGAAAGGAATCCTGCTGATTGTCACGGTAATCATTATTCCTTTATATTCAAGGTTTTTTTTTTTGTTTGTTTTTTGCAGCTGTTTGTTATTTTAGATACCAAAGCACATTTCTTGCAGTTGGGTAGAGGAATAATGGCTTATCATAATAAGAACAGAATAAGTATATAGAAAAATAACATTAAAAGTTATGATTAGTATTAATTGATCAGTCGCTGCCTGCCAGGAAGTGAATTATGTACGGTGTAATGTTGATTTTCACGGCTGAGTACTGACTGTTTTATCTCAAGGGAAGCTTAATGGCCAAAGGTATCATTTAGAACCACTGCATGCACACAAAAGTGGGACTCGAAAGAGGCATTTGGCACTTAATACACTAAAGTCATGATCTTTGAGAACAATACTTGTTAATGTGAGAAACATGTGCATAATAGCATGTTGGAAGTTGGAAAAAAATTGGAACACAGATGTTGAGGGGTTTTTTTGTTTTTTTTGGAGTGGATACTCATGTGTATACTCAACACATTAGAACCAGAGCTGATAAGAAATTATCACAAGCCCGTCTAATCATTAAAAAAAAAATACATCAAGGTTCTCTTTTGCTTTGAAAGATCATGTCTTTCAATGAGCATTGCACTAGCACACTCTTAAGATATTGGTTAAAATGGCAATGTAGATGATGTATTTCCATACATCTTTGTAGTGCACTTTTCAGTACCTTGTTTGGAGACAATAAATGGGATGTGTCCTGATGCTATCAATACATCCAGCATCTATCTGATACACTGACTGATGGGGGAATAATATATCAAGATATAACTATCCACTCTCCTCTTTCTAACAAAGATTTTAACAATACAAACCAAACACAAAACAAACAAAATCCATCTTGTGAAATGTTTGCAAACAAACTCCAATGACACATCGGTTAATTACCATTTGGTGCAAGTCTCCAAATTTAGGTGATGTAATAAGTCAAAAGAAAGCATTGGATACCTTTCTTGGCTCAAAACTTGAGAATACATCTATAAAAGATGTGCTTGATTATAGGTGACACTAATGTGATTTGTATTAAAAACACACTTTTTATGTAAAAGTAAAAAAAAACAAACAACAATGACTGATCTAAATACATCTCCTTATTGGAGTGACCTACAGTATATACACAGTCACTTTCCACTGACAGTTATTTAGAGGTAGAAAAGAAGTAGAGTTGCTATTATGGTAACATGTAGAAGTAGCCAAAAAGAGGAAACAATTGAGACTGAAAAAAAAAAAAACTTTTAATACAGTAACAGTCTTTGGAAAAAATAATAAAGCTCCATTAAAAAATACAGTATTTATGTACTTCTATTGGCTGTCAGAATAAGTCTCTGTGCATCTAGACAGATATTGGAAGAGTAATTGAGAGATTGAGAGAGATACAAAAGCAAACCTAGCATCACGCAGTGATATCAGCGTGTAATCATATTCAAAGCAAACAGTCACACAGAGCCGACAACAGCCTGCTAAGCAACACAGGAGCCATAGACTCACACACACAACTCACATTAGCTTCCTAGTAAAATATCCTCTGTATATCTAACTTCCCAGCCTGAGAACATATCCTGTCCTGCAACTTGTTGAATATTGAACAAAACAAGCAGTTATGGTAATTCAATAAGCCATGACAACAGTGGTGTAGATGCAGCAGCTCTTAGCTCCTTTAAGCCTTTTCACATTTTTTTGTTTTAGTCTGTTGTTCTGGCAGCTTTTTCTTTGAAAAATGCATTCCTTATTAGAGAAATACACCTGTCAACACTGTAAAGGGAAGCGAGGGGTTTCGTTAAGTGCAGCTGATTTTGCACTGCACCTTCTGACCACACTGCCAGACCTGTAAGATTGCCCCAGGAGGAGTGGGAAGAGAGCTGGGATAAGTGCAATTTGTCCAGCTTGGACTTAAAGCTGCTCCTAGCTAACGGTCAGTCAAGGGAAAACAAAAGCAAAAAATGGACCTGGACTTACCAAGCTTCAGAAAAGAGACAGCTGTGTGTACATCTTTGCACAGACCTGTTTCCCAACACTATTCCAGATTAAGTTGTTGCACTCAACTGGCAGACTGTGTTCAAAACCAACGGACTCTGTGTGACATCAACTTGTTACTCAAACCCAGTGAAAGCTGATAGACAGTTTTATCCCAGATGTTGAACTTTTGATGTAAAGATGTTGATGACATTATCACCATTGTGCTGCAGTTTCTATTTTTTTTTATTCAAAGTTTTTTTATTATATTTTCATTATTACCTCATTACATCAAAAGAGATTTTGAAACGCGTAACACAGAACCCCTAAACAGGATCGACAGGCAAGTAGGCAATTCAAACATAGACAAAAACAAAAGACAATAGATGAAGTGTAGTTCATTATTCCTGGTGAGGTGTAAGGCCATAATGTGTTGTGATACATTCTGAGTGTCTCAAACAATATCATTTCAATATCAGTCTTACATGGTCTGGCTGTTTCCTCCTGACATATATATTCCAAAACTGTCCCATTGCTTGGTGGACATATCATTCTGCCAATTCAGTCTCCCCAACATCTCACATGCAACAGTTTCTATCATCTGCGTTCTCCATATAATCAATGGGGGGGGGTTCAGGTTCCCTCCAATACCTCAGAATTGTTCGTGCACAAGTCATTAGGCCGTTTTTTAATTTTCTAAATATAGATTTATTTAAGTGGAATACCATGGTTCTGTCTCCAAGGAAACACAGTCTTGGTGGCATGGGAAGTTCAAAATTCAACCAATTTCCCATACGATCCATAACATTCTCCCACAGTGGGCAAACCTTAGAACATTCCCACAATGCATGGACAGGTGTGCCTTTTTCCCACATTTCCTACACAGATCATCATAAGCAGGCCCATTCTGAAAAGTCTTGACGGAGTAAAATAATATCTATGAATTATTTTATATTGAGTAAATTTTCCCCTGGCTTCTCTTATGTATTCTTCAGTATGGGAAAGAATCCCCTCCCATGTCTTTTCATCCAGTGTACGAGATAAGTCCTTTTCCTAAATTAGCTCAAGATTACTACATCCATTATTAAGTGTCCAGGGACATATCCCATACCACTTTGATGCCTTAGGATGCATTTTAGGTAGCTGTAAATAGCATTCTACCGGACTTCTATCTTGACTGAAGGGGGCAACTTCTTTAATACAGTGTCTAAGTTGTAAATATTTCCAAAAGTGGCCTCGACCCTCCAGATGAAATCTTTCCTTAAGTCTGACATCTTCAAATAAATCATCCAATATTCTGATACTTTTTCTTAACCACTGAGTCCAGTAAATAGTCTGTCTTTCCTATCTTTATCTTTGGATTATGACAAATGGGTGCATATTTCTGAGTGTACTGGGAAATTTTAAATTTTTTATGTACCTCCTGCCAAACTATTTTTGAGTGTTCTAAAATAGAATTAATCACTTTATTTCCCTTGTGTTTAACTGTTTGTGCAAAAACTTCAATAGGTTTAAAAGGAGAGGTAAGCTCCTGCTCAATCAGGACCCAGTCCAGACCAGTGCCAGCTCCGCCCCAGTGTTCTGTAAGTTTAGACATTTCAAAGGAGATATTGTAATATTTTATATTCGGT
>JAPZDZ010000021.1:2650575-2663563 GCA_029783805.1 Acanthurus tennentii
GGTTACTGCCACCTTTTTGGGTTTCACTGGAGTCATACTTTTTTTTGCAATGTTCTGTTTTATAGGAAAGAAAAAACCTTTTTTGACTGTACTATAAAAAGTGAAAATCATATTACAAGGAAAATGTGGGCTGACCCCTCCAGCCAAACAAAAAGAAAACATTATTTTAGACAAAAATGCCATTTACCAGTTTTTCTGGATCTACCTCTGAACCACAACTGAGGCTTTTCCCCTAGGAAAGCATCTGCTGAATTGTCTCCAAGAGGAGAGACCCACAGGAGGCTGTGCTATTTCTAGAAATGAATGCCACACCCTCTCCAGAGGCAGAGGGTCAGGGATAATGGATGTTTGTGTTGGAATCCTTGCAAGAAAAAATATTTTGTTTTACTTCCATGAACAGCAACAGGTGGATTGTTATCAAAATACTATTTCATTGGATGATTCTATCAGCATAAAAGTCTTGTTTATATTGTTTCTCATGGTGCAATGTAATAGCATCATGGTTGTGGGAAATGTCCATAATACAATATAACCAGAATTAATGATAACATGATATAATTAAATAAAAATTTATTAAATATCAATATCATGTTAATAATATACATTTAGTAATATTCAATCCATCTTTCTGTTTTTGCTAAGCTTAGTATTTTGTAGTAATGCATTAAACGCTGGTCGCCACCCCCCTTAAATCAGAAAAATTTACTGAGTGCAATTGGTTTTCCTGAACAATTTTGTACAGCTATGGTTACAAACTTTCTCTCCACCTCCCTACATGCTGTTTTTTATGTGTAATTCATTTCCTAGAAAAGAGACACAACATAATTCAACCAAGTGAAATATGGATTTAACTTTTTATTTTTTTATTTTTTTATTTTTTCTACAGACACTGCAATAATATTGTTGCTGTTAAATTTGTAGGCACAGATATTCTTGTTGTGAAAATCGACACAACCACATTTTGTGAACCAGTACTGCAGTTTACATGCCACTGGTGTAATATGATAGAGTATTTATTATATCAAATAATACCTGTCTAGGTTCAGACCTTTCCTCTGTGTCCTCTAGACCTCTGTTTGTTCATAATGCGCACCTTGTTTCTGTCACATTTTTAAAACAATAGAAGAAATTTGGCTTTTGCTAAAATGCCAGAATGTTAAAATATGAAATTAAAAAAAACTTCTTAACTTAAGAAAGTGTTGTGGTGCACTGCTGCATAAGATAGTCCTTGCATGCCCTTGACAAATTTTATTGTGCTATACCCAATTGGTTGTACCTGACTTTTAGTGTACTTTACCAATCAGCTTCTGGCAAAACAACTTACAGCACCTCCACACAATAAGTCTCTCTCCTGTGGGATACTTTTCAGAGATATATGAGCTTCAGGCTGCATTTTTCTTCTTTTGTGTCCAACCTACACACCAGATTCTTAAAGCAGTGTACCATGGCAAAGCAGTGCTCCATAATGGTACATTATGTTCACAAGGGAGCTCCATTTATTGATTCACAATAACATTCCAAAGTGATTTCAGAGCTCTGTAAACACACTTTACTTCACTTATCACATTTACCTAACCCTTTACTCAACACATGCAATGCAAAAACCCAAACTATCCTTTCACTTTTAGTTTAGTAAATGCATGGGCCTTTCAAGTAAGTGTTATGTTTCAAAAGGATTCCACCCTCTAACAGCGCTCAACTTTTATCTGATTAGCATGTAAGGTCATGGGCATTTAGCTTACACTAGCTGCTTAATTCCCTTTTGTTACTCTAAGGAATAATATCTCCATAACTTAATTCTTTTTTGAGTTAGAGTAGATGCACTGGTGTAAACATCTACAGCATAGACTTTGATTTTAATTCAACATCAAGTTTTAACGTGTTAATAATGCCATGGCAACAATATGCAGAAACATCATAGAGATAAGGCAACATCTTGCTTTATTTATATTCCTCACTCTAACTGTGTTTGCATTCTTTCTTTGACTCTGTGAAGTGACAGGAATGGGAGAGTCTTTCTTTTTTCAGTGTTTCATCACCCTCTATTGCAGTTCCCTACCCAATATGCTTACTCTTAGTAGAGAAAGATCATATTATTCCCAAATTTCAAGATCAGTTGTCATGTTTGCACGGTCATGATGCTTTGAGTGATCAAGACCTTTTTTTTCTTTTTTTTTTTTTTGCCATAATGAAACTTCACCAACCAATGCTGGCTACAGCACAACCTGACAGAGTAGTAAATACAAGGCTTCAGTACCAACTATTTTAGACATGCAAATAATTTTTTTTAATATCAAAGAAAGAAATACCTCCTGTTGGCCTTTATGTTGATGGTCTCATTCAGGGTTCTGCTGGTGTCCTTGACTTTCTTTGAAAACCTTTTATGTGTTATGCAGCTGTCCAGGTAATTAACTTCTTCAGGGCTGTTGCCACAGCCAATGAAATCACAACTATTACCATAGCCAGAATCCAACAGTTTTGACCAAACATTGTTACTCTGCAGTGTGGTGCCAGGAAGGAGTTACAGAGAGCTCTTTTTTTTACTTTCTTTGTCTGGAGCCTTTTGAATTATTCAAATAGCAAAAAGAGACGTGAGTGAAGCCACAAACCTACCAGTTAGGCATCCATTCCTGACCTGGTATTGTCAGTCTAATGAAAAAGGTTCTGCCAGCTTCCTGGGAAGACAAATTTCACCTGCTGCACAGTCCTCATTCTTCTTCTTGGCTGATGCCCTTCCCTGGGCGGAGATGAGGCTAGCTGCCATCTTACTCTGTCACTCTAGGCAACAAAGCAAAAAAGGACAAATCCTCAAGTGTATCTTATGGTCTACTCCTCTCATGCATGGTCTCATCCATAAGATCCATAGGCTATGCCTTGACCGTGTAATGTCAGGGTTACAGCCTGTGTAACATAACAACAGCTATTTATTACAATTGAGTTTCTGTAAACATAGCCCACTAACTCTGCCACCCTGTCACTTTACAGGGCATTAATCTTCAGAGGATGCTGTAATTAGTGCATGCCCACTTTTATGGGGCTCATATTTTAAGACATGTTGAGTTAGTTGAGGAAGTGTGCAATAAGGGGTCATTGTGCTTCTAATAAAGAGTTTGTCTGATCATTGAACAGAATTAAACTCAATTTACTCCAAACCCACAAAAAAATGCCATAACTCAGGCTGCTTCCAAAATTTTTGTAATTTTTCCTAAACCAACAATCTGACAGGCATGTCCACTTTATTCAGCAAATACCACATATGCATAGTTCAGAGAGTTGGCAGGATTTGAACTTCTGATCCCCACTTTTACATTTCATCGGTGCTGTTACATTCCAACAGATGCAAATTCAAAACAAAACATTTCAGAAATTGTATAATGTAATCAGCATTTACATGACTAATCAGCCGGATGGTATTCATATAGTAGCGAGTCATTTTAAGAAGACAGACAGGATTATATCTGTATAAACATTTCTGGCAGCTACAAAGCTAACTGTCATTCTCACTTGGGTCTATCAGATCAAATTTCCCTGCTTTTGCGACCTTTCTACTCCCTGCTGATAAAAGGGTCTAACCTTGTGTAAAAACTGTTTAAGTATTGACAGATGAAGCCACAGCAGCTCTAGAGGACTGTTTTTAGTGCACAGTCTGGCACACATTCATAGATACCAAGAAGAATTAAATCAGCCTTGTGGAATATAAATCAACCGTGACATCACTCATAAGCAATCACGCCAATGATGTGGTGATCACAAATTCAATAAAATGATTTCTCAACCACAAAGCCTGGATAAAAGGAGAAGTTCTTCGGCCTGATGACAAGAAGGCACATAACACCTCGAGCAAAACTGAAAGCTGGCATCAAGGTGGCAAAGCAAAGGCATCAGCAGAAACTAGAGAGAGAGACCTAAACACAACAGAACCAGCGATATAAGGTATGACAATCAGAATGTCACAGGCTATGAATGCAGCTGCGCCCACATTATGAGCAAGGCCACACTGACTAATATCACTTTGATTTCCTGGTAAGTCAGCTGTAAAGCGCACTACAGCACCAGAGGAGCAGCCACTCTCCAGAGAAGAAGAATACAGCTGAGAGCAGCTTATGAGTAAAGCTGCTGGGCCTGATAACATATGTTGTGTTAAGTACTGAAAATATTGCCATTTAGTGGATGTGATTACAGATACTTGTAAAATTACATTCTCACAAGCAAGTGTTCCCATCTGCTTCAACGCTGTACCTGTTTAAAAAGTTTGCAGTGTCTAGTCTAAATGTCTATTGCCCAGTGGTACTCATCCCCTGTTCTAATGAAGTGCTTTGAAAAACTGATTCTCCAACAAAACAAGAACAGCATTCAATCCGAACCCTCATCAGTTTTCATTCAGAACCAACAGATACACATAGGAACAAAACTGGATAGGAATTCCTCTCAAACAGACCCCACACAATCTTTCTCTTATCGCTGGAGCTCCCGGTATTGTGTGCCAAACCCCCTCCTGTCTAGTAAGCACACCCATGACTGCAACCCTCAACACAGGGAGAACCCACATCACCATCATCAGCTTGATGTTGTTGTTGGTTGTTTTTCATTCTTCTTTAATTCTTATTTGTAACTGCTTATGCCATCATCTTGACTAGGACTAAATACATTAAAAATACATTAAAAATACATTATATATACATTTTATTTATTTTACTTTTCCAATGGTTTAAAGATTGAGTTATTGATACATTCCCATTTTTTTTGTCATAAAGGTAGCATAAAGTTACAAGAAGATTTCATTGTTCAACCATGTATTATAAAATGACAAAAAATATGGAATCTCACATGTATATATTTTTTTTAAGGTCATAAGTGTTCAGAACTTATTTAAACTTATAAAAAGAAAGAATTCAGTCTTTCATTGGAGAACTGTATCACTTTTGTCACATGTCTCTACTGGCTTTCTTTTTGTAGCCTGCTAGGGATCACAAACAATTCATATTTTATAATACCTCAAAAGTAGTGAAATAACTGACCTCAAAAGTTAATGTATTTGAAATAAAATAATTTCGTCTTCAAAAGACTGAAAGTATGGCATACTTTGCCACTATAAGTTGATGGAAATCATCTTGACTTACGCTGCACAGATGCAAATCCTCTCTCTCACCTCTCTCTCTCCCTTATCACATCACTTCTTTTTGGGTTCCTGTTCCTGCTTGACGTCCTGGTAAGCAATTTCTTCTGCCTCCATTTTTTAGACCATAATTTTGATTGATAATTATCGTTGGGGACATAATTCTGTTCAGCCACCCAGCAGAGTGAAAGACTAGTAGAATAAAATAGAAATGGTGTGTTGTTGGGTGCATTCAAGCGTAGCCACAACAAATGAATGGATAAATCTCTCAGAGCTGCACTCTGCACTGCCGATTCAGAGAGACCAACAGCCAGTACTGCAGAGAGAGGAGAAAACGTACTTGTCCATGACTTTCTGTCTCTCTCTCTCTCTCTCTCTCTCTCTCTTTTTCTCTGCAGCCTAACTTCATGGCCTTTGGTTTCAAACAAAAAACTTGTGATTCATTCTCTGTTTTTCTGTCTCCTTCTTTTGTTTTTAGAAAACCTTCAAAGATTAGCTGTACTCCAAAGAATTATCTGTTTTTTAACCACACATAAACACTCGACACTTAAACAATCCAAAGAGAAATCCCTGATGGAGACCCTGGTTAGGACCCTCATCTCATTTGCACACATCTGAACTGATAATAACAGCATATTTAACGTAGCATAGCAGTTGACAGTGCAGTTTCAGTTGTAATGTTATTGTGTGTGACACACCATCTCTTCAGTAATCTAGTGTGAACATCTTCAAATGAGATACCAAAAACTGGTGAAATCTGTTGTTATGCATGTGATGCAGTGTGAATCTAAATGAGATGGAAATTCAGCCTTGACCTTGGAAACAAAAATATGCAAAACGATGCTAACACAAAGTCTGTTCAGTAGCTGCTTACTAGTTTTTGATCGTAGCACAAGATCTTTCCCCGCAGATGGCGTTAGTCCATTTTAGGGAAATGTAGATGTTAAAATTTCCATTTTTTGAGCACTTAAAAAGTCATGTCTTAAGGCTGAGATCATAAACTGTAGATAGAAAAACACTCTCACCAGAATGGTACAAGTAGTTGAGCATCTGATTCGATTACATGATTTGGGAAGAAACACATAGAAAGGAAATGTAAGTCTGTGGCACAGATTGTGACTGTGAATGATATAAGATCTCTCAAGACATGAGGATGCCTCTGACAGAAGACCAATAGTCTGTTCTATATCATATTCAAGTGCATTTTCAGGCCATTGCAAAATGAATTATCTTTATGTTGTAATCTATTCCTTGATTTAAGTAAGTTTTCCAAGTAAGTCACTGTAGTGAAACAATAGTAAATAAATAGTAAATGATAGTGAATAAATTATTATGGCAAATACAGATTTCACATTAAACACATTCATTTTCTGAACACTGGAGAAATTCTGAGGCATCTGCATAAAGAACGGTTTCTTGAGAAAAGAGATAGTACATTTACATATGCTCCAGTACCTCAACATGACAGAATTCCATTAAGCACATCAAAACGTGTTTTTATATTTTACTTTTAGTTCAACAATAGGGCTCAGAAGAGGAATTGTTGAAAATTGATGTGTTTTTAGATTAATTAAAGGTTTCAAGAGAAATGTGAGACTAAGGGGTTAATGGCACTAGTGGGGGTTAATTAGAGTAACTTGACAGCATAAGCTCTCTTGCCCACTACACTGATTCACAATGAAAATGGCTTGTTGGTATGTATCTAACATAACAAGCCCGCTAAGACTGGTTGTCTTACCTTTTTGTTTGACACACAAAGTCTGCATCTTTGCAGACTTTAAGAGATTGTAATGACTAAACTTTTAGTAGACATAAAAGATTGTCAACAGGAAATAAAAAGGTTAAATATAACATGTAAAAAACAATGTACATTAAAACATTTTGAGAAGATCTGTCAAATCCTATAAAGATAAGTTTTATTTCATGCATGACATCCACAAATTAGGGACTCACTTGTAAACAACACACTGATCAATTGTATTGGATGTTTGCTGGATACTGATCATATTTATCCACTTAATTATTTAATGCAAATTTAATGATTTCTATTCATAGAATTATTTAAGCAAGAAAATGCGTTGTTTTCGCAAATTTCATTTAAGACTTAAATAAGTTTTTGTTCATTTTGGTGGGGTTTTTTTTTTTACCTTATAAGAACAACAGGATGTCGATGAATTAAAAACAGGTTATGTTGATAAATATGCAGCCAGCGATTTATCACACTGACACTCTTCAGTTAACATTGGTGACATTGTGCAGATGACAGCGGGCTACTAAAAAACAACAGCGCACACATTTACTCATATCAGACCAGTTAGTTATATCACTGTTCGATGAGTGGTTTCAAGGAAAACTGTTTTTATGACAAATGTATTGGCAAGTTATGTTTCTTGAATATGCATTTTACACATAAATTAGAACACAATGAGATGGCTTATAATAATGACATTAGTTAAAAAACTAAAATATCAACAGATTGATGAAATTCCATAAACGGCCATCACCAACATTGCAAAAATAATTTTGATAAAAACCAACCCATCTGCCTCTGGCTTTAGATTTGTGGTTCTGTGTGTTTATGTGCTGATCTCCACCTTCTAATAACAGTAAGATTTTCCTGATTATGTGTCATTCCATTTGTTGAGCTGTTGTCAGCATGCAGCACTGTGATTGACTAAGCTGTCTTAGAGCTATAGGAGCAATGATATGATCTTCTAAGAATGATTTTATTTGTCACTACTCCCCTCCAATTTATGGGCAAGTTCACCCAGCTAAGCTGCATGTAGACCACATATATGATCCAAAGTAGCACAATTAAAACAGCAATTATAGTTGCTAAAGAGTTTGAGCTTATTGAAATTGCAGGGAAAAAAGGGCATAAGCAGAAATCAGAAGGGGCACAATAAAACTCAAGAACTATACAGTACAGAATCCAGCATGCTCAGAGCACTTAGAGATGGTTTACATATAATAGACAAGGAAATGGATGCCGGCATCAAATATGGCAAAGGGAAATTAGAACAGGAGGATGCTTTGGTTTTTGAGGGAGTATATTATCAGCGGAACTAATAACAGTATTGTGTAGCCAGTGGGTAAAAGCAGCATAACTAGTTGCAGCAGTGTTTCTACAAAAATAAAATCATCATTAAGTGTGAGGCATTGTCTGTTCCTAAAGACAATGAATTCATATTGAGCATGTGTCGTGATTTATTGCTCTGCCAGGACTAAAGCCATGCTTCATTTTAACTTAGTATGGACCAGTCTTGCTGATAAATGTGCAATGAATTCATGATGGTGTCCTTGTAAGACTTTAAAAGTAGTAATTCTCTGTATCCATGTCAGGCTTGGGGGCAGTCTCATTTTCAAAAGAAGAAGTGAAACTAGGCTGGGAAGTAAGACTGCCATGTCTCTATAGTTATGCAGTCTCTTGGAAAGAGTCAGAATAAAAAAAGGGATGCAGAAAAACTGACATTGTCACAGTACCACTAAGCCTTTGCTAATTTTAATGTCAAGGCTACTACTACTAAATTAATTTATAAATCAACTATCTTGCTTATATTATGTTTTTAAGGAGTTAAATGACATAATCTAATAATGTAACAGTAAGTATTCTTTCTGAATATTTTCAATATAATATATTATATATTAATATTAAATGTTTTTTGTTTGTTTTGTTTTATTCTGTTTTTTTGTTTTTCATTTTTTCAAAGATCACTCCTTTTTACATTTGCCACACCTAGTACAATCCCCTGAAACACCTCTGCAGAGAGACTCAAATTAAGCCGAGCCCATTATGGCAGTTCTTGGTCTAAACCAGACGATGGTCATGGGAAGCTGTGCAGGCAGCTGTTTTTTCAGTCAAAATCGTGTCCATTTTTTCCCTTTAAAATAAGTATGAAACCAAAGAGCATTTTTAAGACCTACTGCAGCTGGTGTAGGCTCTGCTTTGTTGTGAACTCCATTCATTCCAAGGAAAACAAGAAAATATCTTTTCAGAAACCAAAATATTAAAGCAACAAGAAACCAGTGTTGGTCTAATTGACTAGATCAAACAATAAGTGTGTAAATTATTGAGAAGAAGTAATCATCAGGTACAGTGTTTGAAATGGTTGACAACTGGGTCAACATAGTACGTCAAGTCTTATTTGAGTGATTGTGATGAAAATGTACATATCCTAATGTGGAAAGAGTTGTTATTATGGTGGACATTTATTTGTTGTAAATTCAGTTTAAGATGGCTTATTGACATGTGTATCATGTAAGTGGAGCTATATCTGCTCTAAAAAATGACTTGCTTTCATTCATGTCATTCCAATTTTCATCTGCCTTTAGTAAGCTATCTGTGGATGTGTGTTTCAGGTGCTGGGCAGTGCTGGAGATTGTACCCCAGACGTCGTTACCAGAGAGGCGGATGGCAGCTGAGACAACAACCCAGCCCGACTCTGATAGCCTGTCTGCTTCCCATTCCTCCGTCTCCCCTCTACTCTACTCTAACATCTCATTGGAAGAGTGAGTCTTTACTTTGAGTGCTCTCTTGTCCTGTTTTGTGCCTTTCATCATAACCTACAATCATTTGGCTACAGGCCTGCAGCTGTGGCCTTCAGGTAATTTCTCCTCCGAAATATCTCTTGTCATGAAGGTCAGGCTAGTTTTTTTCTGCAGTGCAATCAATAATTTTTATAGCTAATTCAAGTATGTTTTATGTGACAGTGGATGGACCTGGTTTATTTATAAGTAACTTGTCTGACTTTTGGTAGCCTGTAGTTCCTTTAGGTTAGAAGTGGTACTCAAAAAGTCCATTGAACTTGCTAAGAACATTGGACCTGTGATCTATGGTCAGCGATCCATATTGTTGCAGATAATGGATTGAATAATCACATAATTTGAGTTAGACATTGCAAATTTTTATTGTTTGAAGACATTCATATTCATATTCATACACTCTGTTCCCTGTTGTTTTCAGGTAAATACCTGCTTTATCCATCTTCTTGTGTGCATAATAGTTTTTTGGGGTCTTCTCCTGTAGTACAGTACTTTTCCACATAACTTACTGTAAGACTTATTCCAGAGGTTTTACTGTAAATGTCTGAGAGCAGTCATTTAATGCACGCATTCAAAGGCTGTTGCTTTTATAAAATCAAATGACCAAAAAAGGAGTAAATATTCCACAGGTCACTCTGTGGTTGAGAGAAAGCCCTTACTTGATCTTGGGACCAGGCCAAACCTTTGACATTAAGTCGAACAGAACACAGCTGAAATGTTCTTAGGATTTTTTCTCAATGGATAACCCTAAGAACATTCTTAACATAGAATTAACCGTCTTTTATGATTTGCATTTTACACAAAGGAATGTAGATGACATTAAAATTCCTCAGTTTAAACTTATAGCTCTTAAACTGCTGTTTTTATAAAACTGAAGTTGTGATTGTCGTATTCTTGGCCTTGAAAGGCAATGCTGGTTCAAGGTCCACTTACACACTTATTCTGGACTTTAAAGTTGTTGCGTTGGATTGAGAGGCAGACTGAGTAAGAGGTATGAATAGTGATGCACTGAAAAACATAACTACTGCCTATTTAAGCAACTATTTCAAACTGTCCTGTCTTATCTGAGGTAAAATGACATATTGTCAAATAATATCCATTGACATCAGCTAAGTCCTTAAATAATTTGGCAGGCAGATAGCTCTTTTATGTCATAACATTGTCCACTACCATCCTGCAAACATTAAACAGCTCCAGATGGTCATTTCTGATACTAAGTTTGCTTTTTGTCATCTAAATTGTACAGCGGGCTATTCCGTTGACGCCCAAAGGTGGCAGTGATGATACATCAGCAGAGAATTGTGCAAATGTGCACAATTAACAGCTCTTGTACTGAATATGTAATTATTTCAAAGCATCTTTGAATTGTAAGAGCTGCCTGGCTCAGGTCTCTCTTTTCCATTAAATCCTCCTTCATTCCACTGATTTGCAGAACAACCATTTTTCATTCTGATTGCTTGGCATGAATTTTTATTTCTGTGTTATTCTCCCCCCCCCCACCGATCACTGCTCATTGTTCATCTCTTTAAAAAGCAGAGCTCCTGTGACCCACATGGCTGAGACAACCTCAGTGACAGGTACTCCTCTCCCCCCACCTAACAGTGCTCTGTATCTCATAGACCAACATTGCCCCCTAGTGGATTTTATAAAAAATGTTTGGAAAAAAGCGTCTGTTAGGAGCACATGGCTGTGATGCTGCTTCAAATCCCAATCCTCTAACCTTGTTCTCCTCATCTGTTGAGTCTTTTAGAGAGGCTATGTGCATTTTAAGCCATGTTGGGATGGAGGGGGCAATAACAAAGATAAAAGCGCCTCTTGTGGTCTATTGCTTGATTCGGAAACAACATATTGCTTTTAAACACTTTCCAGTTTCCTAAACACCTGGGAACCTTGAACCTTGAGTGTTACTCTGTAGATGAAGGTGATAGGGGAGCAGTTCGACATTTGGAAATTTGAGAGGTGCACAGGAAATATATGGACGATAACTGTTGCTAAGTCTACCTTAACATGCTGCTCAATTGACACATACTAACACCAAGGAGTTTCTTGAGGCCCTCTTGAAGGACATTAACATACATTTGCAATAGATTTGTGTCTACAGGATCGGTTTGTAGTGAGGTCATGACAAACAGGCGGTATGTGAACGCTACCGATTTATGCCATATGGAACCTAACAGCCCCTCGTGCACTTGCAGACATGGGAAGTATAATTTCAGCTTTAGTCAAGTTCAGGAGCTTTGTTTATCAGCGCATGCACTGTCTAAATGAATGTGGAAAGACTGTCCATATGAATGAGGAAAGTTGATATTCATCATATATGTCCACCCACCTTAACAAAGAAGTGATGTACAGATATATGGGCTGAGTTGTGTTTATGTATCAGTGGATATGTTTGTTGTTTGATATGTTATGCATTCATGTCACCGCTCTCATTGTCTTTACAGTGGGCTCTAAAACATTTTCTATTATTTACATAGTTCATATACTGACTTACAATTTGAGCTAATAAGAACATGCAGTTAGGCCCATACAGATGTCTTGTCTGGAATTAGTCAAAGTCTCCCAACCAAAATGTGGCTCTGTTCAAAAAGTACTCTGTCTGATGTTGGCTTTGTCAGAAATCTTTTAATGTTGTGAACATTTCTAAGCTAATAACCCACAGTACAACATAAAAGACAGCTAAACTAAACTTTTTTCTGAAAATTGAACTTGTCATTTCTCAGTTGTACTTCCTCAACTGTAGTCCACAGAACAGAAATACTTTGTATTTTAAATCTGTCAGAAATGATTGACTCTAAAAACACACCCCACACTCCTGTGCTTGTCTCTGCTCCTGTCAAAGCTGTACTTTTAGGCCTCATTCGCAGAAATCAGTTGTGGCAAAATAGGTGTTTGCCCATTCTTTTGAACGTGGATAGTCTGAGTACAGTCTGCACTGTAAACCACACAGGGTTTCATAAAAGTTGAGGCAGAGGCAACTTTGGACAAAATACAACCATACTTCATGCTGCTGTGGCCAATCAGACTGGGTAGGACTGAACAACCCGGCCATGAGAAAGTACAAAGATTGTCATTTGCATTTGTAAATGAGCTGACACTGCTACTGCACTGCACAAATCTCCAGTGATCTCTGGAACACTTGATTTGGTCTGAAACAGTCCTTAGGTATGTTGATCAGAAGGAGCCTTGCATGCTTTTATTCAGGGCATTCAGATGGTTGCAGGTGTCAGATGTGCCAGCTTGGCAGGGAGCAAAGGTGTGAGAGGTGTGCAGCAAAAAGCTCCTCTCAGAGATTAAACACGTTGTGCCATCAAAGCACAGCAACAGGTA
>JAPZDZ010000021.1:2679561-2690003 GCA_029783805.1 Acanthurus tennentii
CCCCCCCCCCCCCCCCCCCCCCACTCTTCATTAGCTGCTTTTCCTGCACTATTTTGGAGCGCTCATTTGATGAATGTCTGAAGGGGAAAGCACACAGAAGTGACATCTTTCCTTCTCTTCCCATGTTAAGGCAGCCTGCTGACAAACAAGTCACACTGAAGCCCTCCACTGAAGCCCAGAGAGATGTGGGTAGTTGTGTTATTAAAACAGTAGGAAATTAGGAGATTTAGATTTCAAAAGTTTTGGAGGCAGATTTGGAGATACTGTTGAATAATCTAGGTTTTTTTGAACCATCAGAGCAGAGCCACAGTTACCTTCAGTGGTAAAAGTTAGAAAAAACTTATAAAACTAAGCAATTTCAATGGCAGAGAGAAAACTTTGGTCCAAGGACAGTTCAGAAACTGAGTGGCATCAAATTCTCCCGTTCGTTCAGGATTTACCAATTACATAATTGAAAAATTAACTGGCAACTTCAATAAAAGGTGTTTTAAAGTTAGAGGCTTAGCTAAGCCAGCTAGCTTCATAGCCAGGCAAAGGCCCGAGTAAAATCACTCCCTACATTGCACACCCCATGTATTTATCAGAAATCTGAGTGTGACGTGTATGTGACAAGTATGTGCTGAAGGATTCCCACTTCGGAATATAAATATAGAATTTAAGAGAGGTTCAGCTGAGAAACACTACACTCGTCACTGAGGATTAAAACATCACTACCTAATGCCGATATTAAGCCACTTTCTGCTATGAAGAATCTGGAATGAAGGAATTATGTCAAACACACTTTTAATGCTGCATTTATGTCAATATTGTTGGACTATCGTAATTATGTTAAGCCAAGTGGGCAAACTGTTACAAAATATGCCCAAAGTGTGTCACTTAAAAGCTCTGTATGATGCAGTTTGAAATTCCTCTAAGGTCATTGAAAGGGCACGCCAAAATGGATGTGACAGAATAATGTTTTACTGTCTTTAAATGCAGCAACAAAGCTCCTTCTCTTTGCTCTGTGGACTTTGCTTTGGCTCTGCCCTCTGTGGTTAAAGTCACTGGGTTTCTGCCTCCAAATTAGAGCTTTTCCCCCGCCACATTCAGGCCATTGTGTTTGATGATTTGAGGCCTTTGAGGGGTGAAACAAATCTGAAATGTTATAAGTCTTACAAAGGATGAGTTCACTCACAAAAGTCTTATCAGCAGAAGACACTATTCATAGCTGAGAACGGTTACCGATGTAAATTTGTAAAGGTCAAAGCAATCCTACAGGCCGAGTACAGTATGTAATCAGAGATGAGTCGCCGAAAATCAGAACAGCCTTGAACATTCAGACAAGTGGAGGTCAGCTTCTTAGCATTTTTTTAAGATAACTGCTATGGCTGAGAGTCCAGAGAGGAGAACTGTGGGTAAAACCATCCAGATCAAATAGTGCACACAGGAGCTGTTTTTAAAGCATCTAGATGTACATCATCTGTGTTTGTGTCAGACAGATGCACAAGGTTATCCAGAGTCTGTCCTCTGGAGAAAACAATAATTGAATTACTGCATTTGGAGGTTAACCGTATGACCCACTTACAACTGCAGAAAACACTGCTGCAACACAAGAAAGAAAAAGCCTTTAGGTTTGCCACGTTGGTTTGAAATCATGACTAGGACACGGTTTTTGGGAACTGTTTGGTGTGTATGTCTGAGTGTGATTGGATGCATGTACTTCTCCAAATAATAAAACTATGACCTGACCAGCCCCTGCCCCCTCCCCGAAAGATAAAAAATATAAAAACATTGAAACAAGAAATCTGAAATTTAAAAAAACTAAGTGCCATCCTATTTTATGGTGGAGAAGTTGATATGTCTGCACATTGAGATCCAACTAGTAACAAAGATCAACACTTTTTTCATTGTTTTTCATTTTGATGATGATGACCATGGTTTAAAGATCAAAAAAGCAAAATAGCTTTCAAATTTTGGTACATATACGGATCTGTAACTTTTTTTTGTCTATCAGTTTTTTCTTTTTTTCCACTGTGTCCCTTCTGCATCTCTGTAAGAGTCTGCACAGATAGTAAGGGGCACTTCCATCCGCCCGCTCATCCATCCGTCTGTCTGTCCATCTGTTCATCCCTGTGTCTGGACCTGCTGTGTCGGGTGCTTGCTTCCTGTTCCTGTTTCCTGCTTCCTGTCTGTCGGTGGGCGGGGCCATAGTAAGCGTGAGCAGTACGCAGGGCAGGCAGGGACAGTCATTTGGCTATGTACACATTCATGGTCGGTCCATGGCTTCCAACAAACAGCAGCACTATTTCCGAAGGTCTAGTACACACACCTGAAACAGAGGAGAGAGATCAATGTAGGACTGATTAAAAAAAACAAAACGAAGTGCATCACACTGTGTCACAATCAAAACTAGGAACCCAAAAATATTCATGCAAACATCGGAACAGTCCTGTGCAGACTTACAGATCCGTCTGATGCGCTGGCTCCCACTTTGTCGCCTGCGGCATTCCAGCAAACCTCAAAGATTCCCCCAGTCCCTCTGTAACTGTGGACTAAAGTGCCCGTCTGCAGCACAAGAGATGGAGGCAGAGAGAGAAGGGAAAAATAACAGGCATGAGGTTTCTAGGTAACCTTTTTGTTGTATTTTGACCAATTGCGTGCATAAAAGCAAAGAACTGTTAACAACTCAGCAGAGCAGGAGGTCGAAAACAGCAATGAACGATTTCTCTGGCCGCTCAAGGGCAGCTGTCACATCTGTTTACTTGCTAAAATTAAGTGCAACATTCAATAAATTCATTTAGCTCTGCTCTGTATCTTTTTTTAGCTGCTGAATCTTCTCTGTGTGATCTTAATAATGCGTTGCAGCAGTCACTAAATACATCCGGTCTAGTCTGGCTGTTGTTTGGTACAGCTGGTTTGTAAGAACAGCTGACTGCTGCTAAAGAAAACAAGGTGAATTACAGCTGAGTTACAGGCAGAAACCAAACACAAAGATAAACAGAGCTGAGGGACACAGTAAAGTAAGGACAGTGCTGGTTGAAGGAACCCTTCACACATTCCAGTCAAGTGACACCCGCCTGACATAGTTGAAAAAACACTTTAAAATATTTACATTACTATGGCTTAAAAATGCACACACAACAAAATATTCATGTTATTTTTACTTGCACAGGTCACATAAACACTGTCTATCCCACTCTGTTCCTACCTGTGTATTCCAGATGTGCACACATTTGTCGAAGGAGCCACTGGCAAGATGTCGACCGTCGGGGCTGAAAGCCACACTGTAGACTGGCTCCTGGTGTTTAGTCAGCGTATGGATACAAATGCCTCTCTCAACGTCCCAAAGACGAACAGTGGAGTCAAACGATGCACTGGAGAACAGGGGACAGGGACAAACAGGGTTTCAGAGGTGCTGCTGTGGAATCAGAACATGTGGACAACATGCCTACTCCAACACTTGAAGGCAGAAAGTCAATATTGATTACCCATGTTTACCTGCCAAACAAGCTATTGGCATGAAAAGGGACAGCTGATCAAATTTATTTGCCAGAAAGCTGATCAGTGCGCTAATTAAGTAAAGCATATTATGTCAGCAGTCTAATACAAAAAGCTACAAGCTGAAGTATGTACTGTTCACAAGCTAAACGCCAGGGGTTTACAGTTATTGCTGCTGTGATACATAAAGACAGTCACCTGGCTAGCATGAGGTTAGCGCTGGGATTGTTGGTTCCAGGGCCGGTGGGACTCCATTTGATGGTGTAAATTTCTTTACTGTGTGCCTGCAGGTCATGGACGCAAGAGTCCTGCTTCATACTCCAAATCTGAAACAACAAGAAACCACAAAGTAAATTCAAAAATTGTATTCTTTCTTTTTAACAGACTCTTCCTTTACAGAATACCCTGTGGCACACATTAGTACTTTCTCTATGGCTCAACACTGTTAGGTAAAGTGTAGCAATGACAGTGATATTAATGACTCAAGTTGTGCGATATTTCATCAGGTTTTTGCTCTCAACTCACCTTCAACGTCATGTCGTCGGAGCAGGAGGCTAGTAGGTTCCCTGTGGGATCCCACTTGATTGCATTTACTTCATTCTGAAAAGGGAGGAGAGATCCATGAACTTATGAACACAAACATGCTAACTTTGCTTTTTATATGTGTGTTTGTATGTTGTATTTTAAGTGTTTTAGCCATCAAGTCTTTTGTCATGAATACAATTAAAAAACTAAAAGTGTTTAATTGATCTTGTGGTCATTTATGTTAACTCTAGGGCCAACTTAATGCTAACAAATATACTCAATCCTGTTGATGATTAATATTCATGTAAAATAGACTATTTTTTTAGATTTGTGAGGTGCTTTGGACTCTTAAAGTCACAAATCAGCTATAATCGTAGCTCAGATAGACAGACAAACAGACACACACACAAGCAATCCACTTACTGTGTGTCCCTGGAATGTTTTAATAGGTCTGTCCTGTCCCAGCTTACAGACATGGATACACATGTCTGTGCTACAGGAGGCAAACGTATTGTTGCTCTGCCAGTCCACATCTAGTGCTGGAGCTGTGGGAGATAGCAAGATGATTTCAGCAAGTTCAACACACTATAATTACTCTTTAATCACAGCAGGTTTGAGCAGCAAACATAAACCCTCTATGTCACATGTGAGATGCTTTGTACCTGAATGAAAGGGAAACTGTTGTTTGGCTTCTCCTGTATGTGCATCCCATATGATTGTTGTCTGGCAGAACACATAAATGTACAGTTAGGGCTAATAAAAAATACACTGTACACCAAAGGATCAAGATAAAAGTACTTAAATATGTTGATCACTGAGCAAAAAGGAATCAAGATTTACCTTATCTACTCCTGCACTAAGAATAAAATTGCCTTTTTTATTCCACTTCAGGGCAAAGATGGGACCTTTGTGTTGGCCAAGTGTACTAGCCAGGTTTCCTGTAGAGAAAACACAGAGAAGGGGAACAAAATCTGTGAATATAAATTACAGAACAATAACAATAATAAGACATTAGGGGTTTGAACAACACAACCTAAATAGAAAATACAGTGCAAGCCCAGCAAATTGTAGTACACAAAGCTTCCTCTAGATGGCAGCAAAGTTTGATGATAATGTAAGTTACTTCCCCCTAATGGCTTTAGCAAGTTGCAGCTTGAGTCAAAGATATTACTGAAAAAAAAAAACACATTATGATTTTCCCTTGCTAATGGAATACACAAATATTTGCATTGAACTTCACTTTTGTGTCATTAATAATTTTTAGAATTTTCCTTCAAAATGTTTACTATAGCAGCAGGTTTCTCACTATGTGCTCATACTATGTAAAATATAATCATCTCACCATCCTTTGTCCATATTCTGGCAAAGCCGTCATATGAACCTGTTGCCAACAGTGTGCCCTCGCTCTGTTTGAGAGAAAGAGAGAAAGGTGGAAGAATGTCCTTGAGTAAGAGTGTGCGTGTGTGTGTTTGTCAGTTCAGGCACCAGATCCAGTATTTGCCTAATGGAGTTCAGGCTGAATGAACATTTGTTGAGATTCAGGACGGGCCTGTGCTTTCCATCAATATGGATGCTTTCCAGGAAATATTTGCCTCGGCCTTTGGCTCAGGTTTACAATCCACTGGCTGAACTTAAGGAAAATTCCGCTCTCTGATACTCATACCACTGTTAGACATCATTAACAGTTATGTTCAGAAATCCCTGGGAGCTCTCTGTAATGAGGCGTTTGTTGCAATGTGCTCCTCTAGTGTCGACAGAACTGAACATGCAGTACAGTGGAACTCACCATAAAAATGATGATAAAAACAGTTAAAACAAACATGATGACTTATAGATTAAACAGCACTCTGACACTGATATATTTTTCTCCTATTCCCTGGTCCCATATTTTGAGTAAATGCATCCATGCCGGGTGACTGGTATGTATGTTGTGTGTTTGTGTGTGCATGTGTGTTACTGGGCTCACATTCCAGTCTAGCGAGGTGACATCTTTGTTGCTGGGGACGTCCTGTCCTCCCTCTCGTATGCAGTGTCTCAAGACCAGCTGTGTGGAGCTGCTTGTACTGTTCTCACTCAGGTTCCAAATGCGAGCTGTTGAATCACCAGACCTAAGACAGACAGACAGTCAGACTTTCTCATACAGAAACTTCTTTAAATTTTTTGTCAGGTTTTTTTTTTATTATTGGTGGGACATTATGTGAAAATGAACTCAATGGGCCCTAACGTACACCCAGTGCATATGCACTGGTCTAAATGGAGGCGCAAACGTAAAACAGCCTGGACCGTAAGATACAGCGCAGTTGGCCAACGTGCTCACACACTTCTCCACAATCACACACTTCTTTTTTTTCTGTATTTGCATCTCAGCAGTGTAAAATATTTAAGTGTGCTTTGGACATATTTAGCGAAGTTAGTCAAGTCTTCTTTGAAAATGTTTTTGATCACAAAATATGAAGTTATGAAGTTTGACACACACACACGTTAAATTTCAAATTAGGAATAATTGTAATCATAATGCCAAATTAATCTCTATGGACGAGACAGGATCACAACTGTCGATCGTCTTTAACAGATCAGTCGCTGACAGCGGGAGCAAACTTCCTTGTTCGTGTCAGTGAATTTATTTGATCAGAAAAACGAGGATTAAATAATAACTATCTATAACATGAACTGTGAACCCTGAGCCAAGACTTCTGTCTACTCACCGCTGAATCGCCTTTTTTTAATTTAAATTCAATATCAACAAGCAGCTGAAAGAAAATCAGTCCTTCAACTACTCATTACCACATATATTCTATTCACAAAATGAATTTAACTTTTAGGTGTGTGCGTGTGTGCCTGTGTGCATGCGTGCGTGCCTACATATGTGCGCGTTTGCCAGTGGAGGCAAAATATATTGTAGAAATAGATATGACAAAATATGGAAATGTTTGCTTTCTAAACGATTTGACTTAAGGGGGTAAGTAGCTGAGAACTGTCTGACACAATGCATACATTGAACGTTGTCCCTGTCCAGCCGAATAAACGAACAAATGAATGATTGAATAAATAAATCAATAAATCCTTGTAGTTCAGCCGTTTACGTTTGCGCCATGTGTACGATACCAATACGCCTGCGCCACTGGCGCACAGCAGAACCAGTCTTTAAGGGGAATGAGAGCGGATTCTCCAATTGGTTCATACATTTTTGGGCAGAAAAACACTGTGAAACACCTTTGAATTGATGAGATGATTCTACACAGCTGATTGGACTACCCACTGTATGCCAGTGGCGCATTGGGGGGGCAGAGCAGGATTCCTCTGCTGCTCCTGGAACTAGCAGCAAAAGTTGACCTGGAAACTCCCCTGAATTAATTTGAAACTTTCCCTACCCAATGCGCCACTGGCGCACGGAGCAACGTATACGATAGGGCCCAATGGACCGCTTTAACATGAATTTGCCATTTTGCCATTTAAGTTTATTGGTTTGCTTTGTACAGAATGATAGACTGGTGTCATACAAGAATAGTAGAAAGGGAAAGGTCACCAACCCTGATGCTAGCAGATCACTGACTGGGTTCCAGGCACAAATGAAGACCTCTGACTCATGGCCCCTCAAAACCATGGCCTTGTTCTGAGGAATCTCCACATCTCCATCCACATCCATCGGGTCTGCGTGGTTGTCTGAGCAGAGTTGGATGTGTGACACACAGCCAGAAAAACAGAATATCATGTTAACAGGCCAGGAAGTCTACAAAATACATTGTTGTCAACTAATCTGAAAGGCCTCAATGAGTGATCTCACTTGTTTCAATATTTATTGATAGAAAACAGCATAGAAACATTAAAAAAAACCTCAAAGCTCATTCAAAAATTTCACATTAAAATTTTTTTTTTGAAAAAAATAAACCTTTTACTCTGCCTAAAACGTATAGAGTAACCTTGTCATTGAGAAAAAGCTAATCATCAGTTCAGGTCCTCCTTATTTGGAAACAAATAACTCACTAGCTAAGGCATGAGCTCCATTCTCCTCCCCATTGGCAGTATTTTCTCCATTCTTGACGTTGCCAGCAATGCTGCCTCCGGTTGCTGTTGTGGGTGCTGAAGCGGCGGCTTGCTGCTGAGCCATTTTGTCTCGATAGGCCTGCTGCCTCGTCTGAACAACGTCAGGCATCACCGCATCAATCAGTGACAGAGATTCTATGGGCCGCCCATCAAATAATGTGCCGTCCTACGGATTGGAAGAAGCAGCCAGTTAGAGAGGAAACACTGGGAAGAAGTAGAGAGGAAAAAGTCTATTATCTTGTTTGTGTCCTACCTCATTGATGCTGACTTCAGCCTCGACGTACTGCAGGCCCTTTTGGATGATGCTGATGAGGGCAGCAGGGGGAACCAGAGCACCATTGATGTTGGACTGGCTGATGTGACTCTCTATACCAAACGTAAACGCTGAGTGGGAAAACCCTGGAGAGGAGGAGAGAGGGAGAAAGAGGGCAGAAGAAGAGACATTATTATGAGCACTGGACACAACGCCACAGAAAATGGTTTCCTCATATTTCTAACACAACATGATTTATTAAAGAAATACATTTTGTTTTTATCAACTGCCATTAAGGGAATTTCTTTTCACCATTACAGCTACAGTTCTTTTCTTTTTAATTCTCATACTTGTCAACACATATTCATTTTATGGTTATGACAAAGATTTTTGGTATTGCAAAACACCAGCCTTTTTAGTGTTTTTTAAAATAATTTCTGGTACAATGGTTAAAATGCAAAAAGAAATTGTAATATTGTTAGTGCTCTATATAAAATGTGACAAATAAAATAAAAACGCTTTAAACAGACAGCGTTCCGATATCCAAATTGCCATCTCAGTTGGTGTGTGTCTAAATCAGTTATGCAGTCCAAATTTTCAAGATGATTTGAATTATTAAAATTGAACATGAACGTATGGAAGTTTCCTTTTTCAACCTAATCCAGTTTAGACACACATTTCTTTTGATTACAAATATGATTGAAATATGCTTCTTAGTTATGTTCAGCTAGTCGCTCTACATGGCTAGCACAAGGTCTGTATGGTGAGTTTAAAATGTCATTGACAATCAAAAGAACAGTGTCTTGGCAATGAACTGGTATAGATCCCTCCGTGTACAACATATGAAAAATGCAAACAGTGATAACTTGGCCACAAACTACTGCGACACTCCACAGGAATAAATCATTTTATGCAAACATAGGTTCATCACAGTCTGCTGATTTCTATTAGCTTTTATTTCTGTGCCACTTCAGTGTTCAAATAAATGATGGAATAACAATGAGCGATTAAGCCACTTCTGCCTTGCCTTATATGTTATGTAATAATTGCATAATATGAGGCAGAAAGGTATGTTACAGACAGTACTAGTTTCACTGACACACGCATATTACAGTGGACCAGAGTCAGCTGAACTGAGCCTTCTGGAGGGTCCTCTGCAGAGATAATAGGGGTTCTGGTTTGTATGGCTTACAAGTTGGATAAATCCTGTCAAACACCTACAGAGCTCCTCAAACAAAGAGCTTGAACCCAAGTTTGTTAATGACCAGTGAGGCATGTTTGTTGACTCATTGACGATTAAGTTTTCTTGTGTCTGAAAAACATAACAATTTAGCCAACTGACCCCAAAATTCCTCCCAATGCAGTACTATATATGGCAGGGACTCTTGGTAGACCCTTTAGTACTGTTCCCAGAGTAAAAAAGGTATATAAATGTACTTTTTGGCATTCTATTGATTGAGTAGTTAATAACTATGCTTTTTATTCTGACTGAGTAAGAAGAAGTGAATACACACTGTCACTACATTTGTATAGTCTCATTCTCTTCATTAAATCACACAACAAGCCAACCCACACGTGTTGTGTTGTGTATACACAGTGATGAAGTTGACCTAACAAACTAATATGCAGCACAGGCAGCTCAGCTCAACAGACAGCAGAAAAATAAAGTTCCTGCTTATCCATACACTACACAATAAATAATTAAAAAGATGAAATTGCCAACAACGGTTTTGGTGATATTTTAGGAATATATATATGTTAGGGCTGTCGAAGTTAACGGGTTCATAACGCGTTAACACAAACTTCTTTTAACGGCACTAATTTTTTTAACTCGCTATTAAAGCACGCACGGTCTGTGCCTTGCCAGCTCCCGTATTTTCAGGAAGTGGTGCTAAAATAACATTGCAAATGGTTACAAAGCAGAAATGGATACAGAAAAGGGACTTTTAAACAGAAAGTTTGGCTTTAAAGTTTTGCCTGATGGTTCTCTGGACAAAACATAAGTAGTTACCAAGTTAGTTAAGTTACCACCGGAGCACGTCCAGTCTTAAATACCACATGATTGTAGAGTATCTGGACAGTATAAGTACGTAATCGTTTTGGAATGTTCCAATGAAAATAAAAATAGAATATTTCCACAAAG
>JAPZDZ010000021.1:2690103-2700400 GCA_029783805.1 Acanthurus tennentii
GAGTATAAGAAACACAATAAATATCTTGTTAAGTTACATATAGAGCAGGGTAAAAAATTTGCAATTAATTTGCGTTACTTTGCATTAATTTGAGTTAACTCAGGACACTAATGTGATTAATCGCGATAAAAAATTTTAATCGACTGACGGCCCTAATATATATATATATATATATATATATATGGGGCCGTCAGTCGATTAAAATTTTAAATCACGATTAATCACATTAGTGTCCTGAGTTAAATTGTTATTAACGCGTTATTAACGCAAATTTTTTAATCCTGCCCTTTTACATTTACAAAAAATACAAATTACTTTTGTCCAGAGAACCATCGGGCAAAACTTTTAAGCTAAACTTTCCGTTTAAAAGTCCCTTTTCTGGTTGGTTGGCAAGTCAGTTATAAATATGATATCTTTCAATCTGAAAAATATGCAAACACAATAGACACAGAGAATTAGGGGAATACCTGACTCCTGTAGGTATCTGTAGACCAGAAAGTTGACCTCATCACTGCTAATGCTCATCTTTATTCCTGTTACACCATGAGGTCAGCACGCACACAGCTAGCCTGGAAAACAGAGAGATTCATCAGTGAAGACAAATACTCATATAACAGTTCTGATCAATACATGATACAAGCATACAATACATATGGCTCCAGTAGCTACCCTACTAAAATTTGCATACTTGTAAACTTGTGCAGAAAAATCTGATATAAAAACAGATATAGCTCAATTTTATTTTTCTTTTATAAGTATACAATTTAAATATAAATCTAAACAGTATTTGATGAGCTATTATGTTTGTATTTAGGGCAGTTTACCAGAGTGTTAGTATTTAGGAGAGACCAGTTACTCAAATAGTTCCACACACAGAGG
The DNA here is from genome assembly GCA_029783805.1 of Acanthurus tennentii. Taxonomy (NCBI): domain Eukaryota; kingdom Metazoa; phylum Chordata; class Actinopteri; order Acanthuriformes; family Acanthuridae; genus Acanthurus; species Acanthurus tennentii. Next base: position 2,690,983 of record JAPZDZ010000021.1, read on the forward strand.
CCTGTAGCAAAAGATCTGAACCGTCTTAAACTTTTACTGAAATGTCATTGGCCAAGGAATTGTGTTGGCCAATCAAACACAAGAGAACACACATTTCTGATGTATTACTTTTGAACCTTTTTTTTGTAACAATTTTCACAACAAAAGATGAAATAAATAACACCCTACTTCTCCAGGGCTGTAAAATCCTGTCCTACATCAGGATCTCTGAGTAAAGTTTGTTAGTCTATTACGCAGGTGTATTTATTACTCAAACTGGACTTCCTTGATTACATTTGATCGTCACACTGGTTACTACCAAAGCTTCATGACCCTTAACTCACAATTTAAAACATATTCACACATTAATTGCTTACCCAATCATTTCACTATTTTTTTTAGTTTTATACCTGTTTCACAAGTAAAACAACCCCTGTCCAAACAATCTCTGTCCAAACATGTTGTATATGTGCAGTATGTGTGGAGGTGGAGTATTTCACTTCAACACACTGTATGGAAATATGTAGCCTAATATTTTTTGATGTGTGTACTTTCTTCAGCTGCTCTTTAACTGTGCTTATTTAGTGTTAAAAAACAGTATTTTCCTCTATCCTACACCCTAAACTGCTTTTCCTTTCACCTGACCTCTTAATTCAGTCCCTTCAGGAATTCGCGATGTTTTGATCGCACCAATTCACGCCAATTTAGCCAATCTCCGTGAATTCTGCGTGACCTTGCAATTTTGTCCAATCACCGCGACTTTTCTGCAATTTTGGACAGCGTCCCGTGAGTTCCACCAATCATAGCAGCCCCCAGCGCTGACGTGACAAGCTGTGAGCGTGTGTGTGAATACGTGTGTGCCAGGATGTGAAATTAACTTTTTAAACCACTGACAGATATGTCCAAATATGATTCATTATACAAAAAAAAGAAAAAAATGCAACTTTTTAGCAATTTTCACTGCCTCTGCAATTTCATCACAACAAATATGCTTAAAACATCACAACTTCCATCGCAATTTTTCAGAAAAGCTGCCGAGAATTCAGGCATTTTAGGCCGCAACAATCTTTTAAAATGCCCGCGAAATCCTGGAGGGATTGTTAATTACAATCAAATGCTCTAATTTGGGTCCACGAATTACTCAATTGACAAATGCAAGAGGGGGAGAAATCTCAAGGACTGTAACACCTTTTGTGATATGACTTTTTCAGTTTTTGCATCCACAAACACAAGTGATTATGACTCCACATATCAGTTGTCTGTGGTTACATAAACTAAGAAGGCTGAGAACAACAACTTTAAAAGTTGAAAAGTTGAAAAGCCAATTCCACATTAGGACCAGATCAAAGCCCATTTTCCCCTGAGAATGCAGTCTGCAGCCCCCTCTCCCAGGAGGAGACTTTCTGTGCATTTAATGGCATTTCAGTAAATAAAACACTCTCCTGAGGAGTGTTAGGACTGGGTTACATTTCATTTCCCAGGATGTTAGACTTTCATTGTCTGGCACAGTGAAACATTTAGCATTACCAGTGGCCCTAACATTGCAGCATGTCAAATCAGAAGACCAGTAAGGAGCCACAGTTTGACCGAGCTTACTTGAAAAACATTTCTTTCTCCTTTGTTCAACAAAATTTAGTTTTATATACAGTGTGCTATCACCATTATACTCTCTAAGACAAATACAAAAAAAAATTAAGGAAAAAATGAGAGAAAATTGGTCACTGTAATGGCCAAAAAGATGCCATTACAAGTTTTTCACAGTCATGTGTAAAATAAGGGAGGACCAGTGTTTCTAACCCTGTGATCAGACATTTTTTTACAAATCAAGGGTGGTCAAGCTGCAACAACAACAGCAGCAGCAGACTACACGCTAGAAATGAAGACTGTGGACTCAGACAGCGGTATGAACTCTACAGGAGAATAAGGTTCTCAGAGCTGAGCCTTTTGGGGATCTGTCAGGAGACAAGCCACAACTCTGTGATCAAGACAGAAGAAGCAGAGGTGAGCTTTGCGCTCTGACATGCTAGCTCACGCGTACTCATCTGTGGCCGGCCCATCTATCTCTAGTAAGAGATGATTGTGTTTTTCATAGAAACAACTAACAGCAGGCAGACTGTTTTGAGGGTCAGATATACAGCAAGTACACCAACTAACACACACTACTTCAGATAAGGATTTGAAGTTCTCTGGAGTGACTTCATTCAAATTATTAACCCTGTTAGCAAAGTAGCTCAGTGCTATTGAGCAACATTTTATAATGTTCAACTGAGTTGCTACAAAAACACCATGAAACATTGGAGCTGCTAGCATACTGTACTCTATCTTAGGTCTACTATTTAGCTTAATTATAAGCAGCTGTCAGGCTGAACAGTTCTACAATGCACACATTTCAGCTGCCTACTAACTTTAAGCCTCTCCCCTGCAGTTTGTGGGGAGAGTGTGTTTATGGCAGAAATGTCACACAGCCGCTGTTGACAAAACCACAGCAGGGTAGAAATAAATGTTTATTTTTATTTCTTGCATTTTGTTTGGGTAATTAAAAGAGGCCAGTTTGGCTCAAATACTGATCTCCCAGATCAGATCTAAACATCTGTAGTTAGCCTGGGTCCAGACCTTTAAATCTACCTACTCTACTGGGTTCATTTGACTAGTTCTTGTCTAATGATTGGTCACTCTAATTCTAATAGTTAGCCAATTTGCACCACAGGCAGGATTTGTGTCATTGTTAAGAATTTTTTTTGTTTTGTTTCCTCCCCCCAAGTGTTGTCAAGCTGTGTGCCTAACCAAATACAGTGAGACAGCTATCTACCCTCCTCATCTAATATTTTAAATTAAAAAAAAAAAAGTAAAAAACGGGGACATACTTTTTATTCAATTTCCTAAATGGCCTAAACTTATTTGATTTTGCTTTCAGCCATCTTGTGAATTGCGCAAAATTTACGGTTTCAGAGGTATCCCCAGTTTTGACATGAGTGAGGTATCTCACTATGGGATGCCCCCTCTCTGAAGTCCTCTGAAGCTTAATGCCATTATGTCAGTTGCAGTTGGATTGGCATCATCCAGTAAAGGAATTATCTTCTCCCTCTAAGAAGAAGTACTGTAACATCATAATTTTAATCCAAATTAGCACACCACTACCTCCCTTCACACAAAGAGGGTATTTTGGTCAGGTATTCTATCATATCATGAAAACTGGTCTCCACAAAAAAGGAAAGGCCACAGTTGGTCATAAAGTAGCTAAATTATGTCTAAAACCCAGTGCTTTCCTGGCCAATGAGGGGCTATCAGGATGAGCGATATGCCCATCTCGACCCTAGGCAGTGTGGGCAGTATCATTTTTACAGGAGAAAAAGCATGAAGCAGCACCTGAAGCCACTTGTATGCCAGAGTATATACCTCAACTGGGTCATACTAATCTCTCAGGGAAAAGAACAAGAGGGACTAAGTGTTTTCCCTCAAGGTGAACAAATCTCCACTGGGGCGACCATAGTGTGCCAAAATCTGACCTGTCTGATGGAGTTTCCATTCCCCTTAACCAGGATCTGCCTCCAGTCTGCTCTGCTGTTCTGCTCTCCTGGGACATGAGTGGTATGCAGTGACAGAAAATGCAAATTGCTCCATAAAATCAGTCTATAAGCCAATGTGTGAAACAGAGAAGGATGCGGTCTAAAAAAAATTTCCATAGGTAAAGTTCTACTACACAAGCCACTGAAGTCATCAGTCTGGTCAGACCAATGAAATGCTTTTCCAGATTCAATCATAAACTCTAAATGGTGCTGCCTCCAAGAGCAGCCTTGTGTGCTCCGGTGCTCTCTGGTGGGACTGTGTTGCCAGAAGCCAGCCACTGATGTTAATGGCAATGCACATGCCTTGTTCCCTGAAAGATGCCCCTGTCAAATTTACAAAATCCCAAGGGCTTAAGGGGAGCCCAATTTACAGAACTCCTCCAGACACTCTAAGTTTTCAAAGTTTATGTTTTCTAAACAAAGTTGCTTTAAATAAACTGTCTTCTTAATATTGGCAATTAGTCAAATGAACTAAGATTATTTCACTTTGTTTGCATTACACCGACTGCTGCTTTGCCAAGTCACAGGAGGCTGCACTAAGTAATTGCCTCACAGCAGAAATGTTCTTGGGAAAAAAAGCTAAATATAAGACATATTATAGCTTTACCATATAAATTAACCTATATGGTGACTGTGGAAACTTTCTGTGGTAATACTCTTGTAGTGGGTACAGGGTACAATTAGATTGTAGAGCAAGCAACATTTAACAACACATTTCAAACAAGAAGTGAGCTCAAGTGAAGAGTAAAGCGATCACCTGCTGTTGTGTTTAGTAGAAATAAAAACCTGCAGGCTGCTGAGCCACTGATCAGTAAGACCCACTGCTTAAATCCCATCTGACAGCAGCACTGCCCGGAAAGGACCACAGGTCTGTAAACGGAAAGCTCTAGTTCCTTCAACCACCATCCCACTGCAGTGGCGCTGTGGAGCCGCCATCTGCAGCCAGGATCATCTGTGTTGTCAGTGTGGGAGATCAGAAGGGGGATGGGAGAGGAAAGGGAATCTCTATCTCTGCATTTCTTTACCGTCTCTCTCAGCCTCTCACTCTTTTTCCTTCTCTTCCCCTCTCTCTCTCTCTCTTTCTGTCTCCCTCTCTTTTTCTCTCTCTCTTTCTCTCCTTGTGACTTTAATCAAGTCACATTGAAAGTGAAAGGGAGTAGAGAGAGAGAGAGAGAGAGAGACAATCAATCTGCACAAAAAGTCAATCAGTACATGACAACTACATACAGAATATAACTTACTGACAAAGAAAGACTGGATTCATATTCATGAGAGTGAAGGAGGTTTAGTTCATCTCAATATAAAATCAAGACCACAACGTAAATTATATTTGCTTTGGATTGACAGCTGGTTTTCATCATTCATTAAGTCAAACACAGGCTAAGAAAACGTCATATTAAAGATTTTAACTTTCTCAAAGAGGTGCGATAAAAATATGACAAAACCTCATCAAATATTCAGCTGCTTGCTACTTGCTGTCACAACATCTATTGCTTTATATCAAAAAATATTCTTTGTTAGCAATTTTTCTTTCTAAGCAAAAAAAAACAAAAACAAAAAACAAAAGGGAAAATATGATGTATGTAAGACGTTAAGACCCTACAGGATGCTTAGCATTTTTTTCCCATATAAGGTTAGTGAATAAGGAGCGCATGTTTTATCTGTCTGTTCATACATATAACTCTGAATGAAATAAGACAATGAAACAGATTCCTGTGAATAATTTATTTATCAAATAACAATATGTACCATGCAATGGTAAAGATTTGGCAATACCATTTCCACCATGGGAACTATCCCATAAGTCCCTTTCATGCACTACAACCCTGAACTTATCTATTACAGAGGAGCTGTATGCAAGAACTAAAATTACCGAATCCATGAGGCAAGACATTAAAGAGATTTTATACTGCCAGCTCCTAAGTACAAAGTTTATGTAATGCAGTGCTGTGGAAAAAAGTATATAGCCCTGCACGACATCTAAGTCAAGTTCTAATATTACTGGATTTTTTTAAGTAACTGCATTCTTTATTTTTCTCAGTGAACTATTTCTCTGTTTTGAAATAAAATGTGAATTTTCATTCTCTCATAAAAAAAAGTTAGTTATTTTGCATATCAACAAATCTAGCTGTTGTCTTTCCTTGAACAATTTGCATGCTTTGTGAATAGTACAGGTTGCATTTCTGAAAGGGCCTCTTCAGATGGCAGTTGCAGTGAGTTACACTCTTGCTTAGGAAACTCACAAACTACCACCCACCACTGATGAGTCTCACTGCACCATGTGTGTTCTTTTGTCCTTCCTAGTCTGTGATAATATCTACCTTGTCTGTTTCAAGTTCCTTAAAAACTTAACTGTATAGATACATAAAGAACACCCAAGCTTTGATGGCTGCTATAATAGGTCTCCTCTGCAGGTGGGAATGGGGGTCATTTCTATTTAAAGGCTCTGTCTGAGATCTAATGGTTTGGGTCTATTTTCAGAAAGTAGAATAAAGAAACTCAAGCAGGGGAGATAGGATGATTTGGGACTAATTTTTTTCTAGTCTCTTAAAGTCTGACACAACCAATCATTCAATGACCCAGAACAGTAGAGCTTTATGGCCAAAGACTGCTATGTTACATTACATACAGAAAAGATTTTGAATCCAAATCAAACATGCCACCACTGTGGCATGTTTAATGTGACATTAAGTGCAGGACTTCCAAAATCTGTGCATATATTCCAACATGGACAGTGGATGGTAGTGTTTCTTCAGTGCAGAACCTAAGCTGGGGGGAATGAAACGGACAAAAGGGATATATTTTTTTACTGGAAGTGTAACAAAAAGGAAACCGTCTAACCAGTTTATTTAACACCTGTTGAGCAAACACAATGCAAATGTCGCTGGACACTGGCCACAGCTACTCGCGTTTTCCTAATCCACTCCTGATTTGTTTTACACAGCCTGCAGTGTTAGTTAAATGCTGAAAGTAAACCTATGCTATCCTTAACAGCAGAGCAGATTGTTGACCAAAAGGTAATGACATGTCAATCATATGTGTTCTGGATGTAGGATAAGCTGCAATAATAAGACTTTGGTTGGTGGCAAATACAACAAATTATTTCAATTACCTATAAAGTTACCATCCCCTTAGCCACATCATTATTTTAGTAAGATACTAGGCAAGCCAACTTTCATTGTTTTGTTAAGACAGATAGAGCCTGTGTGCCAAGTTAGGTGTTATTCAATAAATTCTTGCATCACAAAAAATATGTTTTAAATCAATTCATAATTGTGTAGGTAAATGTTACATTAAGCTGTTCTACTTTTAATGTTGATCAACTACATTACAAAGTTCAACTAAAGAAGTCTATGATTTGCTTAAGTTTTTTCAGTCATCACCAGGACACTCTTTGTGGTAGAATTATCAATTCATATAACCTGATAAATATTAATATCGATAAATCGGAAAAATTACCTTGATCATGTATTTTGCTATATTGGCCATGATTGAAAACATGGTTTGTTCTCTCAGAATTTTTAATCACAATGGAAATGAACTCCAATCTGCATGTGGCTTTCCCCTTCCCTTCTCCAGGGTTACTGGTCTCATGGAATGACAGATTGCATTGGCAAACCTAGCTCTGCCTCACTTGGCCTATGTGAGGTCAGTGAGGCTAGCTGTCTGTCGGTGACAGATGGTAGTATGTAGGCCTTGCCAGCTAGCCTCGCTTGACTGGCAGTTAAACCTGCTCTAGGCAGCTCATGTCCATCTGAATGCAGCAGGTCAGTGAGGGCCAATGAATCGGTGGTAGTTAGCTCACAGCGAGGTGCCGTGCTGGCTTGGATTAGAAGACCTTGGCTAAATCAGGATCCCCATCACTCTAAGAATCTCTTTAGAAGGTCAAATGAGTCAGCTTATAAATGTCAGGCATTGTTTTTCTAAATGTAAAGTTTTCCAGGATGGATGTTATGTATATTGTGAATTTTTTTAATCAAAAAGGTTCAGATATTTTAGTTTGGTTCCCAGTAACACTTCAAACCATATATTTGAGCGTAAAGGACAATGGCTAATGGTATAGCACACAGTATTATGGAGAGAGGGACTGAAATTGTGCCCTCTTTTCTATCCAAATGATCAGGATTAATTTTGAATTAAAAATCATTTTTTATTTGAATGGTAACCATAAGAATCATAATTGGAAATATTTTGCTTTTAAGAAATTTTCAAAGATTTACGTCTCTGGTGGTTACTGCTTGCTGTGAAAGTCTCATTGTCAGACTACGAATCGCACTGACTACAACTTTACGTGTTCTAGCAGACATGCTCTAAATAGTACAATCATTATGGAAGAGGAGTACATCATTTAATATCAACAATGGGATCTGTGTCCGTGGAAAACTTGTCATTGCAGTCAAATCATTGCAGTTAAAAAAACCCCAAAAGAGTTGTAAAACTACATTAGAAAATACCGAATGAGAGACTACAACATGAACTATGGCTAGGTCTAAATCTCAAATGCCATCACTATGATATTTAACTTTGGAGCATTAGCTGTTAAAATTCTCAGCACGATGATACAAATTATTTTCAAGCTGCAAATCATGACATAATTACATACATAACCAACTCATCAGTTGAGCAAGAAAATTATTACAACTTTGATTAATTCAAACATGTCTACTTATATGCTTTTGGTTGTCTTTGATTGATATGCCAAAGTAACATCTCATCACACCCAATAGAATCAAAACACTTATTCCAAAAAGGGTTCCAGACAACACAATAATGCATTCTGGCTGGAAACATTACAAACTAGCTTGGACAGTGGAATTCCCAGGACAAAAGGTTCTATAGTAGCTGATTAAACTTCAGAGCACATCACTGGTTTCAATTCAGAGAGCTTTACTGTCATCTACTGGGTGAGGTGTCAGCACAGAAACCAAAGGACATTTAAAGAGTTTCCCAGCCACAGCCTGTTCACCCTGTTGCAGTCCTGCAAGAGATGCTCAAGTCTCCACTGCCATATCACCAGACTACAAGGCAACTTTTTCCATAAACTATGAGTCTTCTTAACTTGTCTTCCACACTCAAATAAAAAACAGTCATATTTCTATGAACTTTCTCTAAATTCATGTTTCTAGCAGTAGCATAAGGGTTTACAACTATTTCCTAGTGTAACCTTGTGTTGTAAAATTACAGCAAATAAATCTTGCATCTTGTAGCTTGTTTCTACAGGCCTCACACTTTGATAACATCCCAGATTAAAGCCTTGTTTTTAGTTATTTTGAGCGGTATATTGTAGTAAGCTGTTAATCCACATTCCCCTCCCTAAGAACCAGAAGAGATCTATTTCTAGTGACACAGTGAGGAAGGGAAGGAAGTGCGACAGATAAACAGGATCAGCCAATTTATTGACAGCTGGGGGTATTAGGCGACCATGGGTAGATGTGAGACAATCTTGAGTTAGAATAGAATGTGGTAGACTCCATTACCTGTGTAAGCATCTGATGACCTGCCAGCACTACACTACAATTTTGCATAGAACAACACTTGATTTTTGATCATTAAAGGTTCTTTTGTTGGTCATAACCTTAGTCCTACTGGAGGTCAACCATTCTGAAATGTGTACAAAACGGAAAAAGAGAAAAACAAAAATCAAGAAATGTTTGCCATTTCAATGCTTACATTGCATTCTTCTTTCACAATCTACTTGCAGAGAATTAACCACATCTACAGGGCTTAAAGTTAAAAAATAAATCCTGAGCCTGAACTTTTTTCAGGGGAACGGGGAATGAGGGTGCAGTGGATCCCACGCATACACACTATAGGCAATTTGGCAAACAACTTTTTGGCATTGTGCTTGGCAGGGTACAAGATGACCTACAGTT
>JAPZDZ010000021.1:2705244-2727612 GCA_029783805.1 Acanthurus tennentii
AGTGAATGTAGCTACATCGTACTACATGAGGCTTCATGATTCAACATGATACTATTGGCCTATGCAAGGTATACGGGAAAACTCATTACTTGTTAACCAGTATTAGCCCAGTAACTCAAATAAAATATGCACTCAAAAATAACACAAAAGGCAATTACAAATGCAAGGGTGATTCACAAGAGACATTTAGTGGGGATATTACCAAAGTAAAAGCTTTATAAAAGAAAAAGGATCTTTATCGTTAACAACAAATTTTTAAAAGCCATCACAGCATAAAAGTTACATTTACAATCCAAGTTGCCTTGTCCTTTGAGAGCTATGGATTTTTCAACTTTTTTCTGAAAATTCCTCATGTTCTGTGATGTTAATAGATAGGGAAAAACACATTTTAGCCAAATCTGACCACTCACCACAGTATTAAGTCTTTATGCTCCACCAGTATGTTCAGTCTGGGCCTTGTACCATGGGCTCAGAATCTGCAACAACAGGAGGTAGGAGACTTAGTTACTGGCTACTGTTAGAGTTAGAGTTTTTGTACAAAAATATGTACAAAATTATACAACACACAAGCCATTTCTTACAGAACTCCAAAAGAAACTGGAAGGTTTTTTTTCATAGAAGCAAACAGAACTTTTATGTCAATGTGAAATTACATGTTTTAACTACACTTAAAACCAGTCTTGCCTTTATCTTAACAACTTAAACACTAAAACATAAATTTGAGGACACCGAAAGGCTGCACAAAACATTAAAAAGTGTAGTTTCTTTCAATTTTGCTTTATCTACATCTGGTTCCTGTTCTAATTGCATCTGGTACATTACAAGCATGAACATGATGGTCATGTATGTGAACAATAGGTGAAATGAATGGTTTGATTAAATAAATTGTTAGAGAATTATTCAACAACTATTTCAATAATTGTTCTTCCAAGGCTGTCAACTAAAAATGCTGAACATTCTCTCATCAAAGTTTCTCAAATGGAAGATTTCTTGCTATTTTTTATGCTTCACAAGCTGTAAAAATATTTGGTATATGAACTCTGGACAAAACAAATCTAGGGATTGGCAATGTAATCTTTGACTTAAGCAGACAGTTAATGATCTGTTTTTTAACTATTTTCTGACATTTTATAGATTTAAAGACTAAGTCAAAAGTTGCAGTCTTGCATGTGTGCACAAGGCAATACATATTGCTGCTGCTATTTCATTAATTGACGCGTCAAACATGTTCCAGGAAAATGCGGGGGGACTGCTGCTATATAGCAAACAGATTTAAACAATAGTGATACCTAAGCCACACACAAAATAAGCAAATGTTTAACAAGGTGGGAAATGCAAACCTGTTAGGCCTACAGTACCCATACAGTCCTTTTTGGTGAGGCTCATTGAAGGACGGAAGATGGAAGAATCTTTATTTGTAATATACAAATTTACAAAATACATAGTAGTGAAACTGTTTCTCTACAATTAACCCATCCGTAAGAGGCAGTGGGTTGCCTGTGCTATGGTCAAGGTCTCTGAAAGGAGAATGTACCTCTATGTTGGTAGTATGAGGTCAGGACTATCTCAAAGCTGACTGGCTCACAACATAACGTCAAGTTATTTCTGCTTTAGCAGAAAATTTAAACCTGCTCACATGATACAAATTTCACATCTTTGCCCAATTTGCCTTGCATCAGTAGCATCGCTCGGCGTGAATCCATGTCTAATCACATGTTTGCGCTGACTTTGTATGTGAACTCACCATTAGGTATTCATGCCTTGGAGTATTTTGTACCTAAGTTGGTAACAATCATCAAAGATGCCTGATTAATGCCATGCACAATTAAGTAAAAAGTCTAAGCCTCAGTCAGCAACACATGGGGACTGAGTGGTCTGACCATGTGACTAAAACTCATTCAGAACAGTATGAACAATGGCTCACCTCTTCAGCCTGAGGACAGTGGGAGACAACAATACACCATTAGAGCATGTTAACTGCCAACATTTACATCTGGTGGCCATCATAAATGTGCCTTTGTAATGTAAAGTAGTGCATTGCAAAAAGCCTATAATGTTCCATTTTGATGATACTGTGATTTGATTATGTGGTAATTATTATGGCTGCAGACTGAGGTGGTGTGAGAGTGGTGCTTGATTGCATAATACTATGAATTGCAGTGGAAAAAAACTGAACATTTTTTCCAGGCTCCCTCTCCTAGCTCACTGCCTTCTTTCCTATTTTTCCTGACCTTGATTCCTTCTGTGCCTCTGTCCTTTAATACATAATTTCCCTTGACTCCTGTCTACCATCCTCTTGTCTCTGCCTCTCTCTACAATGTTGGTATGGTTGTGGCAGAGTCTGCACAGCAAAGGGAGAGATAATGCTGCCAAAAAGAAGGCAGTAGTAGTTGGGTGTGGCTAGATAAAAGCCTAAACGTCAAAGGTCATAGATGGATTGCTGGAGGACACGGCCTGGCACTACAGGAATAGTATCTGTAAGCAGGACAAGGCTGTCAAAATAGTTCTCTCTTTGATCTAATATGAAATGTTAAACACCTGTGTTTTTTTTCACAAGTCATGGAACAGTCAGGCTCAAACTCTTAAAATACACAGATCTACACTAATCTACATTCAGAAAGTACAAGCTCTACACTTTAATTCTATGACCATCTAAACTGACATAAAAGAACTAACAGCTAAGACAGCAAACTTTTGCGTTGTATTGCATTGCCTGTGTGTTTGCCCAAAGCTGCTTTTAAAAAAACTGCAAAGACTCCCGCCATTCATTCACGCAAACACCTACTCCCGTGCTAATGCCAAGGCAGTATGGAAGCTAGTAGCCCTGGATGTCACCATTAGATTGGCTAAGCATCGTGGAACTCTAAATGCCAGTTAACATCAAAGATTCACGACAAGACAACTTGACACTCGCAACTGCTTGCAATGCTCTAGTGTGCAGTGTTCTAAAACCTGTCAGTTCACACTGCTGCAACTACATGAAACAGTGTATCGTTTCCATAGAAACGACTCTGCTTTTGCCAGCCTTTTCGGGAAGATTTTGAAGACCTTGTAGAAAACAAACTTTGTGGCGCAATGCAAACTTGCTAACTTCTAAAACTGATCTGACAAGCTGAGTTGCAGGCAACACCATCAGCCGGCTTTAGTCTTGCTGAGACTGACCAGTCTACACTGCTGTTATTTTACCTGAAACCATTTTATACACCACTCCCACTGTTTTTGTTTTTTGTTGTTGTTTTCGTCATTGTTTCACTTTATTGACAACAAAGCAGTGTTTAAACAGAAGCTCAGTAAAGCCTTATTTTTAAAATCGTAGCTTTTTTTATACGAGTTGGCTTTTCCCCCACACAAAAACAGTGGTTCAAGTCACTGTGAACAGAGCTTTTGGAAAATTCCTGCCTGGTGTTCACAAATATATAAGCGCATTCATGAATTTGTGTTCAGGCACAACACTGCTTACTGTAATATACTGTATGTACTGTTGGTCCTTTTTTATTACTGATATAGGTAAAGATAAAGACACAGACATAGAAGTATATGAAAATATAAATATACAATCTTATTTCCAAACCCCCTGAGATCATGGATGTTGTATATGACATGCAAGACTTTCTTTTAGTTATTTGACATTAGGATTTGTATTGGGTCTGTAAAGAGCACGATTCTTTATGTTGATATTTGTTATGTGTGTGCTGGCTTATAACTTGAGGTAATATTGGCTGTTATCTATTGACTTTGAATTGTCCAAGCTGATATTTCACTGGACTAATGTGGTTTACTTCCCCCCACCCTCCAACTTTTGGCAACAGGATCACCAAGATTGCACATTTTGGAAATAAACAAAAACCCCGATTTGTTGGGTTGGCAGATGTTTAATACACTGAAAACAATAATACGTAATAAAATTAATGACAATGTTACAATCCTAACCAATCTTCCCTAGCATTAGTTGAATGAAAAGGTTCTTTTTATTATATTTTTTTTTAATTTATTAATTTTTTTGCTTTTTTTTTCTTAAATGTTAAATAAGACTATATTAATCCCTGGTCAATGTACTACCTGCAGTGGATGGCAGTCAGCACAATCCCAGTTTGGAAAAGCAGCGGTCCTTTTACCAGTGTAGGAAGCTTAGCAATTAATTGCTGTGGATGGGGACAGTGGCAAAATACATCTTATCCAGCTAAGAGAGCACCACCTGAAAAAAAGGAAAAAAAAACAAAAACAATTTCAGCGCACACAAAATTAAGACCTCGACACCAAGGCATTGACATCTTGTAATTCATGATGGATACCAAGGGGCTATACTGTATGGTCTAAGGTTTGTTCGTGACACTGACATTAAAACTCTAAATCAGCACTCAAATGTGTAAGTTACTGCAAGTATCTCAGGAGAGTAAAGAACGGACCAGAGCCTCTGAAGGAATAAACACCTGGGTTCCCAATGTATTTTGCTCTGATCCAGAGCCATTTACCAGCAAGAGGAGAGCTTTGTGTGTATTTTTTCAAGTTTTGCGATTAAAAAGTGGATTTATCTTCACTTCAACCTGTCTGCAGCTGCAAGCTGCTGAGTTCTGACCTGTGCTGTAATTAGTCTCTCTTCATTGACTGCTTACTGGAGGAGAAATGTACTTGTCTTCATGATCGTAGAAAGGAGATGGGGAGAAAAAGGGCTGAAAGAAAATAACTCAAAGAACCAGAATCCAGTGAGAGGTGATTTCAGTCTGAGACTGAAAACAAACATAGAGATACACACACCATTCCACGCACTGTTGCTTGCTTGCTTATGGCTAATGTATTGTATTCTAGCTGTTTGGGACAAATAAATAAAAACGATCCAAATCTAAGTCAAACTTAAGGAATAATGCAAAGTGATATGTTGTTAAATATGCTGATATCACAAGATATATTTCACTACGATCCTCCAAAAACAGGAGAAACACATACCACTATACCAGATACCACTACAGCCATATTAAAGTTGTGTGGAAATACTTCAGAAAAAGAATAAAAAAGAAGGTGCAGTGCAAGCTTTGCCAGATGAAGCCAGCATATCACAAGTCAACAACAACTTTGCTCCATTATTTTAGAGTAAAACATTCAGCAAAACAAGAAGATCTGTCCACTGACACTAGATGAAGCAAGAGTTTTGACAGGTGGGTAAAGAAAACTGGTACCCACATCCTAAAGATGATACCTAAAATCACAATTACAAAACAGAAGAAATTATGTTATGATAATGCAATGACCTGCATGTTTGTTAAAAGTTTTAAAAACTGTCTCTGACCACCACATCAGATTTATGTATAGTTCTTAATCCTAATTCATATATAACAGTCACCTGATATTACATACAGTACACAGCTTGGAAAAACAGAGAACCCATCTCTCAGTACTCAGAGCACTCATTATCTCACACGGGTGTCTGCAATTGTTCAACTTTCAGCTCTGCCTGGTCCGGCAACATCTGTACACATTCAAATGTTGATTTAAATTTTGAAAGTCAACATTTCATCACCATAGTGTAAAAACAGCTATAAACTGGCAAAAGAACACAACTAATGACAACTTTCAGCCCCATTGCATTGTTAGCTTATGGCAAGAGGAAGCTATACATAATGCTATACATTATATTTTAAGATCAATATCTGTCCCACCACTGTTGGAAGCAAGCCAAAGCTGTAACATCACACCTTCATAAAGATAAAGAAGCAGAGTTTACTTCAACATATGGGGAGTATATGGACTATTCTATTCGACAACAATGCTGAATCATAAACATGGTCATATAAAGTACATGTTAACACCACAAATCCATAACGAAATCAGTCTTCTCTTACCACTTGCTGATCCACAGCCATATGAATCAAACTCAACCAATGCAATGAACTTTCAGATTTAACCCTATGTTACAGATAAACATAAACGTCTCATGCGGCACTGAGCCTTGGGCTACTCCTTATAACAATGAACACAACACAACAGAACACTGCAGGGATCTCATAACATTTTAAGGAGTTAAATACATATCAGCTTTTCTCTCTTAAGTACACAAGTACTCACGTCCTCAGAGTGGAGAAGCCCTGCCAATTAAAATAGTAACTTAAAGTTGTAGAGAGCTTGTTAAATGATAAGATGGTTATTTTCAGTCTTAGCTCTCAACAGTGCTTTATTTTAAAAAAAAAAAATCATATTGCAACACAGCTCTGCAAATTTCACATGGTCTGCTTCATCAGATTTACAGAAAATGTCTCACTTCTGCTTGTAAAAGAAATGTAATAAGTATCAACACGTAGGATAAGACAAAATAAAGAAGAACAAAATGTATTATTTCATGGTTCTGTTTTTGAAAACTGCTTGTTTTTAATAGCAAAACGCATGAGTTAAGTGTAAGGAAAGGATGAAACATTGTGTTTTGCTGCTCTAATTAAAAGTATAACTGTTAGCATGCATGACTAACTAGTACGGATGGAGTTGTTTAAAAAAATAATCCATTGATTTATACAATTATCATCTTATCTTAAAAAATATATTTCCACTTGTTTTTACAAGTGCTGGGTAATAATGTGGTACTACATAGTATCGTGTTATCATTAAGTTTCTGAATTGGCAAGAAATGGTCTAAAACATGGTTAGCTGTGGTTAGCTCTGTTATTGTTACCATAAAATGTACTGCCCTGACAGCATTACTGTGCGCTTGGCAGCCTAATATTTCTAGCATTACACAAGCAAACATAGAAGGCTTTCATACTCATTTATCTCCCTTTTTGCTATATATTTTGTCAAGATTTTGTCACCATACAATGTGATACCACAAAGCATTAGCTGTGAAATTTAGTGAGCATTCCTGTTCCTTTGTTGCTATTTTACAATGCTTATTGCTAACGTTGACTATGTTCGCATGGCACACTTAGCTTGCGCTATGTAGCTTTTCTAAATTATTCAAAAATACAAAATTATCTTATAAATTGGTGACGGCATTTGAACATAATTACAATATCGGATAACACCCTAAGTGCCTACACAGCAGATAGTCCTATCAGCTGTGTAGAATCATCTCATCAATTCATGGGTTTGGCCGAAAATGTATGAACCAATCGGAAAAACTGTTTTCATTTCCTTCAAAGACTGGTTGCAGTGTGCGCCAGTGGTGCAGGCGTATTGCTATTGTACACCCGGCGCAAACGTTAACAGACGGCTGAACTACAAGAATTTATTTATTTATTCATTTATTTATTTATTTATTCATTCATTCATTCATTCATTCATTCATTCATTCATTCATTCATTCGGCTGGACAGGGACAACGCTTAATAAATGCACTGTGTCAGACAGCTTTCAGCTAGTTCCCCCTTAAGTCAAATCATTTTGAAAGCAACCATTTTCATGTTTTGACACATCTATTTCTACAATATATTTTTACCTGCACAGCGGCAAGGAGACAGAACTCTTGGCTCAGGGTTCATGTTATAGATAATTATTATTTAATCCTTGTTTTTCTGATCAAATAAATATGCTGACAAGAACACAGAAGTTGCTCCAGCTGTCAGCAACCGATTTTTTAAAGATGATCCAACAGTTGTGATATTGTCCTGTCCATTGAGATTAATTTGGCATTATGATTACAATTATTCCTAATTTATTATTAACATGAGGGGGGGTTCACAGAAATGAAAGGGGTGTGTGCGTCTGGGCCAAACCTGAGATACACACACTCCCATACGCATGCTGTTTACTTCAAAATGTATACTTTGTAATCGAAAATATTTTCAAAGTATACTTAACTAACTTTACTGAATATGTCCAAAGCACATTTAAATATTTTACACTGCTGAAAGGCAAAAACAGAAAAGAACGGTGTGTGTGATTGTGGAGAAGTGTGTGAGCACATTGGCCAACTGCACCGTATCTTACGGTACAGGCTGTTTTACATTTGCACCTTGCACTTAGATCAGGTTTTGGCTGGTCTTAGCACAAGGCGCATTTGACTCTAGCGCGCCGGGTGTACGATAGCAAATGTGCCGAGACACCTCTCCATTCTGCCTTCATTTTCAGACTTCCCGCCCCTCAACACACAGATCCAAGTGGATTTGCTATCATACACTTGTGGCAAAAATTACACTTGCACCAAGTGTACGATAGCAATGACACCTGCGCCACTGGCGCACCATGTTTGCACTGGGTGTACAATAGGGTCCCTTGAGTTTGAGTGCACCCATCCATGCATATCAAGAAACATTACGCATCTCTTATATCTTTTACGGAGTTCGAACATGGATTTTACTTGAAAGGTATAATATGCAGGATTTTCTTAAAAAGCAATGTACAGATTCATAAAAGAGTAATCTTTATCATTCATCTTTAATGACCCATGAAGTGTGTTGTGGTGTGTTTTTCCGCAGAGACACTGCCCTCTGCCTGTATATCTCTTTTTCTTGTTGTTTTGCTGTGTTCGGGATGTTTCTGGGTGACAGCCTTTGAGTAAAGTGGTACAGCCCCACCAGCCAATGGCAGCCCATAGGACATTATAATTAAGTTGTGACAAGCCAGGAAACAGAAGAAAGAATAAGGGTGGACACAGCAGTTAAGAAAGGTAACTATAGTGATGTGAACACAGACTGGACCAAACTAATTTTAAAACCAGAGTAAATTTGTAGTCAGGCTAAAAGTTGATCTGCTGAGATTGTCATTTGGTCCTGCTGTCATTGGGCCGGGGAGGAGGGGCCAATTTTGAACTGCATGTTAATGAACTTAAACCGGAAAAAGCTGCATATTCTGCCTTTAAAACAATGTCTAATGTCTATACTCTATACTAATACTTTCATCCAGCATTTTCTTGTAGTGCAACAATACATATTGCTGCGTAAGTCACGCAGTACATTGTAAAAATTTGGGTCCAAAAAATATATATATATTATTAAGTAGCTCCATTTTTCGGCAATTCTGCTACTCAAATGAGCTAAAACATGTATCAAACTCAGACATCAGTCACACTACATACCTACAAGAAAACCCTCCTGACAAAATCAAACCTGGTTGACAATAACAGCATTGCACTGGGTCACACAGCCACAGTCAGCAGTCCACAGGCATTTTATGAGTTCACACTACAGGATTAAACTGCACCCACAGTGCAGCTGCAGCATGGCGTTCTTGTGTTGGTGGGTCAACCCTGTCATGGAAGCCACGGAATGCCCACTGCCCTTTTCTTTTCTTTCTTTCTAGCAAAACAAGTACATCAGCTGTGTTAGTGCTCTTATTAGCCAATCAGCAAGGAAACATTCCTGTAACTGTTATAATTCTGTTGTAATGCTTAGGCTATAGTTCAAGCAGAAATATTTGCATTAGGGAGCTTTCCATTTACTGCAAGAATTAACCCCCTCAATAATGAGTACAAAATGCAGACTTAGAGGAGGGGGTTGCAGCAGCAAACAGCATTTGCATGAGTGTTTAGGTAGAGTAACAGTTCTAAGTATCAGATTACACTGACTACATTATATTCTTGCATGAATATGAGAGGACGTGGTAAGTCAGCTGATGGCTACACAGCTGCAAATAAGTCTGATTGTATAACATAAATAAAACAGCTGAAGCAAGCACAACTTCAGTGTTTTGCTTGTTCAAACATTGGAAGTATGAGATGCTAATGACCATGAAATATTTCAAAGAAATTATAAGAGGAAATGTAAGATTAATAGAAAGAATGGTAATAAATTTACACTCTAATATTTTTATTGTTGCTAAAAATCATTACTACATACTACAATACTGACAGAAAGGAGCACTCTTAAGCTCTCTACAACCCTGTTTTCCAAGGTGTATGCTAAGGACCATCAGGCATTGACAAAAGGGATACCACACATTTATATTTATATCAAATTTTACACTAGGTTCTTTTTTTTAGGGGGGGTTCTGTTACATTCTGTTCCACACAACAGAAAAACTAAAGCAAGTCAATAAAAAAAGTGAAACTACCCCTGACTATACACTGAAGTAAACTTATTGTAGTAATTCAAATTTCCCTTTTATCATGAATTGAGATTGTGACCAATTAGTTGCATTTGAGGACTCCGATTTTTTAATTATTAGTATATATCATGGGGCATCATATAATCGACATGTTGCCAAGGCGAGCTGCCACAGCAACAAAAAGAAACAAAATTACTTAAAGAAAAAAAACAGTCTGCAACAAATCTTCTGACACACCTCGTCTGTTCATACACTGTTGCTATTTCTGCACATTGCTTTTACCTACCATGCGGTAAATCGGTGTAGCTTACTAAAATGAGAGCACAAACTGTTGTACCGTACTTTTCGCACTATAAGCAGCACCCACTAAATTTAACAACTAAAACCACTAAAGCTGTCTTCTTCAGTCTCGGAATTTAACAGCCTCAGAATTACTTCATCACACACTTTCTCGTTTATATTCGTCCATATATAAACCACATCATAGTTTACGCTGCAGGGTTCAAAGTGTCGGAAAAAAGTAGCTGCTTATAGTCCAGAAATTACAGTAAATGTCTAAATATTTGTTTACATGTAACTGGCCAAAAATCTGGTCTATAATTGGTCACATTTTTTTTGTCTTAATATCTTGTGATAGTACCAACAGTCGATCATGCAGAGTTGTTGCAATATTGATATAGGTATTTTGTCAAAAAAAAAAAGTTATATTGGATGCATATCACCCTGCCTTGCATACAGCCCTGCTACTCAATTTTTCACAAATATTGTCATATATTGGTTTCCAGCTGCATAATTTCTAACATGAGAGGAAACATTACTGTTGCTAAGGGTGCTCCAATCAATTGGCAACCCGATCAGCCTTAGCTGGTTTGCGTACTCTCAGAATTAATTGTAGCTGTGACTTAGGCCAATCAAAAGAGTTTATCATGCGATGCATTATAATTATATTTACAAAATCCCAGCACACCAGGGGACATCTCTCTTGCCAGGTCTATTTTATAATCAAGGATATGAATGACAATATGGATTAAAAAAATCAAATATCACAAAATTTTAGACCAAATTGTTTAATCACTATTACAGCAACAATACAGGGATGATTACTGATGCATTCACAAGACAAAAACACATGGAGATGATTTAAAAAAAAAAAAAAAAAAAACATTCAGATAAGTAGTTATAAGGCAGTGGTTCTCAAACTGGAAGGTGTGGGGTTGTACAAGTAGGGGTGTGGTGACAGGGTTGCCAGGTCTGTGTGTGTATGTGCTGCTCTGGAGTTTGGTATTATTTAAGTAGAAATAAATTATATCACTTTAATTATGGCTGTGTATTCCTAAATATTATTAACCTAATTGGTATGCAAAAAAGGTAACAAGATTTTTTTCTGACGATGTTACCAACTAAAGTTGCAGTTTTGAAAAAAATATTAGACAATGTTTAAAATAAATTCTATCGGAGTTTGCAAGCAGAGGATGTGTCTGAGAGCATATGTATGCAGTGCATGGAGGTAAGGGGGGGGCCAACAATTTTTTTCCCACAGGGGGGCCCTATAGAAAAAGTCTGGGAACCACTGTTATAAGGGATGTCACAAGAACCAATCAATACTTTGGTACTATGTTTATGCCGAAGTTCTAAAGCACGTCACTAATTTTCTCATAATTCTTCCAGACCTGAGGGGGGCAGCTTTTAATGCCTACAAATATTCCAGTCTGTCATTACAGATGAAAGAAGACCATCTACCACCTGCAAGATGATGACAAGTACAGCTGCAAAACCAGGAGCATTTTCATCTCATCTTGTTGAAAAGATCATCAGTAAAGGCCTCTACACACAATTAGAAGTAAGACCATTTGCGCTGGCTGTTTCATTGTTGCCCTAAGGAGAGGCACCCGACTACGCGACATCGCTACCCTTGGCATCGCACACCACTCAGTTTCTCTGCCTGACTGCTGCATTCAAAGTTCAAATTATCTGAACATCACCAGAGGTGGATAAGAAGTAACTCCAATCAGAGTAATGAGACAACTATGGAGAAAAAAATGATTTTATGTGCATCTGAGTTTGTTTAAATGTGTCATACAACAATAAAAACATACCACAATCTCTGAATGCCAAACAATGCTGGGTGAAATGTCAGCAGTCAGGTCAGACTACCAGGTTAGTGAAAAGGCAGTGTTTACGAGCCAACGCTGAAAACAATGCTAACTGGCGATGCTGTTGCTTAGCAGCCTAAGACTTGTGTGTTAAAGTAGGACACTTTGAGGTGGCCCATTTATAAAATACTTCAATTGTGCTTCAAGACTACTATATTGTTATTATTTAAATAAATCCTCTCTCATTTAACAAAAAAAGAACCACATGTATGTTTTTAATGATATTATAGGAAAAAGAAAATCAACAACATTTATTACAATGGGGATTGTAGAACTGAAATTATCCTTAACTTTTCAAAAGCATTTGCTACTTTTTAAATTTGAAGTTCTTCCTACAAAACTACAAAATTATGAATTCACAGTGCTTAGCTGATTAGAGGCTATGAGTATTGAAGAGTGTGTGCATGGATACAAATCTCTAAGTAAAAAATTTAAACAAGGGGTCACCCAGGGATCCATATTAGGGCAACTCCTTTTCATACTCTATACACTTGAATTTGTACATTCTTCATGCATTTTACATACAATATTATTTGCTGATGATACAAATGTATTCTTATCACATAGAAATCCAAATGATCTGCAAAAAAAACTATAAAAACTAAAGGAACTGATTTAGATGGAACCATGACCTAAAAGCAAGACACTATCCCTAAATACAAATAAGATAAACAATCTTTTGTTCACTATAATAGAAATCTAAGTAATGTTCACCATGTCTGAAACACAATAAATGGTAAATTATTAAAATAATGAAATATAGCATCTTTGGATAAAAATCTATGAGTTTTAAACTCTTTTAGGGGTAAGTTCATGAACTGAAAGAAACAAATCAGTAAAAAATGCCTGGATATATTGGCCTATTTTGCAAACTGAGGCTTTTATTCCGTTCAAACTGCACTTGCTTTATGTCTGTTACCATTTGTGCACTATAACTTACTATAATGTTATGAATTGCAATAAGTGATCTTTTTTGTGTATAGTAAAAAATTATCCAGAAAAAACTGCAAATACTGAATAAACTGACCAAGTGAATTGTGATATGGGCCCTTACCAGAGGTTGAGACAGTGGCTACAGAGTACAAAAAGAGACCCCTGTCTCTCTAAAGCAGTGGGAAAGGGAGGCTCCAGAACTGCTAACTTCAAAGCCTTGAGGGTAAAGGTGGTGGGGGAGGGGTCACTAAACACAGACACACTTTACAATGCTGAACTTGACCCCTGGGGTAGCCACACACAACATGTGACTCCTGTCAATTGTGTGTGCACACGTAAGCAGGCCTGAGTGTGAATGCAGTCTTGGTGTGTGGTTGGCATCATCCACATCGAAACTAAGAAGCTATCAAATACATTTTTTTTTTCGACTCAACTTTTGTGCACACAAGAACAATAACATACAGAATAAAATGCTGCACCACCTTTATATTAGCAATGTATACACAAAGATAAAATGGATAATTGTTTTCTGAACCTTGAAACTCACAGCTACAACACAATCATATGGGGCTGAACAATTTGAGGAAAACGGCTAATTTCGGATTTTCTGACCAGACCTCTGTCTCATAATCTATTGCCATCCTCTTTTTTCTCGGCAGGAAGCCAAGGTAAAATTAAGTTTTAAGTTTCACACCAGCTTACAGGTGCAGGATGTGCTGGTCGAAATAAAAACATCAGCAATGTGGATATAAGCAATGTTATTTCAAAATTGGAGCCTTATGTTATGTGTGAGTCTGATAACTTATTAATAGAGACAATACAATGAAGCAAAAATGCTTCCATGACCTTATGTTCTGTAAGTAGTATAGTTACCCCGATTTTTTCTCTTTTTTTTTTATGAAGCATTACAGTTCAATAATGCCCTCAGTAATTTGGTTTTATCCACAGGATAAGCATGTAGGTATTTGTTTCTACAAAAGCCTTTATATGTATTTAGTATTTAATACATCAAATCATTTCAACTGATGAACTTAACTGAGAAATATACATCTACATTTAAAGACACAACTGTTTCGTTATAACAGAGATGTTATTTAGTTTTGGTTAGGGTAGAGCAATGGAATATTAAATCATCCATCTTTGTTTTGGTTACATAACTGTACTACTCCACCACTCTCTTCTGTGATTTAATAAGGCCAACTAATCAATGTGTCCTGTGTAGATAACATGACTCAGCTGCCAGCTCTTTAAATAACCATATTTTTGTGTCCTGTGCCCAACATTTTCTGTGAAAATACAACACCAAGGACAAAAAAACAAATCCAGTTATATACTAACAGTGTTTCATCATATTAAAAAAAAAACTCCTTGTAACAGCTAAGCCACACTATATAAGCATGAATGTACATCACTAGCTTTCTTTTCAGTCTAAATTACTGAGTGAGACTGCAGCAGAAAGAAGTGACTATATATATACACAGAGACCACAAATTTCTCTCACTGCCTCATTTCAAATTCTGGTGTCAGTTTGGTCATTATTAGAAACCTTTCTTGCATTACAGTCAGGTAAAATGGGTCACTGTGAAAATGGCCAAAAAGCTTCCTGGTTAAGAAATGTGGCCCTCTCCATCAGTCGTCAAATACCCATCAGCACAAGAATAATTTTATTTATTTATATGCCAGTGTGCCTTGACAGTTATTAATGAGCCAAATTATATACTTTTGTGGATTTTTCTTGCTGCTAAGCCATATTTTGTGTGTGTTCACAAGGCTTACAGGTGATAGAAAGATTTACTGCACTTAATGCAAATATTTATGTCTTGGAAGGGCTGGGCAATATGACCTCAAATCAATATCATGATAAATTGGGCAGTTTTACCTCAATAATGATAAATGCACGATAAATCCCAGACCACTGTGTATCTATAATAGGCCTGCACGATTCAGGAAAAAATATGAATCTCAATTTTTTAGCTTTGAAATGAAATCACGATTTTCTGCCACGATTTTTTTTCTACCTGGGCTTTCAGCAACATCCATTTTACGTTCATTTGTTCACTGAATTTTCCATGCGATTAACGTTATTTCGGCAACGCCACAGTCCCTCCTCAGAAACTTTGAACTCAACTATTTGATTCTGCGTGTCGTGGATCGCCTGACCAAAAGGCGCTTTGTCATAGGATAAGGCAGAAGCCTTGGAGCGCTTGTTAACAACTCTGACACATGCTGCCGGCTCTTGGTAAAAAAAAAAAAATCGACGCAATTTAGAAATGAAATGGCATGTAGGGGTGAATTTACATCGAGGTTCTAAAACGATTAATTGTGCAGGCCTAATCTATGATATTTCCAAACGACAGATGTCAAATTATTTTTCGGAACAAGCACAACAGGATCAACTTCAACTGACGTTACTTCATCTACGGCTGTGTCAGCCGCTTCTTCAATTAAACCATCAGCCATTTCCTCATTGTCTGTTTCCCGTCTTGTTCAGACTGGATGGGTGGAGTCACGTGACTACACACACTGTACCTCGTCTTACAGGGGAATGAACATAGCCTACCAGCACACACAGTCAAAACAGACAAAAAAGACTTTTCTTTTTTATTTAAATACCAAATTTACCTACATGGGCAAAATGACGTCGGTTATTGTAGTAAATTTCGGTAACGGTAAATTTTTGGTTTATCGCCCAGGCCTATGCCTTGGTTTTTTTCTTTTATGGACAAAAGCTGAGAATGTGTAGGACCTTCTTCTTCTGTAACTAAATGTGTTCAATGATATAAATTATATTGCCTAGTATCAACTGCAGGCCCCTGTTTTGACTCATATCAAAATTACACTCTGGAAGACTTTGTGTGATCAGTAAATAAAAATACCTACCACCATAAAACAATTGTGGGTTTTTTTGTACTCATTGTTCAGTTATGATTATACGCTCACTCTAAACCTCACTACATCTCACATTAAGCGTAATACTTTGACAAAAAAAATGCAAATCAAACAAAGTTAAAAATGAATAACACAACATATTTTTATAATTTCCTATTTACACTGCAACATTATCATTATTGTGAATTCTTAGGCCATAAAAATTGTTGAGTAAATAATCTAATATCATGACGGTCCCAATGTCTACCCTTACTAGTGAATTTTAGTAATGATGTGTGTATATGAATTTTAAGCAATTGTGAATAGTATAAATTACAAACAACTTCATTACTGTAAACGCAAGTATGTGTGTATGAGGCTGGAATGTCTAACAACCACATTATTCTTGTATCACTGTCTCACTGTATCACAGGTGAGGTATTGTACTCTATTTCCATTATTATCCAATAAGTTCAGATGTTGATGACAGAGTAGAAACAGAGTTTAGAGAGAGAACAAATGAGCCATCAAAGAGGAGGATTTTTAGTGTCTGTGTTTGGATATGGTCCACTCGAGAATGGATCAAATGTTAACAATACTTTTTTAGTACTTGCTATGCCTTGTACGGTATGCAACATACTTCAAGATGACTACTGAGTTGAATCAACACTTCTAATATTTTCTACAAAAAACAAAATTAAAAGAGCTTAACAAAAAAGGCTTGATTTGTTCAGGTCGGTAAAAATTATAACTGACATTCAGATTAACCGAATGAAGACCGTACTTTGAAATGTTCAGAAAAAGCTAAATGCCAGTATGATCAACACTCAATCAGATTTTAAAAAAGACTGATGTACTGTCTTTTTAAACACAGTATTTTTCCACACACTCAAGCTGCTCTGTGCAGTAATACAGATGTGTTTTGATCTCTGTGGATGGTCCTCATTCTTAGGCTGTTCATTGGCTTGCAATAAAGATAGCCAGTGTAATTATGATGAATGTTATTTGCTTAAATTGAATTACCTGCTAAAGGGTTCAGCAGTGAAGCAGAGGGGAGCCCAAGATATTCTGTGTATGATCCCCCAATTAATTGCTCTGACTCTTTTTAGTAAACACCTCAAATTACATGGGCAGGTGTGACCCTGCTCTTAATGTGGGTCACCTACGGCCACAGAAAAACCTTTTTACACTAGCACTCCATCCTCATTGAATGCATATTGAGCAAAATAATTAACTCAAACAAAAAATTAAAAACATACTGCAGAGTAAGGATCTTCTTTTCCAGTTCTTCTATTTTTGATATGGTTTCAAATAGCACATTAAAAATCATATTGTAGTAAGCAGATGAACTAATCTTGAACAGAAAAA
Source organism: Acanthurus tennentii (assembly GCA_029783805.1). NCBI lineage: Eukaryota > Metazoa > Chordata > Actinopteri > Acanthuriformes > Acanthuridae > Acanthurus > Acanthurus tennentii. Next base: position 2,722,533 of record JAPZDZ010000021.1, read on the forward strand.
TTACAGAAAATAAAAAATAGATGTTAAGGAAACTTAGACCCTCCAGTCCCACTGTACTGGAGTTTTGTGTCCAGCAACATGACACCCCGTTTATGTACCTGTTTCCATCTCATTAAAATGTGGTGGTAAAGGTTACTTTGTTAGCATTAAACATCTACACACTGCATTCGTCAGAGACCATGAAAAATGCTTGCTTCTGTGTTATTGGTTGGTGTCCTTGGTTGACATACTGAGCCAACCTCAATAGACAAGAGCAAGCAGAGATAGAAAGATGCTTTGCTTCACCTCCTCTGTTATAAGTTGTACTTGAATACACCACTAAGACTGACAGTCAGCTGACTGCTGTCATGCACATATGTTGTGCACCTGTGTATGTGGAAATAACTGAGATATTTATTACGCCGGGGCTGTGTTTACTCATTACTTGCATTCATTCGTTTTGACAATTCCACAGGGGCAATAGTAAATGATGGTATTTGTGTAAAAAAGATTTTTAAAAATGTACAACATTAGCAGCTGATGATAGAAGAGAAGAAAGGTTGTCACTGTTTAGCTTACAATGCTGCGTGTCTTAAATGCAATTAGCCTACTTAGAAATGTTGCTGTGTTTGGTTGGCTCACCATAGGACTAAACCAAAAATACTCCCTATAGGGGAAAGAGAACTGAATCTATTTTAATTTCTTTAAAAATGATATCCACTGCTTACAGTGGACATATTTTTCAGTTTAACTTCCTGTACATTACAATAAATCACTTCAGTACAGTTCTATACTACATTAACACAAGAGTGCATATCTGTATTTTGGACTGTGATAAAAGTATGAATACCAATGGGATTTCCACATTTCCTAGTTTACCATAATACCTTAATACCCTCCAATCTTAACCCAAAAAAAAATTAAATAATCTTGTCATGCAAATATGTAAGATATACTCAACACCCTCAGCCTCTTACATACAAGATAATAAAGACCAGTTACACTCATTGATGCCAGACAAACTATTTTAACCACAAACAACCTCTGACAACCAATGGAGTTTTCATAGATATATTTTTATCTATTTTAAACACCAGATATCAGTGCCTAAGGAGTATTATTTAGTCTCTACTACAAAACATAAAACAGGACATACACACAGTCCATTCTTTCACTTGGTAGGTGCCCATGGTTTAAGATCAGGACACCTTCATATACATTTTTATATACATAAAACATTTTTTAAATTGGTCGCAACATTCAAACAAAACAATATTGGCAAAAACTCTAAGGAAACAGCATGGCAGAAAACATTTTGTGGAAATTAGAAGATGTTTTTAAGTTGATTATTTGATTTAGATTTCAGTTCTCACCTAAAAATACCTAACCCAATTAGTCTATGATTCCTGACTCTGACTAAACAGAGTCAGAGGCTTTTCCTTATCTGAAACTGGTACATTGTGTCATTGAGTTGAGCTTCACAAGGTTGGCAAGTGGCCCTCTTGGGTGTGTGTGTGGGTGTGTGCTCACCCCTCCCCCACACCACTCATGGCTTTGGAGTAACCAGCTGCAAGGCACTCTAGAAAGCTTTGAGTAAGACTGGCACAAAGGTGATAAAGTATCATACAGCGTAATATACAAAGCCCTTTGGCACATTAATGACTATGTTGTTACAGGTCAGAAAAAACAAGGTTAAACAGCAATATTATCTAACTATGCTAATAGTTAGGGGCATGCAAAGTACAATTCTTCAAACTCATAGGAAACTATTGAACAAAATGCAAACATTGCTCAAACTACAGTTTCCGTTTCAATTTACAACGGTTCTCCTTGTTTTGTAACAACACATACTTATTATATTTATTTTTATTTATACTTTAATATTTCTCAAACTGGAACAAAGTGTACTCAAACACATAGTTATTAAAGAAGGAACCGAACAATCATTCATAATTGAAAATATATCCAAACGAAATCATATAAAACAAATAGTTTAACTAAAAGTTAGACTGCTACCCAAAAAAACAGAAACAAATTAATTTTTGTGTCCCAGGAAAATACATTACTATGTATACAATAAATGCAGTCATAATTAGGTTTCTAAAATGAATTTAGCGTTTTGACACTAAAGCAAGCAGTAGTTGCAGGAAGGAAGGGCGCGCTCACGAACACTAGCCAACCACGAGAACTGCCCTACGAACACAAGCACGGTGTGCGCGCGCGCCTACTCACGCGCTGACGCTGCCCATCCCCCACCCCCAAGAGAAAATATAAAAATAAACGTTCAAAACAGCCCAACAACCCGCCCAAACATTGTATATACAGTCATATGTGATTACTCCACATGGGGGTATAATTTATAACGGCAATATTAGCGTAAAATTACGATAAACACTCACCAGAAGCTCCAAATCACACAAGGGGGGTGCCTTCTCCTCTGTGCTCCTAATATGGAATCTCCTCCTCCTCCACCACCGTTGTTTTCTAGCTCTAATTAAACCTCGAAAAACCGTTATAACGGCCTTCAGACCCGGCCAACCGGTGCTAGAAATCCCCAATGACCGATGTGTTTTGGATACACGGGCATATATGATGATAAATCCCTTTAAAAATGAGCTGGATGGACAGTTGGGTCTAGATTGTAGGTTTGCTCGCTAGTAGAGAAAAGAGCCAAACGGTTCAGTAGCAGCCAACGGCTTCAGACTGAAACACAGAGCAGCTGACCTGCCAGGCGAAAATGAGGTAGGCCTGAGCTCTTCTCTGCAGGAAGCACAATCCAGTCACATAAACATCAAAATGGGTGTCGCAGTATGGAAAATGATGGTGTTGTCGACTAAAGTTGGAAGTAATTCTTCAATACAAAAAAAAACACACACACAAAAAAAACAAATTTAAAAATGTTTAGTTAGTATTTCAATAAATTTTTAAAAAATGAATTTTTCAATTATTTTAATTGGCTACATTGCTGTATTTGTATTTTAGCTGTTGGTTTGCTAGCTTTGCTATTACGATTAAAATTTACTGATTTCAAGAAGACACGTATCTTTTTTTTTAACGGCTAGCCCAAAGCAAAATAACTGTGTACATTTTCTATCACAGCTATTCATGGTCTTAAAAAACTAGTAACAGAAATACATTTAACTTAATCTCATCAACATTTACATTTTTTCGGACTAAGCGCCATCCAAAATGATCATCTATCAGTTTAGCAGAGTTTAACAATCCTGTCACAACGAAATACAAAGACATTTATACAAATTTGGAAATCAGCTAATACTAGGCTAATACTACCACACTGCCACACAAAACCTGTGGTGATCACTGTAACACCTGATTTGGCCTGCCACTGAAATTGTTTAGCTTGGGTTGCTTGTTTTTTTTTTTTCTTTTTTCCTCCTACCAGTTTTACATGCTGGCAAAGATTGATGACTGTGAGTATTAAATAAAGCAATTTGAAAATAGGATCAGTTATCTTCTTCTTTTCATAAAGACACACCCTGCTAAGCCATTTCCATGCAAACTTTCTAACTCTGAATCACAGAGAGGAAAACAATGTTAATACAGCAATTGTACAGAATCACCCTGTACTCACTAATGAAACAAGATTTTCCTACCGTCGCTCAATCAATAAAATGAAAAAATATAAGCTCGGTGACTATATAATATAATTAAATTAAGACACTGACTTATCATATTTACACATATGTGTAGTGTTGTAGTGTTGATATCATTGGGACAAATCTGATGCTAATCTGAGGGTCCACATTATAAAAGGCTACCAAAAAAAATTTTTATTCACCTAATTAAATAGTATTTGTTTTTAAGTGTATTTTATCTTTATGGTTATTTAACCTAAAAGTGATTCTTCTTTTTATGTGACAGTGCTAAACTGAACAAATTTAAGTAATACTGGGGAGAAGAGTGGCATCCATAGGTGTTGGTTGGTGGGGTGATAGAGCTCAGGGGTGGGAGTGGGGTTATCTTTTCAGTAAACCTCATCATATATGAGGAGACTGTAGTGGGAGGAATTACATTGCAGATACATAGTCTGCAGACATGAACAATAAAATAACTACTCATGCGTGGATGTTTGCATTAACAGGAAGCATATGTTCATTGACATACGCGCACACAAACACACACTCTTACACACACACACACAACACAGATAAGGCCCAGCTGAGACAAACAGACAGGAGGCCCTGAGGTGGTGTGTGGTCTAAGCTTTTGCGTGGCTGTAACAGGAGAGTGGAGGATGGGTAATGACTTTTATACAGGAGGTGGGGGGGTTGCTTTCAAATGCCCGAGGAGGTTTGTAGTACAAGAGGGCCCATGCAATTATAAAAGTGGCAATCATTCTATATTGCTTTCATTTGAAAATAGTTGTGCCTTTACTTTATTATGTTTTGGGAGGAAATGCAGCTATCTCAGCGGTGATATGTAATTTTGATGCTTTTGTGGCCCATCACTGCTGAGGGAACTAAGGGAAAACCAGTGGTGTAGAAACAGCTCCAGTGTGGCAAATTATGAAGTTATGCACCCCAGGGCGAAGCAGACCACTGTCAGGGAAATAACTTTCTGGGAAACCACAGCACACCATCTATATGCAGCAGTCAACCTCACTGTTTTCTTCTCTGTTGACTCTGAAGCAAACACTCCACTCCACTACCACTACAGATGAGTTTCTACTTTAATAAAGTAGAGCTATATTACTATATAGTTCTGTACACTATAACTATATCAAAACTATATATATTTTTTAAATAATCACTCTTCAGCTACTGTAAATAAAATCACAAAACAACTGAATATTTGTATTTGCACTCACTGCATAATAAAAGGTCATTCAATAGGTTCCCATTCAACATGCCAAAGAAACCATGTTATCTAGAACTCAATTGAGTAAAATTTCAGATAATTCTTATGTAGGCTGTATAACAGGCTTAACATAACCTGTTTGGCTTCATTTTGTAAAAGCAGCTTTTTAGACTGTATTCTTTGATTGATCTTTATGATCCAAAAGGCCTATTTTTTGATATATTAGACCTAATAAAGGTTGGTACAGCTTATTTGTGTATAAATTGCAATGGTTCAGCATAAG
>JAPZDZ010000021.1:2754787-2765208 GCA_029783805.1 Acanthurus tennentii
TTTTCAGCAGAGAGCCAAGAAAAATGTATAGTGAAGGGGTGGAGAGAAGACATCAGCAAGCATTTTATAAATACTTTTCAATGCTTACAACAATATCACAATCTCTAAAGAAAGCTTGAAACACAAATGCTATAGCTCAAATGTGAGTTTGTCCCATGTGTTTTGTCTTTCTCTTTTTTTGGTGAATAATATGTGCTCAAATCAAAGTATTTGGAGGTAAAGAGACAGTCTGTGACCATTACTATAAAAAAGTGTACAGTCGGGGAGTGCCTGTGGTCCAGGAGGTAGAGCAGGTTGTCCACTTACTGGAAGGTCAGTGTTTCGATCCACAGCTCCTCCGGTCTGAATGTCAGAGTGTCCTCGGGCACTATACTGACCCACAAGTCGCTCCCAGTGGCTGTTCTGCGTGTACATGTGTGTGTGTGTTTGTGTGAAAATAATTTTTGTCCCTGAAAGCTGGTGTCTCCTTGCATGGTAGCCTCTGCCACCAGCGCATGAATGTGTGCGAATGGATGAAGGCTGACATGTATTGGAAAGCGCAATGAGCAGTCACTAAAACTAGGATTGTGCCATATAAACACAGTTCATTTACCATTTAAAAAAGGTAAGAAAATAAGATAAGATAATGAGGCATTAAAATACATTATTTTACTAACACTTACTCTGACATGAGAACAGAAAGACAGAAATGATTTTAGAGGCTGTGTATTATTCACACGCTATCGTGAATATCACGATAATCTTTAATTCCAGTTATTGGAAATACTGCTAGTAACAACATGATCGATTCTACAGCATTTGCCCATCTCATGTTTCCTCCAGTATTACCATGAGATGGACAACTATGGTTTGGAGCCTCAACAGCTGTTGGATGAATTATAATGAAATTAACCCTGAGGTTGACTGAGAGTGTCTTTTGGTGACTTTTTTTATCAAACACTATCATCAGCTGAAGTGTTTCACTCTGGTGTCTAACTCCTACAAAAATGATTTCCATCAGCCTCAGCTTTACTTGTTTGTTTGCTAAATGGCAAAGTTAGCCCCCTAACATGTTCAAATGAGTTGGTATAAAATGTAATTATTGCTCACGACCGTGTTACAATAATTAATCCAGCTATTCAGCTTTTTAAACACAAGGATGGTTAGAATTGTCTCTTTAACTCAAACTGGTATAACTGCTGTTACTGATGCTGTTTACTGTTAAAAAAATATGCTGTTGGATTTACAAATTAATGACACTGATCAAATCTACCACTTCAGCTTTTCTGCTTCTTTTGCTACAATTATTTCTCCTACTGCTTCTACTTTTACACCTAAGATTAATTTTCTTGCATGAAGAATTGGATGCTTCACTTTGTAATGGGATCTTTCTGTTTGTAGTCTTCAATTTGTGGAATGTGCTGTCATTGCTATATTGATAACATGCTGATTTGCATCGCAAGGCAGTAAACAGTAAGTGAATAAGAGTGATAACAGATATGAGTTGGAGGCTTTTACAAGCAGTTACATATATTGTGAACTGCTGACAGGAAGCTTTAGCAGGATGAAATAATTGTGTTTGTGACAGAGAGAGTGAGTGAATAAGTGAGAGAGAAGGAGAGAGAGAGGCAGAAAGAGAGAAAGATATGAAGAATGGCCAAATAAGCGAAGTGTAATTTCAGTCCCAGCCAACCCCGAGGCACCCTAATGAAGACAGAGCTAACAATCAGCTCCCCTGCTGGAAAACAACAGGGAGAGAACATGATGTTTATTCCAAATTGCATCATCCTACTTGGTTATTATGTACAGGACATAAAGTCTGACAAGCTATGCAGCCACAGGTCACATCTCCCAGTACTCAGATAGTTGCTTTTATTAATTTTTCAATTTTTTTTCTCTTGGGGAAATTCCTAATAAATGTTTGCTGACTCTGCTCTTGACTAAAGCAACAGTGCCGTTACATTAACTTGTGACTCACAGACAGCAGGTCTGGGATTATGACTCAACCCACTTCGTTGAGAAGTGTTTTGAGTAGCCTAGAGACACCCTCATTAATTGGTTCTTCTTGGCCACTTGGGGGCAGCACAATAAGTTGTAATAATAACGCACATTAAACGATACAACATTTCAATCCATTTTCATTATGAAAATATCCAATAAAGCAGTCTCGATGCACAAGATCAAGGTTAAGGGAGCTTGGATAATTTAGTAAGATTTATATCTTTTGCTGAGCAGAAATAGAAACCGTATAACAATAACAGATGTAAGAATAATAGTCCTTCGTTTGCATCAACTAAAGCTGTTTTATTGCCAAGTCAGCTGCCATAGGCAAAAATCCTTGCATTCATTCTTAAAAGCAGTTTCTATAAAAAAGTAATTAAATCTTTCCTTCTTGGACACCTCCACCCTGATGGGAAAAAGCAAAAGATGTTTGGACACTGATGGTTTCATCAGAGAGGAGGTTGGAAACATACTGACTAACCACACCAAAGAATGGTAACATTAGTTAGTTTGACTGGTTCTTAAATATGATCCAGGTCATGATACGGCAGCAACATCTGTCCAAAGTGCTATGAAATGCAATGCAGTGCTATGTTCTGAAATGACGTACTGTTTTCGAAAAGATGATGCCTAATAATTTTGCTGTAATCCCTGACTCTTTCAACTGATCTTTCATTTAGAACTACAGTGAGGTCAAAATTTCCTTTTACCAGAAAGCTTCTAAGAAACTTTACAGCAGAATATTTGCGATTGTGATTAGTGGACATTGGTGATCATCAGTTTTTGTTGATGAGCCAGATGTGCTATGCTCATATCAGAGATATTTGATATTTGGTTGCCTGATATCAAACAGAGTTGTCAACGTTTAACACTTTGTTTCCATCTTCAGTCTGACATTGCCACAGTCAATTGAGACCAATGTATCTGGACACACTAGACCCATGAAAGCTCCAGCTGGTGGGTGAGGCACTGTGAGTTAATTTGTGCTGGATTTTGTTGTTGTTTTGCTTTTGTTTGAGTGAAAAACTCTCATAAAAGTTAAACAGTACACTAAAGTCTGTTTGTCATAATTTGAGGTGAAAAATGGGCAATGCAGTAACTGAATCTTGCTCATTATTCTGCCTACACTGCCTTTTTTCACAGTTTCAAGAAGGAAGGAAGGGAGGAGGAGGAATCAGTCAACTGAACTCAATGAAGTGGGCGGATTCAAAGGTCTGGACCCGGGCGAGCTGTCAGTCAGATAAATTCACTGAGTACAACCATGCTCCTCAGAGTACAAACCTTTCCATTGTGAAACTCTCCAGGGTCAAAATGTCACAATTTACACAAGATATCTCATCTAAAGATTTACAGTTGCCATGAAATTTGCTGAGCACATTCATGTTGTGTGTGTGTGTGTGTGTGTGTTGGGGTGGGGGGCTGGGGGGGTGGTATCTGAATTTAATAACCTTTTCTCCAGGGCCATGCTAAGGAAAAACAGGATTTTTTTTCTCCCTCTGCTAGTAAGGCTCTATAAAAGGCTCCTCTCATTAATCAATAAGATTCACTGATGTATTATTTTTGTGAGAATTAATGGCTACAGACTCTCCAAATACTCAAAGCAAGACTGAGAAACTTCACAGGCTTGTGTAGACTCTGATCTGCAATACAGCACATCAGAGACGAGGCTCTCTGTGGTAGAAATTACACACTGACTTTCATCATTCCAAAAAAAGAAAGAAGAGCACACAGAATCCAATTAGCAGACATCAGGAGGCAAACAATGAAACCATCATATCCTCCAAAAAATGAGATGCTGCTCAATGTTCAGATGAGTAAATACTGAGCAGCATGCTGACACATGCACGGACAAGGACAAGGTGGTGTCATTCATTAAGACTGACACATATAACAAGGAAAACAAACACGAGATGCACTTTGCATCTATTTTAATGCTCAAGCCTGCAACCAACCAATGATTGCCATTAGATATGGCAAGATTTAAACTCTCAAAGCAGAAATCTATCCCTTCTACCACTGCTTACTTGCCACTAAAATGACACTCATTCAAATATGAGTTCTTTAAGCTACTTATCTCCATACATGGCTTTACTGCTGTTCCCAAATCTGCACACCCTCAAAAAGGAACACATATACACAAATACATTAAATGTGACTTTTATTTTTATATTTCTTTTGCCGAAAAAAACAACATCATTGAAAGTTACTATATTAACTTTTTGTAATAAACACTGATCAAATGTTGATGTTAAGTGTGAAGTTATGGTAATCCAACAAGCTGCTTATAGTTACAAATCTACAAAAAATTTTACCGAACTCTGTTTCTTGCTTTTTCAGCCCATCCCCCCCATTTTACTGTTATTGTTTATAAAAAAAAATTGGTCTTATGAACATAATGTTTCCAATCCAGCACCAAACAATAGACAGACAAACAGCAAGTAGCTCCTGAACACAGTGACGCATCCACAGTTAGCTAACCTGCCAGATATTTGTTCTCGAGGTGGTGGACACCCAATCAGAGGTCAAAGGGGAGTGAATGCTGACTTACATTTGCAATGTTGCCGAAAGCAAAGAGAGATAAGCTGATCCGTGTATGCTGAATGTATAAAAAGCAGCTGTCTGCAGACAGTTTGCTGTGTAACTTCGTAAGCTTGAGTGTAGTGTTTGCTACCTGGTTCTGCTGCCGCCAAGTGTTTAAAACAAACTGTTAGCAGAGATAAAAATAAAAAATAAACAAATGGAAAAATAGCAAAAAAACAAACAAAAAATACTACATAATTTGATTGTAATAACCTCTGCAAGTTATTAAAAGAAAGGAAACTAAATGATATTGAGAATTATAAATTTTGCCATAAAGTAAAAATTTAGTAATAGTAATAGTAATAATAGTCAAATAAACACTTTAAAGAAAATCTAAGCAAGACTACAGCATAACCAGCTCATCTCTATTTTTGAAAAAATCTAGACCTAAAGTAATATAATAAAAAGGTATTCACTAGAATAAATTAAAAATAGAATATCTGCCAGTTTGCAACTCTCATCTGATTAAAACTTGTTTCACACATTCAGCTCTTGTTGTTTGGCACAAATGAAGTTCTGTAATTATGCTCACACTTTCTAACTTCAAAAAGTCTGTTAGTACAACATCACCCGCCTGCCTCTAATTCAACTGAGAGAGATGGTGGATCTGTCCCCAAAAAATGTGTTTATTGTTTTGTATTTAACTATTCATAACAGATAATAATGTGTAGATTTTCAGGCTTTACGATTAGATATTTCAAATAAAACAGTTTAAACTGCAAAAATATTTTTGAAATTTTTAAAAGGTTGCTGAAGAAACCACCTTTGTAAGAGAACATATTTGCCAAGTGTTATCCTAGATAGAGCATCTGCCATGTTGTGCAGTGACATTAAGTTAAATAATCACCATTTTGCTTATGCAACACTCAATTGTGGAACACAGCTCTTTATAGCTCCTTTCCTTTCTTTCAATCTGGTCTCCTCCTACAGCATTTCCTCCGTCTCCCTCTGCTCCTCTGATTTTCCACTCCTCTTGTATCTATTTCAGATAGAGGGAGAGCTGGAGGAGAGAAAGGAAGACAAGGGTAAAGGAGAGAAGACAGTGTGTGTGTGTGTGTGTGTGTGTGTGTGTGTGAGAGAGAGAGAGAGAGAGAGAATGTAAATGCAGACAGATGGTAAATACCTCCCTCCTGTAGGGAGCCATGTCAGACTGCAGAGCACTGCTGCACTCTGCATGACAAGAACAGGCAGGCAGACTGTGTGTGTGCATGTGTGTGTGTGTGTGTGTGTGTGTGAGTGTGGCTAGGCAGGCAGGCAGGCAGGCAGACTCAGTGAATGTAGGTGAAAGGGCTTTGCTGTCAGAGCGAGGCATCGCAGAGTCGAGCAGAGCAGGGACAAGCTATAATCTACACTCCCCCGCCATCTTTCCCAAGGGGGTGGGGTAGAGAGGTGGATCGATGTGGGAGGAGGAATGGAGGGCAGATAAGAGAGAAAGATACTGAAGTAATTTGATTAACTTTTCCAATAAAAGCAGCAGTTTCTCTTGTTCTCTCGAGCACTGATCTTTTCAGTCTCACACATGAAGCCTTGAGAGGAGGCTGAAGCTGCACTTAGCTCCGGCTCATGTTGGTAAAAATGGCTGCTGTTTCTCAGGCTCAAATGCAACATGATGGTTGTGTATTCTGACATATTTTGGTGAGGAGAGGGATGCTCCGGACACTCATATTGTCCAACGGTTCACTCATTTTGTTCCAAACACAAGACTGTGTGTCAGAGTGCAACATTACTCATGCACCCGCTCAACACTTAGCCTGACATTTACTGTCACATTAGAATCTGTGTTGAGCATCACTTTAACATGTTCACACTGTTCACTGAGTTTTCTTAATGGGCAGGCAAATACAGCCGATTGTTCAAGACGCTGATGATTCTTCTCAGTGTTATTTTCAGTAACAGCATGGGTTTGAATGTAAGAGCCACTTGCTGGCAGAATGGACAGAAAATCGAACCATTATACTTTTACATGAATCCTGTTTCTTTGAGTCTGAAATTCAAATCCTTACTTTCCTTTTTGCACTATTACAAAATGTTTCAGTCCAGCAACAACTGAACCAGAGCCATCCTACGAAACATCTAGTACATATTACATCTTTTAGTGCTGTTTTAAGGCTGGTGTGTTGGCGCTGTGTGGATACTGTTACCCCTGACTGACTAACAAGTACCTATAACAAAACACTGAAAGAAAATACAGTCATGTTGGTTGTTAATCAGGATATTTAAGAGGTATTTGAACGAACAAACCAGCCATTGTCTTGCCCTTATTTTATTGTATCTCACCACAGATTTAAAGGTGCAGCAACAAAACAAAGCAAGGAACTAATTTGTCCCCACTTCTCCTCAATTTTTGTCTTGAAATATTTTTCACACTCCATTCATTATAATAACACTTATGACTGCAAGGCTGCTATTAATAAACAAAACTATTTATACAATGATGACCTCATTTAAACCAAGCAGAACAAACAGCCAAAATTCCACTTTTTTTTTCTTTGCACTGTAGGCAATATAAATGTATAAATATACCAACTATATAAATATACCAAGTTCCATCTTCATCTTCTTCTTCTCCAGATCTTTTAGTCTGGAATTCTGACCATTGTACATTTTTCTCTTTGCTTGAATGTTGTGCAGGTTTGTCAAGAATTTAGAAAATCCATCCTGCTTGACTTGTTAATGAACAATTAATGAACAATTTTATGCCAAATGACTGACGAGGGTTACGTTTCTGAAAGCAGGCAGTGAAGTAGACTGAGGACTGAATGACCACCAGGAGCTTCTACTAGCACTGTTTTAGCACAATGAGAGACTTGGATGGGGGTTGTATTGAACATGTAACTAAATAAACAACTTCCATACCTGCTTGAACTGCAGGGCTCCATTTTCTATAGTATGAGGATGTAAAAAGAAAGAAATTGCAGCAGGCTGTGTTTCACTGCCTGTTCTTTTTGAAAGTTTCGAGTTCCTGACATCTGTGTGGGGTTGAGTGTGGTTAAAAGTGGGTTTTGGTGAACCTGTAACCTGGTGAATCTGTACATAGCTGTGGTGAAGTTAAAAGGTAAACCAGGGGTCAGATTTTTCATTTTATAATCTAGGAAATGGCTTGATGTGATTATTTCTAAGTCTAAGTGTTAGTTGATAGCAACATATATATATCCCCATCAGTATGGGTCCTCTCTCCCTCCTGCTCGCAGAGAGCTTTCACACATGATCTGTTTGGTTCAGTTAAACCTATGGGGTTGTCAGGTTTGTACCATTCATTTAATCAAGTGTGAAAGCTGTTACTCGTTCTGAATTCCAGCGTGGCAGAGAGAGATGACTGCATGAAGGTCAATGTCATCAATTTTTTCAGTTCTGACTTGTCATTTTTTTCCCTCATACCAGAAATACCACAAAATGATTAACTTAAAACTTTCTGTATTGTATCACATAAAGAGCTAAACTGTAAATGTAACATGAGCTGTGAAACTCATCTCCCTCTAAGTTAGGCCACACCCTTATCAGTCATCTCTCCTCACCACTTTGCTTGTATTCTATTCCAGGTACTTTGTCAGTTTATTGAGTCCATTAAGAAGTTTTACCGAATCTGCTTTGAATCATTTCAGTAGAATATGCCTCCTTTACATCCTGTATTACCTCTTTATTTTCCATTTTAAATCTGATTATACCAGTAATGCTAATAATCAGTTGTTTCTTAGTGAAACACTAAAGAACATAAACATACACATCAGATACAAATGATCACACACCCACATGGGTTCTTATGACGTCAGCACCAAAACTGTCCAATCAATGAGTCACCTGTCAGCTCATAAAACTTCCTATTTTCTCCCGTTGGTTGCTTTGAAATAAGTCCAGGTGAGCACTGAAAAAAATAAAATGAAAAGCAACAATGAATCATGTTTTTCCTTTTGTCTGGACTCAATTAAGCCAACTACAGATGTGGAAGCACCTGTAGAAAAAACAGAGAAGTAAATTTCCTTTCACTCTCAGACCTTGCTAGCCGCACAGTGATGTGTAAGATTCTTCAGATTCGGGAGGAAAAGGAAAGAAGGAGGCAGGTTAATGTCACTGTGAGGGAAACTGAGACATACAGTAATATACTCCATCCATCTCTGCTAAACCAGTGCATATGTGTGCTAATTTTAGTGTAAAGTGGTACTGCAGATCCTTTTATGTGGGCTCCTTGCATGTGCTTGCTGAACTCACTTGTCCAGTCTTGTTTTAGTGGATGGCGTGTGTCTACACGTGCAGGAGCAGTGTTTATTCACAGTCCAGCAGATGAGCATACACCTAGTACTTTTGGCTTTGTGATGTTATATATTAACAGTGTCAGACCAAAACCACAGGTTCCTCTTAGTGCTTTTAAAACTGTCTTGAAAAGAGATCCAAAAGCACAAATGACCATAACATTAGCATTCGTGTATTTCAAATCTAGAGAACATCTATAATAAATCTAGATTTGGAGTGGAGTTTAAATGAACTGTACATACTTTGTGGTATAACTTGGAGTCACTTGTTATATAACAGAGCAGCTTTGGCTGCAGGAGATGCTCACTGTTCACTGGGGAGAAATCTGCTTTCACTCTCTAACAAGACAGAGCTATAAAAAGATAAAGATTCAGCGAGTGTGTGTGAGTGTGTGGGTGTGTGTGAGTTTGTGTGGGCGCCTACGTGAGCTCGATGCAGGCAGAAACTGGAAAGGACAATCAACAATTACAGGCAGGCAGGCAGGCAGGCAGGCAGGCAGGCATGGGGATAAAGGAGGTGGTGGGGGAGGTTGAGCGGAGAGACAGGGAGAAAAATGAATCAGTTCTTATGTGCTTGGTTAGGTCAGATAATGAATTGCTGACTGGAGAGGGGGAGGGGGAGGGGGAGGAGGAGGAGGAGGAGGAGGAGGTGGAGGAGGAAGGCTGAGGTCACTTTAGGCCAACTCGTCTCACAGGAATAGGCAGATATAAACAGCTCTATTAAACAAAGCAACCTGTGTCACTAGCAGCACCATGGAGCAACGTTTGCACAAGTGGGGCGTGCACATGCAGTAGGACACACATGCACGTGTGTGAGCATGTAGGTGATGCAATGCACATTCTTGCTTTAGGTGTCACACTTTTCATTTCACTGTGACAGCTGGTGGAGGTAACATGCAAGGAATCACTGCAATGTGCCAACTGAGACAGAGAGGGGGACTGCAGGCTACCAAGCATGAAGATATATGATGCAGGATTATAAAACTCTATGTTGCAAATGTGGAAACAGAACAGTGCATTTGAGTAAAAACACTGAATGCAAACTTGTTTGCAAGAAAAACTCAACAGGGCACGTTGGCAGAATAGGTCCACGCTGCGGGACCCTGCTTCTTTTACTACTTCAACAGAAGTCTTGTAACACTTAGTCAGAGAAGAATTACTCAGAGTTCTTCTTCAACTTGTTAAAGGCTAAGTAACTGCTTCTAAAGACTGGTACATTATAAATGGGAAAAATCTTTTACTAAAACTCCACTCAAATATCTGATCTCTCTGTGTGAAATTATAAAAGAAGAGTAGATCATAAAGCAATTTGGCCAAGCCTTAACCAATCCAATTTCACAGAGAGATGAAATGATGATATCCGTGCTGCTTGTGCTGTACAGGCTCATGTTACACAACCCTTTATGAATTATTTTTGTCATTAGTAAAGGGTGAAAAAACAGGGTGTTCTACAGTGTACAGTAGACAAATCAGCCTCAGTTTAGCAAAGAAATGAAACCTTTATGATCTATGAAGTTTAAAAATTGTTTTTGAAAGATCAGAACAGCTCCCAAAAAGGAATGTGGAAGTGATTGACATCATTGTAACATGATTTAAGTCCAGTGAACAAGTGGA
>JAPZDZ010000021.1:2846926-2864327 GCA_029783805.1 Acanthurus tennentii
ATAAATAATCTCCGTGGCTTCATACCATTAGAGGTAATCCGTTGTTTGTTTGTTTGTTTGTTTGTTTATGTATTTATTTATTTATGTATGTATGTATGTATTTATGTATTTAGTTTAACTTGGATGAACTGCCTATACAAACTTTATTTCCATTAGGAAATGTATTGGATGACAACTGGAGGGGAGGAGCTTAGCTTCCTGAAGAAATTACGACGTACGGGGCGCTGCGTCGGTGAAACAAATCCAGAAGAAAAAGACATTCAACCTTTTTTCTTTCTTTATTGTTTCACCCTTCTCTAAAAAATATATCTTCGCCACTGGATTTTATTTTGAAGTCCAGTTATTTACAAGCACCGGAAGTGGTCGATCTCATTTTGGCTAACTAAAGGTGACTAACAACGACTCAGCTTTGTAGAGAAAGAGTCTCTGAGACGAACAGAGACAAGCCATCAGAGCCTCCACGTGCCTGCATTCACCTGTCTGAACGGACTCTGTGATGCTCACCTGTTCTCCTGTTTGACCTGTGACTCGCTGCAGATGTTAGCTTAGCATGCTAGCTGGAGGCAGACTGGTTGGTTAGCAACCCAGCGCTCCTCAGAGTGACTGTTTGATGGAGAGCAAACGGTGTTTTTGACGGGGTTTGTGTGAAGACAAAGTGTGTGTCGTTGTGTGAAAATGTCTAAAGTCCAAATGCTGAGAGCATTGGTGAAGCAGAGACTCACTTTGGCTGCTGAAGAGATATTTGGGCTGTTTGAAAGAACCATAGCAGAGTACGAGGAGGAACTTTGTCGTTCAAAAGAGGAGAACAAGCGACACCGGAAGCTGCTGGATGCTGTTTTCAACCCTGAAGTCCGGTTACACAGAGTTGATGTCTATTCTAGGAACCGAGCTCATCAAAGCCGGGACATCTGCTCGTTTTTCGGCTCCACTGAGCTCAACGAGCGCGATCAGAGCGAGCGACCACACGGCAGAGGAGATCCGGTCGGTGAGTATCCCAGATCCCAGATACAGACTCCATACAGAGGCTGCTAGTTTTCCTTAAACACAACATGTAAAAAAACAGAATCAGATGGAATCAACACATGAAATAAATCCTCACAATAAAAAACAAACACAGCCTTAAAAACCAAAGGTCTCAGCTGGAACAGAGCAGGAACCAACGAGCGGCTGTGGGACATTAAGAACCTGCAATTCTGAAGAAAACAGACATAAAGCTCTTCATAATGTTTGCATGTAATGTAACTCAATGTGAACTCCGCACCATGGTCACACAACTGAGAAAAACTCATCAGAAAAACTAAAGAGATGTGTTGAAGTACACACCAGTTTATAACAGACATGTGTAAAAGTGTAAACACCTCCAGGCTGCCACAGTGGAACCACACTGACCTGAGAATAATGCAGCTGTTGGGTCTCTGTGATCATGTGAGTGTAGTTTGGACATGCTCAGTGTGAAAAATGTAATGAGACAACTTTTGTTTTACCTTGAATTTGTTTTACCTTGGTGCAGCAAAGTATCGAATCAACCTGCTTTTATACCAAACAGTGAGGAATACACTCACAGTTACACCAAGTTAACATGAAAACATAGGTTATCTCAATGTGTCTTTTTATTCCAGTGTGTCCTTCAGGCATCCAGCTGCTGGTGAGTAAAGAGGAGGTTCCCCCTGAGCAGCAGAGGTGGAGTCCCCTGCTGGACCAGGAGGAGCCAGAGCCCCCACACATTAAAGAGGAGCAGGAGGAACTGTGGAGGTGTCAGGATGGAGAGCAACTTCACCGGCTGGAGGAGGCTGATAACACCGAGTTCACGTTCACTCCTGTTCCCGTGAAGAGTGAAGCTGATGATGATGAAGAGAAACCTCAGACATCACAGCCTCATCAAATACAGACTGAAGAGATGAGAGCAGAATCTGATGGAGAGGACTGTGGAGGACCAGAACCAGCCAGGAACTCAGATCCCAAGAAACATTTACAACCTGATACTGATGACAAGAGTGAAGGCTGTTTTGAACCTGAGGATGGAGTCAGTGATGGTTATACAAACACTGGTGAGGCTATTTTAGGTTTAAACTTTTTAACAAATAACAAAAAAAGGTCTTGTCAGAAACCATTTATTTGCTTTGAGTGTGGTAAACTATTTAAGGAAAACTCAAAGCTCAAGAGACACCTGAGAATTCACACAGGAGAGAAACCATTCAGTTGCACAGTTTGTCAGAAACGTTTTTCACGGTATGAATGTTTACAGTCACACATGAGAACTCACACAGGAGAGAAACCATTCAGCTGCAGCATTTGTGACAAAAGATTCACTTGGCGTTGTCAACTTAAAAATCACAAGTGTGCTGGCAAGTCCTCGTAGCCTCATGAACTGTGGACCAGTCAGGATGGAGAGCAGGTTGAACTGATGTCGCCAAGTTCACATTCACTGCCTTTCCTGAGAAGAGTGAAGATGAACATTAACCAGCAGGGCTTCAGATACAGTTTGTTTTGGGGTACATTGACTCGTAAGTTTGTCACTGGCCTCATTTTTCTGAGTTTTGTTTCATGGACACTGCAGCTTATGACTGACAACTTGATGACCACAGACAAAAACCCCATGAACTTTAGTTGGATGTGGGATTTAGTGATTTTTAACAATAAATTCACTGAGCACTGAATTCACCTGTTTTCAGGATAGGTGGCTTTATCAGTTTCTGAAAGACTGACAAAGGAACAGTTGATGGATTTCATTTATTTTATGTTTATTTATTTTCCTTAATTGCCAGTTGTTGCTGTGCAGCCAGCAGATTTCTACAAGTTGTAATTCCCAACCTTACAGACTCTTGTTTGGGGCCCAGTTTGACGTAGTCACTAGTTAGTTAGCATATTGAATGTGTAGGCTAATGTTGCTGAGGGCCACCACTGGCCTGCAGGCCGCTAATTTAGAAACTCTGATTTTGCCTGTCAGAGGTTTTGAGTTAAGAGTTTAAACTAATTTAGTTATTCTCCTTGTTTATATATTTCATAAAAATATGATCAGTTAATAAATTCTGTATTTTTATTTATGTGAACTTGTACTGCCTGTGTCTTCTTTGATAAATTAAAGAAGATAATGATCCTTAGTTGGTCTTATTTGAATACATGAGTTTGACACACAGATCTGTAAACAGACAAGATTTTAGCATGTTTACACGGACAGACATCCAAACCTTGAAGTTACATTACATTTGGAGTTTTGTGCTTCAAAGTGTGCTGACTTCCTGCTGTGAGGGTCTTGACTAATTTCCAGTTACTGTGTAAGTTTCTCTCCACACTCCTCATAGTTTTAAAATTTATTTGATCTGATTTTCCTACAAAAAAAATTCAAAGGAGCAGAAGGCTGATCTACTCTTTTCCCTCCAGAAATTCTGGATGAGTCACTTTTGGTGTCAAGATTTTTTTCCATAAATGGAAGACACGAGTCCCATATTTGAAAACTGTCTGTTGTGTTTGAACCCCTTCAATCACTATGTAAGAGTCAGGCTCATTAATCCAGAGACCCGGAGGTGGACAAGCACTTTTTTAGTTTGTCAAAACAGTTCAAACCAGTTACTTTCATTTCAGTATAAACTGATAATAAGTTGTCATTAAGTTATTAAAGGTTGACTGTGGAAGTTGTCAATTTAAAAGCAAATTTTAACAGTCCAAGAACAAATGTTAATGCCATCATTGTAACATAAAAAATTAACATTACATACAGGCGTATCTCATGTTTTTGTATTTGTGTTAAATTCAAGAGGTAAAAGTGAAAAGTTCTCTGAAAAACAAATACTGAGCTTTGAAAAACAAACACCTTTAAAACTTAACGTACGTACATGAATGAAAAGTTGATTGAATTAGCGATGTAAGCTGCATTAAATGATTCCTGCTGAGGTTTTCAGTGTTTCCTGCTATGGTTTGTGTTTACTATAATTATTTAAATTTTGTGTGTCTAACAGTTTCGTGTTTCTCTGGGGCACTGAACACCAACCACTGCCCTCTCTATGGTAGAGGGACATCATTGATCCTCCATTGGCTCAGCTCAGGTCAGATCCAGATGAAATTAAATAATTAATGTGTGACTGGAGGTTGAAGCAGCTTGCAGAATACAGACCTTCATAACATTAATCAGACGCAGATTCAGACCTGACATGAGCAAGCTTTGCTGTCGAAACTTGCAGGAATTCTTGAACACTGTTTTTGATTCAAATGAGGACTCTCACAGCAGATCTTGAAAGTACTACACTAAAGCTTTATCTTTGCATCAGCTGTGAAGATGGTTTGGCTGACATTTCAATCTTATGCCGAGAGCAATGAAAGGCTATTACATGTGGACTTAATGGCTGTGTACATGGCACAGTTCACTGAACAGTTAATGTGAAAAAAAGGTTACTGGCAGGCAGCAGAAGACACTCACTTTGCCCTTCAGCTGGGGTTTCTGAAGAGTATGATATCACATGAATACAGGGTTTACTGCCAGTGAGAGCAACTTCCATGTCCTCCCTGTCTGCCAGCATGTTTGTCCCCACTGATACAACGTAATGGTTTTAAAAACACATTAAACACAAGTGAAAAATTTCATTGAAATATTTATTGAATATGTTGCCAGCAAAATTCAGTACCAACTGCAGTTACTTCACAGTCAATTTCCCATGTTTATATTCAGAAGCCCATAATAACTTAAAACCTGAAAGGCAGGAAAGAGAAACCCCAATTATACTGAATGTCTGTAAGGCTGCATTTCTAACCAGAAGTTTTTCAGATAACTATTCTGTGATGGGCCCAAAGATAGAAATTCAATTTTCAAAAGATCAACAGATCAGATGAAGAATTATCATAAGTAACAGCAGATGAGAAGTTAACCATGAACAGATTTAACACTGACAACTCCAAGTGTCAAGTTTGAGTTTTATTTCCATCTGCAGAAGAAAAAACAGATATGACCTAAAACTTCCTCTGCAGGTTTTACCGAGGTCCATTTTGCTAATGTATAAATAACAGTAATAAACACGTGATAAAGTTCACACAGCTGTGAATGAGGAAACGTACAAGTTTAGGTAGATGCATGTAAATGGACTGAACATCTTCTTTTATATCTAAAACAGATCAAGATGTGGACTGATAAGATTATTTTTATCTCCACAGAGAGAAATCATTTTACACAAAAAAACCTGAAGTAGGTTGAAAATTAATTAAATATAATCCAAAACAAAACTACTTCTCCTCATAACGAAAAAGAAGAGAAGAAGAAAGATAATCTGCTTTTTTAATAATCAACTCATACCATCACTCAGCAAGGCAAAATAAAATGTGAAAAATGCAGCTTCAAAGGCGACAAAGTTCTACTTCATTTTAACATTTCTGACTGTAAACTGAACATCTTTGGCTTCTGGACTGTTGCTCTCCATAAACAAGTCATTTGAAAACACTTAGCTGATTAATCAGTTTAAACTTGTTGGTTGGCGCCCTCCATCATGGATCATTTCTCTTAAAGTAAACTACATGTCCCCCCCCCGTACAGAGTTTCATGTGAGGACTCTCCAACACACTGGTGTTATTTAAGCTCCGTATACCAAGCAAAGCTTCTTTGACAGGCATTGCAGGTGTAGTTTGTCCACAGTGTGGATGGCCATGTGACACTGCATACTGCCCTTGTGTGCATATTTTTTTTGCCACAAACTGGGCAAGGAAATGGTTTCTCTCCTGTATGTGTTCTCATAAGTTATCTTCAGATGGGACTTGTAGAGAAATCCTTGACCACAGACAGAACAAAACAATGGAGTTCTCTCTCTTAAATGAAATTTCTTGTGGCTCTTCAGATGGTGAATGTGGAAGAACCTTTTATTACACTCATAACAGCTGTATGGTTTCCTGCAGCTGTATACATTTCTGCAAGTTTGATGAGGCTTCCTGTTGTCTTTCCAAAAATCTGTCATAATGTCATCACTGTCATGTTCAAGAGATTCTAGGGCCTTGTCCTCAGAACAGCTAAACACTTTATTGCCAGAACCAACCTTCAGGGATTTCATAATTTTTCAAAGAGACCTGAGACCTGTTGAATGTTCTCTGGTCTCTTTCCAAAAATCACTGTCAACACTGTCATCAGTATCAGGCTGCAAATGTCTCTCTGGATGTGAGTTCCTGGCTGGTTCTGGTCCTCCACAGTCCTCTCCATCAGATTCTGCTCTCATCTCTTCAGTCTGTATTTGATGACGCTGTGATGTCTGAGGTTTCTCTTCAGCATCATCTTCACTCTTCACAGGAACAGGAGTGAATGTGAACTTGGAGATATCAGCCTCCTCCAGCTGGTGGAGCTGCTCTTCCAGCTGTTTGGTCCAGAGTTCCTCCTGTTCCTCTTTAATGTGTGGCAGCATTGGGTTCCTTTCTATCCCCCTGTGTAGTCCTACATGGACCTCCATACTTTTTTCATAGGGATTCTTACATGTTGAGCAATTTACTTGTTTCTCTTGTGTATAATTTCTTTTAAGAATCTTCATACGGTGGTTGTTAGAAAATGTTTCATCATTCTCAGAGCAGTTGAGTTGTTCCCTGCCAGCATTACATGTTGTATCACTCTGTGAGACTTTATGTTCCTGCAAGTCAAAACCTGATCATGGTTCTCCGGTCTCCTGTCAAAAATCACTGTCAGCACTGTCATCAGTATCAAGTTGTAAATGTCTCTCTGGATCTAGGTTTCTCACTGGTTCTGGTCCTCTAGCATCCTCTCCATCAGCTTCCATTTCCATTTGTTCATTTGAGCTGCTGGTTAGAAGTTCTACCTCTCTGTTCTCCTCCGCTTGACTTTCACAGAGCTGTGAAGATTCATCATAACACTGATGATTCCTGAGCTGATAAATCTGAGTAAATCCTCCATCACAAACTCTACATCTGAAGATTTTCTCCTTTGCATGAACTTCTATATGCTTTGTCAGATATCTTCTCCAAGCAAATTCCTTACCACAAACTGAGCCACTAACTGTGTTAGTCTCGTATGGATTCTCATGTGTTTAACTAAAGATTCAAATTGGGCCTAAGGAGAATCAAAAAACATCATCATAGAGACAAGGAAACAGTAACGAATTTGTTTTGAGCCAAGTCTTGCCATCACGACTTCACTCCTACTGTAAAAACTGGCAAAAACAGCAGATTTTCATTTCTTTCTGCCAACACACTTGTGTTTTTTTAAAATATTGCGTCGAGTGAATCTTTTATCACAGATACTGCAATGAAAAGGCTTATTGCCTGTGTGGACATTAGAATGTCTTGTCAGACTTCCATGTTGTGCAAATCCTTTACCACACACTGAGCAATTAAAAGGTTTCTCTCCTGTATGAATCCTCAGGTGTGAGATCAAAATTGAACTACGAGCACAGGTCATACCACATACTGAGCAACTAAAAGGTTTCTCTCCTGTGTGGGTCATTACATGCTGTCTCAGTTGATCATTTTCAACAAATGTTTTGCCACAAATTGAACAACTAAATGGTTTTTCCCCATGATGCATTCTGCTGTGTTTGTCCAAATCGCTGCTCATACTAAAACATGCTTTACAAATGGAGCATTGGAAAGGTTTTTCTCCTGTATGAACCCTCAGATGTGAGGTCAAACTTGAATTTTGAGCAAATTTTTTACCACAGACAGAACAACTGAAAGGTTTCTCTCCAGTGTGGATTCTCATGTGTGTTTGAAGGTTGTGTCTCCAGAGAAAAGATTTTGAACAAATTGAGCAGCTGAAATAATTTGTGGCATGATGAAGTCTCATATGACGCCTTAAGGAGTTCTTCCTAAGGTATCCTTTACCACAAACCGAGCAGCTAAATGAACTCACTCCTGTTTGGGCTTCATTTTGTTTCTGTTTCTGCAGACGTCCCTTGAGTCCAAAGTTTGCAGCACGTTCAGAGGAGCTGACTGATGCTTCTCCAGTGTTAATTTCCTTGTCACTTAAAAGCACTTCATTGTTCTGCAGAGGTTTCAAGCCTGACTCAGAGTCCCTCATTTCTTTCCAATCATAACTGTCATCAGTCTCAGGTTCAGAGAAGTGTGAAGTCTTGTCATTTGTCGCTGTTTCTAAATGATTGTCTGGATTCAAGTTCCTGGCTGCTTCAGATCTTCCACTGTGCTCTTCATCAGTTTTTCAAATGCTCTGCACATCTGAGCTCCTCAGTCTGGCTTTGATGAAGGAGTGAGGTCTGATGTTTCTCTTCATCTTTACTCTTCACAGGAACAGGAGTGAATGTGAACTTGGAGATATCAGCCTCCTCCAGCTGGTGGAGCTGCTCCTCCAGCTGTCCAGAGTTCCTCCTGTTCCTCTCTAATGTTTGGCAGCTCTGGTGGGTTCTGCTGGTCCAGACTGGGGCTCCATATCTGCTGCTCAGGAGGAACAGCTTCTCTATTCACCATCAGCTGCTGGACATCTGTAGATTGAAAAGAGGAAGCTTTAATCAAAAACCTTAGTCAAAGGGAAAAATATTTGCATTTTGCTTTTTTGAAATTTTAGGTAACACATCATATGAAAAAAAAATCTCCAGTGTTTCACTTGTCTGGATATGCTGTGAAAAGGCCACACATACTCATTAACCAATGTTGTATTTCTATACAACTGAAACTATAAACAAAGGAAATAACTTAGTGCTTAGGGTTATACAGGATATATGAATAATACCAGTTTAAGCTCCTCAGTTACTCACACACAGGCAGCCACATTTGTAGTGTTTGGCCATTGTTGGTTTGCTAAATCTGTGCTGCTGTGTTTTGGTGTTAAATACAAACACAGACATTAGGAAGAAACTTTCTAAGAGACACAGAGTGTTCAAGAGATCATCACTTCAACTCACTCGCTACCAACATCTGCAGATGCAACAAAGAAGTTTTCTTAAAATATATGATTTCAATTGTAAGATATTTATGCAATTAAATATAATTTACTATTATAAAGTGCTTGAAAGTTAATTTCTCCACATGATCAGACTTTGTCATTGGGCAGTTTTTTTTCCAGATCGCATTTATTTTCAGTGTTTTTGTAGAACAACAATTAAACATTGATTCTCTTGGATGGCAGTGAGTTCCCAGCAATAACAGAAACAAGTGTGCAAACCTGCTCTGTGTGATCTGACTTCAGGCTTGAAAACAGCTCTAGTTTTTCCCTGTCGACAAAGTTCCTCCTCATATTCTACCATCATCCTTTCAAACAGATCAAATATCTCCTCAGCAGCCAAAGTCAGTCGCTGGTTGACCAAAGCTCTCAGCATTTGGACTTTAGACATTTTTACAGGTTTTAAAGACACATAGTTCACTGAAAACAGCTCGGTCTGCTTGTGATGCTAAACCAAATTACGGTTCCGTTTATGTGTCTCCAGCGAAGTTAGCAGGCTAATTCCACTTCCTCAACTTCGTGGGATATCAGATTATTCAGGAGATTAACACTTTCAGAGAACTCAACAGAGAAAAAATCTACAACATGTTTTGTTCATGTTAATAAAAAACCTCTTTGGTCTCTACAGCTGCACATCTGTGTCCAGATAGCAAGCTCGGCTAAAAACAATTAGCATTATTAGCTAACAGGAGACAAGTTTGGGGTTAGGGTTAGTTTAATAGCACCAAACAGACTTTGATTTTACACTTTCAGTTTGGTGTGTTATAGTTACATACACACAGCAAACAGCATAAAAAGAGAGCGTGAAGACGTTAGCTACGGTAAGCAATTCAACCTCTGGCGCCACTTCTCTTTTTTTTCATGTTTTATGACGCACACAGGCCCCGCCCCTTCCGGTGCAATGAGAAGGGGTTTTTTTTGTTTGTTTGTTTTTTTTTGTTTGTTTGTTTTTTTTACACTATATTTACACTTTGCAATACAGACAACACTGTTACAGCCAGGGGATTTAAAACAAAAAACAAAAACAAAAAAGGACAGCAAAGAAACAAAAATCCACAGAATACAAAAGTAAACAAAAAAAGAAAAAAGGAAATACAAAGGATATTCGATATATAAAGTGTACACAGTCATCAATCTTTATGATACTTGTCAAAAACAGAATCAGTTTTCAGAGCCTTTTTGCTCTTGAGACCTTTAATAGTGGTGCAATATTGCTTCAGTTCATGCAGAAAATGTTCAAAGCTAGGTTTGGAGTCAGACCATTTTTTCTTGTGAATGTGAAATTTTCCTAGAAAAAGAAGAAGCTGTACAAAAGAAATAAAATCTTTTTCTCTCTCATTTTCTTCAAAACAAATAAAAATGTCTTTTTCTTTTAAGTGGTTTGCTTTTCCAGTTTTCCTATTAACGTAATTTTGAACATCCCTCCAGAGTATTCTAGTATACACACAGTGGTAAAACAGATGGCAAATTGTTTCTTCCTTTGTTCCACAGAAAACACAAGAATATTCAATATCAATCTTAAAACTCTCTAGGGTTTTCTTTGATGGATATATTTTGTGCATTATTTTAAAAGAGACCTCTTTAACTTTATTATTCAAGCAAAATTTATCCCCAACTAGCCAAATTTTCCTCCAATCTACATCCCCATACAATGAGGTCCAGAAGAATTTTGCTGAGGGCACAGTTCCAGTAAGCATGAAGCTCCTGATGAATTTATTCGAGCATTTATTCTTAGTAATATCATTAACTCCGAGGAACAAACCACTACTGAGTGGATCCGTCAGAGATACCTCGATTGTTGATCCTTTAATCAGCTGCAATACACTCCTCAGTATGGCATCAAAGACCACTGCATATTCCTTTGGGGTCACTGGCAACTTTAACTTAGCAAGGAATTTACCATACGTTAATAACTGTCCCTCGGCAGTCACAAGTTGTTTAACTAACAAAATACCATTTTCAGCCCATTTTTTATAATACAGTGATTTATTTTATATTGAATATTCTTGTTATTCCAGATAATATGTACCTAGTTGGCTAGAAATTGTGCTTGTACACCATTTTCCAGGCCAGCAGCGCTTGTTTATGAAAATTTGCTAATTTAACAGGTAGTTTTTCAATCTTGTAATCACATTTTAACAGAAATTTAAGACCACCAATTGAGTTAAAAATATATTTAGGAAAAGTATTCCAGATATTGTCTTTTCTTTAATCAAATTAGTTAACCATTTTACTTTGAAAGTATTATTTAAAGTTTCAAAAGTTAGTACCTCAAGACCCCCATCCCTTCTTATGTTGCATAAAATATCTTTTCTTAAATAATGAGTTCTGTTCCTCCAAATGAAATTGAATAAAGTTTTATCTAATTTTTTGTATATTGCAGCAGGCATTTCAAGTGATAAGGACACATATATAGCTCGAGATATCCCCTCCACTTTAGAGAATAAAACTCTGCCATTCAATGAGAGATCTCTCATCAACCACATATTGAACTTTTTTGTTATTTGTTCCACTATAGGGTCAAAGTTTAAGTTATTGCAAAGTTTTTCATTTTTATCAATGACAACACCTAAATATGTAACCGTATTCTTCACAGGGATACCATTCACTTCAGATTGATCACATTCCTTCAGTGGTAATAATACAGATTTGTTCAAATTCATTTTCAAACCTGACACAGCAAAGAATTCCTCAATGCAGTTGACCGCTTTGATCACCTCATACCTATTAGACAAAAAACTGTGGTATCATCGGCCAGTTGGGCTAGTTTAAATTATCTATTTAAGGCTGTTATACCTTGAAATAAACCTTTTTTAATATGCACAGCCATAATTTGAGTTACAAGGAGGAACAAGAAAGGACTCAGGGGGCATCCTTGTCTTATTCCCCTACAAATGTTAAATCTAGGCGTAGTACTGTGGGCTAGCTTAACAGAGCTATTACATCCACTGTACAGTGTTTTAACCGCCTTCATAAAGTGACTTCCAAAACCAAAACACTTCAAAGTTTTAAACATAAATTGGTGACTTATCGTGTCAAATGCTTTGTAGAAATCAACGAATAAAATAAAACTATCATCCAATATGTATTCATTATAATCAATCATGTCTAATATTAATCGTACATTATTACATATGTTTCTTCCAGGCATAAAACCAGATTGTTCTTCGTCAATTATATCATTCAGTCTATACTTAAATCTTTTAGCAAAGACCATGGCAAATATCTTTGCATCGTTATTTAACAGACTAATTGGTCTCCAAATTTCAATACTCAATTTATCTTTTTTTGGTTTAGGAATCAATTTAATAAGACCTTGACGAAGAGTTGGTGGAAGTTCTTCTTTTTCTATGGCTTCTTCAAAAACAGCAACTAAAAATGGGGCTAATATCTCACTAAATTCTGTATAGAATTCACATATTAACCCATCATTACCGGGATATTTGTTATCTTTTAGAGAGCCAATACATTTTTGTGCCTCTGTTAAGCTAACCCTCAGGTCACACACAGTTTTAAAACCATCATCAATACCTTTAATGTCCTTTTTAATATCTTGTAGTAATAAACCCATGCTACCTTCATTTTCAATGTCAGCAGCATATAATTTCTGGTAGAAATCAGCTACATACTGGGAAATATATTTTTCATCTTTACATACCTGGTTATTAATTCGAAGTTTACAGAGAGAAGATAACTTAAAGTTCCTTTTTTCCAAATTAAAAAAGTATTTGGTGCACCTCTCCCCTTGTTCGAGCCACTTCCTTCAAGACCTGACAAAGGCTCCTCTGGCCTTTTCCTCATACATTTTGTCCAATTCGAGTTGCAAAGCTGAAAATTCTTCTAGTTCTTCTCCAGACAGGCATGATTTCTGTGATAGTCTTATTATTTTTGTAATTATCTGATGTTCTCTTTCTCTACTTGCTTTGGCGATTTTTTTCCCAGATGTAATAGCTATCTTTCTAATGTCGTATTTCATTAATTCCCAATATTTTCCAAAACTGTTTAGTGAATTTGCTTGCCTCCAGTATTCTTCAATTATTTTTGGGCTTCATTTTTGAATTGCTTATTTTGTAATAATGTTTTATTCAATTTCCAGTAATCTCTATTAGAGTTGTATCTTATTGCTGCCATATTGACCTTAATTGTAACAGCTTGATGATCTGTAAAGACTGTAGGTGCAATGAGAAGTACTGTCGTCAAAATATTGAAGTCTACATGAAAAATTCCTCAATCTGCGTTTAACGTTGGATACGTTATACAGTAGTATAAAATTACGTGCTAATGCACGTCAGGTGTCGAAAAGTCGTTAAAGCTGTTTTTGACCCGGAAATTACGTCAAGCGTAGGAGTCTACTTATTTTGAAAGAACACATTGATAAACTTCAAATATATAGCGGAAGGAAACCACCTGCTCCCCTAAATCCTCTATTTTTATTTGAGTAATAGTTTTGAACATTCTGTTACTGTTTTATTCTCCAAACCTTGCAAAATTTGCTGTCCACCTGAAATATCATGCAGGAGAAAAAATATTTCACTGTCTTTTTTTGTTGTTTTTTTTTTTTTTAAAAAAAAGCTCAAATTTGGCCACCCACATATGAGTTCACACAGGAGAGAAGCCTCCTGGGTTTGTATCACAAGTCTCAGTTTGAACACTTATTTCTGTTTTTATTTTTTATTTTTCTCTTCAAAAACAACTGCCATGATGATGCATTTTAAAATCTGTGTGAATTAATGTATCAGATAATTAAGTTGTGATTCTTTTTCTTTTTACCTTCTTTGTTCTTGTTGTTGTTGTTTGTTCTTTTTCAGTGATTAGTTAATTATCAAAAGGGAGGAATCGTAATTGTAATTTCAGTTCCTTGTACTTCATCTACTTGAGACACCCCACCTCCCACTGTCTCACCAAGATATCAGGTCCTTTTGTGCTTCAAATTGTGATGTGCAGACCTCTTAACACCTACATACAAATCCCTGCAGGATGCCTCCAGTGTGGACCACACCCTAGGGAGTAGGCACCGACACCTACAGCAGACCAGAGGGTGTGAAAACCCACCTTTGGGTAGGGGGCGTTCCTCAGGTATAAATGTTTAGCTCTCCCCATGCCTGGGGGCTTTCTTCATTCTAACCGCTCATGTGATGATTGACCTTTTCTTTACAAAGAAAATAAAAATCTTGTCGGCCAGCAGAAGTCTCTATTTCATTCTTCACCAGCAGCAGAGAATTTCCACAACAGATCTCCGTGAGCAAACTGTTTTTGACAGTTTGTCTGAAAAGTCACTGTGAATGTTTAAAAATGTCTAAAGTCCACATGCTGAGAGCTTTTATCAACCAGCGGCTGACTTTGGCTGCTGAGGAGATATTTGATTTGTTTGAAAGGACGATGATAGAATATGAGGAGGAACTTTGTCGACAAGAAAAACTACTGAACGCTGTTTTCCAGCCTGAAGTCAGATTACATAGAGCAGGTTTGTACATTTTATTCTTTACACTGTGAATCTCTGGTGAACTCATTTCCTACTAAACAAAACCAAGCTCTTTGTTGTCATTATAGTAATTACCGAGGAGCAGTTGATGGAAAATAAGTAATTTGCACATGAAGACAAAGTGATGTTACAATATTGTGTTTTGTGTGTCTGCATTGGTGTTAAAATAACACTACAGTTTTATGCAATATTGCAGTGTCTGTGTGACAGGAAAACTTGTTATGTACATTCATACCAGTTTTTTAAAATGTAATAATTTGGACCATAATTGAAAACATGCCTACTGTCTTTTGTGACGATACACATTAAAATGACAAACTTTCCTCACAGTTTCCAGTTGTAAACACGTGCAGTGGAAGGAAGCAGCAGATCTCTGGGTGCTCACATCATTTAATTCCTGATTACCACTGAAGAAAGAAGTGGTGTCATTGTTTTCAATGTTGAAAGGACATTCCAGTTTTTTAACACACATGTACATTTTTTTCTAATGATCAACAGATGTCCAGCAGCTGATGGTGAATAGAGAAGCTGTTCCTCCTGAGCAGCAGATATGGAGCCCCAGTCTGGACCAGCAGAACCCACCAGAGCTGCCAAACATCAAAGAGGAACAGGAGGAACACTGGACCACACAGGAGGAAGAGCAGCTTCAGTTGCTAAAGGAGGCAGATGTCACCAAGTTCACATTCACTCCTGTGAAGAGTGAAAATGAAGAAGAGAGACCTCAGACCCCACAGCTTCATCAAGACCAAACTGAGGAGCTCAAAGATGCAGAGCATTTGAAAAGTGATACTGATGAAGAGCACAGTGGAAGACCTGAGCCAGCCAGGAACTTGAATCCAGACAATCATATTGAAACAGCTACTAATGACAAGACTTCACACTTTTCTGAACCCGAGACTGATGAAAGTTATGATAGGGAAGAAACGAGGGACTCTGAGTCAGGTCTGAAACCTCTTCAGAACAATGAAGTACTTTTTAGTGACAAGGAATTTAACACTGGAAAAGCATCAGTCAGTCAGTCCTCTGAACGTGCTGCAAACTTTGGACACAAGGGACGTCTGCAGAAACAGATGCACAATGAAGCCCAAACAGGAGTGAGTTCATTTAGCTGCTTGGTTTGTGGAAAAGGATACGATAGGAAGAAGTCCTTATGGCATCATATGAAGCTTCATT
Source organism: Acanthurus tennentii (assembly GCA_029783805.1). Taxonomy (NCBI): domain Eukaryota; kingdom Metazoa; phylum Chordata; class Actinopteri; order Acanthuriformes; family Acanthuridae; genus Acanthurus; species Acanthurus tennentii. The sequence continues at coordinate 2,862,451 of JAPZDZ010000021.1, forward strand.
CTGCCACAAATCGTTTCAGCTGCTCAGTTTGTTCAAAAACTTTTCTTCGGAGACAATACCTTCAAACACACATGAGAATCCACACTGGAGAGAAACCTTTCAGTTGTTCTGTCTGTGATAAAAAATTTGCTCGAAGTTCAAGTTTGACCTTACATCTGAGGGTGCATACAGGAGAAAAACCTTTCAGTTGTTCTTTCTGTGGTAAAAGATTTGCTCAAAGTTCAAGTTTAACCTTACATCTGAGGGTTCATACAGGAGAGAAGCCTTTCAAATGCTCCATTTGTGAAGCACATTTCCGTATCAGCAGCCACTTATACCAACACATCAGAATACATTCTGGGGAGAAACCATTTAGTTGTTCAGTCTGTTTAAAGGGATTCACCCGAATCCATACATTCAAAACACACAAGTGTGTTGGTGAGAACTGCACATACACATGATTCTGCAGAGATGCTTGTTGAGCCAGTTTCCTCCAACAGAATGAAGGTGCTGCTAAATTTAACACTGAAAACCAAGATTGTTTAAAACCAAACAAACTTCAAAACATAAGGTTGAGACTCTTCAAAAAAATTTGTGACCATTGTTGCATTGCTGTCTTGTCTGTCATATGCTGCAAATATGTGCTTGCTCCTTTAGTAGTTGATGTGCAAGTAAACAGTCCTGAATTTAGAAATAAATCTGAATGTATTCCCACACCAACCCCTTTATATGTTTTTACAGTGCATAAAGGACTAGAATGTTTGCATGTTTTGGTGTTGTTGCACTTTTACTGTGAAAGGATTATGAAATCAAATTGTCCAGACTGGCAGCCCTCTATTCACTTCTGGTGTCTTATGTGTGAGAAATGTTGAGTTGTAGACTTGCCAATTGACATGGGAGTTAGTTTGTATTGTTTTACTTTGATTAATTTTTGGTATTCTGTGTTCTGTATCTCAGTGTATAATAATGAGAAACATCTTCAAAGTTTTAATCATGTGCATACAAATGTTAGTGGAAAGGAAAGTAGCAAAACATAAACAAGTGAAATATAAGTTTCCCAAAGTCAAAACTGAGGAAGGGTCTGATTTTTGGTGATTGTATTTGGTGCCGTCTGTGCATCCATGAGCTTTCAGTCACAACCTGAGTTGATGAGCAGGTCCAAACAGGTAGCTACCTCATGTCTTCCTCCTGATACAGATGCGTAATCCAGTCTGAGATACAGCCACTGTCCCAGATCTGTCAAACTGTTTGTCATACTGCACCCCTCAGTATTAGTGTAAAGACAATAAAGTAAAACTGATTTGAACTGAATGTGTACTCCAGCAACATGCTTTTATTGTACATAGTTCTGTGCAGTATGTGGTGATTTTGTGTCTAGTAATGGTTGTAAGAAGCAGCAGCAGGTGTGAACTGTTAATACCACGAGGAACATGGAATGATCCAGAGTCTGATCCACCATACTTAAACACAAAAGTAATGTGTAATTTTCTGTTGCTATTCAAAAACAGTGTTCCCTCCCTTAATTTTGATTGGGAAGTAGTTAATGATGTGTACTGGTGTAACACTACAGACCGTCAAATATTTAGTCCTTAAGATCACAAAGAACATGTGGGAGTTTCAGAGACAGGCGTAGTAAACGTAACTTTTTTCTGCTAACTGCAGTGTTTCATGCAGTGCTTCATTCTAAATGATGGACATAAATGCAATATATTTCGAATAAGAGTGCTCAGGATTTTTTCTTTTGATTCACAAGCATCTTCCTAAAATGTCATGAAGCTTTATTTTCTTCCCAGCTTAGAAATTGGCCATACATGGTGAAGGGCAATTCCAGTTGACCTTTTGTTTCTTTTGTTTTCCTTTGATGGCTGTGTTGGATCCCAGTTTTGACGCGTGTAAAT
>JAPZDZ010000021.1:3061302-3074125 GCA_029783805.1 Acanthurus tennentii
TTAGTTTTTACTCACACTGATCCTCTGGGTGATGTCTGGAAAATGTTAGTGTGGCAGTGTCTGTGTGAAAAGGGTTTCTTTTGACAGCATGGATGTGTCCCTCACTGTAATTTGGAATGGAAAAGATAACCCTCTCCCAAACAAAAATGACTGGAATGAAATGAAACAAAATAGCAGTCCTATGTGCTTCTCCTGCTTATCTTTGTAGAAATAGCCTGGTGTTGCTCTGTAGACTGAAAGCTTGAAGCCGCAGCGCCTGTGACTGTGACACCAGGGAGCTCAGTTAGCACACAATCCTCCAACAGCTGACGTTCACTGATCTTTCATTAAATGTTTCTTTAGTTTTTGTTATAAAAAATGCAGAAGACGTTCTTTTAAACAAATGACTAAATCAATGATTCTCATTTTTTCCATGTGAAGGACCCTTAGACTGATATAGATTAGATGGACATTGAGAATCACTGAAGGTTTGAGCTGCTTCGAAGTGACATGTTGGCAAATGAAGTCTGTGTTTGCAGTTAAGTTGAATATATTTTGGGGTCAGTATGGAATGTTTACATGGAAATACATTTTGGGCTGCACAGAGTTTTTTTTTCTCTAGACTCTGAAAAGTATAATTTCATAATTATAATTATTTTGGGCTGTTTTTGCCTTCATACATATTTTAGAATCATCTTTCATGGACTTGCACAGTTGAAAAACACACAGCCATGCAGCATCTATGTGCACTCACATTTAAACACAACTCAAGCCAGATTTTTCTCGGCCTCAAGTCCTCTGTTGTTTGACCTAAAATTAGCTAAGCCAGGCTCACTTTTTGTCAAGCTAGCTGTGAAGTTCTGTGTGACGCCTGTAAAGGTAACATCGATCTTCTGTGTCAGTTTATTTGACATGAGATGTGGTAGAAAGTGTTTCAACAGATCGTGTTTTAGTATTGCGGCTAGTATCTTGCTGAAGACAACTTCCTTTTGTCCAAAGTCCCATCTGAACAACCTCCTGCATGACAGGACATGAACATGACAGGAGTGAGTTAATAAACATTACACAGAGGCTCACAAACTGTCGCCCCATCTGAACGGGGAAGCTACTCTTTGGATGTGCATTAGTGCGGACAGTGTGTGTCTGCCTCTGGGTCCAGGTCCTCAGTGTCTGTGTCAAGCTCAGTGACACCTCAGTCACTTCGGCTCCGCAGCTTCACCGTCCACACCACCATGAGTGCCTGCACGGCATTTTGTGGGTGCAGAGAGTGACAGGGGGCATGACAGCGGGCGGCATGGTGCTGGCGCTCACCTGTCGTCTGTGGGAGTCTGTTTGGCACCAAGCAAACAGGGATCCATCCTCAGGACTGAGGAGGAGTCACTCAAAGAGAAAAACAGCTCTTGCACCACATGTGATGAGAGTGTGTTTATATCTGGATAGATTTCATGCAGTGTGGCATTCATACAGTCCTGGTGAGAGTAAAAGATGGACTGAGACAGTTAGAATACAGCTGGCTGAACAGTTACTGACTGATTGGAAAGTGTTAAGTGAAAAAATATAAGTAGCAGGTTATTGGGAAGGGAAGGAATTAGCTTTAAAGTTTGCATGATACCTACAGCTCTGGTTTCTAAATGAGTGTAAAAGTGTATAAGTGTATTTGATATCTCATTTTTTTTACAGAATCAGCCAACAACGGCACACACAACTTAAACAGCATAAGAAGAACGGATCACTCATCATTCAAAACTCTATTGTTACTTACTTTTGACAAATCTTGGTTTCTTTATTACTTAGTTAATCAGGGCTGGTTGAGTATTAATGCAATATAAGTAATATGAGTTACATGAATAAAAGATAGTTTTCAGGGATTGTAATTTTTATTTTCCCTCTTCTAACCTGTACTTTTACTCTAACTTTTATTAGTACATTAAAAATAGTCTGCTCTTAAAGCACCCTTACTGCTGATGACAAGTTGTCAGCTGCTTAATAAAAGCATCACCTATTTTTGATCACAATTAAATGATGATGGAGTGATTATATATATATATATATAAATAATTTTTACTTAAGCATATATTTTCAGTACTCCACCCACCACTGCAAACATTGTGACAGTAACCACCAGGATTTGATAAGAATAAATGTCATGCGAGAATCAGAGGAATCAATGACAATCAGTGGGTCAGTATGAAACAGTGAAAATAAAATGTTTCCACTTTCGGTCATGGAATCTTTCTGCATCGCAGTGTTTAGTCCGGCTGTCCACACAGAGTTAGTGTAACACTGACCTTTGGACATTAACAACAATGTTCATGTGTTAATTGTACATCTGTGTTCAGTGTCATGATAAATTCAAATCTATTTTTGCAAACAGATTTATGATTTATCTTGTCTAAAATTGAAGCGTTTGGATCAATCAAAACAAAATGTCAAAACCTGGTCCGAAAGAATAAACAACACTTACTAGATTTTTTTAAAAAAACAAAAACAACATAACCTTGAGGAAACACTGAACATTGTTAAAAACTCCCTCTATGATTCATGGTTTGTTTCACATGTTTTCCTAAAAAATAAAGTTCTAAAAAGGGGCTGCAGGCACATCTACTCTACCACCCTGCTCATGTTAACTGATTAAACAAACACAGAGCCAGTTTAGAGATCTGAGCAAACAGTTTATTATTCACATCTGAGAGTACAGATTAAGAAACATCTATATAGTCTATATAAGTCTATATAACATGCACACTGATTAGTAAACTGAAAGCACAGATTTACACATGGCTCTTCTCTTTCCAAGCTGGCACTCAGTGGACTGATGAAAGCATCGCTGCCAGGAGAGCTGATGTTATCATGAGGAAACATTAGAGAGATCAGCCATACATGTCTGAGTTTGTCTGTTTGATTTCTCCTATGTTGTTTATTAGTGTTTGTACTAAAACAAACTCTCATTCTTTGTACCAGTCAGCTCACACGGTGCTGAAAATTTCAGGTTTCTTTGCCTGCAGTTGATTGTGAGGCACAAAATCTAGTTTGTTGTAGGAATGTCAGATTCTAGGATGTGCGTGGACATCACTTGTCTCTGTAACAAAAAGTAAAAACTCTTCTCTAGTTCCGAACTCTACACAGTTACAAGTCAGTATAGTCAAGTTTTGACACTGCAAGGGACATAAATACAAGTGAACACATTTTTGAGTGGAAGGGATCTTATTATAAAAGAATTTGCATTTTTTTTAAGAACAAGTGTGAGCAGGAGACTGAAGGAATGTGAGTGCACCGTGTCTTTGATTGTGAGTGTGTGTTTGGTGCAGGAAGTGAGTGTGTGGTATGGCTGCAGGCCAGGCTGAGTGGAATAATTGATTGCCGATTGACCCTCCACTGCCACTGAGGACGGTCCTCTCCACTGCATTACTGCACATACTCCTCCGGTCAACAGCATGTGTGCAACTGTGTGTGTACAGCATACTGTACCCTATATATGTGTGTGTGTGTATGTGTGTGTGTCATCATTCTGCCCGCAAACCGCAGCCACAAACCAACAACTCTAATCTAAAAGAAAAGGCCTGTGTGACCTGTGACACAGTGAAATAAATGAAGTTTGAGAAACAGTGACTGGTTGATTTATACAAAATGCTGAATCACACACACACACAAACACATATGAGGAAGTGAAACATGAATGGGAGTGATAGTGATGGTTTAAGACATTCAGCAGGAACTCAACCCCTTGTGAAAAAGTTGACTCAGTAAAATCCCCTCGTGACCGCCTTTAACAGAAAAAAAATAACATGAAGGAAATTCTTTTTCAGTAAATTTCTGCTGACAAATAATGAGCCAAAACTGCTACTAAGCATAAAGAAGACATAAAAAGCACAAAGACAATCTGCAGCACAATAAATACAGAATTATAACAGCACGGCTTCAGTTATTTCTGATAATGCAAATTATTTTCATAACAATTATTCTGCGTGAATACCTCAAAAAGAATATCTGAAGGTAATTTTCTCTTCATGGCACATTCTCTCCTTTTGAGGTAAAATGCAGCCCATTTTCTGTGATTCAAACACCACCTCTCCTCCTCTTCCTTGTTTAGAGATCAGCACATCATCCCGTCGCTCTCATTTGTTTGTTTGCCAGTTAGGTTTGTTTATTACTGTATTTTCAAAGCACAGGACAAGGTTAGATTTGCTGTTTGGGCATATTTTCTCCTGTGATAGCATGTTTGAATTTGTCTACTCAGCATGCGGCGTGTCAGAGTGTGTGTGTCTGTGTGTGTGTGTGTGTGACAGTGTGGAGTCTGTGGAGGCAGGGCATGCGCGCAGGGGTTGCAGCAGCAGTACGGTGCCACCGGTGCCAAATTGCTTTTCCAGGCGCGTCAGGCAGGGACCAGTACGGGACGGTGTGGCCCCCTGGTTCCCCCACTCAATGGAGGCTCCTGGCCCCCGGGTCACTAACTCAATCATCAGATCAGGAGTAATAATTATTAATACCCCATGAGCGTTAAAAGCACGCAGGTGATTTATCAAAAATGTCGATTACATTTTGTGCAGGGTGACAACTTTTGAAGCTGAACACGTCCCCGGGGAGCGGGCCTAACTGGAGCACGAGAACACTTTCAGAGGATGGAGCCATGTTGGTTTCTGCTAAATGAAAAGACCTGAATAGCACCAGGAAGGAGATTATTAATACGATTCTTCAAAAATAAAAACATCTTTCACTTTCATCCCTGCTGGTAAATAAGAATATAATTTTGATCACCTGAATTTTGGAGTGAGAGACAAAATTCATGGCCTGTTTAATAACCTACAGAACAACGGGGGCAAAATTCCACTTTTGGGCCCCTGCAGATCTCCTCTACCTACTAGAGTACCTTATGGCCTCGAAAAACCCATAAAACTGGACACATTCCAGCCTCGACAAAGCCAAGTCTTAATTTGGCGTCATGCTGTATTTACTGAAAATCACATTTGTAATGATCAAGGTTTCTCTTGAGCAAATGTCTTTTCGCAAGCAGACACCAAAAAAAGTGTTGTTGGATAAAAAAGTGGTGCACTGTCTGATTTGTTAGAACTGCTAGTTTTCAAAAGGCTCCATCAGAGGCAGAAGAGGAGATTAACAGAGACAGAAAACTGGGAAAATTAATAAATATTTTATTCTGATTTATTACACAAACTCCAAACTGAATAGTTATTATAAGCTCCTTTTGCCACAGCTTGTCCCTAAAATCTACTTTGCCCTTAACGCTGAAGCAGAGCTTGTCTGTGACTGCCTGTCTGTTTCCATGGTCGGCTCTCACACAGTATTGAATGCTCAGTGTTGATCTTGGGTTGATGTATTAATTAAATGTGGATGAATATGATGTTAATAGGTCGATGTTTGTCAGGCAGAGATTTGCCCGCACAAACCTTAACATCATTTAGGAATATTTGCAATGTGAACACAATAAAAAGGTCAGATAATTAATGTCTTCTGATTTTTCCTTTTGGACATTGCATAAGACAGGGTCAACGCATAAAAGACCTGACGTAGCACTGAAGTTGTGGCCTACAAACTGTCCCATGGTAAACCTGAGGCGTTTGGGTTTGTTGGTGTGGCCTTCTTTGCCCGGTCGTTCATCAAGGCTCGACAAAATCAACAACAACAACAACAACAGGTACAGGAGGTGGAGGCTGAGGTTATTATCAGTCTTATTAAAAGGATGTGAATCTGTCAGCTGCTTCCACCGTGTCTGTCTGGACTCTGTTTATGATGTGTGTGTGTGTGTGAGTGTGTGTGCGTGTGTGTGTGTGTGTGTAGGTTGGGTATACTGTAGGTAAGCTGAGCCGAAGAGACGCTGACTGTGTTGAATCTCAGCAGCAGCAGCAGCTCCAGACGCCAGAGACATGCTGCACCTCTCTCTACCTCCCTCTCTCTCTCTGCATCCTCCTCACTGCTCCACTTGTTTTGTTTCTCAGATCGGATGCAGCTCGGATGGACTCTGCCCTGATTTATGGAAAGAAAAGCCCACAGTGTAGTCATGGTGATCTCTCTCTCTCTCTCTGTTCCTCTCTCTCACTCACTCATACACACACACCTTACCACACAAACACACACATACAACATGCCTGTTCCTTCATTTAACAGCAAACCATCTCAATATGTGTGTTCTATAAGCACACACACTCTATCTGACTCTCAGTGAGGTGATGGCTGTCACACTGCTCGACGTTTCCTCTGAGTCAGCAAATACAGGAAGAGGAGGAGAGTGATGGAGAGGCTAAAGGAGAGAGGGAAAGAGAGACCGAGAGACCGAGAGAAGGAGAGGAGAGGAGAGATATTGTGAGAAAATTAAAATTTAATCTGAGGTGAGAGTGTATTTCCACCTAAAAAAGGATTTAATAACTCTGCAGTCTAATTTGCTGTAAAAGTTGGTAAACACAACACAGATAAACAATCAATCTGACTGATGATAGCATGGGAGGAGGAAATGTTAGTGTCTTGTGTTGTTATGGCAAGGTGCTTCATGTGAACTACTGGACTGAGGGCTGTGAATAACTGCCCAGTGAATCTGTATGAACATGAATATGCACTGGAATGTAATCAGAGGGTTTTACGTGCATGAGAAAAAGAGCTGAACAGCAGTGACAGTATGTGTGACAAGAGGTTTAACATCTGTACTGATTAATGAGCTATGTATGTTTGAAATTACAATTTGCAGGAAATAATTGAGGAATGGAATTGAATTATTTTATTTGAAAAATCACAAAGAATTGTACCTAAAGTGAACCTGTATAACCGCTATTTCCCTCATCCTATGGCTCAAAGCAACACCTGCACACTTAGAATAAAACTATCGAGGTGCCGGTTTGAAACTCAGCTTATCCGACAGCCTACAAGTAAAATAAAGTATTTTAAAATCACTGATATTTGTTTGTAGTTCAATTATTTTTAGGTTTTATACCAAGATTACACAAAGCTGGAAACACATGCTTAGATGTACACAAACGTGCAGCTGCAACAGCTGCAGCGCAGTGCAGGACACAGACTTTCCCTTATTGACGTCTGACCACCTACCGGCAACACAAACACACACACCGACCCGCGCTCAAACACCGTCAGTCACACACTCATCCACAGTGAGTTATGATATGTGTCTGATGAGAGCCGCCACCCACCGGGCCTGACGGCGGTGTCACATCAGCACCAACGCGGGGTGGCATCTGTCTGAACGCGCGCTGCTCTCACCCTGAGAGGAAGAGGAGAGACCACTTAATGCACCTTAGAGTGCGTGCAAGAGCGCGTGCACACTCAGTGGACATTGAAGCTATCATGCAAAGCTGCCCCATGGACACACTCAGAACATACAGTGAGTGAGAAAGAGTTTAAAACGTCTACCTCTTTGTTCGGTGGTGGCGGGAGGAGGCAGAGAGCAGGCCGGCTTCACCCATCCATCCATCACAGCCTGATGCTAAACACGGAGGCCCGTTGACAGGCGGCCGAAGCCGGGGCAGCAGAACTGAGGAGGAGAGAGGATGTGTCCGCCTGCACCGATGCCTCTCATACACACAAACAAATATGAACTCTGGGCTGTGATGCTCACGGACATTAGAGCAGCGTTTCCCCCCCAAAATCCTGCACTTCCGATCGGGTCAGTCTGGTACAAACGAACTGCAATTTAAGTTCCATCATCAGCTCTTACAGCAGAGAACGAAATATACAGCCGAGCGCAAGAGAGTAAAACTTATAAGATGTAATTTCGCACTCAACGGTATTTAATGCTGTCGGCCTAACAGCATTAAATTAACAATAATAATAATAATAATAATAATAATAATAATAATAATAATAATAATAATAATAACAATAATAGTAATAATGCCATCTCTGAATGCATTATGATTTTTGACACTCGACAGACTACAGACTATCACAGCTATTATATTATATTTTCTTTTTCGCTTTTAAATGGAATTTATTAGGAGAATCTTTTACAATTTAATTACACTTTTATATCAGGGTACTATATTTTTTCTAAATACACCGTTAAAAATATTTGTGAAATGAAAATTACACTAGAATAACTTCGACAAACTTGTATATATTTTTTTCCAATTATTATGAACTTAATAATTTTGATTGTGTATTACAATAAAAATGTACACTATAAATTTTAATCGGCGGACATTTTTATAACTTGCGAGGAAACTCTCATGGCCTAAAATAAGAAACAAATCTCTCCCACATTTATGACGCTCTTACATAAACCCAAAGCTTCAATAATTTAGAAGCAGGAAGCCTTTTTGTCGTTGTCGTTGTTTTTCTTTTCTTAATATTATTTTTATTTTTTTCAAAATAGACATTTACTTTAACAATGACGGCAGCAGCAGTCTGACAGATTTGGGACAGAACTTTTTATTAAACATTATGAAAACAAGATTCTCAACAACGTTCCACTTTTGTATGTTTTTCACTTGTTGACACGTTAGGACACGTTCATTGAATAAATATAGAAATTATATGTACAGATATACATTAACAGCACTGTGCAGAAGTTTACTTTCCTTTTTATTTAGGTTAATCGTCTCACTAATTATGATTTTTCGGCTTTACTTGTTTTGGAAAAATTAATTAAATTTATGGTTATAAACCTCCCAAGAAATCTGAAGAAAAAAAGAAAGTTACTGAGGAGAAATTGTCAGTGGCTGATTTTTTGCGGGATAAATTTAGATGCGTTGCATTTGGGGAGTAATAAAAATTATTAATCTCACATTTTTTTTTGCATGTTCTAGTTGTTTTTCTGTGGCATCCTGATGTTAATGTAAGAACTTCAGTCTCTCTTCCTGCAAGTTTTCGCAGTCCAACAGGTAGGCTAAGCATCGGACACTTCTGCACAATATTGCACATATATCTAGGCAGCAGAAAACACACAAACCAGGGATTTCTTCTTCACAGAAAAATGCATCGAGTTACTCCGAGAACAGTGAGCTCTACCAGCAGGCAAAGTCTCCGCTTTTCAAACAATCAAGCATCCTCCTATTAGACACAAGATCTTATTAAGACACCGGGCTGCAGAATAAAGCGCAGGCCCTAGAAAATTTCGTCTACAAATATCAAAGTAAAAAACAAAAACAAAACAAAAAAAAAGACCCATTAAACTAAGTCATTTTAATCATCAGGTTGGTGCATAGAGTTTTAGCAGCGAATGCAGTCCTTGTCCGTTTTATGAATGAGGCTCTGACCCCATTAAATTTACATCCAAGTTTTTAGAGAGTAACAGATCAAAGGTCCTATTAGTAGAAAACAAAACGTTTGTCCAGTTTGATCTCTTCTTAGTGCAGTATAGGCTTGCCTTTGACATTACACATATTCAGTAAGAGGAGGATACCATAGACGATTTGCATGCTGTAACATACAAACATTTGTATTAAGACATTTCAAATAATCCAAGCAACAAAAGCAGTTTTCTTTAAAAAGAGAAAAGGTAAAATAACACAGTTAACTGTTGTTCTCTACACATTATGTACAGGTGGAAATAAATACAGTCTAAAATCTGGCTCAGTTAATCTCTTTTTGTCGTTTTTCTTTTCTTTTAAAACAATAGAAAAATTGATTGAAAATAGCAGTTAAAGACGCATCCATGTTTTGCAGTAGCAGATTGTTGCATTTTGTCCGCAGTTCTTGCACCTCTCCGGGGGGTTACGGGGGGGGGGGACATTTTGTTTCTTTTGCATACCCAGGCCTACTGATGGCAGAGGGGGAGGGAGGAGGAGAAGCGTTAGAGGAGGAGAGAACCATGGGCCATGCTTTTCATACATGTGGAGGGATTCTGGGAGATGACTGGGGGTTACCATACATGTCCTGCATGCAGGGTTGCAAATAGGGATGGGAAACTATAGACTTGCAATACTGAAGGGTCTCTTCTCTGCATCTCACAGACCGCCTCACTTTCACACAAACAGTCCGTTGAGCTTTCTGGAGCCAAAAGAGAGGCGGTGTATTGCTTTTTTTTCTGCTTCTATTTCAGTACAATCAGATTTTTAAAAGATATCATTCTTTCCCCCAGCGTTAAGACAAAAAAAATCATCTCTCTGAATTAAGACAGTCTTGTTAAATGTCAGATTGGTTCAGTAAGACTTCTGACCAGGTTCTGCTGCACCACACAAAAGTCTACAGGTTAAGTGATCCCATGTGCTCACCTGACAGGTTGTAGTGAGCTTACAGAAGTTTTTCCAAAACATCTTTAAGACTCAAAATGCGCATCTAATGCTTGTGTGTTTAGTTGTTGTGTTTTAAGTATTTTCTGTCGAGGGAATAACTGTAAACAAAATACAAATGCTGAAAAATATAAATTAATGTAACAATGATGTTTATGTGGGGGTGTTATTCAGAGTCTATGCTACAAATCATCAGTCTCTCACATGAAGAACTCAGTGTTGGCCTGTTTCCCGGACGGATCTCTCGTGTTCGCGGGTCCACCGGCATTGTAGGTCCGGCTGGCCAGCTTCTCGTACTTCTCCTTGTAAAGATCCCTCTCCTTGGCAAGGCGCGCCACGTCCTGCTTCAGTTGCTCCACTTGGCTCTGCAGGGTGCACTTCTCGGTCTCCAGCATGTGCCTCTGCTGCACGCGTTTGAAGCGACAGGACTGCGCGTAGCCGCGATTCTTCAGAGTGCGTCTCTTCTGCTTCAGGCGGATCACCTCCTCTTTGCTGAAGCCCCGCAGCTGCCGGTTCAGCTCCCGCACCGTCATGCTGACCAACTGCTCGTCCGAGAAGCGGTCCTCTAGGCGGGCGTGGTGGCCGTGGTGGTGGTGATGGTGGTGGTGATGGCCCTGGTGATGGTGGCCCGCCGAGGCCGTGGACAGGTCCTCCCCAACGTACTGCTGTCCGCGGAAGCCCTCGTAGGCCTGGTGGTGGTGGTGATGGTGGTGCGCGTTACCGATGAGGGCCTCCACCGCGTCCTCCGGGGTCAGATTGAGCGCCTCGGGGTTGATGTGGTGCTGATAACTGGGGATCCAGTACAGGTCCTCCAGCTGAGGCTTGCCCGCGTTGTTGTGATTGTTGTTGCCGCTGCTGTTGTTGCTGTTGCCGCTGCTGTTGACCCCGCTGGTGATGCTCTGATTCGGCTGCGCGCCCGGACTCGGGGCGCAGAAGCTTGGCGAGGAAGGCACGGAAGAGCAGGGTGTGCTGATCGGGGTGGAGGACAGAGAGCCTGACGGGAGGCGGTGGCAGTAGCGGTCGGCCTCTGGCGGCTCCTTCTTCACCTCAAACTTCATCAGGTCAAAGTCGTTGACGTATTCGATGGCCAGAGGGCTGTTGGGCAGCTCTGCGCTCATGGCGAGGTCGGTGGCCATTTCAGTCCATGCGACGACTCCTGCCCTCACAGCCAAACCGACGGCGGGCAGCCTTCTGGGATACAGATTGCGAAGAGGAATAAAAGCCTGTATGGTGTATATATAGACACACGCACACGCCCGGTGCGTGGGGCTGCTGCAGGGCCGGCGGGTGGGTGGAGAAACTTTTTAAGGCTGCTCGTCCCTAAGACAACTTCTATATATAGTGGCGTGAATATACGTATGCATGTAAATGAACTTGTACACCTGCCAGTTTGCGTCCGCTCGCTTCTCTTGTTGACAACTTATCCCAGGTCAAATGCACGCTTTAATACCAGGAGCCCTCAGGGCGGCTGAAACTCGAGCCCGGTGAATTTGGAGAAACCAACCTGTCTTGTCCTCGCTTCACCTCTGCAGCCCACTTGCCTTCTTGTGCTTTACCGTCCTCGGTTCTGCTGGATCAAGTAACACGACAAATATTCGACTCCTCCGCTCGGTGTGTTATGAATATTTTCCAAGCATCATTCTTCGTCTCCTGCTGTTTACAGTGTGGTCATAAAGTCCCATGTAGCGGGCTCTGATCACTGCAGCATGGCCCAGATTGAAAGTTTCTCACACAATCAGATAAGACAGTGTGTGGCAGTCACAGGACGCAGCGCAGGCGTGCGTGAACGCGTGCCAAAAAGTTCCGGGAATCCAAAATGGAATGGCACGTGCAGAAGTTTTCAAAGTTCACACATGCATCTGGGAGCTGAAGACGCAGGTAGTGCTCCTGCTTGGAGGGACGGGAGAGCCTGGTCCCTTGCTGCTGTAATCAGTCCAGATATTTTATTCAAGCAGCAGATTACTGACCGCTTCAGTCCTCGCGGTCCTGTCTCCCCTCACTGGGGCGCGCTGTTGACCTTACGAGTTGACTCAGTGTGTGCTATTATGCAAGAGGTGATAAATTCCAGTTGGTTTTCTCTCTATCGGCCCTCAAATTGTTTCTAAGAGCTTCACGGTGCAACCACGCAGTGTCACTGAGACGCTGGAAGGCAATCTGCTCTTATAAAGACAGAGTGGCCCTCGACCCTCCCACACAGAGGTGTGACGGGCCAATGGGAGGAGATCACAGCGGTGCATTTGCATTCTCCTATAGCAAAGCTTCCACTCTGACAGCGGCCGGCCGAGCAGAGCCGAGAAGAGCCGAGGAGAGCCGAGGAGAGCAGAGCGCGCAGGGAGAACAGGTGCAGCTGATCCCCCCCTCTAGTGACCGAGCAGATGCTACTGCACGGCGGAGCGCGGAGTAAGATGAGAGCTCCGGGAGTTTCTCCGAGGAAAAAATGTTTACTCGGAACAGAGAAACAGTTTTCACCGTCTCAAAACTGTGTGTCAGTTATGTAATGCGACATGTCAGCATGGGTTTACATATCACAGGAGAAGAAAGTGGGTGTGCAGGGCGTTAATTCGTGGTGGGCCATTTATCAATTTATCGCTTCAGGGAGTGAATATGTTTCAGACTCTTGGAGAACTTCTACTGACCGTATGCAACATGAAACC
>JAPZDZ010000021.1:3083497-3103363 GCA_029783805.1 Acanthurus tennentii
ATCCTGTGGCTTTCATGGCAAAAATGGTCCTACAACAAAACAGCAGCAGACAAGATGTCTGACAGTCAGCACTTATTTCTTAAGTAAAGCACATTTAGTCCTTTTAAGAAGCATTCTATTTTTTGACTGCCGTGATACAGTTTCCTCAGTTTTTCCACATAATTACTTCTCAGTGTAACTATTTTACTTGCCAAATGTGATGTGGAGTCCAACAAGTGCATGAAAACGAGCTGTCAGACCATGAGACAAGTTAAAAACAAACACATCTAACCACAATTTTATTCACTCATTTGGAAGTGAAGGTAGAACCAAATTCCTTTCTCTGTTGCTCTGTTTGTTAATAAAGGTGGCCAAGAGGCGGCGCATTACTACACAAATTAATATGTTCCCTTTGACTGTATTTACTGAAGTTTGGTGGTTGAAATGCTACTTATAAACAATGTAGACACTTGAGTGAAATAATTTTTTAAACAAATCCGGCCCTCTTTTTCAGTGGAGGTGCTGATTTATATTTTGAGCATCCCGAACATTAAATCTCCCTGGACACTTGAACCAGTGGGTGGTCTCTTACGGCTGCAGTCTGTGGTCTTTTCATGTTGTAGAGTTTGTTTTGTTTACACTCTGAGGTGCTCTAGGTTTGTTGTGCACTGTTTTTTTGTACCTTTAACCTTTGAGGTCTCAGTTAGCAGTTTGTCTGGTGCCTCTGCCTCCTCTGGGGAACTGGAGAGGGAGATGAAGGATGGCAGTGCCAGAGGACCTTTGGCTGGCGTCTCTGGGGCTGCCTGAGACCCCTGAGGGATGGTGACAGTCAGGCGCGACCTAAGAGAAAGAAAAACCCAAAAAACATGGCGTTAAGGGTTGCTAAGTTAGTAAACTAAAATAACATGACGATTCTTTTCAATTGCGAGAGACCCTCATACTTCTCTGCCCTTTTGGAGGGCTCCCTGGGTCGAGCTTTCTTTGCTGGGGTGTTGGAGGTGCTGCTGGTGCTTCGTTTGGCTCGTTGGCGGTGCTGCAGCTTACAACGGGTCCCCCGAGGGCAGGATCCCGTCTTAGAGAAATCTGGACACACCAGAGTGTGTTTCTTCTTACACTGGTGGTTGAAGAAGGAAATTAACAAGAAATTATCAAAAAAAAAAACATTTCACTTTTAACAGCTGACAGAGGATATTTAGGACAGCTCATACAGCCACACAGCTCTGCAATGTGTTGATTTAGTGCAGGCCTTCATGAGTCAAATGTTGTCTTTCGGGCAGGTTTCTTTAGGCATTTTTCTTTAATTGATACACGGACGAGAAACACTGGGAGAGTGAAATAGACTTTATGGCATGTCTTTACTGCCACTGCACTGTCATTGGATACCTGTGTCGGAAGTATTGTGATACCATGCGTGAGAGGCATGATCCATGATGGTGCAGGCATCAAGCCCATCTTATGGAAGTCACTCACTGCTCCTCATGACCCTACACACATACCCTGGCTTATGAGAAGCTATTAAATACATAATGTACTTTTTTCTCATCTCCCTCAAAGAGGTGAAAGTTTTCTTGGTGGTGTTGTGCTCCAATGAGTTTTCCACATGAAGTTGAGCACTTCGGTGACAGCACTTCAAGCAAGTAGGGTCAAGATACATCCTGACAATGTACTTGTTGTTTTGTTCTGTTATTCCATCCTTTATTTTTTTTAAAGTTAAAACTTCTGAGTGACTATTTGTCACCCTTTGCTTAATCCGCAAGTTGAGCAAGTGGGTCAGAGTTAGCGTCATTCTGGGAAGCATTGTGCCTGAGAGAGTGGGCTTTCACATGCATGTTTGCAACTGAGTGTGTATGACAGTGTAATACGGGTGTAAATTGGTGGCTTCATTCTCCACGAGATCCGATCCCTCCCACCTGTCAAATAAGCTAATTATATTCACTCTGGGGTGCAGGCTGCAAGGAGTGTGTGCCTGTGTGTGTGTGAAGGGGTTAGGAGTGCAGGACAGGGAAGCACACTGCTCCAGAAATAGAGTGTGTATTGGGGGACGTGTGTGTGTGTGGAGGGGAGAGGGATCTTGAGATCGATTTCCAGGACACATGGTCAACTTTCTCTGGAGCCCAGCAGCACTGACTGGCTGCCATCAGAGCCCCTCTCATTGCCCTCACACCCATGTTCCTGCACCCTTGGGTGCCAGGGCAGTCCGGGGTCAGCTCGCTGTCAAATGTGTCTCTGGATCATCTTATAGGGCTGCGGTTTTGACACCACATTTCGATCAACAAATCAGATCCGCTGCTGGTGTCAGTGATGTTCACCAGTTTATATTTAGTGTCTGACATCACTACTGAACCAGGTCCCAGTCAGGTCCTGATAGGACGGACAAACACACCAACATTTAACATTTACTGTTGTAATTGTGTTATCTGTTTTTTTATGTTGTGAATTCTGATGCAGGATTTTACAGCAGCAATTTTGTATTTATTTTCAAGATCAACATCTTAAATATTTGTTTTTCATTTTTCAATTCAGAGATCCTTAACATTTCATCATTGCAAGCTGCTGATTTGGTGTTTTTATTTTCAAATTCACTTTAACTAATGTGTGGATTTATTAAGATACATTTATTTTATCTCAAAAATATGATTTTCTGTTCAATAAATATGTTTGGTGACATCCTTTCAAAGATGGATGTGTAGCTGTGGGTAAAACAGTGAACTTGAATCAGATAATACGATAACTATATTAACTCCAAACATTCGGCCCAAAAGTGCTTGTTGTCCATGTGATTTAGAAAAGCCACAGGGTAAAACATGTTTCTTTGCTTATCTAAACACATTTGGAAATGCACTGTTTACCTCTAAAACTAGTGCTATGCAAAACTTAAAATGCTTACTCTAATGTAGCTGTGCCAAATGAAAAACACTGTAGTCTTGTCCAGATGCAAGTGTCACGGGACAACAGGAGTTAAAAAAGCTGAAGCACTTTCATTGTGTGACACAGAAAGTGAAGAAGAAATTGACTGTAAAAGCTCAGTCCACTCCCCACAGCTCCATACATCCTCATTTTCATAAAAAAGACAGAGAGAGAGAGAAAGAGACAGCAAGGTGGGAAATGGGAGGAAAAAGCTAAAGTGGACAGAACATCTTTATCCCACACCAAGTTAACAATTTTCCACTTGATTTAAGGAATGCTGGGATGTCTCTGGGGCCTATTAGAGAGCTCTCTGCTGGGCCAAAACCAGGAGGAGTCAGCACATTTACCAAGAGACTGAGAGAATGAGCAAAAGAAGCAAGAAAGAATGAGAGAGGGAGGGAGGGTAGGAGATGGGAAAGACAGTAAAATAAAAAAAAGATATTACATGCATTTACATCTTGGGCATTAAGCCGACACTCTTGTCTGGTGCAACTTATAGTGAGTGGAAGAGAACAATAAATGAGCTCAGGTTGCCTGGGTATTAACATGGAGAGGGTAATATTAAGAAAATGACAGTTCACACCGTCACTAGATCTCAGGTCGCACTCAGACCAACATTAGCACTGCATCAAAAACATGCAGACTCTTCATTCATTTTAATGAGAGCACTGTGATGAAGTGGGGATGGGACACAGATGTAACATCATCCGGGAATTTATGCTCAACTTTTGCTGCAATATGATGCAACTTTATTGCAGAACACGCTATATTGGCCAATCAAGTTTATGTTTACCTCACAATGCTCCTGAGAGAGAAGGGAATAAATCTGGTGACATCGTCTTAACCACTTCTTGGCGCTGTGAGCACGTAAAAGTTTGTAAGCTAGAAAGCATCATGCCAATTAAAAAGCGTTCTTTAAAATGGTTGACTTTTACTTGTCGAAATGTATGTGACATTGTGTCAAACTGCATTTTAATTTTGTCTGTTTCTGTATTTTTTGGAGGATCATACAAAAGACAAATCTCCAAAACAACAACAACAATAATAAAAAAAAACATAACAACAAAACAAACAAACAAAAACCCCTGCAATCATATGGCCCCTTCTTTTTTTGCATTGAAAATGAATGGAAACACATTTGCATTGCATCAGGCTGCATTCAGTTGTTTCTCACTGCCCTGAGCTCCTCCAGCAGGACTTCCTGGATTATAATTTGTCTTGCTGCACTTCCAAAGGGTTTGACGTCTTCAATGCACTGAATTTAATGGCAAGGATGTGTTGATTCAGGGGACCGATGCGATACAGAGACAAAGTCTAAGATCTTTTATGTGAACTTACGGAAAATGGGGGCAAAAACAAAAGTGTTGCATTTAATTTTTGTCCAGTGAATGAGACAGAGACTGACTGGTCTGTGGCGTCATGTCATCTGTTGAAAGTTTAACATCCAAAAAAGACTCTCAGCTCTTGAAAGTCTTTGCATCTGTACAGACATTTCCACAGCATTTTGAATTTGTGTCCTGTCATATACTTAGAAAGAAAATGTATTTGAAAACGTAGACGGCATTGTGAAGTGTTGTGCTGAGATGAGAAATGAGAAGGAGCTGCATGGAAGAGGTAAAATTACAAAATTAATAAAACTAAACAACCTTTCAGAAGGTCTTCTGTTACTGATTGATGCTGACATGGTTCTAAAATGATAGAACAGCCAAATAGCCACCAATAAGAACTGATGAGAGATGAATATAGTCAACCCTGTCAAATGGGAGTCAGCTGCAGATGTTCAAAGATGCATGACTGCCAACTGTCAGCTCAAAGTGGCAGGAACCTGAGAGAAAATGTAGGTGCCATATTTGGAGCGATAAAAACTGGAAATGATCAAAAAAGGCCTAAAGTGATGCTGTGGAGAAAAGAAACAATAGGGACAATAAAGGAGGCACAGAAAAATCGTGCAAGGTGGAGGATGAGTGGAAGACAAAGCCTGGATGAGGCAGGATGGTGGCAAGTCTGTAAGGAGGAGAAGGAGGAGGAGGATGGAGGCGAGAAGCAGACTTAACCCCTGAGCTGCTGGAGTGTCTGCTTGCCTGGCCCAGAGTGCCATCCTCAGCAGTTTTCCCATCTATAATTACTGCCTGCTATCCATCATAGAGCCACCAGAGCCTCGCAGCGCAGCGCTCCATAAACACACACACACCAACTCAGGCACAAACACACTCTCATACGCACAAACACAGGGGGAAAATCACAAACCTAAGCACTTCAGCTAATAGAATAAATATTAATATCCCTTTTGTTTTCTATATCCTCATTTCCCCATGCACTATTTAAATGAGCTCTGACAGTGTGAAAAAGCATCTGTTTCACACTTGACGCTCAAAAACAAGCAGAGAGAGAAGGAGAGAGGGCGAGAGGGGGAAACAAAGGGGGTAAAAAAAAAGAGGAGGGGGGAGGAGGGGAGGAGTGGCGGGTGTGTTTGAGGTGGATGTGGGGACAGAGTGCGGGGAGGAGGACTCGGGTGTCTTGAGTCATGTGTAGGTGGCTCTCTGTTACCCATCAGGCCTGCAATGTGTCACTCAGACACTACAGTTATGCCATTATGGACCACCACCCCCTGCAGCTGTTCCTGCCTGTGTGTCACTGTGCGTGCGTGTGTGTGTGTCTGTGTGTGTGCGTGTGTGTGTGCGTGCGTGTGTGCATGTGAGTGTGTGCGTGTGTAGGATTGGTTACCAAACTACTTGTTTACCTAAGCCTCAGTCTAACTCTAGGTGAACTGTATAATGCTTTACAATGTAATTATACTTTCAAATTAAGAACACAGCTTAGATAAAGAACTGTACAATCAATTAATGGCATTAGTGCAGTGCTAAATAAAGATCTAATGAGATCTTATATTAGGTCAGAAAAACACTGATAGTGTTTTAGAAGAGTCAAACCAATGAGATCTATTGTGTCAGTTATAGTGTCAAACCTGGTCCGAGCAAAGTTTAGATGATTGCTGTTTGGTAAAAAAGATGGTTGTACTTGAAATAGATTTAGAGGATATAGATCTTTCAATAAAGTTTCGTTTTTTAAGCTGTCTAGTTTGTTAACTTTTTTGTCGTTTTCTGTTTCTTTGAAAGCTGCTGTATAATATAAGTTATTATTACTATTATTATTATTAAATGTCATTAAAATGACTCCCCACAGAGAGAGATAGAGAGAGCAAAAAAAGAGTTGGTTAGCAAAGGAGGTAAAAGTACGCATTGCTTTTTCTTTGCAATAGTTTGGTTTAGCAGTGGAATTCTTGATCTGAAACTGCAGATGTGAGTCTAAATAGTGGGACCAGAGATTTCCCCGTCAGGTCTCTTATATAATGGGTTAAAATGCTGCTTTATTCAAAGACCACTGTCATGCACACATGCTCTGACAAAATATGTCAGACTTATATTTTTCACTATGACGAGACATTTATTTAATTACTTCTTGTATTGAGCATGGCCACTGCACTTTGATCCTTTCTTCTCTGGTAATTGCACATCTTTACCTATATAGCTAACACAGCCTACAAAAAGAGATGTATCTGTCAGGTTTAACAATATTCAGATTGATTAATCTGATATTCTGTTGACATCAGCCCTTTAGATGAGAAATTAAACCAGATAAAATATAAACTGGGTTATTTAAATAATCCAAACAATCAAGATCAGCTTTTCAAATTTCCTTGCACACTGTGGCTTTGTTGGTTTCTGATGGAACATCGGGTATTTACCAAAACAGTGAGCAATGAGTGGGCCTCAGCTGTAGTCAGTACTGGGATTTATCAGAAACATGTGATGTTAGGAAAAATAGTGAAAGAAGAAAAAAGAAAAGAAAGAATAGTGCAAAAGTACTGCAATGTCACTGTTAAATTGGCATTCTAAAACATCTAAATTTAAATCAAACCCCTAACCTTCTTGTTGTTTATTGTACATTAGTTGTTCAGGAATTTTTTTTTTTTTAGGGGAGGGGTTGCTCTGGTCATGTGGGAGGAAATTGACATTTATGTTTGATCAATCTGCTTTGGCTGGGTAAAAGAGTGCTCATACGGTAAAGTCATATCGAACCTCAAACACACATACATACACTTAATCACTGCCTCAGGGTGAGATTCTGTGTGTGTGTTTGTTACCTTCTCTCCATCAGGACAGTAGCCTTTGACAAAGTCTTCGCACACTTCAGCTTTGCGGGACACGTAGACATGACTGTAGGGACAATCGCTGTTGTTGCAGATTCCCTTCAGGAAGTAGGAACAAACCGGCATCTAGAGAGTCAGACAGATAGATAAGCCATCTCAACCTGAGGAATTTTTTTTCTTGTAACATGTCCATATGATCTTTAAATATGTAGCATATACACTAGGGGTGTAACGATCCATCGATTTCGATCGATCCATCGACTGGCTAAGCAACGATCCAATCAAATTGATGGAAACTCAAACCATCGATCAACATCTTCATCTTTGAGATAAGCCTTTATCTTGAAATTCCGACGGCATATCCGTTTCACAGTTTCCACCCAATTACGCCTCATTCTGAAGTTTCAAACAATGCAAGCAGCAAGCAGCCAAGATAAAGAGGATGACGAGATTTACTCCCCTCTTGGGAATAAGTCAGCTGTGTGACAATATTTTGTATTTCGCAGGATAGACGGGCCAACAGACAAAACACGTGCAATATGCAAGAAATGTCATTATGAGATAAAATACTCAGGAAACACGAAAAAATTGGCCAGGCACCTTAAAAAGAAACACGGTATTGACCTTCATGCTAGCGTTAGCATTGCCGTAGATACCGCTGCCTGCTCAACACCTCTGACCGACTTCTTTCCACAAAACAGAGTATTTACAGATATTTTGTTCTGTAGGATGTAAAAACATCAGAGTTTAATACCTCTTAATAACCACTGAGCACAGCACCTATGCAGAGTCTTGTAAATTCAAGGTGGTCAAACAAATGTGCGTATATTAGTTATGTTCATAAAGGTAATAAGTGACCTTCAATGTTAACTGATAACATAAAAAATGTGGCACCTAACAGTGAAATACAGCGCAGGTCTTTTTTCTTTTTGTTTTAAAAAAAGATTTTCATTTAAATGTCTGAAACGTTTCAGCAATAAAATTGTCAAAACATCAAAACTGCTTTGTATTTTTTCTTGCTTTAGGTGAAATGTAACTGATTGTGTTAAATGTGTACATAATATCGTCTTAAATAGATCGAAGGCCCCTGAATCAAATAGAATTGAAATCGAATTGTGGCAGACTTTGTGATATCAGCAAATATCGTACCCTTGTCCAAAGAATCGATATAGTATCGTATCATTATGAAACTGGTGATTTACACCCTCAGTATACACACATATGTAAAATGATCTGAAAATCAAGGAGACAAACTGCAGCCTTCAGTGGCCCTTTTGCCAGAGCACTGTTTTGCCACAAAATTTATATTGAAGCCTTTAAAGATGATTCGTGTCAAACGCTCACAGGATACGTTATATGGCTTGGGGGTTTTTGATGAAGAAAGTTGCACCAAACTAGCTTTAGTCATTGCACTGGTAGGCTGAAGTGCTACACAGCTTAGCTATTGCAAAGTGTCTCAACAGTGTTCAAAGTTTGTTTAGAGGGCTTACCATTGTGATGTGAACGTTGATAGGATTACAAAAAAGAAATTGTTGTGTTGGAGGATAAAGGACAAGCAAGTAATACTGAGATAATCAGTTAGAAGGAGCTGACAGCAAGAAGGTCCAGATGGATTACAAGGTTCATACTTTCAATGCAATAATTAAAATTAGTAAAATTTCCCTTAATATTTGCCTGCTTTAAGCAATTGGCTGCTGGGTTTTCCTGCACTCAGCTCACACTATGGGAAAAAAAGAATCATTCATCTGCTTTGTGTGGTGTTGACATGAATGGTGACCAGAGAGTCTGTATCTCTGTTTTATCTTTTCACTCAATGCACTTAAAAATGCAACCTTGTGAGTTTATTACATTATTATTACATTATTACATAGTATTAAATGTCACTGATGTCTACTTGTCTTTGAAAATGAGTTGACATTAACTATGTTCCATCATTATTAGGAAAGAAAAGATTGACAGATCATTATAAATTGACAAATTTTAAGACTCTGTCTATCAAAATGATGGACAACAAAGTTAAACACAACCTCTGCCACAGTCTCCCACATTATTGGCAAAATGTCCAAAAAGAAATTGAACTGATTTGAGGCATCTCTCTGACTCAACTGAACTTAGCACTAGTGATCGTTGGCACTCCTCCTAAAAATACATCAGACAATAAGTTCAGATCTTCATTAAGAAGGCTTTCTTCTGATGGCAAAAAAGAAAAAAAAACAAAAACCGTCCCTTGGTTTAAAGGGAAAGTTCACCAAAATTTACATTTCACCTATTTCCTACTCACCACTATGATATTGGAGGCTCTGGCAAACTACATGCAGGCTTACATGAAAGCGGCTCCTGTCTAAGAGGCTACAGTGGATATTTTTGGCTAAAAACACAGCGTTGACATCATCGTTTCAAGTTAAACTGGACTGCCAAGTCCCCTGGACACTATGGTGACACCACATGAGCAGTATGGAGGCATATTATGTTTTTCCTCTGTTGTTTTTTTTATAACAACAGAGGAAAAGCAGATGTTTACATTGTATTGGCATTGGGTGAAATTCTTTCTTTCCATGAGGCTTGAAAAGGATTAAGTGGATTGTAAACTGTCACCAGAGCCTCTATTGATTTGGTGAGTAAGAAAGGGTGAAATTTCGCTTTTGGGTGATCTCAATCCTCGAAGTTTTGAGCATTGTAAAGAAAGTTTAAGGTGGTTTATCTCATGGTCTTTATCAAGATCTTTTCCCCACCATTGGTAAAATAAGAAAGAAACAAATGTTATCAAAAAAAAAGGGGGGGGAGGGTGCTGGGTGCAGGGGTGATGAGAGCACAAGCTTATATGATATTATATGAGTTTGTCAACAGACATGTGGCTTTTAAAATCCCAACAGCACGTACAGTTCAGACATGTGCCGTGTGCCAAGCGATCTGTCACACCGAGCGGCTAAATTACCTTAATTGCAGTTGACAGCGGCGGAGTGAGAGCAAATGTGTGTCTTGACAGCATGTGCACAGGGTGTGTGTTTGTGTGCGTGTTTGTGCAGAGAGAGATCTACTGTTTGGTGTGCGTGGGCGAGCCTGGTGGAGGCCGCTCTAAATTTACTTCTAAGGGGTTTCGGTGGAGAAAGATGGGGGGGGGAGGTCAGAGAAGGCAGAGTGTGAGTGGGACTCCTCCTTGTTGGGATGGGATCAGTTCTACCTAATTAACTGCTACAGAAATATTTATCCAGGCTGCAGCTCGTCCAGCTCTCATGATGTGTTTATGTGCTCTGGATGTGTGCACAGACACAGTCAGTGGTGGAGGGAGGGGAGAGGAGGTGGGGGTGGTGGTCCCGGGTGAAGTAGGGCAATGCCAGGGGAGTAGGCCCAGGGGTGTCTTGTTACGAGGTATTTGTAGGGGTCTGTGCGTGTGTGTGCTTGTGGGGTGGTGGTGGTGGAGGGGCGTGCAAGACTCAGGATTCTGGCTCGCTTTGCTACACTAGTGTCCGGATCAGATTCAGAGGGCTGCAGGGTGTAGAACTCTAACCCTCCTGCCCCAACCCACCTCAACTCGACCCTACTTCTTCTTAGGACCCCCATGCAATCCCGTTAAGGGTTCCACGTGAAATAGGAGCAGGAGTATCCTGTGGAGGGATGGCCATGGGAGGGTGGGGGTGAGGAGGGACTGTTGGAGAGGTGGCATTACAAACAGACAGCTGGGCTCTCAGCACTTACAAGCAGCAGTGTGATGACCAACACAGGTGCAGGGCATTGTGTGTGTGTGTGTGTATGTGTATGAGTGTGTGTTTGGAGGGTGAGGCAGGGCACCTGTTGTAGGGTTGTTTGTCTCAAGAGAAAAAAAAGGGAAAATGCTTTCCCTTTTTAAGTGGCTGCACTTTCCCTTAGACGGGCAAGAGTGCTTACAAACACACACAAACACACACATCCTTATTGGCCAGCTGGAGATTTGGACCAAATATGGACACTGATTCCAGGTGACATGATGTGAAATGAGTTGAAAGAACAAATCAAGAATAACATGTCCTGATTGCAATGAATCTGGACACCCAGTTTGTTGAAAAAAACTTTCAGGGTCACTTTCCTGGAAGAGTGAGTGACAACAAAGTAAAATCTACATCAAGAAAAATTAACACAATTTATTTATTTTATTTTTTTTAATATTTCTTCAATGGGGGCAGATGCAGCATACAGAGAACTGTACAACAGTTGTCCAACCCAGTGCATTACAGCATTTATGGCTACTGCTGAATTTCAGCAATGCTCATCCTAGAAGGGACGGGAACTGATAACGACATGTTCTCTCTCTACATTGCATTATACACTGCAGTATGTAATTCCTCTTTTAATTTGGCTTACTTTCAAAATATTTGTCCTGCTTTATTAGAGTGAAACCAGTTCAAGGTATTTGGCTGTTGAGTGATTGGTTGGCTTAATTTTTTAGTTGTATGTTATTGACAGTTGCTTTTTTTTAAAAAAATTGAAAGAAAAATAATTAAAAACTAAAACTATAAGTTAGCAAAGTTACCAAGCTAACCTGATTAATCTTAATAATTTCAGTATCACAGCATCCTAGCATCAAAAGTAAGACAATGAGTCGTTATTAATGCCAGCAATATCATCTGATGACTTGATTTTTGTTTTGACTTTAGACTAAGACTAAAAATGGACATATCCCAGCAACGAACACTCATGCAGTAACACAAATTCACAAGAATAGAGGTTCAAAGGGACAAAAAAAGCAATACACACCCAGATTCATCTTGTCATCTATGGATAAAAACAGGTGATCATCAGTCCCAAATTCTAACCATAAGGCTGCTCATTTACCCATTGAGGTCAAGTCTTGCTCGCTTCTTCTTCTGTCATGGAAACAGGAGCCATGCCAAGAGGGCAAACACGATCCAAGATGACTGTACCCAATACTGTGTCATCTTATAGGTACACACTGTACCCAAGCCTAGCAACCCTTTGCAATTAAAACCCATGAAACACTATGTTGTCCAGCATTTAGGCCGCGTGCGGGTGCATGTGGGTCTCTTACCTTCTCCTTAGCCACCTTATGGGAAAATGGGCAGGTTCCATCTGCCTGCTTACACGTCCCTCGCAGAAACCTGCACATAAACAACAGAAACAAATCTGAAAACAAAGAAGCTAATAGGGCTGTTAAGTGGAAGAAGCTGCTGTTTCTCAGAGTGTTCCTCCCCATTGTAACCTGCCTTTGACGATATCTTCAATATACTTCAACAAAGAAACATAGGAGCCTCACATATAGTCTTACTGCAGATTTACAGAATGTCAAGCTTAATGATCAAATGTTTTGTGGTCATAGCTAACTCTCCTTTAAGCTTATCTCAGACTCAAAAATTTGCTTTGCTAAGTATTATTTCACTGTAATGTTTAACCTTTACTATGCAGAATGATATATGTGCAGAATTTGACACTAGAGGGTTGTTTTTTCAACCTTATGCTCACCAGAAATCTCACTTCAGCACATGCTTGGATGATAAGGGGAGAGAAAGATGGAAAATAACATGCAACAAAACCCCAAACCAGGGGACTTTGCAGTTTAAGGTCTATGTTGTCCTTTCAAGCTTCAAAATGCTCCACTTGCAAGTTACACTGAGCTTTAAAAGATACGCAAAAAAAGATGTTTACTTCCTGAACCTGTGCTACAATATCTGATGTGAGGCAACAAGGTATAGCAGGTGCAGAGTACACTCTTTGCAAAAGTACCAGCCCTTAAACTCTGTGTATGACAAACTCAGGTGTCCTTTTGTCTTGTTTGTTACCTGGTGCAGACGGCCACCTTGTCTGGGTCATGGATGTAAGGACAGCTGTTGCCACGGTTACACTTGCCGAAGCGGTTGTAGTACATGCAGTACTGCTTGAGCTGCTTCTTCTGTCGGGCGTTCCTGATTATGGCAAGGCTCCGCTGGACTGCACGACTTGTTTCAGGAAGCAACAACAAACAACAGGAAACAAAAAGTCAATAAAAAGCAGCCTGAGGAAACTGCAGAGGACAGATTATATATGATAAGAGTCACAACTCTCACACTGTGATGAGCTGCAGGTAAAATTATCCACCATGTGCTAATTGTAATTTTAAAAGGTGACATCGGCTTTTATAGCCCTCAGTTTACAGTGATGAAAGGCAGTTAATATAAGGGGGTAAAGACAGGAGATTCAAATGTAAGTCTTGGCTGGGTTTGATTTCATGGTGGAGCTGTGGCATGAAGACAGCAAGCAGGATGAGAAGAGATGAGGCTGGCTGTGTAAAGAGCTTACCTGGCTAAATGACGAGTACTGAAGGGTCGATTGAAAGCAGGAGTCGTGGATGAGACCTGGGCAGTACTGAATGACCTTCCTAAGAGGTGATAAAAGGGACACATAAGCAACTTAAATGTAGTTTAAAATAACCCTGTGTTCAATTTTCAGTTTGATATAATAAACGGTCTCTGCAGTTACTGCAATCCCTGATACATACTGGGAGATATTACTCATTTAAGTCCATCTACTGAAACTACAGGTGGAAGATTCAATGAAACTCAGATGTTTCAAATTTGTTTTTTTATTTTTTTTAATGTACATTTACTCATATTAAAAACAATCAAATTGTCATTACTTTAGTCACCCATACAAATTAACAAATAGTAAAAAAATTTCAGTGTAAATTGAATAAGGTATTGGAATGTTGCTGGCTCACCATAATGTGCTTGCTGGTGTTTGCTGTATCACATGACTGTTGGTAAGAGTTACTGAAGCATTTATTAGGCTGCTTGGAAGTGTTGATCATGTGTTTTTGACAGTTGCACTTGAGGACAGCAAAGGTGTCAGTGCAGACTAAATTATAAAGTCAGTGTAGATCAAGTATTTCAAGAAAAATCAAGCATTCACAGTTTAACTAACACTGAGCTGCAGCTTCAAGAATTTTTCACCATTAGATGTGTCACAGTCTATCGGATTTGTCAAAAAAATACAATATCTAGTAGCAATTTGTTCAAGTCCTACAATGGATTACTTCTCACTGATAAATGCTGTAAAATATTACTTCAAAATTGCAATCACTTCACTTTGGATGACGATGACTGCACAAATATTGGACAGGAGGCTTAAAAGACTTTATTTTGATTTATTCATCTTATTTCAATGTATTAGTGTCCAATATTCAGATGGTGCTTTTTACTTATCTACAAAATTACTTGAAAAAAATAGAACTGTGATTAATCGTGCAACATGTGGATAATCTAAAGCTGTCTGAGTGTGAGTTTGTGTAGTCAGATGCAATAACAACCTGATACATGCCTGATTATTATTTATACTGTGGTGGTTTGACACATTGGTGCCGGAGTCTAACGTGACATCCAGCTCTGATGATAACTATGTACTCAATGCACTCCAGAAATGCTAGAGGGAAGGTGCATGTATGTGTGTGTGTTTAAGGGTGTGAGGTTATCAGGGGCCATGAAGGGAGGAGAAGAGGGGAAGGGAGGAGAAGAGGGGAAGGAGGAGAGGAGGTTGAGGTTACAGGTGGCTGTTGATCTAATTCAGACCTCTAATTTGGGAACTTTTTTGACTGTTAAGACTCCCACTAAGTGTTTGCTCTGGGATGGTTGAAGCAGAATAGAATGATAGGCCATTGGTGGTAGTAGGGGATTTTTTTTTCTAACTGTTTCTGGAAGAAGCAGGAATGTTTGTGTTGTGATGCTGGTCACGAGTTTAACAAAATGGAGCTCTCCAATTTCACCTGCAGGTCTAGTTGCTACAGAATGTGTATAAGCGAGGAGGAGGTAGAGGCAGATCCAGGCTTTAATCTGCACCGCCAAGTTATCCAGACCCTCCCCCTCGCTACTCTGACAGATGACGACTTTATTATTTCAGATGGCAAATCCAGCCAGCTCCTGTAAGTCTATTAGAGTGCATGTGGACGGAGCTGCAGCCACAAACATGAATAAACACTTCTTTATCACCCTGGGGTGCAGAAAGAGTCACTGCTCTGTACTTGCAATCTATGTTCTCAATAAGGCAAACTTCAGCACATTATTTGTACCGACTGAAATGTGTCCATGGCACAGACCACTGAACAGGATTAAGTTTCAGATTTAAGTATTCATGTCTGGTTAGATTCTTCTTCTTTGATTAGACAGATCATACATTTAACATTACAATTTTGGAAATTTAATACAATTAAGCTGCCTGCGTGTAGAAAACATTTTAATGGTTCTGTTTTTTGTTAAATAAAATAAAGGTTATTAATTTCTAAAATGCCCCCCAAAAAAAACAAGTTCTGGTGTCAAAAGAGCGTTTTTAGATTATCTTTGACAAAATGAAAGTGGTGAATTTTTCTGAAGTGATTCTGCAGCTTTAGTGTTGTTTAGAAAGCTCAGCATCAGAATCAATCCAACTTGACAGCTGCGTTTTATTTGGTGTGAAAAAATCTTGAAAAAAAAAGAATGAAAACCATAGACTGAATTTTTATAATCATTATCTTGAATAATGATTATAAAAAAATCTATCTTTCTTGCTGCAGTGAAACACATTTGAGCCTGAGCCACAGCTGAGGGTGCACTTTCTCACACTGTGGTCACAACCAGCACTGGTCTACTACATAATATTATTATATCATAATATAATTCAGTCTTTCTCCATTGTTTAGAGAAGTGCATAACATCTAGGGCATCTTTGTCCTGATTACTAATAAATATATTTACAGATTAAGTCAGTTTTGTGATAACTGTCTTCAATCTGGTAAGACCTAGATGTAATGTAAGATGAAAGAACGAGAGAGAAAATCTAAAAGTCAACCGTCAAACTGCACATAATCTACAGAGTATGTTGTCAGGGTTACATTACAGTGGCTCTACCTGTTCGGTTGATTGACATGCTGGATGCCATTGTACGGGACAGCTTATTGGCTGACACACGGTACAAGGAACCTCCAATCCAGCACATGCTGCTTCCTCTCCAGCGCTGAGTGGATGATGGGTGTCTGTCGTGCGGAGCTCGCAGACGGCTTTGAAGGAAAGTCCTAAAAAGAAGAGTGACAAGAAAGGAAAAAAAAGACACAAACAGATGACACAAGAATTAAGAAAATATCTTTGGAATACACTGAAATGAACTTTACACATATTCCTTCAAGAATAATTCAATTTTATTTAAACTTGATAATTTCATAATTATCAATTTTACAAGCTCAATTTATATAATGTGTGAAATTATGAGTCATTTTCTGAGCTAGAATGTTATTATCTGCTCATCCTTTTCTCTGGTCTGCCCCTCTTTTGCCTATCTTCTTTTAAGCTCCTCCACTATATCTCCCCTCCTCACTTTATGTTTCCCATCCTCAAGTCTCCCCTCCTCCCTCCCTCCCATGTCACAGCACTCTGTTAAATTGCTCCTCTAATGGAAAGGACGGCAGTGTGGAAATGGAGAGAATTGAAAAGAGGAGAGGAGGAAATCAATGAGATAATAGGCAGGGCAGGGGGCCAGGGCAGTGAGGTTGGCCCCTACACCGAAGCATAGAGACCACACACACACACACACACATACACACACACACACACCCACACCCACACACACAGGGTATCACAACACACTCCGGTTACAGTATGTACAGTGCACACAATCACAGGCCTCTAAACACACATGCCCACAATTCAGAAGTCACTCAGGAGACTCGCGTGTGCGCGTGGCTGATGTACCTGTGAGCCTGCAGTGTGTATGGGGATGCTGGGTGGTGGTGAGGTGGTGCAGGGGTTATGGCGATAAATTGCGCTGTCCTGTCACTTCTATTTGGGGCGGATTGGGGCTGGTGTACAGGGTGCCGCTGGAGGTAATTTGCTGCCGTATTTCAGATGGGTTGGAAATGGGTTTAGAGCGAGAGTTCATGCCTCCCATTACAGAGAAAAGAGAGGGTTACCCCGAATGCATGCGGCACACAAAACAACTGACATGGATGCTTAACACGCTGCAGCTGTGCAGAGAGCTCCTGCACTGCTGCAAATAGGAAAAAACAGAGCAAATACCAGCCATGAGCTGCGCTCATGTACATGGTCTACCTGACTGCGTGCCATAACTCAGCTTCACAGACAGTCAGTATCACCGATACAAGATCAGTAGCTGCCCTACACAGGGCAACTGCAGCCAGGGGAGCTGTAATGGAGGCTAATGTTGGAGCGTTGACTGCCACCCAGGGAGGCTTAAACAAGGACCAGGCGGCCTAGGGAGCCACAATGGAGGTTAATGGGGATATGACATGAACGGTTAACACAGACAGCAGTTAACCCTGACACAGGGCTGCAAACAGGGGGTGACCGTGGGTGTAAGACCCAGTCTGTTAGGATGTTTTCTCACTGGGTTTGTATGATTGTCTTCCAACCTCAAAGGCTTACATTTGTGTTCACTATGTTCTAGTCTGAGGTGTACTTGCACTGAAGTGCATCAAAATATAGTTCCTGAAATTTCTGGAGTATATAATATAGATATACATAAAGACAAATTTATATGTAACAAGCTGATAATAAGATTCTTTCCATTTTTGCCATGGACTTAGCTTCTGTAATGCTGTGAATTTCCACATTATGAAACTGATGAATGCTTATCTTGTCTAACAGGTAAATCTAGTGTTTTTTTGTAGCCTTGCACTTCAAAAATGCTGACTGATTAATCCCAGTGATGGGATGTGTATCTTACATTTTGACCTTCAGTGCTATCCTTCTGCAATTCAAAGGCCTTCTGATGACCTTACAATGATACTAGAATTAAAGGCTATTCATTGCTGTGACAAGAACAAGCTCACAACAACCAGTCACATTTACTCATATGATCACCAAGCAAGCAAAATGCCATTAAACACAAATAAAACAAACAGATTTCAGCAGGCTTCCTCACAGACTCCAGTTAAATTTTTCTACTACTTATGCCAATGTGCATTGACCCAAACAAAACATCTGAACTACGAGGTTACAAAACCCTCAAGTTGCCCTGATGGCCCACCGCTGTTTAATCCAATGTCTTGCCTTTGAAAATTCAAAATGAAACACTGAAATTCTACAAGACTTAGAAGAAAACAACCATATGTAATTTTCAAAACAAAAACCATGCAAGTCTGGGAGTGTGCAGACAGACAAGTATGTGCTAGCCTATGTGCCACTAAACCATCAAAACACCTCATGTATTTGTCACAGTTTTAGACAAAGTAAATGGAATCAGAACGGCTATGGAAGGACATGTGCAGCAACAAAATAACTTTATTCTCAGTTAATAAACCAGTAATTTAAAAAAAAAAATTCTCTTGTTTTCTTGACAACAAAGTAAGGTTGTAAATAATACTCTAATCATGGACAAGAATTATTTTTCCTTTTAGGGGATAGGTGTTTGAAAAGGGTGTTCATATTTCAAAATTGTATGTCGACCTGAAAATAGATTCAGCATTAGTGTCGGAGAACAGTAAACATGTAGAAACATGCACAGATTTTAGCCAACCATTAACATATCTGTTTCTTTTCTTCTTTAATCAACGAGTGCTGGAACCCTTATTTGTGTAGAAATTTAGACACGTGCAACAGCACATACAGCCATGTGAATGATATTCACCCTGAGGCCTAATGAGAACAGCATCTACAGGGGCAGATTATCTTTGCAATGAGGTAATCTGCCTGCAATGATAGAGGAGCAGAAGTAGGAAGAACAAAAAGCAAACAGTGTGAGGGATGTAAAAAACAAACCATCAACACAGTCATAACATCATTTTAAAAGTTACAGGTGTGTTTCTCTCTGCGTCCAGGTCCTTTTTGGCCTGTGCTCAGTGATTGTTCTGCTGATCATTTAAGTTATTTTCAGAGGAAACCTTTTCAACATTGAACATTTTCCAGATATAGTACACCCCTGCTCTGCTTTGTGCTACTTCACAATCAGAGTTTTAATTAAACAGAAATGGTGCTGGTTATGGTGTCCCGAAAGGTCTCAATGCCTTGACAAATAGGATAAATCTCCACCTCACTCAGAAAGCACCCAGCTAAACATCTTTTTTAAACATCTATTTTCTTCATATAACAGGAAAATACACCTTCTGAATTTTAGTTTCTTTAACTAAATTAAGTTTAATTGCACTGTTGTCTGGGAGTGTGCAGACGGCTTTGTCGAGCTTGGCTGGACTAGGACTTGAGGCCATGACCAGACCAGGCCTGCAATTTTTAAAGTTAGAAATCTGTAGCACATGCAGGGCGGCATTTCAGAGAAGTGATTTTTTATTAGTTTCCATAATGAGTTTCAGCCACTGCAGAAAAAAAAAGAAACTTAAACAATGAAAATGTACAGAGTTGTTTAAGAATGTTCTACTGATTTGGCTCTCTAATTCAAAGAATTGAAAAAATAACAACATCAGTGAGGTCAAACCCAACAGATCTAAGATAAGGGGCATAGTTAAGATTCACTAACCCTTTAATACAACAGTGCATAACACCTAAAAATAACAGCTTTAAATCATTACTTCAACCTTAGAGTCTGGAGTGTTTAAGTACAGAGCAACAAGCAACGTTGTCCAAATATGTTTTAAATGTCTTAATCCTTTACTTTTATTCTATTTTTAGCGGACAAAAAGGTAACATTGAAAAGAAAAATATTACCTAATGGCAGTGCTTCTCAATTGTTTTCTGTTAAGCACCCCCTAGGAAGAAGAAAACATTTTGCGCCCCCTACCCTCTGCCTCGACTATAAATAGTATAATTTGTCTATAAAATTGTTACAAGTACACCTCTGCATAACATTGCATCCTCCAATTTCAGTCTGGGAGGCAGACACCCTCTCCACATTTAAGAGTAGGCTTAAAACCTTCCTTTTTGATAAAGCTT
>JAPZDZ010000021.1:3122640-3146228 GCA_029783805.1 Acanthurus tennentii
AAAATCCAAATTGATTGTTGTCTCCATATGAGGAATCACTTTCATTCATTGTGCTTTTTCATAGTTGTTCTGTAGTTCAAATTATTTAGTCTTTTTTGTTTTGGAGATTTGATTGATTTTGTGTTTTATAGATTTATGTTTTTAAGGGCTTCCCTGGAAAATAAGATGCTTAACCTAATTTTACTTAAATTACTGTCTATTCATCAAACAGTCTTTGCCAAGCGATCATATCATTCTGATACTTAATTCACTCCTATATTCAGAATTATGCTATCTTGCTGTTTTTGTTCCTTACTTCCTTTACAAAAACAGCCTTCTGTCTGACGATGCCTTATATATGACAGTATTTGACGACAGCATTAGGATAAGAAAGTGGCCTTCTTGTGTAACTGTAAAGGTTTGCTTGTCCAATGATGTATATATATAGTCACAGTTGAGAGTATAGATTTACACATGCTCCTTGGCAATGATTCTGATATTTGACCTTTGAGTCTCAATGTAATTAAGAGGGCCTGCTGGAATAACTACAGAACTTGTGTCTGAAGGCTCACTCTGGCCCCAGGCCATGGTCAGCTCAGTAAGGCTGGTGGTGGGGGTTGGGGCAGGGACTTCTCTTCACATGGCACTGCAATCACCAGGATGAAAAGTAAAGGTTCAGAGGCTAAAGGTCAGGAAGGAGAAATGAGGACAACGGCGTGATGAGAGACAGTCAAGTTTTGTCGACCTGGGTGCTAATTTGGTAAGGGCAGAGGGCCAAAGAGGCTTCCACTCCACCCTTTCTGATCTTTTAGAGGACCAGCAGGTGCTCTGAAGACGAAAGGCTCCAAATAAACAAACTGCCCCTCCAACTGCTTTTCACTTTTTTCTTCCTCATGGACTGCCTTCCAGTAAGTGGTTCATTTCTGCTCACACGAAACGTTCCTTTCTTTTGATTAAGTAGTGGAGCTTTTGTGTAATAAATTAGATTTGTTTTTTGTTTTTTTTCATGTTTACATGTGTGTCCTTAGCTTTTTCTATTTTCTTCCACAAAATCTTCACCAACCAATTTCCCTTCTCATTCTGTGGTGGCATTCTGGGTGCAGCTGCCAGGGCTGTAATTGGTCCCTTTGGGCTGTAGGAGAGCTGGCAGCAGCCCGCTAAATTGCTGATCACAACCAGGAGGAGCGGGCATCTGCTCAGAGCGGACACTGCTGCTGCACCGCTGGCCTGAATGCTCACAAACTCATACAGAGAAGCATATGTACCAATAAAGGTCCTTCAATGTCACAACAGATGTGAGATCACACTTACAACACTGAAGTCACAGCTGGACAACATTTTTGTGTTGTCATTTGTAAGTTTTTGAAATTGATTACTGATCATTGTATCATGGATAACTGAAGCGAAAATGCAGAGAATATTTGATGCTTGATGCATTAAGTCATATCATGAATGACAGCACTGAAAGACTGCTAAAATAACAAAAAATATATGCAATTTTGTAGTTTTCCTAAATTTATCTGTTCTTCTCTGCTATTCTTGATGTACCTAGTTGACCAGCCAGACTCTTTCCTGATGTTTCACCAATAATTCACCAAACTAAATATATTCTAGCATAGTTAAAAAAATAATAATAAGACAGTTTTTAGAACTACAATGTTTTCCTCTACAATTCTAAATCAATTCACAAAAGGCAAAAAACATCTTTGCACATTTTTACAAAGTTATCTCCAAAGAACTAAAATCAGTATGAGCACAGCAGCACACAGACTTTGCACAACATGCATTTACGTGAGTGATTTATCTTCAAAGTAGAATAGTGTTTGGATGCATTTTGGATGTAATAATATTTTAAACTTTACATAAAGAAAGCAATATATTATCCAAGTACTTTGTGCACCATCAATAAGAAACCAGCTAACCAACTCACAGTGCGACAATTCAGAAAACTACTAGCCAACTCTGGTTAGATAAGGAAAATAACTCAGTCCACAGAATATTTCAACTGAAAACACCTTAACCCATACACTGATCTAAGTAACAAGAAAACAACAAGAAATCAGGCTGAAAATAACACACTTCTCAATTGAGAATCAAGGTTTTTGGGTCAAAAATTAAATTTTCATTGAACTGAAACACCAAGATTCTGGATTAAAGATCCTACAGTGACAACTTAATGTTCAAAAAAGTCATACTGACAAGAAAAATGGCCAAATTGCCAAGCTAACTTGCTTTGTCATTGATACACTTAAGATGTTATCTCAAGTGTCTTCTGTTAAAATAATTTCACACAAGTCGCTCCAAACTGGACTTTTATATGCACAAACTCATTTAAGCAAGAATGTGCTGAAAGACAAACTTCTGCGTGAAAGTGATAAATGGGGAAATAGCAGTATGGTAATCCTCATGAAAATAGACCAGGGGTCACGAACATTATCTACACAAGCCAAACTGTGAGAGAGTAGACATGCAGCACATGTACAAGTATCACATGCACAGATGCATACATACATACATGCAGGCATTGGATGGGCTGCTGTAAACAGGAGGTGTTAGCATGAGGCAGCGATCTAATGTTTCTGTGCAAGAACAGGAGACAGAAACAGGATGGAAGTATGTGACCTGACCTTTACTTTAATCTTGGTATCATAGTATTAGAATATGCTTACCTTACCAGCCTTACAAGAAGAGTTCTTTCTAAGATGGGAAGCTAAATACTTCTTGTGCGCTTATTTATTTATTTTTATTTTTATTTTATTTTACTTATTTAGTTGTGCTTTTTAATATATTTTAGGTCCACAGACTTGCCCTCATGTTAATTTGTTTATGATCCAAAAAAAAAAAATCTGTTTCTGTGCCATTTCTGTCAATGGCAAGTGCCTCAGTGGGACATTCGTCAGCTTTATGTTATGTTCGAAGATGGGCGGGCTGAATCATTGAACCACTTAAAAGTTCTATATGAAACATAATATGTTTCATGCAAGAAAGTGCTGTATACAGGCCAAATTAACACTGTGTACTTTGTGTATGGGCATGATGAAACAAGACAAAAAAAAAAAAAACATCAGTCAAGTATTAATGTTATTGGACAAGGTGATCAGTGATATCAGTTTTTGTTTCTACAGTGTCACGTATTTAACAGCTAAGGCCTCCCTGAAAGCCAGAACACAAATTCACCACACACATATGTTGTGCACACAAAGACACAAACAGAGAAGCCTCCCGGACAGGAGACAAATTAACCACTTCCCACAGAGCAATTCACAAGGGAGCAGAGGACAGTAAACGGTAAATGATCAATATCGCTTTCTTCTAGAGCGCCTACACAACATTAGCCCCACACTTAGATGTGTGCCCTTAACAGAAGTGCATGTGAAAACACATAAACATGCATAAAACATGTCTGCTGGAAAAAACTATATCAACTCTAAACATAATATTTTAGGCCCAAAAGAGGACAGACATGTGTTCCTGTGTGACTGAAGAAGTAGTTCTTGTCTTAGACAACTAGCTTTCTATCCCCACCTCTCTTTTTTTACTCCTCTTTAACTCTGAAGCTACAATGACAGGAGACAAACTAGCTATTTCCCCCAGAGCAACTCACCGGGGACAGCAGAAAATGAACTGCCCCGGATCAATACTGTACTCTGTCTCACAGTCACTCTTTGCTCTCCTCCACAGATATACAGCTAAGTGTTCCCCCTTGAAAAAAAAAAACATTCTGAGTCCGAATTTCAGAAAGAGTGTGTTTGCGTGAATATACTTGCTAATTGTCCATTTAGTGTGTTCGTATGCAATTGTTTCAGACCACCAAGTGAGAATCTTGAACACTGATAAAGAGGCAGGTATACTGGCTACTCATGTATGTTTATATTCATGATGCAGCCTTGCTATTTGTCAAACTCTGGTTAAGGTCAGCCTGCTTACATGCACCTTTAGTACAATGTTCTCAATATCCATCCTTCCATGAATAAACCAACTAACCTGGAGCAACGTGCTATCAAATGAGATCCACCCAAAGAAGTCCAGCAGTAAAAATTTGCTGCAGCCACCAGCTCTGGAGTCGTTTCTGGGCTCCGTTCCCTGGTTTGCGGTGTGTAACCTAAAATGCCTTTTTTTTATTTACTTTTATCACTATAGTGTAACTTATATACACTATAGTGTAGGTGAAATGTTTATATGCTTAATGTAAAGTTAAATTGTGTGACTCATGTATAAAGATAATGGATTAAATATACAAATATGCTAAGTTGAGAGTTGGGTTTTAAAGTAGTAGTAAAGTAGTTAAATGTACCACTTTCAATAACAGATTATATATGAATTGAGCTCATTTGTCAGTGAAGAATTAAAATGAAAATCAAAAAAAATCAGTGGCTGAAACATTACTGCTAGAAACAGAATCCACAGAATGGCAGAAACACATCAGTTCTAATTGCTGGCAAAATTTCCACATTTACATTTCCTTGAAATAATGTTCTTTGGTTATCATCTTTCAAAAATTAATAAAGTTAAGTGTCACACTGAAAAAAGCTGACAGAGTTGCCAATCCTTTTAAATGCCATCACAAAAGCTGGGAATATGTGCATGTGTATGTAAATAAAACTCAGTCTGAGTTTGAATCTTAGTGATAGATTTTTGTAACTGATGTGAACAGGGGCAGGAGTTCACCAGTTGGTAAGGTTGCTAAGCCAACAGTAAACATGTGCAGAGCCCCCTCTGCAGCTCACTGGCAGGAATGCTGCAGTATGGCTGTCCAGGGCACAGGCACATACAATCAGGTCCATAACTATTTGGACAGTTTTTTAATGATTTTGTCTCTTTACACCATTCAAACTGATTTGAATTGCAGTATGTTTTGAATCACAGGCTGTTTCTTTCCATAACCACACCCAATTCTTCCCAGCACTCTGGTACAAGTTAACCTTGGTTTCATCTGTCCAGAGAATCTTTTTCTGATCTGGACAGGGTTTTTCAGATAATTTCTAGTAATAATCCAGTGAATATCCACTTCGGATCTCTTCTGTTATCTTACAGGCATTTTGGTGTTGGTGAGCTCTCCAGTGCTTTTCTTCTTTTTAACGTATGCAACAAAATTTTGTTTGGCCAGTTTTAAAGTTTCAGCTATCTGTTGGGTGGGTTATTTATTTTTTTTGTCTTTTTTTCAGCCTAATCATGGCCTCCTCCTCCTTCACTCCTTCACTGCATGCTGAGAGCTTCAAGGGCCAGCTACCAAACGCAAATTCAACATTTGGAATCAAATCCAGACACTTAATCTGCCTATTTTGTCATGGAATAACAAGGGAACAGGCCGTACCTGGCCATTAGACAACCTATCAGTCAACTGTCCAATTTCTTATAAGCCTCTGAAAAAGGAGGGGTTTTTTTTAACGACTTATAATTATTCATTATTTTTGTTAAACCCCTTAAAAAGCTGAAAGACTATACTTAAATCAAATCTTGACTGCCCCTTTTCCACTGTGGCAGTGTCAAGTGGAAAAAAATTAAATAAAAATTTCTGTCACTGCCAAAATACTTATGGACCCAACCTCATGCGTACATATGCAGATGTTTGCTTAAGTGTGTCTCATTCTCAGAATCTGGCTGTACACCCTGACCCACTCACAGGTGAGTATAAATAGTACTGACCCCTGATTCTGGGTTTTCCTGCCAAGTCTCTGATGGCCCCAAAGATGACGTGATAGAATTGAGACCAGTGGATTTCTCTGACCAGCCAGTGCTGCTGCCTGCCACAGGCTTCTGATGTCCAGTGTGGGATTACAGTACAACAGTATCACTGCCTTTAGACTTTAACCACTGCCAGGCTTTTAATTAGCAACAGACAAACCAACATAAGGACTTTACTTTGTTATATATACTAATGTTAGTTCTTCCTTTTTTTCTGCTGTGTAATGCCGAAACAATTTATTTGTTCTTTTAATATCTGGAATTTAAAAACTTGCTTCTCAACCAGTCTGCAGCATCAAATCACAGAGGTGATACTACCTCTTCATAAACACAAGAAAAGAAGAGGGGGAAAAGAAAGATATAGAAAACTGTGTTTGCTGATATAGCTATGTTCACAGTATGTCCTTTAAATCTATATTTACAATTTCCAAATTATGAGGGGATGCTATTTCACCAATTAATATATATAAATGTGTTTGAGATTTTGAGTGTTGGACAAAAAACATTAAAATAAAAAAAAAAAAACCTTTAACATCGAGATTCTTGGAAAATTATGAAGGGCTTTACATCATATAGACAAAACAGTTCCAAAATAGAAAAGTACAGATTACAATAACATACTAAACATAAATCCGTAATCACTGTTTCTGCATTTTCTATTTTCACTTATTTATATTACAATCAGAGCCCAAAGTTTGAACTGTACATCTATCCTTGCTAACCCACCTTCTTTGCCAACCCTGGAGGACAACAACACACAGCTTTCAGTGCTGGAGTTGCCATACCAAAATGGTTACACCTCTATTGCCACGAATGCCAACTACTTTAATGCCAAGTCACTGTCAGTTACATGGGTTCTACTGTAAATCATACAAGCTGTTTCAACTGAGAGAGCAATAAAAGTATGCCACTTACTGCTTCGTTCATGGTCCTATGATGGATAAATAGAGATAAACACAAACATTCTTCCCTCAACCACACACACAGTTGAGGACTCAATTGCTCTTCTGTTGAGAGCAAATCTCACTAATTAAATAGGTTAAGCATTAATTATTAAACCAGAGAGAGAGAGAGAGAGAGAGAGAGTGAGAGGGACTCTTGACGAGTTTGGTACTGAGGGAGCATATGAAGAGGGTGATGAAGAGGGTGATGGAGGGGGTGCAGCGTTCTTAAGGGCTATAAAACAATCCACACCCAGCGGAGCTAATCAATACAGCCCTGCTGGAATTAGCAGTTATCTTAAAACCCTTTAACAAGAGCGTGCTGACTGACAAACACAAACAATCATCAATTATTAAATACCGAAACACAACTGAGAACTGAGGCCCAATAGAAGAGAGTGGGAGGTTTGGGAGGAAGGGAAGTTGTGTGACAATGAGGAACAGAAAGAAACAGGTAAATGTAAATAGAGAAAGGACCGATTGACTTAATTTAACTAGGATGCTGTTTCCTGCTTTTCTGAGCCTTTTGTTGTTTCAAACGTATCAAAAGTATCTTTGGGTTTTAGAATCTTGTCTGGTGAAAAACCAAGCAAACTGATGCCATCACCACTGGTTTAAGGACATTTCTATGGGTGTTTTTTTTTACTACTTTCTAATGTTTTAGAGACCAAGTAAATAATCAATTGAGAAAATACTGGCAGATTAAGTAATATTCAAAGTAACTGTTGTTGCTGCCCTAACTTTAAACAATTGTTGTGTCTCAGCAAGCAAGATCAGCTAAATCACATTCATTTTGATGCAAACCTGATTCCAAACTCTGGAAGATTGCAAAGATTTGCCAAAATCTTTTGTTCCCAACAATGACGATGCCATTTTTATGGTTAAAACTGAGGGACAAAACTTTAATTTCCACATGGGAGGGAAAAAGTGGTAAAGAATGTAGGGGGTGAATGGTTACTAAGAAAGGAGAGCAGGTACTTAGATGGAAGAAAAAGGAGTTGTAAGGACTGGTGGGGATATAGCAGAGGGTCACTGAATAACTGAACAAGACCAGAATAGACTTGGGGGGGTTCGGATGTCCAGGCCGGCATGACTCAAATGGAAAGTTGGTATAGCTGGGAAAAAAAAAAGAAAAAAAAAACCCTCAAGAGGACAGGGGGTCAGTTTTCTCCTCAGCTTGGGGGCCTTGACCCGGCGTTCACCTCTGGGATTTAGATGAGAGTCTGTCCAAGCAGGTGAAATGGGGAGGGTATAAAATGAAAAGGGAACACTGAGATGGAGACAGCAAGAAAGACAGAAAGACAGAGCTAAAAAAGACAGGAGCCGTACAATATTCACTAACATTACAGGAATATGGGTCCTGGCCCCTACTTGGCTCAATCAACCAACTGAGACTTGCAGCCAAGACATTAATTAGGAGAATATGTTAAATCCCAGTGGACAGGGAGGAAGCAGAGAAATAAAGTGAGGGTGCAGGTGAGCAATCAAAGAAGGTGAGTGCAAACAGAAGACCAGAAAGAAGATCAGTATAAAGAAGAAAAGGACAAAAAGTACTGAAAATGGCTTGCGTACTGTGGTTGTACTTGTTTGTGGCCAGGGTGACTGCTTAGATGATGTTAGACCAACATGCATCTAATTCCTAGATATTACTGACCCCTTTGAAGCTCTGATCCCACAATTTGGTTGACACAGTAGGAGGATCACACTCGCAGCTTTAGCAGAGAAAGTATAGCAGGGTAATGTATTTATATTGTATCATGATGACTTACATTTTGACTAGCTGAGAGAAATAAGCTTTAAAGGCTATCTGCTTGGCTGCCCTAGGTGCAAAGCTAATTATTTTTAAATAGCTGTTGGAAAATAAATTTTAAAGTATTAGTACATCCCACAATGATAAACATATTAACATTGAAACAGGAAAGGGAACTTTATTCCACCAGACTTAATTTAAACAAGTAAAAAATTTCTGCAGGATCAAGTGACTTATGGTTTGATTGGAGTTCTTTGGCATTTCAGTTGACAGAAACCTTTCAATAAAAAAAATTTAAAAAAGATTTCATGGAAGAACATGTGCAATACTTATTGACTTTGCAAGATTTCTGTAAGAGTCTGTTGTCGTCTTTTCTTAAGTTGCGTCAAACCCATTATTTCAATAATAAACTTTAAAAGAAGAAAAGTCTATTTCACTGGTTGTTGTGATAAGTATAAACTAAATTTGTAACAGTTTTCTTAACTGTGTTGCTCATTCATTGGCTCACAAGGTGTTCCACTAAGGTGCATCTGAGTCACATGCAACACCTTGTAGTAAATTTCAGTATCAACTCTTCTTAACCCTTGGAATCCACAAGAAGACCCTGAAGTCATAACTGTCTCCCTTTGCTCTAATCAACCCCCCCATCCAAGAAAAAAAAAAGTATACCGTCCTGGCTCTGCCATGTGTCCATGCTTTTGTGTGTGTGTGCGTGTGTGTGTGTGTGTGTGTGTGTGTGTGTGTGTGTGTGTGTGTGTGTGTGTGTGTGTGTGTGTGTGTGTGTGTGGTGGTGGTGGTGTTGGGTGGAAGCATAATTAACATGCCTCGCACTCCTCAGACTGTTTGCTCATCTTCCCACCTAAACGGCAAATCCCCAATGATTATTATGGTAACATGTCAGTGTGTGCAGACATATGGAGGAGAGTTGGGACAGATAGGGTTACTATCATAGAGGCAGGGGTACATAGGGGTGAAGAGTTGGGCAGCCACACTAGCATGCACTCCAGCTGACAGAAGGTAAAGATTTATGGAGTAGCTCCAAACAACCTCTGACTTTCCCCTCCCTATTACGAGAACAGACATTCTTTATGTAACACAACAACTCCGAAACAACTGGCTCACATTGATTTATATACTTACAAGTTTGATTTTACTTAATAACTGTTGGGTTAAGTCTATTTTAAAATTAAAGGCATATCATAAATACAACTGTTCAGGGACCATTTCAGTGATTTTGCAGCGATCCCCACTCATACACTCTGCTCTTAAAGTACTAGGTAGCCGAAGTGACACAGTCCAGCAACTGCAGGGAATCTGGATGCTGCCATAGGTTGCTACACCCATTGTTAAAATGATTTTAGTGTTACCGAAGAAAATAACCCAAATGTCACCAATCAAATAGTAAACTATACTAAT
Source organism: Acanthurus tennentii (assembly GCA_029783805.1). Classification (NCBI taxonomy): domain Eukaryota; kingdom Metazoa; phylum Chordata; class Actinopteri; order Acanthuriformes; family Acanthuridae; genus Acanthurus; species Acanthurus tennentii. The sequence continues at coordinate 3,132,412 of JAPZDZ010000021.1, forward strand.
TAACTATCTCCACTATCAATGAGAGGTAAACACACTATCACTATCCAACACTACCTTCGAGTGGTTTATAAGAAAGGCTTATCCTAAATAAAATCCCAGTTGTTGAAAGGGAACAGGCCTGAATTGCTGATTGAACACTTCTTTACTCCTGTCTACTTCATACTGTTATTATAGGAGGTAAATGAAAAAAAAAATCTATTTACATAAGAATCAAGATTTTTACTGTATTAATTCATATAAGTTATTAATTGTCAAAGTTAAACTGTGGTGTTGATAGAACAAAAAGGCAGAAATCAACTGCTGGGACAATGCAGCACCCTGAAAATATACAACAGCCACGTGCTACAGTCATCCAGCAACTCAACATTTTTATCTGTAAGAAAAGCAGCAGCAAAATTCAATGTAGTGAAGTTAGAAGCAAAGAGTATTAACTGCCATTAACTCTTATGAGTCTATCAAAGCACATTTAAGCCCCTTAACGGGTAATTTTAAGGGGATGATTCACAAACCTTTATGCTTGCCGGCAAAACAAGGTACAATAGAAGGCACATCTAATTTAGCAACTTTACATGCTAACACCAACTTAACAACACTTAACTGTATAACAAAGTGAGAAGAAATATGATTTTAAAAAAATTGCATCTGTGCTGCTACTTAAATATTAACATTAGAATTAAAAATAGAATTACCTTAAAAAAAAATGTTTGTAATGACTTTAAGAGATTGTATTTTTTAAGAAATAACTTTAAAACACTGATATGGGAACAACATCACCAACCCCAGCCAAGCTATTTACCAATAAATGACACCAGCATTGCCTGCCATGTGTTCTCAAATAATTAGTAGGGCTCTGCCTGCCTCCTGTCAGGTTTCAGATTTATTCACATAGTGTGGCACATGGGCCACTCCTGTGGATACCAAGAAAACATTTACCTCCTTAACTGGGAAGGAGTCACAGCCATCGCGGGCTTAAGTTTCTGGACTCAATAGTATTGATTACAAATTTCAACACATGCTGCTCAGCCCCCATTGCAGATACATAGGATAAAAGCACCCCCTCATGACAGCAAACAGCACTCTGAGCTCATCATGGAGTTCAGTCAAAAAACACTAAAGCCTGTTTTTAACACCTAGAGCATGTGATAAAACTGTTAATTATTATGGAAAAATGCAAAACCTAATGAGAATTTTGAAACTCTTCCAATAAAAGTTATCAAGGCAGGTTCAGCAAAGTGTTAACAAAACAGTAACAAGTGTAAGTCTTAGTGTGTGCTCAAGGCCAACAAGATCCATTTGCATGTTGCTCTCAAATGAGTCAAAACTTAATTATGGCCAGTTGACAGTTTGATGAGAGTCTGTGAAAGGAGGAGGGGTCTTACAACATTGATAGGGAGGAGTTACTCATGTGGACATACTGTAGGTACAGCAGTCTGGTCACTGAAGTGCACAGTTTCCTGGGTCTTGAGAGGTTAATCAAAATGCCAAATGTTACTCTGCACCGCGGCAGAAAGCTATACTGAGCCTATCCTGCACAAGACCATCTTACCAGAGAAACTAAATCATTCATGCAACCGAATAGCCATACTGACTATAAATAGGCAAGATAAATGCATGCAATGGTTCAAGCTATTTTTTTTTCCTTGTGAATGCTAACACTTACACGGACAACATCCTTGAGACATGTTTGCAATGGCCAAGAGCAGCTTCTGCCTAAATCATTATGACAATGCAAAAACTCTTATTGTGCGATTTGTTTGCATGTGTGTGGGCACACATGTTTTGCAGGGCACGTGTGTGTAAGAGACAAATGGTGACAGATATAAAAAGAAAGGAAGAGAAAAAGACAGAGTCACAAGAGCCACAGAGACAGACAGAAAGAGAAGACAGAGGTCCACCTGTTTGACACAGAGAGCCTGAGAAAGTGAAGAGGAATGAGCAGAATGCCAGTATGTGTGTGTGTGTGTTTGTGTGCGTGTGTGTGGTGTATGCATAATGTTGGGGTCCAAGGGGTGCTAATATATGGATGTGTGTTTGTTCCTGTGCATGCATGTATCTGTGTGTGTATGTGCGTGTGTGTGTGTGTGTGTGCGTGTGCGTGTGCGTGCGTGTGTGTGTGTGTGTGTTGTCCACTTGATAATACTGAGGGTGCACTGGGGAATGGCATTCGGAGAACGGTATGTAGAGAAGCAGCTGATGGGACAATCATACACATCAACACACCTCACACAAAATCATTTGACCAATAAAAAGTTCTGAGAAAGCCAACTCATACATTAGATATAGAGTGACGCTTCTAGTATGCACATAGCAACACCAACTATTTGCTGTGGATGTCCAAACAAACAAACAGGGAGTTAAGGTCCTCTATAGGCTGCCTGTGTTAATGTTTGTGTGTGTGTGTGTGTGTGCTGTGTGTATATGTTGGGGCGGTAACTCGGTAAGAGTGGAGAGCAGGACAAGTGTCTGCGGTGTGAAGGAAAAGTGGGAGAAACTGGAGCAAGTGTGAACCAGAGAGTGATGCAAATAAACAAACAAAAATAAACAAACGTGTGTCCTGCCAAGCTAAAGTTAAAAAAGGACAAGCTAGGCTACACTGTGAAGTCATAAGACAAACTTGTTGGGAGGCACATTTACCAAAAGGTTACTGAAATAATTGTCAAAAATGTTTTGTCTTTAGACTTAAAATATGATATTTTCCTACTTCCTGGAAAAATAACATGAAGGGTTTTCACATACATACAATTAGCTGAGGTGAAGGACATTGAAGCATATAAATAATATTTTTTTTAGCAGAACTGACTATACCATAAGAATCTGTTCATCAAGACTGAGGTGATCAAGATGAGACAAAGAGAACATCAACATAACTAAGTAAGAATGAATTTGGTGTCATGACAGTTAAGTTCTAAGTACACAAATTGGTTTGCACAGACAGCAGTGCAAAAACAAGATTCCTCTGTGCATTTGCCATGGACTTCCTGTTGAAACGAGTGGCACATAGATCAAAAAGCTGCTTGTTATCTAATCGGTAAAATTATTTTGAAACTAAAAGTCTCAAAATAGAAACTAAAAGTCTCAAAATAGATCAGTTTAAATACATTATTAACCAATCAAACATGTCTTGGGGTAGGAATAAGCCACAGTCCTGTCAGAAATGTATGTAGTAAACCATCAGATGGCTTTTATCTAAGAATTATTTAGAACATGTATAGTAAACCTCTGCTGTAAAAAGGCTGACAAACACCTGCAGTCCTTTCATTATTATTAATTCTAGTCTTGGCATTTTTTAAATAAATTTCATCAAAAGCTACTCCAGTGTTTGCAAAAATTCAAGCTCAACAAATGCAGGCCACGATAGGGTGCAGTGCAATATTTGAGACACATCACTAAGCATGTCTCAACTTTTCCAACCTCAGAAGACAGTGTGTAAATTTCTGTTTGCAGAGTTTATGTGAACTGTTGCTGGAAATACAGCAGTGCCATGTTCTGATAAAACCTGCTACAACCAGCAGTGATGCTGACAAACAAGTAAGTTTGGAAAGGTGTTAAGACAACTGTCTGATGCTGCTGGTGTGTTTATTTTTGGCATTACACATCACTTCTGTATCAGTAACATCTTCATGAATTTTAAGCCACATCAAACCGGGGATGAGACATCTCTAGAAAGCAACAATTTGTTTATCATCAAATTTGACAGCTGTAGTGCCATCCATGCTACAAAGTAATCTATCCTTAAAGTGCACTTGAACATATTTGATTATTCAAAATCAATAGCACTCACCATTACCAAAAAAGACTTACATTGACACATGAACAAAGAAGAGTGTTATAAAAACTGCTGAGCTACTTCCTGGTTCAACTCTGATCAACTTAACAGTTCAGGTGTATTTTTTTTTCAAACAATGGATGATAACAACAGATATTTCCATTTTAATTGCAACAGCATTTCTTATTATAAATATTATTATTTGAATAATTTAATACATGTTAACATTTAATACATGCTAATACTGTTAAACATTACATCAAGGGAATACACATTATTTTATAATTATATTATTATATACATTACTATGGGACAAACCTCAAGTGTATACTAGACTGTCCTTACTAGGGTTCATTTTCAGCAGTAAGTTTAATCAGGTGTAGTTTTGCATTTAGGTTGTTAGTCCTTAACCGATCCTTGCAGGGTTGTGTGGATCACCGCTGATCCCTTCAAAGTTACAAATTATAAGTTTACTGAGGTGAACAACCCACAACACGTAAACTTGTAATTTGCTTCTGTTAAATTGTAGAATGTATTTTTGTAATTGTATTTTCATTGTTTTCTGATATTTTATGGACAGAAAGATTATTGATAAAGTTAGCAGAATAATACAAATACTTATTATTTGCAGTTTGGTGTTACAATTTTTTTATTATTAGATCTGCTGATGCTACGTTTACATTAGCTCTTTAAATTTTACTTTTTAGGAAGTGATTTAGAAATTCTGACAACTTCTCAAAACATTAAGTTCACATCCAGAATTAGATTATAACTAAAAATGCCTGCAATCTGCAAAACGAGCAGAGACAGCTAGACTGAGTGAACACTGGATGAGAGATGGTGAGGGAGGAAAGAAACCGGAGTGAGATAGAGACCTTAAACACCCCAGAAGCCTGTCACATTGGGCTTTAAGCCGCACAGCTCAGCACTCTTCCTCTCTGTGTTCTGTCCATTCCTGACATTTATCTGCTTTATTAGATTATCTGGGCTACATCGTCTTTGGGCACATGCAAGCACACACGCACATATATATGTATACATTCACACAAACACATCTTTCGATTCATTCCATCCCTTCAGCTGCTTACTTAGGTTTATGCCCTCTTTAAATTAAACCACAGATAACCAACCACAAACACCCGCTCTCTAACACAGAGAGGAGAGGCTAAAGCTGGCTATTGAGGAGGAAATTAAGACACATTGTTTGTGAGAGTATTATCATGCATGTGTGAGTGGTCATAAGGTTGGGTTTTAACGGGCTCATCTATAGGGACTCTGCTTCCTATCATTAGTAATTCAATTTGCTCTTTATTAGCAGCTCTTATCGGAGGCACAGACGGCTAAGCGAAGGTTCCCTCACTCCATCTTCCTCTGCATTCACCCCTGCTCCACCTTTTCCATGTCTCTGATTCTGAATCCCCATCTTTAATTAGAGCTGCATGTGTTCCTGCTGTAAGGCTATTCAAGTTCTTTAACTGACATAAAATGAATGAAGAAATGATGAAGAGGAAGGGAAGGGGAAAAGAATGCGGGAGGTGTGAGAAAGGACACATAAAGTTAAAGAATCAGAAAAAGAGAAGCAGACTGATAGACGCAGAGCCATAGGAACAATAAAGCCTAATGTTAATAGTGATGGCTTTTCTAATGTCTTCTGACTCCATTGAGTACGGGAGATTACACCAAGATGGGCATGAGGCGTGTAAGGTACACGCAGAATGACCGGAGGGTTGGAGGGGCAAGAGGAGGGAGGGACGGGGAGAGAGAGCGAGGGAGGGGGCTGTAAAAACAATGATTGCTTTCCATCAGGTTAGGCCTATATTCTACAGTTCGTTAAAACAATCCAATTTGCAAAAGGATAATTATGCATTAGCTCCTTTTTATCTACTGGAGGGAGAGCGGTGCCAGGCCTTGATAGCAGTGGCGCTGCCTGCCTCCACCTCTGCAAATTACCCGCTATCGGCACTTGTTCGCCATCACGGCTGAATTGGGCAATCAATTAACCTCCCCCCTCCTCCTCTTATAGTCTGCCTATAAGCCTCCACAGTGACAGCCAGCAACACAAAGCTTCTACAAGGACTACATGGATGTGTGCTGCTGCCCTCTACTGGAGAGAGCTGATACAGCTCCTATCAGATCCACAACTGAAGGGTCAATTACTTAAAAGATTTTCCCCAATTCCATACCACATAAATATATACATACAGACCATTGCGCTTTACATGTGGTGCCTGTGCCACCAGCGTGGTTAATGCACTTTTACAACCCTGCAGTACAGCTGGTTAAGTTCTGGTTAGTTACCCAATGTGAAATTTTCCCAGCTACAGATCATCCGATTGCTCAAACACTAAATCTGAGCTTGTCGAGTGCTGGAATTTATTCTAGGTGACTGCTAAATTCTCTCTCCTCCTCTTGTGCGTGTTGTTTATTCCAGTCTTAATTTCCGAAGAGATCAGCAAATATATGTTTGTATAAAACTTTTTTTTTTTTCTATTTTGTGTGTAAGTAGGTCTTGCACAGCTGTCTAGAGCATTATTTTAATAAACGTCAATGATCTTCCATCAGATGGTCATCTCACAACTAACTCTACCAGGGAGAATCTGTTTAATGAACTTATACTTGATAATTTAAGAAAAAAAGTTTTCCCCTATTTGTTATTGATACTCTGTTGTTTCTTACAGCTTCCCAAGTACTTTCTCAAATCATGGACCTTCTCCAAGCCTTTAAACTCTGTATGTACTTTAAACCTTGTTTAGGACAGATTATCTCAGAAACATGACTTGAACCTTCTGTCTTTGACAATGTCATACAAATTGGTATTACATTGTTTTCAGAGCTGATGGTAAAGAACATGTGGCTGGGGTAGCTTTTTAAGAATCTAGAAATTTGATGTTTTTGTTTTATTTTTGCTGTCAATTCAAGGGCATTTTTTAATTCTGGCCCTAAACATTAAGACTGCAAATAACTCAGTTACATTTATTGCTATCTACTGCCTACCTCGATCTGTCATTACTGAAACTGTGCCTAACTTAACTAAAGTGTTTAATTTTAACAAATCTGAAATTATTTTCATTGATGACCAAAACTAGGATTGCTATTGAAATGAATCAGAAATTTCAAGCTAGCTGGCAACTCTTGAAGCTTACTACAATTTATTAACAGCCATCCAGAGTCAACCCATCTAAGTTTAACAGTGACATAGGTAGTTACTAACAACTAACTAACAAGACTCACAAGTTCACAGCAGTAAGTGTATTTAAAAATGGCATGAGTGACCGCTGTGATTTCAGTTGTGTGAGAAACACAAAAGAACTCTGATCAAACACGTCTAAACACTTCTCAGAGCAGACCTTTAACAGGACCTGGCAGGACTAAACTATGACTGACTTCTACTGATTTCTGCTGTTGTTAATGCTGTTGCCTTTTGTCAGCAACAGCTTTCATTGGTTGCAAACAAAGACACTCATATCAAAAAGTTCAGCACTATAAAAAGACACAATCCCTGGTCCCTGCAGAGGAAGACCAAAAGTACTGAAGACTGTCAGCGCTTCATAACTTTGAGGAGTAAAGTGGCAAATGCACTGCTTTTATAAAGAGCTTCTCGTTTTTCAACCACTCAAAGTGTTTTATGACACAAGTCAACATTCACCTGTTCATACACTAATGACAGAGGTTATCAGGAACACACACACACAGTGATGGGAAAGCCATCTGGAGTCATTCAAAGTTCAGTATCTTGCTCTTCTAATGATTTTTGCTCAGATTAATGGAACGGCCCCTTTTAATGTACTTTATTCTGTTATGAATTTTGTTGTAATTATTACACTAGTGTGATAAATTACTGTTAATGTGATTGCACGTTGACATCTTGTTGTATAATTGCTCCTGCTATCTGGCCCTGTCGGGGAAAATTCTCACTTGCAAAGGAGGTTATAATCTCTTGTGACTTCCTTGTTTAATACAGAGTTATTAATAAATTAAGGAATGGATGAAGGAAAAAGAACTGAGGAACCAAGGGAGGAACCACAGAAACCGTTATCATGTTTAATTTCCTGGAGGCAAAACCAAATTAATGATAAAAGTATTACTCAAAGAACTTTTTTGTTTGACTCAAAGATCTCATGGCAGATGGCACATCAGCCACTAACTGTGAGTTTCAAAAATCCTGAGCTGACTTTGATTCTGAAAATACAGTGAAAATGGTGATGCTTACTTGTGAGGCAAGACAAAGACCAATCTCTCAGACAGCAAGACTTTGCCCTCTGCTAGTGGCTTTGAAGAAAGAGGGCATCAAGAATGATCGGTGAATCTGTCTTTTGTTTGTTTGTTTCTTAGACCCAAATGCTATGTCACACCAAGCAAATTACAAACACTGCAACAGAACACAAAACATAATGTCTTTGATTGAGAACACACAGTAACAGAGGACAGCTTCACTTTGATTGGGTGTGCTGTAGCTGCTGTTGGTCTAACAGCATGGTTACTGACAGCCCAGTGTGCGAGTGAAAGAAAAAGAGGGCATATTAAAAACATGTATCTAATAACAACAGGATTTCAGCATTTCTGTAACTGGCAGGATTAAATATATTACCTCCTAATTGACCACCTAAAGTGATTCTCCATGTATGAGCACTGGGTTGACAGCCTGTTAGACATTAGTCATGGCAAACTCATGACTGAAAAACTGAATAGAATCAATGTTTTTTAGGATTTTGACCAAAACAATACTTGACAATAATCTTGTACTTTGTAGTGTATGTTCCTTACTTGTCCTTGAGAAGGTAGGGGAGAGCCTCCTTAATTTGTGTCTACCAAAGGACACAAGCTCCCTGGAGGGTGTCCTCTTAACTCCCATGGGTCTCCTGTCTAGGCTTTGAGTGCGACCCCGTGGGGAGTACTTTACTGTTGGACTGGTCCTCCTCTCTGACCCATCTTCACTGTGGTGACAGCACAAAGGGCAAAAGTGAACAACGTATTCAGTAACACACTTTAGGCTGGGTCTGAACAAATGATACTGAGAAAAATCTATTTACACTGTGTATTTTCAAACAGTCCGTCATACTACGCTGCCACCTTCTGGCAAAAGTCCATTATGAAACAAACTGAATAGAACATAATTACAGAAGATCTCATAGCACAAATAAACTTAGAAGAAAGTAGATTTAGATATCATATGCAAATGTTCATTACTTACCTACTAGTAGATCTCCTAATTATTTTCATACTGCTGCGGAGCTTGAACCCACCAAAGGAGGAGGAGGGGGATGTAGTTGAGGTCTGTTGAGTAACTGTTAGGGAACCAATAAACGCGCCTTTCCCTACTTTGTTGCTTTTTTCTGATGTCCAGTGGAAGGCAGATTTTCGACGAGCAACTGTTGCCGCTCCTGTCACTGCTGATGAAGTACCTGGACCTCCAGCCTTCCAGCGGTAACGGCTACTCAGCGGGGAAGTGACAGAAAAAGCTGGAATTCCCTTTTTTATTTTAGCAGAGGGAGCAGGCGCTACTCTTAGTTTTTTGATGGCTGCTCCCTTCTCCAAAGTCCTTTGGGAAAGAGTCAGGGCTTTGGGTGGTAAGGATTTTCGAGATATTTTAGCTTGGGCTCCAGCAGAGGAGGAGACCCATTTGTACTTGGAGGTCTTGGAGGCTACAGTGACTGGGCTTAGCTTTCGGGGTAACTTCTTCACAGGGGTTCTCTTACTGACTGAGGACAAGGAAGAGCTTTCATTAGTAATATCAAATTCTGAGATTGATAATGGGGCAAAATTCACAGCATTTCCTGTTGGTGAAGAACTGAATCTGGCTTGCTTTGGCTCCACTTGCCCCATATCCTGGCTCTTTACCCATGTGAACTTGGATTTTTTCAAAAAAGATGGATTGACTTGGCCCTTGCTGGTATGAGGTGTGGGTTTAATAGAAGGTCGCTTTAATCCTTTCAACAGAGCAGAGAGAGATTGTTCGGTCTTACTAGCCTTAAGGATTGCTGGAGTTGTCACAGTCTTCTTACTCTCAGTGCTAGTTTCGCTTGTAAGGGAAGACTTGGTCTGTACTTCAGTCGAGGTGTTTGCCTTGGCTGAGGAGGGCTCTTCTGGAGAACCACTGACTGTCTTTTCTGGTAGGACCACACCCCTACTTTCAGCCCTCTGCTGAAACTTGTGAGTCTTTCTGTGAAGCATTTCATGTTGCATACTGGTGCCTGTTGAGCTTGAACCTCCTTTTCCATCCTGATGCTGAGATACAACTCTTCCTGTTTTTTTAACACTGTCTGTATTTTTATTCTCTGTTGCAACTGCCTTTGGGATGCTGTTTATTTGTCCTTCACTCTTTTGCTGAGAGATTCTTGATGACAAAGTCAAACTTTTAATTCTCTCACTCTCCTCTCCCTTGCTGGTGCTTGGCAGTGAGGTGCTGTGAGATAAACTGTGGAAACTAGAATGATGAACAAGGGAGGTAGAAGGTGAGGGATGTCCAACAGAGTTCTGGGGGTCCTTGTTTCTCAGTGAGTATGTTTTCCTCCAACTTCCATGGTTTGGATGTGCATATAATCTCCCTCTAAAGCTGTGAGGATGGAGGACAGATGTGCTGTGACTTCTGGCTATTGTTGGAGCTCCTGGTTGCCTCTGCTCAACTCTTGCAAATGGGGTGTCACCATGAATGCTCTTATGTTTGTCTATAAGATCTGGGAATTAATTTAAGGGAGTTATTTTCTCATACAATCACCTCCATTGAAGAAAATAAACAAATGCAGATGTTTCATTCAGGGCTTAAAGACTTGCAAAAACGTTGACAAGAGTTAAAAGCATGTAAATCTTTTGTTTTTAGCCTGTGGCAAGGTGTGGATGAACATTAGTGCTTTTTTGCATTAGCATTTTAGTGTTTTGCTTTAAAATATTCCTTTTTGTATCGTCATCATCACTATCTTCATCATCATATCGTAACTCTCTTCAGAGTTTTCAGGAGTCTTATAACTTAGAGTATACTCTCTGCTAACGAGCATCTATGTTGTTTTTTGAATTATGGTTAAGTAGGGCTTAACAACTAACCTGTTGAAAGCATTTAAAGCCTAACAGTTACGTAGTTCCGAAGTAAAAGTAATACAGAGTTATATTAACTTACGATCGGTGTATCCACATGTAACATATCATAGATAGGAGAAAAAGGCACCAACGTTTTTAACGTTAACTATCCACGTTTCGTACTATGCACAAGCTAACGGTTAGCCTTCGTTTCATAAATACTTAAAAAAACAGGCCCAACATCCACGCGACAGCTTTAAATTTGTGGGGTGCCGTAATTAAAAACATATTCTACAACATGTCAGCTATCGTAGAGAGTGTCGACATTGAAAAAAATAGGTTTAACGTTACTTTGCAGATGTTCAATTTGCCTCTTCAGTTCCTCTCTCTCCTCCATGTTTACGACTGAGTCGCTACGTCATCAAATAGCGACGAAAGGCTTTTGAGGATAATGTATTTTCTAATGTCCAATCACATAACGTTGTCTACCGCACCAAATGCTGTAGATCTCCTCAGATTTGTCTTACAGGCCAAATATAATATAAATATGAGATTAAAAACTTCGCTTTAGAGGGCGAAATTTTCTTTGGTTTTCATTCACACGGGATCATGGATAGGATTAGGGGAAACCAAGAGTGATCAATATTATAACATAAATAGTAATTCAATATTTATAACAAGAAAAAATGAAACGCAGCATTAGCCTTATTTCTTTATGTGACTGTAACGTATTTTTTTCTGTTTATTTAGTTCATGCTTATTTACACTGTATCTTCACTTAAAATAGATTTCTATTAGAGTTTCTATTTATTTTTCCAAATGCATCTTTATCTACGAATTAGGGTTGCCATCGACTTTGTAAAAAAAAGTAAGATGAAGAATAGTCTCACAGAAAAAAACTTTCCATTAAAAATATTTTGAATGAGTACAATGACTGTGTAAGATAAATAAGCTATACAAGCCCAAAACTCTTAGTTGTGGGGTTTGTTATTTTCCTTAAGCAGTTTTTCATTCGAGCTGTTTCTACCATAAAGTAGTTCCAGTTGAAACTGATCACGTTTCAGTCTGTAGATAATTCAGATTTTCACTGCTTGGTGGTTGTCTGTAAGACAGTACTGAGGAGGTTAATTTCCCAGTACTCTTATACAGCCTCGCTCTGCGCTTCGTTTAAGAGCTGTCAAATGACTTGCAGTTGGCTGTCAGCTAATTTTCAAACAAACAGCATCACAGAATATTTCCATTTTCTAAAAAACACATAACTGCCACCAAATTGTTTAGCTGTTTAAAAAGTTTAAAGTATGTTTTTATCATGAGGACTCTGAAATGCCGTTGACGCCGCTCTGAAATTAAATGAAAGGGGAAGTGAAACTTAAGGCAGCAGCTTTGGACATAAACCAATAAGAGCGAAGATTAAAACAGAAAGCAAACATTAGAGTTGCTTATCAGGTGAAGGTAACGCTTTCGAACTCAAACTTCGTCTCAAACGCTTTAGAAAGTAAGAAAAAGAAGCAGAAACCTAACAAACAGCGGTTTGATCGAAGTTTCATGTAACTTTTGCTATGGTGTCTGTTTGACGTTGCACACTAACGACAGTTCCTAAGTGCAGCGCCTGAACAGTTAGCTGGTGAGCGAGCTAGCTTGAGTGTTACCTACAAAATTAATAGATGTTTGTCATTGTAACTCTTTTGTATGTCACTTACATTGTGTATGTGTGTTTGTGTGTGTGTGTTGTATCTGTGCGGTTGTTTTTGTACAGTATCCTGCTACGTCTCCTGGCCTTAACAACATGACGTCAACAAAGAATATGTTTCGTTACTTCATCGTAACAAAAAAAACTACATACCCAAGACACGCTGATGCTGGCAGCATATGCTACAGCAAAGAAGAATCAGATGTCAAAAAGTCTCAGTCTCCCTCAAAGCGACAGGTCATCTTCGCGAACTCCCATTTAGCATTAGATTATCCCATAGACGCGAGTTGTTTGGAACCGCTGAATGTGAAGGAAGCCGAGCTGCTGTGCGCCCTGTCAGATGATGCAGAGAGGCTGAAGTGGTTCAAAGAGGGAGATGCTCTCCAAAAAGCCCTGAAACTCACTGAGGGCACTGCGGTCACTGTGAATGAAGATGGAGAGAAGCTTAGAGGCATCGTTCGCTACATTGGGAGTCTGACAGAGGCCAAGTATTCCCTCACAGGAACGTTCTTTGGCATTGAACTGCAGGTGAGACTCCAAAGTTCTTATAAAAGTACTTTTCTTTCCTGCCTTCCCTGCTCTTATCTGTCGAGGCAACTACTCAACTTTGGTTTCATTTGTTCAAGGTTTAGAAATGCATCTCTAATGCCCGGACAACAACACAAAAGGAACTTTTGCCCACAAGCTGTCTGTGAAACAAGTAATGTAAAACTGATAGAAGCTGTGTGGTTACGAAGTTTTCATTGAATCTGTTCTCTACGTTTGTTATTTTTTTGCTGTTAAATATTTAGTGCATTACTTTTGTTTGCTCACATTACAAAAATGTAACATTAAATATTTAACAACAAAATCTCCAAAAATTAAAACAAAAGGCATCAATGAGCCTGTTATTGGAGACTAATAACTGAACACATGGTCAATTTTTTAGAGGGACTCTTTCATGAATCTTTCAGTGCAATGGTGCACTGAGATAACACAGCAACTTCAAAGTATAATTTATAGCATAATGTTGAGTGTATTTTTTTTTTCCGGGGCATGAACACCAAGGTATATCCACTTCCATTGTACAGGTGTGGAGGCAGAGATCTGAGAGACAGATATTTCAAAACATTAGTAAATGAAACTCAAGTGGCTTAGCTAATAGATAGATTTTTAAAGTTAATTTGGATTTATAAGTAACAAAAAATTATAAATGAGTTAAAGAGTTAATTTTATTTTGAACTTCAGTAATCTTGCTTTGAGAAGTGCCATAAACACCGACACGAATGCATCAGTTATTTTTCGATAAATTTTTGTAATTTACAGATGAATTTATAGAGGTATTGACTTAAAAATGGAAATGACATTAGT
>JAPZDZ010000021.1:3165856-3183617 GCA_029783805.1 Acanthurus tennentii
ATTTATACATCTACATTAGCTCCCAGCACCTAATTGGTAACTACATTTAAGTTTTATAATTACATTCCCTAAAATTTCTGGGTTAGAGAGAAACTGTTTTACATACACTTTAACTATTTCATTTTAGCTGGAAAATTAGTTCCAATTCATACATCAGCCTTTTTGATAAATGAAGCTCTTATTTAAAAGTTTTGTCTTAGAAATATGTGACAACTAAGCCGGACAGAGTTATTAAGCTACAGGGAACCCGTCATCTGAGCTTTAGAGGAAATGAATTGCTGGATATACGGTATTTTTTGATGATGTTGCATTGTGTGAGGTTCTGTGTTGGAAAACATCCCATCTTAAACACACCTCTCTCTCTTTTTTTCCCATCATGAAAAAATAATCTGTTGTAATTTAAACAGAAATGAACTGGGACATCAGTCATTGAAAAGAAAAGAAATGAGGACAGTTTGTCCCCAAGTCAAAGTAAAGCAGTCTCATTTTTTTTCTCCTTTAAACAACATTACTCCTTTATTATTGATTTACATGGATTCCTCGAAGCTTATACTGACCTTGACAGGGGCACAAACTCAAAGCTTAAATAGTTTTTTCTCACCAGGAAAAACTACAGCTTTGGTCTTTTGCTCAAGCTCCTTAAATGATCTACTTTTCCTAATTAGCAGCAGCTTGTTTATGGTCACCTTCATGGCAAAATTAATACAAGGAGAAAGCCCTGCTGATCTCATATGGGTGGGGTAATGTCATTAAAACAAAGATGCTCTGCCCACTTTAAGCTATTGCAAGTATTTAAGGTGCAGTGTATAAGATTGAATGGCATCTAGTGGGGAAGTTGTAGATTGCATGCAACAGAATATCCACTCACATATCCAGGAGAACATAAAGTAGCCTTGAGACTGTATATATATAAACATGACAGAGGGCTAGTGTTTGATTTGTCCACCCAGACTACTGGCAGTGCAACATGGCAGACTTGGTGGAAGAATGTCCATAGTTTAATTCACCATCATCAAAGCTTCACTGGATAAATGCCTATGAAGGCAGATAATGAAAACAACTCATAGGTGTCCACAGGATAAAATGAGAGATCAATCACAAGCACATGTTGAGGGAGGACAGTTGAGAATACATGTAACATTTGTTGAACCTTGGAGGTGATCTTCCTCAAACCTTAAACATGTTCTTTTCGTGACCTGCACTCAGCCAAATCTTAAACACAGAGGCCCCACAACATGATCATTTCAAATCAAACACTTGCATAAAACCCCATAATATTGAGGATGGCTGCATTACTGGCAGGATTAATAGGCTCTGTGATGTAGCCTTGCAATATTAAGAAAGCACAAACCAAAAACAATAATATGTGCTGCCTAATCCCTTTATTAGCCCCTCACAGGTGTTGCTGTCTGCAGGAAGTTCATTTGTTTGGTGGTGTGGTGGAAGAGCCAAAGGCACCGTCTGTCATTGATCAACCTTGGCAAGGTGTGCGTACACACACACACACACACACACACACACAGGGTTATACTTCACACTATAATATCTGATTAAATTTTAAATTGAACATAATTTTATTTGTGTGACGTGATCATCTTCAGAATGAGTGAATGGACATGTTTGCACAAAGCACATATACACAAACACAGAATATTCTCAACAACACCACTAAACAATTAAAGGTAGCTGCAGAAGTTCGCTTACATTCTGCTTAATACCAGACTAAAAAAGGCTGAAGCTATAAATAACTAACTGCAGCAATTAAACAAGGTTCCTTTTAATTGCATTTGAATTTAAATTTTCTTTCCTTAACGTCAAGCATCTGATGTCTTCTTTGAAATGACATCTCCTGTGCCTGAATATCTGAAGTTATGAAATAAAAGAAAGTGCGTAACACATTTTCCATGAGAGTCCTCTGATCACACACATGAAAACAACAAATTCTCTGTAAGAACTGTAAAATTTCTGCATCGGAAACGAATAGTTTTATAATACAGTTTTTCCGTAGCTTCCAACTGCATCTGATCATCGGGGCTCTTTCAGGTTTAATACAATACTTTTAACAGTGTCAGAATTGATTACATTTATACCAGAACAGCATACACAGCAGTAGGCCTATTACATGGGGACAGTTGTCGTATACCACAGGAAGGCCTGCTTATGAAGTTAGTTTGAGGTCACTCACGCATGCATACTGTCAGTGTGCTTAGACAAAAATTACTCCACACCCTCAGTCATTTGTCAGCGCGCAGCTGCGCTCCGCTGCTGCGCGTGTGCGCTCCGCTTCCTCTCTGCCTTTTAATAGAGGAGCGCACCTTGTTTGGCTCAGTCGAGTGCGGACTGTCCTTCGCGCGTGATGCGGACCTCTTCCAGCACCGGACACCAGTGAGACTCCGACTTATTTGCAGTCGGCAAACGAGCGGCTCAGTTCATGGATTGTCTGGAAATTTAACAAGGAAGTCATTTCTTGTTCTCGGAGACTGACATTATCCTGGGACATATTTTGGTCAATAGTTTTCTGAGCGAACAAACCTCAATAATGATACTGCACATTAGGTTAATCTCAGGAAGCTCGTGGTTGAGGTGGATGGCCACAGTGCCTCACTTGGGTCTGTTCCTGCAGCTGGCGGTGTGGGAAACGGTGAGTCCACTGGCAACACTCAGGTTAATATAGTGGATCTGCAGGCAACGTTTTTAAGCACTTAAAAACAGATGTAGGGTGTTTTAGCCTGATGTTATTTCATGACAAATACCTTGTTATTGTTCACTTATGTGTGTGTGTAAAAAAGGCAGTAGACTATATTCCTACGGGACACATGATCCCCCGGTAATAAAGGACAGGGTGGTCTGACATGTTATTACATATAATTTTCTTCTGGCTTTGGCAACCATAAAACAGAATAAATTATTTATCCATCAAAGCACTGGTTCTAAAATGATTTATCACTAAAGATATCAATGAAGCAGTCTTGCTTACTAAGCGCTTGTTTGCTCATTTGTATGTTTGATTATGTCATTTTTATTTATTTACTAGTTTTTTCTGTCACTTTTCCTGTACTTTATTTGTTCTCTCCAACAAGTGACTGTCCACTTAGTTTACTTATTACATGTAACTAAGGTCCATATACTCTTACTTGAGGACCATAAAATAATAAAAAGGGGATAAAGGTTTGGGTAACGTTAATATTTATCAAGTAGTTTCAGACAAGTTTATAAGCTTTGACATTTTTATAGTGGTTGAGATTGCAATAGTCAACATAATGGTGTTTGTTAGTTGCTGATGCATTCAACACTGAGTTCTGATGGCAATATTAAATCATCTGATTACTGCATATAACTTATTGCCCATTATGCAATGTATGTTTGAGGTGGAAGTGCCGCTCTGGAACGCAAATAGTCCAGATGAGAAGCTGTTTTTTGCAGGTACCGACCTGCTTTGTTGTCCAAAATGAAAACAATTATTTTAGTTAGGATTTTGGTTAGAATTTCATCGATTTAGGTCAGAATTTTCTGATGGAGGAAGAATTTGTTGAGAGCGTTGTCTAATCCCCAGGAAGGCTTTGACCTCATTGACTATTTAGTGTGGTGGCCGAATATAACAGACTTCAGTTTTATTAACTTGACTTTTTTGCCTTATTTTGATGCTATAATGAGACAAAATTTAAATATCTGATGAATAATACATAATTATCAGAGAAACCTTCAGAAATCAACATGAGCAACTAGTGAATAAATAAAGCACATATATACCAAAAATAAATATTCAATCGATAAAAAGAAAAGATGCATTGGTGTCTCATGTGGCTCTATTAACACTGGACACTCGCTTGATTCAGCTGCCTTTGGCACCAGACAGACAGCAGTAAAGAGAAAGCATTAATATTTTTTTCTTTTTTCTGCATATGAAGACATGCCTGTTTGAAATTTAAATAATATAGATGATTCACGGTGGGAAATACACCTCTATCTTATTCCATTTTATCCTTATTTGAACTAGTATTATATGCCATCGTGAAGGCATTTCTTCTTCATCAGCTGTGTGCTCACCGACTCTACATCATGATGGAGGATTTAGTGTTATGTCCTTCCTGAAGGCTGTTAATGATCCTGTGTTGTTCCCTCTCTTATGAGCTGTTTCCTCCAGAGACTCTGCCACACTTGTGATTGGTATCAGGACTGAAGGTGCTCATTTCATGCATTTTCATTATGGATCAATGATATTAATACCTGCCGGATCGACATGTGGATCACTGTAATCACATTAGGAAGTGATCATGGCAGGAATGATTCAATGTGCAAACATCCACTCACAATTTCTGTCTTTCTTTTCTGTTTTTTTTCTTGGCATTGTTTGTTGTTACCTTACATTGTTCAAAGCAATAACAACATACTTTAATGGATAAATACTCACATGAAATGGTTCAATAAAAAGCAGCAATATTACCTGTACTTCATTGTAAGTAAAAGCTCTGCTTTTAAAGCGCAACTTCAAACTGAATTCATAGATTTTCGAAGCCAGATGAATGCAACTCACTTTCCTTTTAGTCAGAGCTGTCTGAAAAAACTCCTCCTCTAACGGAAAGCGTATCAAAGTAAGTTGTACACACCAAGGTAGACAATGTAATAAGCATTTATAAGCTCATTATATGTTTTGTGTGCCAAATCTTAACCTACAACAAAAGATTGTAAGATGTTAAAGACTAAAATTCAATTATTAAAACAGTGCCCATAACATAAAATACAAATTAAAAGGACTCAAGCAAACTACAAGTTAGTGAAATATTTTCCTAAATCTGATATATAAAAAACATTCCACAACTTGTAGATTTCAGAAAATACATTTCTCAGGTTTCTTTTCTGATTTTCCACAAAGGGCTCTGCCAGTGATTTTAGCTCTGATGTCACACACTAGCCTCTGTTTTCAGCCTGAGGCAAGCCGTGCCTCTCTACCTTAATAACAAGCCGTAAAACCTTAAAATCAATTCTAAAGGCCACAAGTGACCAGTGCAAAGAGGTTTAAGTGGAGGAAATGTGCTCCAGCTTTTCTTGATTGTGTGAGTTACCTTCCTGTTGGCCACATTTTGTGCAAAATGAAGGCAATCATTTGATTTTTGGAGCATTTAATAACTTACAGCCACACAGTTGCTAGAAATAAAAATAGGAAGGTTCTATGTGTCTTAATATAACAAGACTAATGCAACTGTAGGAATGTTCCTAAGATGACAGATGGTTGACTTTACCATGCTGCTAAAAAGTGTGAAATTTTTAGTATTTCTAAAACGATGAGTCAAAGGAAAAATGGTTATGGAGATGGTTAATTCAATAACAAAAACATAGTCTAAATTAACTGTTTGATTAATAACTTAATTAACTATCTAATCCTAAAAAAAGGTTCAACTGATTCAATATGAAGTTCCGAGGGAAAAATATTATTTGGCGCAGCTGCTTATAACTCACAGACACACTATTTGCAGCTTGAAGCAAAAAGCCACAGGTGGATGCAGCTTCTTCTGAGGGTTCACAAATTAACAACACTGTCAGGCTGTAAAGAGCCAGGTAATAAGGGAATGCAGGGAATATCATTAGTTTTAATGGCAATGAGTCATAAACCAAAGTACTGCAATGTTGAACTGATGATGGCACTAGATGAGAAATAAGCGAATCACCCAAGTTATAGCAATTCATCCTGAGGGAGACGGATATAAGAACCAAATTTCATTGCAAAAACATCCAACAGTTGTCGAAATCTCACTCAAGCCAGTAACAGTAAACCTCATGGTGGCACTGGAGGATAATTCAGGTGACTCCAAAGTCATTAGAATTCATCATCTGGGAAACATGAATGTCTGTACAAGATTTTGAGCCAATCCATCAGAATATTTGAAAAACTGAATTTTCTCAGAATTTAAAACCCTGAACTATTTCATGTTATGTACATTAAGTCAGAATAAATGTGAGAGGAGAGGTCTGATGAATTTACCATACCTATATACAATTAGTATTATAAAAAATACCACAAACACACACAAACACACACACACACCACTGGTATCATAGACCTGGTGATTACCTGTCCCTTGTATCACTGTTAAATGTTGAATGTAAATGATGGCGGTTGGGTAAAGGTTGGCTGCAGGCGATCGGCGCCCTGTGATAATGACCCAGTGAAGACAGTGATTGAATTTAAATGGCATTGCAGCCACGTAAACTGTTGCCATTTGGATCGAGGGTTACAATAATTAAAGTGCATTCTCAAATGGCACTCAAGCTCGTTACTCTCTCTCACTCCCTCTCACACACACACGCACCCACACACACAGAGAGAGCCTTTTTTTATTACTGTATTTATTGAGTTGAGAAAACATACTGCAGGCTCTGCTCATCGTGGCATGAGTTACACCAGATGCTGTGTGCACCACTTGAATGTAAACTTACACATTGTTTTGCTTCGTAGGACTGAATGTAGTGCTGCTATCTTTCTTGCGAAGAGGAGGTTTGTTCCATAAACCTGCAGGCAGAGATGACTGTGATGTCTTATGTCACTATGAAACTGTGCTGCCAAATCGCGTTTTTTCAGCTACACAGACTCATCTGTTGCCACTGTAGGTATAAACTATCAGTGATGAAGGAGTTCATGGGCCACCCAGTCAAACGAAATTTTGTAAATATTTAGCCTTTTCACAGTAAATTCTCCTCCTGTCTGGGGATTTATCAGATAATCCCTTAAATAGAAAAGGAGGGTATTTAATTCAGAGCTGTTGGAAAATTAGAAGAATAGTTGACAAGAGGAGCCTTTGTCGTCATCTGTGTTGCCCTTACTATTCTCATGTAAGCACATTAGTCTGTGTTATGTCGGGAACTAATGGAGTTCTTATCAGACACCTGGACTCTGTAAGGCTGCAAATCCAAACCTGAGAGTCACAACCCCCAAACAGGTTTGCTAGAGAGTTTGCTGGAGATTTAGAAACTTGAAAACTTATTTTTCAGCTTTCGCTTACTTATCATTTCACTTCTTTTTAGACTTTTAAACTGTTATTATTATAAAGCAGTGTTACAATGCCAAATGACCGTACTGGTGTCTGTAATACTCTCACAGCCTCACTTATCCCTGCTATAAACATGCTATCTGTACCTTGGGACAGTTTCGCTAAAGGGTTCTTCTAAACAGGCTTACATGCAGGCTACAAAGGATGGCAGAGTCTCACTTAAGAAATTAAAGTTGCTTGTAAATTGCAGAGACATTTGTGAGCCCCTAGGGGTTTTGGATTCTTGTGCATGTGTTGAAAGAATAGCATTTGTTTTGTTCTGTGAAACATTAAAATCAGTTGAAATTAGAGAAAATGAGGCAGCTGGCATGTAGCTTTTTGCAATGCTCAGGTGGTCTGGCTGGAGTCGTGACTGATCAGTTCTGTATAGCAATCAGTCGTTAAGGCATCTCATCAAAACCATGTGTGAACATCATGGTGGCAAGGAAAAATGAGGGCTTTGCCGAAATCTTTGCAGTTCATATGATTTTACTAGCGCCACTGGAGGAAAGGGGCTCAAAGTCAGTAGGATTTATCTGCAGGGGATCGTGGATGGTGGTTGGTTTGTTGAGTTTGTTTACAGGAAATTCAAAGTTAGGGACCACCAACAAACAGACATTGCCATCAACTGAGCAATTCCTGCAGCAAAGCTAAAAATCCACCCATCCAACAAAGTGAAAGATCATCTACAGCAGTCCCCTCCCTGCTATCTCAAGAAATCTCAACAAACTTTTCTTTGGCAAAGTTTAAATATGAATAGTCCACAAAGTAGGGGTGTGCCAAGTGTGATGACAAGACTATTTATGTATATGTAATTGACAACATATATGTTAAAAATCAAATGTATTTTAATGAACATAATCTAATTATGCTAACAAATATACTGTAAGTTGAGAGTTAACATTTAGTGACAGCAATGATACTTTGTTATAATATAAGAGAATAATTATCATGGATGATAAATATTTGAACATGTCTGATGACATTGGACGAGACATTTTTAATTTTAAAATATTTAACTAAAAACCTAAACTGTTCCATGACTCAACCAAAGCTCCTGAAACACAGGAGACAAACCCAGCTGTTTGGTGTCAAAGTCCTGCCCTTTAAGTAACACAAGATTATAGCACATTATAAAGACATAAAGTAATATATGCAATCGTTGCCTTTACTTCAGAACATATAAAACCATAAAATAATACATAAATAGAATTTTTTGTTGGCAATGCTGGGAATAAGACAGCGGGACATTACGTGTTTTATTAATAAAATTAATACTCTTCTCACTCCTCCGCTCTGCTGAGTTTTTACTCAGAGTAGATGCTCCCAACACAAGAAAGAGCTCTAACTTGTTTTTTTTTTTTGAATTTTCCATAATTCACTCACAGATGGACCTATGGAAACAACCTGACATCTGTAGGAATAACATGTCCTGCACCTCGAAGTTTTTGCATTCCAATAGCAGCGAGCGTCTCTCTGTGTGTTAGTCCGCTCACTGCAGCACTGTGAGAGGATGAGGTCAAATGTTGTGGTCACCTGCAGAGTCTCCATCTGTCCAACATGCAGGTGTTCCACCTGTGCTGGTTCACACATTTCAAACTCAATTATTTCACTGAAATCAATTACACCTCCAACATAGTGATAGGGATTTTTTTCTTACCTAGCAGTATTGAAGTTTGATTAGGTGACAAAAGTACATTGAATTAGTTTAACTATAGAATATACTGTAAATCTTATGAAAATGTATGTACATTATACATGTTTGCATTTATGCATCCTGTAGGATTATTTTTGGCTTCTACGGGTCTGCAGGTTTCTGTCCTCCTCTGCATGTTCTTCAGAGGATGTGAAAGGAAGTGCAAGGCAGAGGAGCCCTGACAGTAGATGTCAGGACTTTGAGAGGAAGTTGTTGAACTCCCACGATTCAGCTGTCAGGTGCTGATTACCGTGCAGAGGTTCATCACCGTTAGGGAACTGCCAACATCTTCTGGAATTTCACATGGGATGGAAGGGCAAAGTTATGTACCAAGCAAGGATTAGACTTACATGAACATGACTGACAGAGCTAAATATCTTTCTAAACTATAAAGAGGGACGGAACAATACGTCAGTAATCAACACTAAGATACTCAAACACTGCTTTTTTGGTATCAACAGTTATAAAATAACATTGATTAGAGGAGGATTAAAGATTTAGCAGTGCCGTTACAAGTTCACAACAGACGTGGTGGACTTGAAATGCACTTTCTGCTTTTAAATGACCTCATGATTGTGCTAGCGAATGAATCCTGTGAACGTTAGTAAAAACTTCCAAAGCCCACAGCACAGACAGTCTCTATGAGTCTGCTTTTTTGTTGTTTTAATGATCAATGTTTGTTACAGGAAAGAGTTAAAGCTAAGATGTGCACCTTTCTGTGGGCTTTACTTTTGTCCCTCTGGTCCTTTGCTGAATCAGAGTCAGAGTTTACAGCAGCTAATGGGTGAATCAGCCACACTTATTAAAATGAGCCATGAGCACAGTAGTCTTTTGCATTAGTGTGTTGATGCTAATGTGCACACCTACAAAAACTCTGTGGGATGACTGTTTATTGATCCATCTTTTTTGGCATGACAATACAATGAATAGCACACAGTTCAAACAAGGTGGATGTATTGAACACCTGACCTTGAAGATGTCTAAAAATAGGCAGTTGTTTAGCTGAAATTTATAGCTTCTAGCATTTGATTGCTGTGTATTAAGCATCAAAAAGTAATGAAAGTGGTTTTTAATATTTTATTGTTATTGTTTTTGCATTATCATGTTTACTTTGGCCAACTTGTACAACAAGATTTTTGTTTGACTTAGAGTACTTTTATCATCACTTTAAAAAAATTCTATCATGCTCACTATTGTAGGTATTGCACTGTTGTTTAAATACTTTCATTTGTGTTAGATTAATGATGTAGCATCATCTTTTCCGTTGTTTGGATCAAACAGGAGTCCTGTGATTAATCCAGTGATTCCTGCCCACTTCTAGTGTCATAAACTGGTGTCAACATAAACAGGGCTATGGCAGATGCCTCATAAATCATTCTGTCTGCATGGCATTATAACTGCGCTGCTCAGTACTATGCAACTCAACTCTGGTGTTCTCTCCGTTCTTAGACAGAGGCCATGCACCCCGACTGTGCCCTGGTGCTTCAGCACATGAAGGCTCAGGACGAATGCAACCAGATCCTCAAACAGGAGGAGAACCACTCCACCAGGACAGGTGTGTGTGTTTTTCATCATACTGTAAAAACAATGATTTACACACATGCTAAAACAGTGGGGGCTGATTCAAAACTGGCATATAGGGAGGAGGTGGTCGGGTTGGATTAATGGGTCAAGAACAGGTGAGTGTATGTTGTTGTGTGTGTTGTGTTTGTGTATATCTGGGTGGGGGCTGCTTTTGTGAGACATAATAAACAATGTCAGTACTGTGGAAAAAGTATTCAAAAAATGCCATTTGACAGATGTACTAAAACAGTTTTGCTGCCTATAGGGGGCGCTGAAGCACAACTGTTCAGCAAAAATGGACAATTAAATCGCGTTTTCTGGAAATTATTGTTTTCAAAAAGTAGTTATTGTAATCCAAACCATGATTTGCTCTTGATCCTAACCATGAAGGTTTGATGTCCAAATCTAACCAAACTGCAACCATCAAAATCACAATAATTATTTCCTTGTTTTTCAAGTTCCCTTGACTTAAGCTTAACCTTCAACCGAAAGAGCCTCTCAAACAATTTAATCTGTTGAGCGCCGCTAATTATCCCCCTTAAAGTTACAAAGGATGTACTTGAAACACACTTATGTCCTCTTTTCAAAGGACGAATGGCAAACATCAGTAATAACATCAATTACTTAAATATATTAAATGAGATGGTTCACTCTGCTTGGCTGTCCTTGTCTTCTTCTCTTCAGCCCGTCTCTCTGCTGTCCTTCTTTGTCCCCATTATCAAGCCAGACCAAAACCATGTCCTGAAATTGACTTTTACTCTTTGAAATGGTTCTTTTCACTTTTGAATAAAACATTCAGAGCACATTAGAATAAGAAACAACACTTTCTGTGGAACTACTTCAATTTTCAGAAGTACTTTGTGTGGGCTTGAGTCATGTCAAGGTGTAAAATTACAGACATTTTCAGGGCTGAATTGAACTGTATTTCTGGTGGGAAATGAGAGGAAAAATGCTGTTGCTGATGCTGTTTTTCTTTTTTGCACCGAATGTTCCTCCAATGGACTATGCACATTTACTATATATTTCATTAATCATAATGGGTTGAAGGATTTTTTAAACCTCCTCCTCTTCACTTACATTTAGAGGGTGTTGAAAGAAGTGAAAGGTATTGAAGGTTTGACAGCAAATGTCAGGTGTTGGAGACTAAGTCAGTGAGCTCCCATGTTTTCCTGTCCAGGGAATTATTTTCTGCATGGAGGTTCCTCATTGAAGGATAACCCAGGGCTTACAACCTGTTTGAGAATCATACCATCTTGCTCTCATCCGACACAAGAGAAACAACTCCTAAAATCCTAAAAATGTTTTTTTGTAAACAAAAAAATGCACAAATTCAAGAAAATCCAACAAAAGAGGATATTTACCAGCCTATAGTGTTTTAGTGGTTTTAAACTACAAAACCACATCAGTTCTAAATGACTCTTACTACCTCTACTCGTACTGACAGACCATATTACAGTGTGATATCAGTACAAAAAAAAGGCACCAAGTGAAAACTGAAACTGAAATTAGCTTAAGACCAGCAAAACATATTTATTCAAGGAGTTGAACTACTTGAACTACTATTGTTTTAAGTAAAAAAAACGGGTAGGGTGTTGGAATTCCATCAGTCAGGCATTTTATAATGTTTATCTTGAACATTATTAAACTGGTAATACAATGCAACTGCCGTTATGCTATCCATATTTAAAATGCTACAGAATAACTTGAGAGGTTGGCAATTAGACGTACAGATGTGTTACTATGGTGACAATACACCTTCTTGGGTTGCTGCATTAGTGTAAAATGGACGGTTTCTCGAATGTTGTAGAATGACACATTACAAAAAGATGCAAGTTTCAACTTGTCTCATCATGAATCCATTTCATTTAATTATGTCCAGATTTTATAGGTTTTGGATGTGAAGACATAGATGAGGTCAGGTGACCTTAGCCAATCGTTATTTACTACTAATGTTTTTTATAAATTACCCTGTTTTTGAACATTTCTGCCTTAAGTAAGATATTGTTGATCCATAGCACTGATTGTCTTACAGTGAAAACAAATCCATGATCCCACACTACTTAATCGCTTCATCAAACTATATCGTTTGTTTTCACTAAGAGACCTCTAGCAGCAAAGTTATATAGTATGCATAGTTTTTTATAGGTCATTAGACGAGACCCGGCTGGCAGAGTACACTGCATCACCATTACTGAAGTATCACCTCAGAGTAGATCTATGTGCCTAGTTATTTATTTATTTTTTTAGTTATTTAATTGGAACTAATCATTAGTAAACAACACTGACTTGTCAAGTATAACTTCTAAGCACTACGTTAGCTTGGATAATGTCTAATGAGAGTCTGGAATGTAAATAGTGTAGGTGTTTTAGTATGTGCTGGTATATGAGGGCAGCGTGCATTACATAATATATTCAAAATCCATGGACCATTACTGAAACACCCTCTCAGACTGTACTAGATAAAACCACACTCCTTCAACATCACCTGCGTGTAAAGCTCACACAAACTGACACACACAGTGGGCTGCTGAATGCCTTCCTGTAGCTGATGATTGCAGCTTTTTAATCAAACCTATAGTGAGCAGATTGCATCCTGTTATCCAATTACTGTCCTTCACTAAGAGCAGCCAAACAATCAAGTGAGCTAATCAGGTGAGAAGATTCCTGGATTAAAGGAACTGATCGGTCAAACTGGCCTGGCCCTGTCTCATCTCCACAGCTCAGGTAGAAGGTGGGCCAACTGAACCAGAGCAGATTCTTTCATTATCCTCCCTTCACTGCCTCGGAAGAAAAAAACTCAGCCACTGGAACAGCTTGTCCTTTAGGAGGACAGTGCTTCATTTTCCATCTGAGATGCTGTCTGAAAGCATGTCAATTACACTCAAAATATGAATATCTCTTTGTTTTGGAGAGTTTTTCTTTTTTTTTTTCAATTGGACGACAGGGTCATTCCAGGCAGGTAAGCTCTGCTCTCTCCTCCCTCCATCTCTCCACTCAGAAAAGGTTGATGAAAACCCCGCAGACGCTGAGGCAGTCAGAGCGCTCGCCTGTGGGACTGTCTGTGCATGACACAGCTGGTGTCGCTCTGAATTAATTGGATCATTTGTCTCCTTTTTTCTGTGATCATCCAAACCAAAGGCGAGACAATTAGCATTTGAAGAGGATGGTATGAGGTGCTTTAAGCCCATCCACAGACTCAACTAGACTGACACATCACTTTACTCCTCCAGTCAGCTTTTACAAAACTGGACTGTCCACACAGAGAAACCAGTCCAGCAGGGCTTAACCGGCCCACCAAACCCAAACCCAAAGGCATTAAATTGGTCAGCCAAACTTAATTGTATTGATTTTGGCAAAAGAGGATCTGCAAAGAAATTCTGCTGGAAGAGTTTGTCATCAAATACATAAATGAACATTAAATCTTTTGTTAAATCAACAACTCTATTTAACTGAAGCAAACATAGACGTGAGCATGGGTGGAGGGAGCTGCTGCAGCTAATGGTTTTGGCCTGAGTGTATCAATAGAGTAATAATGAAATGGGTCAAGTTAAATTTTCATGCTGTACAACTGTGTGAACAGGAGTGGATGCTGATAAGCAGCTAGTAGCCAAGCAGGTTTAAAAATGAGCCCCTGATAATAAAAGATGAATGGATCATGCAAGTGTGACTTCAGGGCTCCGCCTGAAACAACAATATGCACCATTATTAGCATGTTTTCATGCAGCTCATTGGTATTTAATATGTGTTATAGGTAAATAGCAAACAGGCAGAGACTGACCATGCCCTCTCTGTATGTGGGTGTACATACATTGGAGTAACACTACTCACCACCATAACTCAGGAACGGAACAAATTTCATATTTGGAAATTTATTTACATTTTTTTTTAAAAGTCTGGTCAAACATGGGCGTAAACTGGATGACTGAGTGACTGGTTTCACAGAGTGAACAACCAAGAAGAAACAGGAGGATGGATTAAAAAACTAACGTGAGAGTTGCAAGATTTTTACATCTGCTCCTTGCAGTTACCCAGCATCCCTCTATTCATAATATAAGCATGCTCCCTAATCAAGCTCTATAGATTTATTAATAAAGCAATGAAAAACAAATGCAAACCAAACATACCCCCATAGATCAGGTATGGATGTTTAAGAGAGTAAGGTCAGTTTTTAAAAGCAAAACATGAATAAAAATGAATTGATACAAAGGCTTAACAAAATACTATAGAGGGACAAAAAACAATCTAAGTGAAATGCAATAAAATATAAAAATCAAATATTTTGCATTAAGCATTCAGAGCAAAACACACACAATAAAAAAGCCCAGCCAGACTGGGTTGCTCACCTGCCAGGAAAACAACAGTTGGAAAGACAAATTGGACAAAGAAAAGTGTTTCAAACACATTCACTGATTGTGAAGTCACCTTTAATTACCACAGCACTCATGAATATTCAGGCATGTTTGACCACAGCTGTCCGCAGAAGAAGCTTTCAGGTCATGTGGGTCGGATCTGCAATGTGTCACTGAGCTTAGTGTTGTGGGCTGTATATATATATATATCTTGACTTGAACCAGCACAAAAAGCACAGACATAGTTAACAACATGAAATATGGCTCTATTTTATTAAACAAACCAGTAAGACACATAAGCTGACCTTTGCCCTCGGTAACACATCTGAAAAGAAAAAAAATGACATCAATGTAGTTGTTCCACCTCAGTTTGGTAGTGAACAAGAACTTTCTGGAAAGGTCTGAATTCTCAGATATGAGAAAAAGACACTTATTATTCACCTAATTTTTAGAAAAAATCTAATCCACACTGAAGCTTTTGACCCAACTGATCACTAGTGACCTACATATCTTGCAGCTCTGACATCATTTGCAGGCAGCTCTGAGTTCACTGGTTTGTACAGTTGGCTTATCTTATCAAATTCACAGGAAAAGGCATTGATATTGCGATGTTTTCATGCATGGGCAAATTGCTGTTTAAATAAGCAAAAGCACACACGGAAATGGTATTTGTAGACAATGGTAGTGGTAGTGAGCGTAAAAGACTGTTATGGCTTCTCAAATCACTAGGTGCAGTCAAATAGTAAAACAAATACATTAAATAAAGTCAGGAAAAGATGTGACAGTGAATTCATTGGGACTCAAGGAAGACAATTGCGTAGTGAAGACAGTTGGCTGCACCTACAACAGGCTACATAATTATGCAGCTGCCCATGGTGTTGATGTGGGTCTGCAGGGGTGGAACCACAGCGTTCTAAAGGCAAATGACTAAAAGCACATATGGATACCTTGGCCAGTGTGTTCTTATCATGTTATTTTATGCAAAGTATGAAAGTGGGTGACCCAGTAATAAATAGGCCTATTACTTCTTTACCTGCACGTCGCCAGACACTCTTTGGGAAACATGTGCTGTGCCCCCCTGTAAAATCCTCAATGAAATTTCATGAATGAGTCTATTTTTCATCACAGAATAATATCCATACCCCTGTGCTAGAATAGTTGACGGCTCCTGTGACAGCACCCAGCCTAATAGGGCTGCAGCAAAATCACTTCAAAGAGTAGAGAGGTTGCGTTGCACTCGCAGGCACTGAGTGCGTCCATGCTACATAATCACTGAATGGAACGGGCGACACCTAGCGTGCAAAATTTAAATGCTACGCTGTCACTGTGTGTGGAGTACACCTGTCAGCGGACAGCTAGCCTACAGGCTGCTGTCATGGACATAAGGAAGTTCTTTAAAAACAGAGGGGACCGGGACAGAGAAGCAGCAGGGCGGAGGAGAAATGAGAATGAGATGGAGAGAGGTAGGCTAAGTGCCCCCCTAAAGCTGCAGGCCTAGCAACACCCCTCCGTCATTACCAAGGTTGAAAGCGAAATAAAAGGAATACATGTGTGGATGTTGGATGTTGAGGGGGGCTGCAGCATCTGCTCAAACCATGCATGATAAAAACCATGAACTGTAAAACCATGAAAGTGTGATGCATATTCACAGTAAAGAAAGGGCGACACAGAGAGAGAGAGCGCATGTGGACAAGCAAGAGAGAGGGAGCGTGAGAATATGGACAGAAGTGTCAACGTCATATAAAAACTTTGTTTGATCAGCAAGCCAAAAGTTACTCTGCAATTCTGTGGTTTATTAGAGTATATTAACTGCACTAGAGACTAGACTGCAGAGACGTCCACTATCAGGCTCCGTTCTGTCCTCTGTGAAACATCTGTATCATCACTTCTGGTGCTGCATTAGAGCTGCGTCCAGGCTCTATCTCTCCCTCTTCATCTCTTTGCACTTTTCATGCATTAGTTCCATGTTGCTGACTGTTGCTGCAGCTGCTTTGACGTACAGTATTTTGCTGTTTAGGTTTTCTGTGTGCTGTGGTGCATAACATTCTAAGATTAGAATGATTGTGTGGGAATTATTCTATTCTATTCTATTACTCAGATTTGTGCAAGATAGACTTAACACATCTGGCCTGCAAATCTGCTATACTGTACATGTCTTTAAAGTAAAAACATCATCTGAATCAAAACGTCAAATCACCTTTTACTTGAAGGAAGTGTAAGACCTTTCTTCTTCCATGCACACACTAGAGCAGTTACAAATCTTAATCAATTTGAAATGAAATAATTGGAAACCACAGACTTAATGACAAATGTAACCAATTTTTTTATGTTTTTGATCTAAGGCACACTAACTCCAATATTCTATCGCTGTTTCTTACTCCCTACAGAATTTCAAAGGTCAGAGAGACATCAGTCCACTCAGTAATAGGATTCCTGCGGTGATGATATTTTCCCACCAGGTAATAAACCTGTGACAGCGGCAGTGTTACCAATTATATCAGACATTATCTGAAGAGTGTTGTATTAAGGTGCTGCTACAGTAAACTGAACATTTACTATTGCTGCAGTAAAAGCATCAAATTTAACTGAAAAAAGCAAGAGTTGGATTTTGTTACTTATTCACTGTAAATGTTGTTTATCAGTTATTTTTTATCGCTACCTGCTATCATTCATTATGCCTCTACAAAACAAAACAAAGGTCATTTTCAGCATCACTGGCCCCTAACCAGTTATACTGCATAAGGAGATGAGGAGCTGCAGGTAACAGGCTGTAACCTCTAATGTCTCAGCCTGGACACCTTTTCCCTCATTAACAATTTCAGCACGTAGTTAAGATTTCAAATATTGTCATAATAGGTGCTTTTGTCTTTTGCTTCCAAAACAAATCCTCTGCCATCGTGTTGTACATCAACTGTCCCTCCCTCGTCACATGAAAAGTGAAGTCTGACTCCCACTTTGCTGCTCTTGCTTCAAGGACCTCAGTTGTTTTGCTTGTTTGTTTTTTAACAGGGAAAAAGCAACATTAAAACAACAAAATTTGAGATGTAAAGGTTGGTTGCAAGAAAAGTAGTGAACAGATGTTATTTTTAATAAAAGATCAAACAGAAACAGGATTCACCTGCCAGTCC
>JAPZDZ010000021.1:3249314-3264005 GCA_029783805.1 Acanthurus tennentii
AAGACCTGAGTAATTCCTTCATCTCTGCCTGTTGCACCTATTTCAGTAAGATCATGTTGATAGGTGAACCTTTTTTTATTTTCTCTGAGGATGGATCTTATTTCCCAACTGTCTTGTGTTTTAGACTGAATGAATTCAAATCCTTACAATAAATGGTAAATAAATAATGGGGTAAATAAAAACACATTTTCAATTTGAGTTTCTTCATGATGTTTTGTTCACTATTTGTCCCGCCTATGGCAAAGGTTATTAGTCTTCATTTTAGAGGCAGAACACAAAGGACGAGTGCTTTTTCCAAGGCAAAAATTCTTTTGGGAGGGACGTGGGCTGCAGTTTATTTGAAATGTAGATTTTGCACTGTGTCTGTAGCACTTTCATCCTGTCCATGAAAAATGCATGCTGTGATCTCATTATCCTGTTCTTCTCTTGGAACGCTACATAAAATCAATCCGGGGCAGAGGAGGGGTGAGAACACTACAGATTCTTCTCCTCTTTTCACAATGGTTGAGAAGAGGCCCTACAAGTGGGAGGAGAAGTGTAAAAGAGTGTGTGCATGTGTGTGAATCTGCAAGTGTGTGTGCGTATGTGTGTGTGTGTGTGTGTGTGCGCGTGCCTGCGTGAGGGTGTGTGTGTGTGTGTAAGTGAGAGAGAGAGCGAGAGAGAGAGAGAATGTGATTGTGTGTTTGTTTTGTGTGGCAGTACTGGACTGGTTGTTCAACTGCATGATTTATATTTGTTTCAGAGTGCTTTACATCAGCAATACATAACAGTCAGTAATTAAAAAATACTCTAAAAAAAGAAATAATACACATTACTGCAGGTAATTTAAGTTTGTCTTGATTTTGGTGGACCCTGAGGACAAAACTCAAAGTTTTTCACCACCTTGCATCAGATCATAATCTGGCTAGTGTGTGTATTTTGTTTTAAAGACAGTTAAAGATGGATGCAACTCTTTTAAGATACTTTTTTTTTTTTTTTTGGCTGAGTTTTTTTACTTGAAAGATTAATAAGTGTTAAATGATGCTGGTCACTTCACATTTTTAGGCTACATTCTAGCTTACAATCAACAGATTTGGTTAAAAAGTAGCCAGGTAATTTTGCTGAGAAAGCAACAGTTAAAATAGATATATCATTACTGTCAAGTAGGAGGAGCACCAATTCAACTTGAAATCCTGTCACATCCCACAGTTACCTCCATCTGCTCAATGATCAATAAAGGTTGTCAAATCTTCAAAGTTTTTCTCTTTGCTTCAGCCCTAGGAGCAGCCTAATCACAATACATAACCTCACAAAATCCTCCAAAGAATGCTTCCGTTAAACTGACTAACACACTAATCACTGCTAAACTTTGCCTGCATGGGAAAATGTAAACAAAGGCTCCTCTGGTCTGCATGCCATAAGTTCTTTCGTCTGATTTTATTAACATTTGCCTCAAAGGCAGGCACTAGTAATAACAACATGGGCATGGCCAGTGTTCTTGGGGATGGTCTTGTTTGCTGTTACTGTTGGGCAAAAAACCTTGAATGTCCACATTTTATCTTTTTTTTAAATTTAGAAAACATTGCTATTGGACACCAGTTACATTTGTCTTTGGGTTTCAGAATCTGGCCATAAATTAAGACACAATACCAACTTAGAAACAAAAAGTGTTATTATTCTAAAAAATAAAATTAAATAATTTCCACAAATATTTATGTCCTGCATATAAAATTAAATTAATGTACAAAGTTGATAGAATTAAAATACATAATTATCCCTAAAAATAAATTATTAAAGTATTAAAGTTCTTTTTAACAAATTATACTTCTTGAAATATTTAAATTCATATGGTGGGTCTCAATTTTTATACTGCTAGTTGCCTGATCTATAATAATGCATCAATTATTTGTTGATAATATTGACTATTGAAAATCTGAATCTGTAGAGTACGCAGTAATGCTTTTAGTCACCTACTGCTGCTATAGTGTTCAGCCATCTTCACCTTTGAGTGGTAAGGTTGTATTTTTTTCCCAGTTATAATACTGGAGAGTTGTGCATATGTGTGGTTGACAAGCTTTTTATTGTATATTCTTTTCATAATTTTAAGTGTTTTTAACCTTTGAAATAACTGATTTGTTAGGATTTATCCAAATACAAAACTAACTCCTGATTTTGTCCTTCTTATGAATACAGAATTATCAAACTAATGAGCCAAGCTTTACAGATTGATAATAATAATTTACCAATTATGACACTAGGTAATCTTAAATGAATGTAAGGTGATAAAATTATTTTGGATATGACACCAAAGATGGATTATTTATGGAAAGGGATAAATATGGATCTTGATAGGTAAGGCTTTTTTTTGCCTTTAAAAGAAATGCAGCTGCCTTACAGTAGCATCACCATGGCAACAAATCTGAGTCAGCTGTTGAGGTGACTTTTAGAAATGATGTAATGGTATTCAAAGTCAATGGCAATATGTAAGTGGGTGTGTTTTAACAAAATTTCCCCTAAAGATTTTATTTTTACCTTTAGGCAGAGCATGAATTGCACAGTTGCACGCTTTGTTGACAAAATCATTATTTACTCACAATGATAATATCCAAAAATAGCTGTCTCATAGGTCCTTTTAGTTTTAGGGGATAGTGATAGTGATAGATAATGGTGTCAATGAATGAGTTGTGTGTGTCTTAAAGTATTGAAACTATAACTAAGATTTTGCCTGGTGATTGAGTGGGTGTGTGGTGTCCTGTTTTATGAGCTGACAATTTGTGCAGTGGCCTAACAAGTTAGCTCTGTGGGCCTGGCTGTAGAGGACACATTATCCTGACACCAGTTATGGTTATGCATGTGAGTTTGGCTCAATTAGTAACAGATAAAATGTTAAAACAGGTGGAACAGTACAAAAAGGACTGACCAAAGGATATTCCGATTTAACAAAATGAGGAGACAGGGACAATATTGAGATCTTAAAGCATGAGGCTGACTGAGTCATGCGTGTCAAGAGTGGTAATTGAGCTTAGTCTATTTTTCATTCTCGTTAACTGCATCAGTGCTCAGTGTAGTTAAACAGGCCCTGCATATCTGTTTTTTTTTTCTATAAGGACACTTAAAGGGTCCATACATTTTGACTACAAATGCTCAAGTTTTTAGCAATGTGTCTCATCAAGCAACAGTTTTTAGAAAGAAAAGAAAGTTCAAATGATCCACACAGTCTCTTTTTAAAATGGATGTGGGAAGGTTAGTCTTTCAAAATTATTTGCTATTATTTGCTTGAAGTAGTGGAAACTAAACTGTGCCTGTAGCGCAGCGTATACATCTGAACATTTTTGATATGTTTTAAGAATTGGCCAACTGCCATGTATATAAACAATTTAAGCAAATGAGTAAAGCTTTTCCATTTGCCTTGTGAGGGCACAAACTGATGGTGTGTCTGATTCTGTCTATGAATAGAACTGCATATCTTTTTTTATCTCCTCTCAGGGAAAATTCAGTCATCATTTTTATTTCATTACAACAGTTGTATTTTTTGGGGGGGGGTGGTATTTTTTGTTTTTTGAGTCTCCAACAGATTATTTCATTGCTAAATTGGCAGCAGGTGGGGGAGATACACATAGCTGTAATTTGACCAATTACAGTAATGATGGGTGAGGGCTGTGTCACATCTCCCACTGTAATTGGCTAAAGTGAGCACACCTCACCGAGCGCACTGCATACCAATGGCACACCTGAATTTCAGTCCAGCTGTGTGTATGCTCAGGATCAGGAGGACTGTTTTTGCACTGTTAAGTGCACTGTATAGAATTCCTATTTATTCCAGTAACGGTTGCCATGGGAACCACTGGCCAAAGGCTAAAGTGAGCTATGCCCTTGGCCTCTTCAGAGATTAATGGCCTGTTCAGTTCACTACTGTTCGATTAATGTCCCCCTCTTCCTTCACATCAATATAGGCACAGCTGTCTTTCCTATCTTCACTGTTAGATTAATGTCGTCTTCAGCCCTCAGTATCGGCATCAAGGATCTGGCCTCTGCTGCAGTGTGGTTGTGGCTTAATAATAGACAATGAAACCTTTTCTACTGAGAATTTTGTGAGTGCAGTACTTTTTTATGTGAGCACTGGTACATACTGCTCCCTGGAAATAGCCACAGACTCAAAACTTAAAAATGGAAATGGAGAGAAAGTCACAGTAGGTGAATCTGTGTAATGTGTGACAAATTTCAGCCTGGTTAAAATCAGTGCAGATGGTGTCTGATCACACTGCAGGTGACTGCTGCACTGCTATTATTCTGTGGCTGCTGGGGTTACCAGCTCTCAAACAAACTCCTTGCACTCATGGTTGAAGGTTCGAGGTTAAAATCATCCATCTGTATAAATATGGAAGTACTCACTCTATTGTAACCAACAAACATTCATTACCAAAATGGAAAAGGAAATAAATAGATATAAAATAAAGCTATAGATTAAAAGAATATTGATATTATTTCAGATAAAAAAGCACCATCAAAAAACAACCTGTATACATATTTATATTAAGATCAAGTAAAACGGTAATTTAAAACTGAATACTGTGCATTTTATACATGATGAAATACTGCCTATATAACAAAGAAAACAAATGAGACTGCTTAGAGGCTTCAGGGCTCACTAGATGGGCTAATCAGTGTTTGTAAACTAGTGTAAATTGCTAAATTAATTAATTAAAATACTTAGCTAATCTAAGTGTTAAATGTACGCTTTAACGCTTAGATAAGCATTCTCGCCAGATGACCAGTAGAACTGTGGGGCAATATTTTTTGAGTGGTTCCAGTTTTCTTTATATTTGTATCTGCACAAGTATCAAGGATGCACATGCATGTGTATAACATCCAACTTGTTGTTTCAAGCTATGAAAGTGATCAACAGTTGTTGGTCATACTGCACAAGGAAACACTACAGCACCAACAAAGGCAGTGAAGGAGAGGATAGCTAGCAAGATAACAAAGATTATAAATGGGCAGAATTTTAAATAATAAAAGAAGCTGGATATGAAAATGTTTTATAATAAGTAAGTGCATTCAACATGTTTGTTACCACAAGATGTCACAAAATGTATCATCGTAAGAGAAGCTTTTAATGTAAAATATGTGCTTGCACAAGAAAACTCTACAGGGCACATTTACAAATTGCTTAGCGTATTTGTCTAGTGTGTGTATGATACCCATTTATCTATTAGTCTGTTTAGTTATGACTACTTTGTTGATTTATAACAAATTAAATCAACATTTGTCACACTTACACTGAACTAAACTGAATACTAAACTAAAACATGTTATGATATTGTAGCTTTTTGCTGTCTACAGTTTTTTACCATTATTTTTCCAAGAAAAAAAGCAGAAAGTTGCTCTACTACCAGTTTATACCCATACATTCTGTTGTCTCTGTTTTGGCATAAATGGTATTAAGTGCTTCTAAAGCTATATTTGGAGATCTATACCTAAAGAACCAACATAATATTTAAACTTCCAAGTACTGCTTCAGTGTTGCACAGTTCCTTAAAACAGGAAACACATTGCACAGGATGCACTCTATCTCAGACAGCAGGGTAACTGCTGTATTGTTTCATATTGACTCCATCTTTACTGTAATCGCATTGGGATAATGGACTGTGCAGAATATATTCAGTCTATTTTCAACCTGATGCTTTTTCAATCATTTTTCCCTGTAACTCGCTTAGAAGAGACTTGTTTTTGTATGGATCACCTTCAATGGGATTAAACGTGCAAAAGATGTTACAGAATAAACTGATTCAACAAGACACTGAGTGATGTTAGCGTGGAATCTGTTAAATGTCAGAGTGGAAATTGTGCTTTAACATAAACATAAAATGTTGACATTCTCTGAACACAGGTGGGGGATGGACTCCCTCACCTCTGAGCACCAAGGCTGTAAATCCTCAGTCTTTTCTTCTAGTGTCACCGAAGCCACTTCACATGAAATACGACACCACTGTCACCTCCTTTCCTCTGCACACTCTGACCATTAAACTGGCTGCTGAAAATGTCAGGTTATGCATGTTAACTGTCTGATATTTCAATAAACAACAGGTTTGTAGAGGATCATGACTTATTATGTTTGATATTCTAAAAATGAGGTCTAACCACATGCATCATAGTTACAATATGCAATATATTAGTCCTTATAATTGCAGTGTGTAGGAAGTCCTCCAAAACATTACTAATAAGCTCCCTGAAACCACTTATAGTGATTATTTATGATGATTATAATGTCTGTGAGCATACATTAAAACAGAGGGTATAATTTTCAGATGAGAGAACATGTAGCATGGACTAATAATGATTTGATAATTTGATGATTCAGAATTACAATGATTGTAATTTTCATTGTTATATGAGAGGAGACTACCGTTTTGTCTATTAGATGGTTGAATCAGTCTATATTTGAGAGATTCCTCTGTGGAACTAAGCTATCTTCTCTCAGCCAGGCACATCTCAGGTGGTGTAATATTCTGTTGGATTGTTTGACTAATTAAATTGGCCACGCTGTCTGTCGGCAGTGACAGACAAAGATCAAAGCCCAGAGGCTTAGTACATGGAGTGCAGGCATGAAAGTCTAATGTAAATTGACTTCTGTGAGAATAAAGAGAAGTGAAAGAAAGCTGAGATGAGGACAAGCGGAAATTAAATGAAGAAGATGCTGCACTGAAGAGACATT
This sequence comes from Acanthurus tennentii, assembly GCA_029783805.1. NCBI lineage: Eukaryota > Metazoa > Chordata > Actinopteri > Acanthuriformes > Acanthuridae > Acanthurus > Acanthurus tennentii. Next base: position 3,256,009 of record JAPZDZ010000021.1, read on the forward strand.
TTGTTGAAACAGAAGATGTGAAAGAGTGTGGTGATGTTAGAGCTATTTAATAACACCTCCCAACAAAAAATGGTAGTAACTCAAATCAACATAAAAAACCTTATACAATATTATAAGGAACCCTTATAAGTGCCTTATCATATTGTCAAAATAAGTATGAAAGAAAAGAAATACAGAAGCTAACACAAAGTCTCCGACGGTTTCTCCCATGAAAGACAGTGTGATTAGTTTTAATGCACACTTTCTGCTAAAAACCTGAACACATCATAAGTGAGAACCAATACCTGGGGAGCAGCTAGTCTTTTGGGTCCTTCACCATCAGACACCCTCATCCAGGAGAGCAAGCTGGGGGAGGATTTAGACCCCAACTTTTGTCCAGGTAGCTTCTCTCCACTTGATCCATAGCTGTCCTTGTGCCTTCTCAGTGGCATTAGTGATTTTCCTGATAGCTCTCTTGCTGTGCAGTACCCTAATTCCCAGCAATTCCCAGTGTCTTGAAGAGCAACTGGCCTGCCAGTTCTCTGCATTCAGTCTCAGCAGAGTTGTCCATCCCTTGCTTGGCCACTTGTCTGCCATTCCCTCACACTTTGCCCTCTGCTCTCAAACTCCTCCTCTATTTGTTCTTCCCAGGGTGCCGTCTGCTCCAGCACAACCAACTGCCTTGTTGATTTGAACACTAGAAAAAATTCCAGCCTGAGTGTGGTCACTGTGATGGTGTCTAGGAATTTGAGCTATTCTTCAAATTAGCTTTTAGCTGCCAGATGAGTTGTCGTCAGAAGCCCCCTTGTGCATTTAGGAACTGCTCTGGATTCCAGCCTTGGCAAAAGCAATAGGGGTGCTTTGCTGATAGTTGATGCCCACTAGGAAATGTCCCTCTGCTGATGATATCTTTGATAGCCCTCACCACCCGATTGTGACATTAGCAGTAGTGCCCTTCTCCCAGTGCTATTAGGGGAAAGCTTAGCTAAGATGTGCTTCAATTATCCTTTTCTCTGGCACAGCAGGAATGCTGGGATTCCTGCCAGGCCCTAGCAGAGGAGACTGAATGAGTTGGGGAGATCATCATAGACCAACTGGATCATGACCATTATCCAGTGTGGCCCAGCCTTCCAGAGTTCAAACCACTAGATCTTCCAAGTCACTGCCTGTGCCCAATGAGTCCATACCTCCTGCTCCATTCTCTTACAATTAGAATAGGGTTCCTCCACCTCTTCTGGCACCTGTTCCTGGATAAGCTGGAGTCTTTCCTTCCCCTGGGCCTAGTTGTATTGGGTTCATAGGTTTCTGCCAAGCCCTGCCCATTACAGTACAACTGCTCCCACCATTATACTGTGTCACAGCCCAGCTTTAACCACCTGCACAGGAAGTGGCTAACCTTACCTTTGAAGCCATCATGGCAGTCAGTGGAATGCTGTAGACCAGCACTGGCCCGGGGAGTCATGGCGGAATGTCATGGTAGTATTGATGGGTCACTCCAGGCCTTGAAGAATCAATCTGCAGTCTGAAGTTGCTGAAGTTGCACACCAGTCCTGGCGAGTGGGCCTCAGCACTCCACCTCTCCTGACTTAATAAGCACCTTCTGCAACAATACAACAAGTGATTATGCTTCTCTCCAACATGCCTTTTTTTGATATCCTTTATTTATTCAGGGAGAGTTCACTTAGAGCAGTGCTTTCTCTTGCAGGAACGTCCTGGAGTCAAGGGCACTACAGTGGTGGTAATGAGGGAGGGGCACATGCTATGCTTGAACTTCCACCACCCAGATTTATTTATTATGCTAGTCAGGATTGAACCTTGGACCTTCTGTTCCTAAGCTCCCTCCTCTAGCCTCCAGGCCAACACTACCCAAATGCCAATGTTAGAAAGATATTCTTGTTCCACATGCGATTTTCACACTGAAATAGTCCAATATAAGGTCCCAGATCTTGTGTGAAACTACCTTGCACACACTTCGGATGAAAATTCCAAGCTGACTCACATGCATGAGGAAAAGCTAAGGATCTGTAACAACAAAAGTACAAAAGTACCTATTTCAGGGAGCTTGACAGGTCATTTTAAGAATATGGTGTCGGCCATAGAAGTTGGCATTGTCAAGACTCAGAACTACCAGGTTGCCTTTGCCTTTCCTTGCCTCTTAGATCTCTTAACATGTTCCTCAGAAAGAACTTTGTCATGGATCAGGCGACAATACTAAAAAGTTCACTGCTCTAAACAAAGTACTGGGTGAGAATGATGCTAATAAACTACTTGAGTTCTCCTCCTTTGGAATCCAGACACCCTGTGTGTGTTTCCATTGTCAAGCTATCTTTCTTCTCCTCTAGACAACCTTGATGATCTTCCATAGCTGCTGTAAATGTCTAGTGCACCTCTTGTAGACGATGTAGCGCACTTTACTAGGGCCAGGTGCTGATTGGTTGTAGCTTCTCTGACAAACCCTTCAACATGACAGAAGTTTAAAGAGTAATCAAACTCCTGTGCAAAAAAAGTGAGGGAGAACAGACTAGATGTAATGATGATGGAAGCACTGAAAAATTAAGCAATAAAGTGAGCCTGAGGCATTTAAAAATAGGCACTTAGTCTTTCTGCCTTTCATGTCCAACAGTTTAAAAATTTAAACGTTTTTTTCTTAATCATGAATGCACTGCTCCAAATATTACACTTAGTTTCACTTACAGACAGCTAAAACAAAGATAATGCTGTTTATAGCCGTAGGGCCCTAAAAAAAAAGAAGAAAAAGAATAGAATAAAATAAAACATGCATTACAAGCATAGCATGAAATAAATTTAGATTTTTGGTTTATTTAACTATAACCAACTTTAATGAAATGTTATTTTTCTAAATAGCATAATTTATGAGGATGTTTGTATGTAAACATTTTTTAGCTGGTATTATTAACCCTGACCTGTGTTACCACTTTTGTTTGAACAGTTTGTGATGGTATTTTAAAGGGTGTTTATTTATCAGGACTGAAAAAAAAGAAAATTCAAAATACAACACAAAGTCATTTTATATGCTGATGATACTATTTTAGATCACATTTTGAAAGAACTGCAGTTAAAAAATTTTACAACTGTAATGTTTAAACGAAAATGTCATTATGATGTGAAAGGGCTCTCCAGTACAAACACAGACAGCTTAATACTGCTTTACAGAGAGTTTAAGCTCATTGCTTTGCTTGTAACTTTAGTGTTTGATTCACTGTCACTGCTCTCATATCTATGTTTGCAGCAGCAGGAGAAAGCTATTTTTAGAGAAAGGCTCTAAAAAAACCACACACTACCTGCCTAACAGCAATCAGCAGACAGATACATTGAGAGACTAGCTGACAGACACAGTGGAGCATTTAGCAGCTAAAGAGCCAGATATTTCCCTCAGGTTAAAAAAAAAATAAGGTTACAGGTAGATAAAAATGCAGAAAATGAGAAACGCAAAAAAGCATTAATCAGGAATACAAGAGAAGCCGACCAGTCCAGTGCCACCACATAAAACACACACAAATCTTTTACACTTGCGTAGATATCCTCCTTAAGAAGAAAAAACTTGTTCTAAAAAATGTAAGCAAAATCATCTTTTTTTTTATTTCACACACAGAGCAAATGAGGAGCTTGCTGCATTATCTCCTCCCTAACCCAGATGATAATGAGTCTCAGCTTCTGCTGCTGCTTCCACTGCTGCTCCTTCTACTGTATGTGTCTCTATGGGGCTTGCTCAAGCTGTACAGGCTGCGCAGGTTGTAGCAGTAGCAGAAACAGGGAACTCACTGAGATGCATCTCAATGAGAACATGGGAGGATGTTTTTCTCACATTTGAATGCTCAAACAAGGAGTTACTTATTTACCTCATCAGCACCTTAACAATTTGTGTTTCCTACAACACTAACCAATAAAACATTTAAGAACAGAAAGACTCTCAGCTTATATTAATTGGCATAACTCATGATGAGCTATGTCAATCTAAGTCTTTTAATCTGCATTTAATTCACCATGGGGATTGGGAATTAAACTAGCTTAAACCTTCTTTTAAGTTTTAAGCTGCATCATGTTCATACTTTCAAGCAGCAGCTATGTCATTTGTGCTGCCAACAGGAAATACATTAATGACACACCTCTGAGCAGTACTTTTTCGTTAAATACCTCTTGAAGTAAAAGGAGCCATGATCACTAAACCCATTTAAGAGCAGAGTAAAATGAACAACTAGACGTCAAGGTTGTAAGCCATGAATCCCTCTGCAATTCAGAGCTTTTGTTCCCATGACAGCAGCAAGAGCAGCAGTCTACAGTGAAATTTCACTGACGAGTTTGACATGAACTACATCCACCAGATACATTAGATACTGTTCAAGCTGCATGTATATGGCATGCTGCTGTTCATAAAATTAGCACCTTGCATGAGAGCCAAATCCGGCTTTTATTTGACAGCCACAGCTTGTACAAATTATTGAGGTGATTAACAGAATTTAATTTTGACTCTGATGTGATTGCACTGCCAGCTCAGAGACGAAAAAGGGAGAAAAAAATCAACAGGGTGGGAAACGAGGGGAGGGAAAACAAGAATTTCTGGGCAGCATCATCCCAGGAGTCTGGTTGGTAGACAGACACTGATGTTGAAATTCAGATCACACACTCGCCTGCAAACCATGCTGCTCACCAGGGAGGGGAAGGATGAGAGACAGAGGGAGAGAGAGAGAGAGCAGAAGGAGGGGTAAGAAAGGGACAGAGGTAGACTGAGAGCCTGTATTATAGTGTACAGAGAAGGCTGAACCTAAAAGTATGTGTGTCTCCTTATATAATATATTCAGACGACATAATACTGAGAAGCCTGCAACAAAATAATTAAACTTTAATCATGCTGATTAAATTCATATAATTAAGAAATTTCAAATATAATCTCATGTAGCACAACTCATCTCTAATGTTTGGATTGAACAGTGAATTTGCGGAGCAGATGGACTCTGTAGTGATGGGGTCATATGAAGATATCATGAAGCTGCCCCACAGACAGTAAAAGTGAAACAACTCCTCCACTTAATGACAACAGAGTGGTGTTTAATGCCAGGTTCAGTTAACATCAGCCCAATTATAGTCTGACTTGGCATGCATAGGTTTAGGGCACGTCAATTAATCATTCCCTCTATTGTTTACCACAGCAGGCCAGTCTCATTCCCAGGTTGTCAAGTACCAACACTTCGTCACACCGAGGTTCCCCCTCTGCATCCGTGTGAGAATTTTTCCCTTTTTATTTTTCACAGCTGTTGTTTTTTTTTACGAACCCAATCATTCTGATCATTCTAATCATTATTATGATTGTCAAATAAATATAAACCATAGACGTTGTTAAGCCTATTTTGGGGGGGCTGTAATGTTGTTTATTATCAGTGTTTTTTTATAGAATGTTTACATTCAGCTAATATCATTAAAAACTGAATGTCATAGTGTCCCTGTTAATAACAAGATGGATATATGAAGACATTTTAAGAGAGAGTGAGGGAAGCAGGAGATTGGCAGGGCAGCTGATTGTAAGGGAGCCACTGTAATTGCGGTCACTAGCGATCTACAGGTCTGAGGAAATGAGGGGAGTTGGTCCTTTTTTCCTCTACCAAGCAGGCATTTGTTTAAGGTCTAGGCACCAAGTTGGTTAGAATTAAGTAATTTCTTGATATTTAATTGTAACCAACGTGACTTGCTACATATGTGTAGTTGTACTACAGTATCTAAAAGATGTCAGTGCAGAGATTTTACATGCAGAAGTTAAGCATACACAGAGAGCTAAGCTTCCCCTGTCTTTCGATCCTAGAGACATCCCTGATATTAACTAAGAGTATTTATCTAACTACAGCAAAGTACTAGTGCTGTGGAAAAAGTGAGACAAATATTTAAGCTTTTTTCCCAGTTTCTTTGCAAGACACAATGTTTTTTAATGGATGTTGATTATATTATGGTACAGTCACATGACAGTTGGTGTTCTTAAAGGATTTTTTACAGTCTCTTTGAGATGTGACTAGTCTTAATTAAACTGTTGTCCAGTTTGTCTGCTTCCATTCCTCAGTCATTAACTACAGACCCCTTTCCTTATTTTCAAACCAAAAGGCTTTGTTTATTGGATGCAAATCCAATGAAACATGACGTGTCAGGTCTTAATGGGTTTAAATCTTTTTTTATCCATTTATCTGATACAGATTGTGATGATATTGAAGATTCAGTCAAAAAATGTGGGGGGGAAATGCCTGTCATAATGGTCCTACATATGTGTCTGTTATGTTGTGTATCTCAACAAGTTCTTCATCATACAGAAGTTTCACCAAGCTTCAGGTTGGTTCTAAGCTTTAGAAGACAGTTCTCTGGTTTAAACGACTCCAATCATTAGAGGAGCTCTTTCACATCAAGACTGTGCCACCCAAGTGATCCTGGGTGACATTTTTATAACTTGTGGTGGCAATAAATGTGTGTTTATGCACAAAGAGTAAAAGAGCACGCAAACACAGACAGGTGAAGGAGGCTGGAATGACAGTGAGCCATATCAAGAGACAGAGGCAGAGCCTTGTTATTTTTCCACAGCTCACTTGTTTGCATGATGAGTAAAACAGGCAGAGAAATGAGTTTAATAGCGCAAACACAAAACCAACGAATAATGTACACACATGCACACAAGGAAGAATTATTGGATCATCTTTTATACATACACTACATAGCACAGCAGATTAGTATTTTCTGGTCACATACACCCAACCTGCTCAATGCCAAGTCAAATATTCAGGTGTAATTTCCACTTCCACTGAAATTGCACTAATCCATAGAATCCCCTTGTTGTCAGGATGCACGAATGCACATATCCCCGTCTAGGTCACCTTACAGCAAATATGCAATAGCAAATAATTTTCTACCTTTTTTTGCACCTTACAAGTGTCTCTTAGTATGATATCATTTGCAGTAAAGAAGTGCTCCATTATTTCACAATATTCCTCCCAAGCTTGCACTTTTAAATCAAATGCTGGAAGGGATCCTGTTGTTGACATCTCACCTGCATGTGTCTTCTCCCCCTTCCACCAAGGCCATTGTCCATCTGGAGTCCAATCATCCAATCAAGCAACCAGTCCCTCCACGGTGGCCAGAGAGCAGGGCAAAAAAACACAAAAACATTTCTCCAGATTATCCTCGTCCCCAATACAACATTGTGACCCTGGAAAGATCAAGGAGGATGCAGGACACCAAAAAATAGCTTGCTTGGCTTTTTACTGGCACATGGTATGCAGCACATACAGAGAGAGGAAATCACAAGACATGATTCTTCTGTATGTAGACTTCCTGCCAGCTAACCCACACCTGGAGCCTAGAGCTCCCTCTAGCTAATACAAGAAGTCTCAGGATACTACACTTAGGCAACATAGATGTTTTCCCACCTTCCTGATGAAGGTTTCTGGGGCTGTATGCAGCATGTGAGAGAAACTACCTGAGGCTTAATAACGTCCTCAACTCCTCTGTATTTAGAGGTTAAAAAAAGGACCCTCTTCAATTTACAGATGATTTTACTAAAAAGGCTCTTTAGTAATCCACAAGGATAATGTGGCAAAAGATAATGTGGTAAAAATACAAATTACAGCAGCTTCGTCCCTGACGTTCATTCTGGGGACTACAAAGACATATCAGTTGGGTACAGATGAGAAGGGAGAGTGTAGCTCAGCCAATATTTCTGTCTTACCTGACAGAGTCCAAGAGATTAGTAACCGAGCCTGGCCTATAGTCAACAGTCATTCTGTTTCTCATGCTCCAAACCGAATTGAGACTGACACAGTTTTAAGCTGAAGCACTTAGTTTATCCAATCCAAATCTGAACCTAACTTCAAAATGTGTGTTTAAACCTGGTCAGACCCGACGGGTACCATGTGGTGCCATCAGGAACAGGTCTGATATCCACCCTCTAATCACCAGCAGAGATTTTCACATGTAACATTGTGAAGTTGGGTTTATTTTAACTAAACCAGGGTTAATCATTTTTAAAA
>JAPZDZ010000021.1:3277213-3289140 GCA_029783805.1 Acanthurus tennentii
GAGTTCAGATCACATACTGAGGTGTGATCTGGGAGGCCTTTCTTTGTCCTACTCACATGATGAGATCCCAACACTATCTATCTATCTATCTATCTATCTATCTGTCTGTCTGTCTTTCTGTCTGTCTGTCTGTCTGTCTGTCTGTCTGTCTATCTGTCTGTCTGTCTATTTCTATTTATCTGCATCGATTTCAGTATTAGATTCAATAAATGATCACAATTTCCACCTCTAACAGAATCATTTGTCTGTACGTCTCAACAGACATAGAGGGAGATCTTGTTTCTCTGTTATCTGTCTTTGATGATGACTTTCATGATCATGTCAGGCACTTATGCCACAGAAATTTTACTAAACAAAGTCAGAAACAACATCCAACACTCTCTTCTTTGCCCCAAGGTTCATAATGTTTTGACACAATAACAACTGAGTCAACCACATACCTACCCACACTCACACACACACACACACACACTCACAGGGTGAGCAGTCATAGCCAGTCTGCCGTCCCCAGGCTGGCAAAGTAAATGAGGTTGAAATGTATGAAGCCGAAAACATCCCCAGGGAGACATTATGTGCAGGAGACACCATTTCACTAAGGAGAGAAGCAAAGGCAAGAGGCAAAGCAACGGCTGCTTATGCTCAGGGGAAGCTGAGAATTTAACATATAGGCCAACATTTGAGACCAGTGGTGGATGAAGCATTTAGATCATCTGCATAAGAGAACACAGACCATTTCTAAGTATCAACTCTCATTTAAATTTCGACTGCTTTATTGTATCAGGTAGTTTAATCTACAGCAATGCATCATGTTTTATAAGATCACCATATGTTTGTACGTAAGAACCATATATTTTTATAAAGTCATAAAAACCTCTTTTTTCAGCTTTGTGATTACAAGTTTTGCTATTAATCCAATATGGCTTTTAAAGAGCTTATTTAGCTTAAAAGGTAGGAAAATTTCAAGTGTAAAATCACAGGATTTGGTGGTATATGATTTTGGGGCAGGAAGGGTATGAAAATGTAATTTGAAAAAGTAACTAGTAACTAAAGCTTTAAGATAAAATAAGTGAAGGATCACAATAAATGTCTCTGAGATGAAGTGGGGTAGAAGTATAATACTACACAAAATGGAAGCACTCACATAAGTGTGTGTACAAGTTGAGTGTGTGTACATAGTTACATTCCATCACTGCTGATACTGAGACACAACAAAAACAACAACCAAACGACTGTCATCGACTCTTATTTGAGCCCTAAACAGAAAAATATTGATCTCACTGTTGCAAAGTTTGGATGTAATGATTGAGTGTCTTCCTATAGATCAAGCTGTACTGACTTTATCCATTTTAATATTTGCCATGTGGATAACGTTTTTACCAACAACAATTTTTTCTCCAATGACCACAAATTGGTGCATGAGGGGTTTAGAGAAGAAGTGCTCAATACACCAGAGCAGATCACTGTACATTGCAATGATTAGAGAACCTGTACAGAATAAATCCTCTTATTATGTATTAAACCAGACACACAAAAAAGAAAAATTAGTAAAACAATAATTCAGTCTCACTAGAGTCTTTTAAACAATAACTATTCCTGGAGCTCTGACAGATTTTTAGTGCTCAGCCCTGCAGCCATCTGCAGAGAGATTTCTCTGCTTCCTCTGACAGTAATGAGATTATGTATTCCTGCAGGCTTTGTGAACAACATGTGAACTGTCTAACCCCTGACCCCCGATCTCCAAGGTGCTTCTTTGTCACTGTCACTCATTCCCATTCGGCCTACAGGGGCAGCTGTTCCTGCCAAAGCCCAATCAAGCTCCCTGCTGCCCGACAGCCGGCACCTCTCACCCCCCAACAACACCTTCCACTACCTGCTGATATTCAGCAGCTACAGCCAAGATATTTAGGGCAGGAGATGCTGTGAAAGAGAGGAGAGGGGAAGAGGATGGGGAGTGTTTGCATGTCTGTGTGCAGTTTGTCATACATTGTACATTTTACTGTCAGACTGAGAAAATAAATATTCTTTTATTCTCAAGTACACGTAGTTACTGTGTTCTGAGTATCTTTTGTTGCAATAGCATGTTGCAGAGTGAGATAAGGTGAAACAAAGCCCTCAGAAAAATAGGTATCCATGGAAACACTTGGTGTCAAGCATCACTCCTCCGAAGTTGTGAGCTGTGCACACCACTCGGCTTGACATGAGCACCTTTCCAACCAAATTTTTTTTTTCTCTACCGAACCAGCCAATTAGCTCCATAGGTTTTCACATTGAGCCAATCAGATCACATACAGTCCTGTTTTGACAGTTTGTTAGTATTGAATCTTTTTTATAGCCTGCTCGTCCTCGAGGTTGTCTCCTGGTAATGGCCTTTTCATACTTGTGCTATTAGATTATATATTATGCAATAGAAAACTTCATTGAGAAGCAATCAGTCCAGCAGCTTCTCCAGAATAGTCATAATAACACAGTTTGGGATGGATTTAACAACTACAAGAACTGAGTCACAAACTCAAAATGTCGCTCTTTAAACTGATTGTTGTTTTTGTTCACATCATCAGGCATCAACTAAACAGTGGTGACAGAAGTATTTAAAAGGTTCAGCTGTATTAGGATTGATGATGTCTAAAGTCACAGCATGAAATGTTCTGGGAAAAAAAAGTTATGATGGCAACACTTTGTACTAATATTAAAGGTCCCAAAAATGTGGGGGCACATCATTCTGTGATTTGATTTTATGTTGATGGTATGGTGATATGGTATGGGTCTGCAGAGAGCAGGGGAAAGAAAAGAAGTCAGAGAAGTTGCAGCCTGTTGCCAGAAGCTTTTCATCTAACAGTCCTCTGTGGTTGCTCCTTCTTGTTCTTTTACTCCCTTTAATACAAAAATCTCAACTGCAGGTAAGAAAATGCAGACGATGACTAGAGTTTTTAGTTAGTTAGTTTGTTTGTTTGTCTGTTTGTCTGTTTGTTTGTTTTATTTTAAACGCAGTGTGTGTGACAGATATGAGATACACATTTATTACCTTATGTCACGGGGAAAAATATCTGAAATCTTCTTTTTTCTATGATTTTATCGCAAATACATGAGTATGTTCCATTACACAAACAAGCTCTGTCTATATGAGGATTATATGTAACTGAAAGTCATATCATAACTTTATATTTTCTACAAAATATGGATCATTTCTGCTGAGTTTTGTGGGAATAAAATATATATGGTTATAACACTGGCGACCTGTCCAGGGTGTCCCCTGCCTTCGCCCTAAATCAGCTGGGATAGGCTCCAGCACCCCCCGCGACCCTACAGAGGATAAACGGTATAGAAAATGGATGGATGGATGGATGGTTATAACACATTCATTTTACAGTGGAATTACATGAGCATGAGATTCTAGAGGTATAAAAGTGCTCCCTTACTGGAGTCTTGGATGATCCACTGAAATCTGTGACCCTGTTAATCTGCTATCAGAGTGTATTCATAATTATATGATATCATATTTCATATATATCATATTGTATATCATATTATATATCATAACAATCATATTTGACACATATTTAAGACACAAACACAGTCAGTACTATCTGTTGATTTGAAGGGTTTTACACTATGCACATTGTATTTCTGGTGACCACTTCACAGTAAGAAGTCAACTTGTGTTTCATCGCTGCTATGCTTTTAATTTGGAATCATATTTGGAAACATTTTGTGTATATTGAACACAGCAAGTGTTCATTTTGCAATTTACACTAACTTGAAGCCCCAAAGCCCAGCTCCTGTTGCTGCACAGAGCAGTGTTTGCTCAAAGTGCCTGCAGTGTGTTAGTGTATGTGGATGTACCAAGTGTCCAAACTGGATCATATTTAAAACTACACATCCTTGGATTCCCAGCAATACACCCTTCAAGTGTGAAACATATCAGACAAATGTTTACTTTTTGAGTTATTTACAAGACTTACATACATATGTACATAAACACATACAGACAGACACAATGTCCTTGTTTATAGTTACATTAATGGCTGTTGGTATGCCAGGCTTTGCCTCTCCCTTTATTGGTCATTAAATATTAACTTAAAATAAAGTGATTATATGGAACTCACAGGTTGAAATATAACAAAAAAATTCTGGAAGTGGCTGTTTATTTTTATTTTTATTTTTACGTTTCTTATGTATGCCAAGCAATATTCGTATTGTTTTGCAAACTTCTGCTGCTTTATGTAAAAAACAAACAAACAAACATTGTAATAATGTTAATAAACAAAAGTTTCTTCAGAATACAGACTGAACAGCAAACAAATTTGGGCATAAAGTGAAGCTGTAATATGTGCTGGACATAAAGCATTGATTCTTCAAGAAAAGAGTGACAGAAAGGAAGCACAGATAAACGAATACAAGAAAAGACAGAAATACACTAAGTGTGAGAGAGGATAGAGGGATGAGGAGAATCAAAACAAGCAGCCTGTCCTGTTGGGTCGCCATGGTGAGCATCATGACAGCTTGTGAGCTCCCGCTGTAACTCTGTAGAGGAGGAGCATGCCTCCTCTCTGACAGCAGAGTCAGTTTGCTCCTGCACATTCAGTCCCTGTGAGGTCTTTTTCCTGTATTTCTATGTCACCTTGAGTTTGTATGGAGTTTTCATAGGTGCATCAGATCTGCTGTACCATGTGTGCGTGTTAACTGCCATCATGTCTGCTGTGGAAATCTGAGCAGGCAGGTCAGCAGGCAGATGGCCAAACAAACAGACAGATAATCGGTGGTTGGGATTGGATTAACATGAGGATCTAATTGCATTTGAGAAACCAGGGAAAGCACATAAGGAAAAATGAAAAGTGGCATCCAAATTACGGCTCAGTTACATAGCAACATGGGCACAAACAAGAGAACTTTGCAGAACATTTCCTTTGAGAATTATTATAGAAATTAGGGATCGTAATGCCAAGAAAACTAGTTCTGTATGTATTGGAACACATTTTCACAAATAGAGGTAAAAATGGTTGCTTGTAGTCCAGGACCTGTGACTGCTCCGGAGGCAGAAAGTATGCATCCATAAAACAAGACACTAGAGTGTGAGCTATTCATTAAAAGACCTCAGTTACACATACAATAGCTATTAAGAAGAATGAGACACAGCCAACATGTCGGTCAGCACAGAACAACATTCCACCATGCAGGTGGTGTAAAATTACAATATCGCAACCTCAAATAATGATTAGCCTTTGAAACACACTTGATGCCATGTGTATTTATAGCTCTATGCAGAGGAGTGATTGTCCTCAGTTTTAATTAGCTAAAAAGAATGATAATCTATGTGTATTTGTGCAAATGAACTAGTAAATATGCACTCGCACACTGAGCTCAGTTCCAGTAAAAACATTACTACTAACCAACAGTAAAAGCTCTCACAATAAGAGGGTCCTAGTCCTCTTAAACTGGTGGTATTAAGACATCCCCAGTGTGCAAATTTTCCTGCATTACACATTATCCCCCTTGTGTTTGCTGTCACTCGTCCTACATGTCTGGAGTGGAGTGTAACACATTGTGAGTGTTTATTTCCTGCCTGGGAGGGTCGCTCCTGTAAAGCTGCTGATTCTGCGTTTCTGTGAAGCCTTGAAAATGATGCTGTTTCCTTGCTTCCTTGTGCAGTGGAACACCCAGAGCTGAAAGAGCTGTGGAAGCTGGATGCAGACCGGGGAGGATGGGGAAGAGTGGAGGCTGGGAAGGATAAGTGGGGCTTTTGCTTTTGAGGAATGAGCGAGCCTTTCTCACTCACTTTCCACAGAGCAACTAGGGTGGAATAATTACATAGCATGTGCAAAGCTAAACGCCACTCATTGGAAAAGAGGGAGAGAGAAAGAGAGAGAGAGTAATACAGAGAGAAATGAAGCAAAAAAAGTCAAAGATGGCCGCCAGTTCCTGTGGGTAACACTGAGGCGTGCACAGCAGTTATCACATTATTTACAGCCGAGGATTTAATGCATCATTCAATAATGAGCAGCCAGCCAATGGCCTGTGATCTGAAGCTCACTTATTCACTCGCTGGGCTGATCTCCAGACGACTAAAGGCTGGAGGGGTCCCTGCTGATGGAAACAAAGCCAGCTCCCACTGCTATTTCTCACTTTATTCTTTTGCACTCAAGTGTACTGTATCACATGTTCTTCTGTCTGTGTGTGTGGGTGTGTGTGTGGACATGTGTGAGTGTGCTCTCATGCTTTATAACCTGTGTTGGGCAATAACTAGCTACATGTAATGTGACTAAATTACAGAAAAATGTTACTGTAATCAGTTAGAGTTAATTAGAAACATTATTTTATTATATAACAGTTTCTAATTAAAATATCTGTGATTACAAAGTAATTACATTTCAGTATATTCTTTTGGATAGAAAGCTGTTATGTGGTACAAAACACTGGTTCTGGTGCTTTGCATCTTTTCATCAGCAGGGAAGATTTGGGGAGGAAGTATTTCAAAACTGTGGGTCAGCAAGCGCACTGGGACAAATGGGACAAAACTGAAAGCAACACATCATGTCAAAGATGGTTTGAGGTGAATGGGCTCTGCATCCAGACATTCAGCAGTGTGTCATCTAATTTGTTTATGACTGGTTCTCTTGTGTGAATCTGAAACGTTTCTCATTTGCCAATCAAATCATTGTTCTAAGCCACACTGAGCCACAGTGAAAAAGTTAAAAGTATGCATTACACCGTGGAAGAGGTATTATGTAATATAATATGTAAATATAAGTTCAGGACCAAGACCAAGTAAAGTAGGACCTTAGCATGTCTTTTAGTTAACTGAAATCCAAACTGTGACAAAAAGGGAATACGTAGAAATGCTTCCCTGTGCCAATTAGATGAACACCCTGGGGTAAAATGTTTGGCAACCTCATCACAACCTCCAGCTTAACTTTCTCAAACACCGATCAGGCCTTTCTAACCAGTTATGTTGGCTTGTCAGCATCTGTCACTCTGCCACAGACATTGACGAGGGTGTCAAATCTGTACTGGTCCCTCTTATAGAGGGCCACTGTGATCCTAAGCCCAATCTTGTTATTCAGGTGCACTCTGGGATTTTTGATTGAAGTGAATGCAGTCTAACACAACAGTCATGTTATAAACCCTGCTTCCATCAACAACGTAATAAACAGTTGTTGTTAAAAATGTTGTAGAGAGGTGGTGAGGACCAATGAGCCGGTGTTTTCTTGAACCTCACACAAAGGACCATTTCCTCAGTCCTGAAATGGAATAAAGAAACCCAGTAAAAAATAATTAATTTCTGCAGTACAATCTTAATTTATTCGATCACGTAAACAGTAGCTCAGGTCTGTGTGGTTGGGTGGTAATAACCACATAAAATATTTCATTTGGGAAAAGTGGAAAATAAAAAGAAGCAGTAGTCTTTGCTCTGTATTCATGTACCAAAATGAGTTGAATCCAAAACTAAAAACTAAATCAGGACAAGTTTAATATCTATAAGTACAGTCTTTCACATTAACAAAGTCTTGTGATTTCACTCTCTTGTTTAAATGAATGTAAAACATTAAAGTTTCTGTTATTTATTGCTGTTTATTTGGTCTTGATACATTCTCTCAGGATAAAGTTGTCTGTCTCTTTCTTTTTCTCCTGCTTATTTTTTTCTTAACATACTAAACACTGCTTTAGTGTATAGTGTCATCCATCGATTAGTTAAAATATTGTTAAAAAATGTAAGAACTCTTTCTTTGAATATTTAAGTGTTGCTTCAGTACATGCTAATACATTTCCTCTTCATTGGTTACCTTCAGAGGTCATGTACACACAAAGTCACAGCTTGCATGAATCAGTACAGTGTTTTATGGCTTCACCTGCATAACCTGATTCATCTTATACTGGTTTGTACTGAAGCTATCCACAGGGCTCTGCTTTTACAGTTTTTTTCTCCTTACAAAGAGCACACAAAGATAGTGAATAGATGTTTTAATTAATAGTATTTTTACTATCATTGTGTACTAATTTTTGTCAGTCAGCAACACATTAACACAGAAACTGTAAATTATTAGTTTTGAGGAAAATACATGGATATCAAATACAACCATAATTTCCTGGGTGAGGCTTTTAATATCAACATAAAATAATAAACTGTGTTGGTAATAATATATTATTGATGTTTTTCATAGTTTGTCATTTCTTATCTATATCCAGCAATTTGTATGCTATTTCGAGAAATTTTTGTATAAGTGTGTGTAAGTGTATTTGTATTTACCAGTGTCCAAGTAATCAGCAGGACAGATGATCAAGGCTTTCACTGTGAGATGAATTAGCCTAAAAATGCCACTAAAAGTGCTAAAACTGTTGTGATTAAGCTACTGCTGTCATGCTTAGGTAATTATATTTGTAGATTTACTGATTTTTTTGTTTGTTTGTTTGTTTTACTAAGTCAATGCAACTTTGTTAGAAAACCAATTCAACATTTTAAGAATGTGTATATCTGATAGAGAAGTATGTGCTCTTTGTTATAGACATCATTTTAATTTGTTAAAGAAACTACATTAGGTGTTTGAATTTCTATTTTATAACACCCTTGTTCTTGAATTTAAAAAAGAAAATTATTCACAATGCCTGATGAAATGAAAACAGCATCATGATCTTCTCGTGTCCGTGCACTTCATTTCATCACGCTTTCTAATTAATGTTGTCCTTAATATGAACTCATTTCTGCCCTGCTAACAGAGATAAATTAGTTATGGTTCACCCTTATTTGTATCAAGAGACCAAATCAATAACGATAAACATACTAATGTGGTTCTAGTGTGTGTGTGTGTGTGTGTGGGTCTACGAGTGTGTGTGTGCATGTGTGTAGGATCAGTGTTCCGTATGCCACATATTCAGTACAGGATTAAACTCTTGTCTTTCTCTATGTTCACATTAGGTGTCTTTAAGTTTTGCCCCCTCCTTCATTGCCTCTTTGATCGCATCTTTTCATTAAATAAAATAACAAACAGTGACACCCTGTGTTGACCCACTGAAAGTACACATCTTAGGTTTTTTTTAAAGTAGTTTGGTCTTAAGTTAGAGGATCCAGTCAAGTTCAAACACCAAAGTCTGTAGACAAGTGTTGGAAATTACTGCGTTGGTGGAATGTAACTTATTAACTCATTAACTCAAGCACTGCACAAAATGGCAATGTAAGGTATTTATATTTTTACTTAATTTTTAATATTTGATGCTTCTTCTTTGCCTTTCTCATACCTCTAACCCAATACATACATTTTAGAAGGCCAATATTGTACTTTAGTCTGCTCTTTTACATTTACTCAACAACATTAGTTGCAAGCTACTTTGCAGATTCAGATAATTAGTAAAAAAAAAAAAAGTTAAGTTAATTAAAATACATTTTTTGGTGGTCAGGTAGAAATAAGTGAAAGAGGCTAATCGAGGTCATGTCAGCCACTACAATCATTACACAGCACAATATCAAACCTGACCAACATGGAAAAAAGACAATATCTCTAGTTCAAATGTATACATTTTGGTCCTTATTTTAAATTGTCCACAGCAAGACTGACAATGTGAGAGAAGAAAAGCAATATAGTACTTATAAACAAGAAATCAACACCTTTTACAATTTTATAGGTATTTTGACAGACTTTGCAGTTTGTGGAAATTGGATTCTGGACAGAGAGCAAACATCACATTAAAGATCACAAAGCACTTAAATTCAACTCACTGCTGCATTAAAGTTTAATAAATAAAATTTCTTTGCAATGCAATAGGCTCTTCTCACCCATGGGGCACTGGTCCTTAAATTACTGTTTCATTTAATAAGTCCTGGAGTTAAGGTAGTCTCTCTCTGGCAGCCCTGAACTGAAGAGAGGTTTGGCCTCACACATAATCATTCTGTACTGAGAAAATATTTAAAAAAAACCCTGTTTCAAATCATAAGTAAAAAAAAGGAAATGGTAGAACATTTTGTTGTTTGAACTGTCATATACCAATGACAGTCTCACAAACATGGACACTGACAGAGTTTCATACATCACATACCTTAGGAACCAGTCCCATTACCTGGTTAAGCTAAGAAACAAGGGGTAGCAGAAATATGAAGTGTGCTACAGAATGTTTATGTTAGTGTAATGATATATGTCAAACATTGACAGGACATTTAATAGAATTTGTGAATTTGACAAAGAAAGTTATTGGAAAAAGTAGATCGAAACAGTTTGTTAGACAGCAAAGCTGCTTTAGAGCAGAGTCAAAGCTGCTGATGACCAGTGGAGAGGTGGTGGAGATGGATACATTTGTTTGTACCATTGAGGCAAAGGTGTACAGTGTCACATCATAGTCAACAGAAGGCATGAATAAACATTTTAATTGAAAATAAGTACTAACTTGTGACTTTTATGGCTTTACTCAATGCCTACAGAGGAACTTTATCCCCAATGCAGTGGCATGCACAAAGTGGCAGGTTCAACCATGACAAGTTTTTAATTCAGGTCTTAAATTACACTGTTTTTTTTGTTTTGTTTTGTTTTGTTTTGTTTTGTTTTTTGTCTTTATTGATAACATCTGGATTCTGAACTGAGAATCACAAACAGAGTCAGAGAGTCTTCAGAGACCAACACAGTGTTTATGTTGGTTCTATCCATGGGGTTAGTTATTTGTACGAAAAACTGTGAACAATAACTAATTTTTTGATTCAAACCGCTTAACAAATAAGGTTTTTGAGACTCACTGTACACAGCAAACAGTCATAATAGTCCCAGTTTTATCCTGATATCAGACAGTGGATTGTTGGAGTTTGTTATTTAGCATTATACTTGAAAATACTCAAAATGGAACAACGCACAAAACAATACAACCAAACACACACACAGTCTAACTCTTGATCTGGGAATCTATGTTGCATGCTTTAATTTTTCCCCTGTTCTCACTTTCTTCCAGGACTTTTGCACATTTCAGGAATCTAGCAACATATTTGCATATTAAAAAGTGTGGTAGTGTAAGTAACTATCAAGTAGTAATAGTTAGTAATTAACAGTAATTAACACATGACTATATTTTAGTAGAGTATTTGGTGCTGGACCTGAGGAACAGCTGTAAAAAAGTGTCCATAATGCAAAACTGTCAATGTGATTTAATTTCAGTTATTCTTGAAACAATCCTCAAACTGCCTGATATGTTTTATGATCAAAACAAGTTTTCTTAACTTGAATTAATTCATATCATTTGAAGTAATGTGTCACATCTTAAAATTTAAGCCAATCACCTGTGAATGAATTACTTATACATGATCAAGGACAAATCTAACAGAATTATAAATAACCAGTGTACCCAAAACCTAATGTAGCACCTTTAGTATGCACTCTGTCAACCCAAACCATGATTCTAACTTAATATTTATGGGCATTGCAATTATTGGGCTTCAGAGCATTAATATAATTAACATTAATATATAATTACTGTCTTTTTCACACTGTCTCTCCTTTTATTATTATTAGCTTGACCAACTAAATATTAACAAATGAACTCCACCATCACCCCCTTTGATTGAGAGACACTTAAAAAAAACATCGTAAACAATTGTTAAGATTCTGTTTGGCATTGAAAATAGCTGCCATTTGCAGTGAAGATGTTACTAAAGATATAACTGAGGGGAATAATTCTAAATTCCTTTGATGTTGTGTTCATATTTCTTGTCAAAGAAATGTTTTAAATTTACTGCAGTTTGCTTGAGAAATGTGCAGTTAAAGAGAACCAGGAATGATACTCAGTTACAGTCTACAAATGCATTAAATCTTAATCAAAAGACAATGTCATGCCCAGAGGAGGATTAAGGTAGTCATGGGCCCCTAGGCTATTCTTTCCATGGGCCCCCCCCCCTTACAACATGCCGGTGTGTCGGGTGGTTCAGTTGTCGAGCCCTCATAATCCACCTCTGAGAGACGACG
>JAPZDZ010000021.1:3293474-3304257 GCA_029783805.1 Acanthurus tennentii
CAACGTCTTCATGATCATTCATTAGTTTTAGTTTCCATCCTAAAGTTGACCATATTAACACATGTATCAGACAATTGCAAACAATATCAAGCCAAAATAAAGCTTTTAGTTCTGTTAGCACAAAGTGCTTCAAAGTCAAAGTTGACTCATTTTCCTTTCCAAACTATTAAAAAAAATATCCCAAAACCTGGTCTTTGTTTTTCTCTGGACTCTCCCTTTATGACTTCCTGCCATTTAGTCTGGACGCTGGACAATCAAGCAAACAAATACACCGCCTGCCAAACGTCACACTTCACTCACCATGAGTTTAACACACACCCTGCCTGTCTCACTCCATGACACACACATATACACACACTGATAGGTAGGGAGAGCTACACAGCGCTATTCCTCCCACTATGAGTCCTTTGGTTTGATGTAAACTTTGATGAAAATAACAGGAGGCAGAGGTGAGGAGGATTACATAGTAAGCCAGCTAGAGATACATAAGATTATTATATACCATCAACAGTCTCATAGAAATAAAACAGCAAGGGAAACATACTTTAATCCGTTAATGTGTGTTTTATCATCATAGAAGCTTACAAACTAACCGTCTTTCTTTCTCTGTCAGTTAAAAGTGCTGGACGGGCTCTGTCTGGACTGAGTAATTCCTAAATGCACCACAGGCTATGTACAATGCTGTCCAGAAACCACCAGCCGTTGATAATTGCAGTGCACTTCCAGTGAAACAAACTGTTCCTGGTACAGCTGGTGATATCAGACTTTACAAGATGGCAGAAGTTCACTGAGAGATTATAAATTACACAGAGGCAGACGATGGGACACGAGGAGGACAAACGAGTCAGAAGGAAGGTTATTGAATGGATAAATGAATAGGAAGTTGCAATGCTTATAGAAAGGTGGCAAAATAACTTTGCCACTAAATAGTGGGGTGCATACAGACTGACAAAGTTTTACAGAGTATGAAACCTGAACTAGGTATTACGTGCTGTTTTTTTTTTTATTTTAATTATTAAAAAGGTAATAAGGTACAGAATTAAAGATCTCTTTGCACTTCTTTAAAATCTTAAGTCAAGTACACACCAGCAAACTAGATTTGCTCCAAATCTCTGCTGAATTATTTTCCTTGTAGAAGTCAGCGTCTTTGACCTCCAGAAAGTGGTCTACAGCAGCGATGATGTCATCATCACCATATAAACGGCAACCACTGAGCTCCTAACTTATCTATGGGAAGAGGCAGTAGTCTGAGGTTGCCAAGTCAGGGAAGTAGGGAGGGTGTTGGACGAGTTCAAATCTGCATTCTTGGATCACTGCACCAAGGCCGATGTTTATGTTTTAAGACAGTGCCGAATTGCAATTTTCTATTGCCCGAAACAGGAACACCACTGAAGTTATTTACTTGAAACTTTCTGCATTGAACTCAAAGTGTTTAAGTGCATGTCCAAAAAATGAAGAATGTTTACCTCTTCTCCTTCAACCTGAAGCCACCAACTTATTAATCACACCAGCCAATCTGGAGAGCAAATTAGTTAATATATCTGTACTCAGAAGAATTTACTTACTCTGAGAAAATCAGTAGAAAAGCGTTCTCCTTAGAAAACTTTAGTATGTCTCAAGAGACAGATCATTTTAAATACTGTACAAAAAAAAGAACAGAAATCAATGGGGAAGGGAAAAAGGAAAAAAAGAGGAAAAAAAATCCCAAAAATGAAAAAAAAAAACAGTTTTGTGGTTTGCAAAACGCTTTTCTGGATGTGCTTTATAGTAAACAACACACGTTCTTTGAAATCCAGACATGTTTTCAACCTTTTCAGCTATACTTAACCAAGCTTCAGTGAGCCCTATTTGTGTTTTAAATCACTCCTTTGTGGTGCAAACTCCAACCCTGAGTATCTCAGGCATCCAGCGCCTCATTTGTGGTCCATGTCTCTGCTTCCTGCAGAAGATGCTGGACCTTTTGTTTTCCTGCAACCAGTCAGTCCTTCAATCTGAGTCAGGAAACGAGACACTCCCTGATAACCCCAAACTTCCTGTGCCTCAGGATTTAATACCTCTACTGTTTGCCAAAGCGCTCATCTCAAAGAAAAACACTGATTTTAAGTGTGTGTGTGTGTGTTTGTGTGTGTGTGTGTAGCAAAGCTGAGGAAGAAACTTTATTTTAAAGCAAACAGTTGAAGAAAGTATCAGGCAACAAAAACAAAGGAAGGAAAAGCATGAGAGAAGGGAGAGGTGAGAGGAGACAGCGCAAAGGGGTCACTTCGATAAATATGAGAGAGATTTCTGGGAACAATACACCAAAGCATAGGAGTAAAGTCCTTGAAATTCAAAAAGAAAGTGAAAGAAAACAGTGAGAATGTAAAATGGAAGGCCAGAGAAAATTGAGAAGGGAGTTTAGTCGGGAGTGTGGGGGGAGGAAATTGGGAAAGGACAGCTGGAGGAGGAGGAGGAAAATGAAGAGGCGAGAGGGGAGGACAAGTAGGGAAAAAAAGTGTGTAGCTGAGAGATAGAGCTGTGGGAGATAAAGTGAAGGAGAGACCCACTGAGTTCCTGGAATGTACTGGTGGGTTTGTCCAGAGGGAGTTTGTTTGTAAAGGAGCATTTGAGGGTTATGAAAGCATACACGTGTGTGTGTGTGTGTGTGTGTGTGTTTGTGTGGAAGCAGTGTTTTCATCAGTGTGTGTTTGTGTAGATTGGGACTGAATGAGCAGTGTAGGTGTTCCCTGGTTTCGTGCACATTCAGACTCCTAGCTGTTGTCCCTCGGATTAGCGAAGGTGCTGTTTATGTGGTTTATGATGATGGATAAATAATTGACACAGCTCCCATGGCAGAAAGAACACCTGCATGAGTGCAGCGGCCATTAATCTCGAAGCTTTTGTTAAATGACAGCAGGGTGAGGTTACAGAAGATTGAAAAGAGAGAAAACTGCAGTGGCTAGGTTAGCGACTTCAAAACACACATGCAAATAAAAAAAAAGAAAAGAAATTAAAGAAAGTATCCTCACAAAAACATGCTGCAAGTACAGAAACATGTTGTAAATACAGAAACATCACAAAGTGCATTAACACTGCAAGTTGCAAACAAAGCCGAACTGAAAGTGAACGCCACTACATGACAGGACCTGACTAACTCACCTGCAAAAACTGCTGCCTTGATTTGTGGCTCATGGCCCATCAATGGCATTATCAGATGCACTGTTAGATAAAGTAAGTTAGTTTAAACAGTCTGACTCCTTGACCGACTGACTGAATATAATATTGCAGACATTTGTTATTTATTAAGTGAAGACTTTCACTAATAACTAGTTTCCAAACTTTAAAAAATAAAGCATTTTGCATAATTGATGACTCTGCATAGGACACAGGCTATAATTGTATATTTGGTTAAAACTGGCAACAACTTGTGTGTTCATTTTTTTTTTTTGGTTAGATTTTAGTTTCCTCTGGCAACTTTGTTCTGCCGTTCAGTTCTGTTTTGTTCTTTCTGTGCAACTTGCAACATTTTTGTATTTGTTTTTTTCTGTAGTTTCAGCATGTTTCTTCATGATCCATACTTGTCAAATTGCTGAACTTGTTTCTCTATTTTCTCGTATTTATGTTGTTTCCAGTGTGTTCATGTCAGTGTTGTGTATGTTTTCTTCAATTTTCTTCTGTTTTCTGAACTTTCAGTTGAAGGAATCACCTTGAGCAGGATGATGGAAAACAAACCTGACAGTCATCTCAGCAAACCTATTTCTATCTCACAGGGGAGGAGTCTCTCTTTTTTCTAGCAGCGTGCTAGCATAAAGTCTGTGAGTTTAAAAAACACATGGCAGACAGAAGGAAACTCTATCATGCCAGTTGTGAATGTCATAAGTTTTCTTTGTGCTAATAGACAATGTAACAAATCCTCCCCCAGGCCACAAAATCCAGGGCACAGACAATAGCCTCCACACCCGAGACAGGCAGAACGGTGCTCCAACAGGCCAATTCAATGGCACAACAACAGCCTGCTGCTTTAAGCACACCACTGCCACTTGACTCCACTCCAACAGGCTGCCTCAATCACCTCAGCCCACAATCAGTCAGCCAGTCAGTCATTCAGGCAGCGTGTCAGGCAGGAAGACAGGAAGCTCGGGGCAGGGCGAGGACTCAGGATCCATGTGGCAGCGGCCAGCATGCTCTTCTGTCTGGAGAGTTACCGGGAGGCTGACATAGAGGAAGCAGAGGTCACAGGGTTGTGATGCGTCTCCACTGAGACAGTGGAGTGCCAGGGCCTCAGCCACGAGTTCAAGTCAGGATGGGAAGAGGGCAGCCTACCACAGCAACTTGTCACAAGCAGTGAGAAACATTCTCACACCTTTACAGCAGGTGTACACAGAGAAAAGATCAAAACAAACCCGCAGTCCTTTGGTTTTTAAGGGATCCATTCATAAAAACTTAAAAAATTAGAAAAATATAAACAAGAAGTCCTTCATTTAATAACCAGTTCTCAGATATAAAATGCTGTAAAAACCCATGCAGCCATAAAGGAGCTTTGGAAAAGAAATATTCTGTCTAAGTTACTGATGTTAAGTCAAAAAAACCTGATCAAGAGAAACAAGACTACATTTCTGACTGGACGTCTATTCCACCTTTTAAAAACTTGACAGTTTTTTTAAATTTGTGCAACAGAAACAATTTGGTTGGTACAGACAGAGTGCTGCAGTTCATTGTAAAGCTCTGGTTTCTCCATGTGCAGCTTGTTTTAAAGGGCCAGTTCACCAAAATAACCAAGACATTTTGTCATGTACCCCAAACAGTTTACGATAAGGCAGAACGTTTTAATGTTATGTGTTAATATCCTGAAATGGTTGCTGTCACAGTAATACAATTAAGATTGGTAGATCAATGCGCTTCTTTGTCTGTGGTGCCATAGATGACTTTATAAAAATCCTTTTAAAATCATGTTCCCTCACTAACACTAATTACTAATGCTTACACTAATCTAATACTAATACTTGTAATCAACACACCTCAATGTAAACATTTTTTTTACTGGAATTATTTTCTGATGAAGAAACAGACCCAATAAAAACTGTTGACACTGAGGGCTGTGGATAATGTTACGATGCCTCTAGACTGTTTATACAAAGAGAAGATGCTTTTTAGTTAACTTCCATTTTTCAACCGAGCGCAGAATACAAATCACCTCAATTATTCTGGGAAGGCCACAGAAGTTCCAGGAACCAATCTCTCTTTGATTTTTACCAAAGACTGCACCTCCTGTGATGATGTAAGGGTAACCAGTAGACAGTACTTCATTTTTAAGAGTCACTGGCCAAAAAGGCTGAGAACACCAGCCTAAGCACATGCACACAAAGAAGAGGAAAATAAACTGGGGTTCTGTTTCTGCATCTCTCAGCATGTACTCAGATACTTCCGCTTCAGCTGACGTTACAGTATCTTCTGATACCCAATCTGTGACCAGGACACTATATGATTTACGAGGAAGAAAAACAAAGTTTGTGTGTGTTACATGTGAGTGAGACGTGACAGTATGTCATGTACTGTTAACACCTTGTCTCTTATGTATGGACAGATTATGATATATCAGGACTCTGTGTGTGAAAATATAAAAACTTCTGATCTGATTCTGATTTTTTTGTGTTGTTTTGTGTCTCATTGTGGTTATTTTGGCCTCTTTATGGCTCTGTTTGCATCTCTCTTTTCATTTAGCAGGGACAACTCTCAGGTGCTGCTGTTAGTTGAAAAACTGCAGCGGAACTTTGGTATTTAGTTCTTGCTGCAGAGGACGAGAGGCAGTCTGAATGCTGAGCTTCTTTCAACAACAGATCTGCTCTGACACTCCTGAACAGACACTGTAACAAACAACACAAAATACAAAAGGAAACCAAAAGCCACTATTCTGTGGAAGTAACTCAAAACTCTTTGTTAATGTTACTCTATGTCTGTGTGGATTTTTTTGTATGTGAAGAGTGCAGCTGTGATATGTAGGAAAAAACTTTAAAAACAAATATTGGATAAGATTTGGTTGGCAGATCCTCAGTACTAAAAGATTAGGGCATAAATCTGTTTAACTGGACTTTCCAACTATAAATGGGAACAGTCCCTTTACACAGGGGCCCTATATGTAGCTCCATCAGCACAGACGTGGGGGTATGAGTCAGGGGGCCCCTTGGCCTGTACCCAGTAGGTCCACTCTGTATTCAGTTCATGTTTTTTTGCAATACTCACGTTCTCCCTCTATTTTATCAGGGTTTCGGCTCCACACTATCTGCCTCGTGTCCTGTTTTATCTGGAAGGTTCTCCTCTCAGGCCGCTGGGACTTCTTCTGATAGAAGATGGTCATCACCGTCCCCATCTCCAGGCTGTGGAGGATGCGGGGACCTGCTTCTGTCCAGTCCAGCATCCTGGAGGCCGTGACCGGACCAGCAGCCCCAGCGGCTCCACCGCCGGCCTCCTCAGCACAGCCGTTGAGGCAGCCACTGAACCTGGCAGCACACATCTTCACTGCATAGCTAGGAGACCTTTGAGGAATCTGCACTGGTTTAGTCCTGAGATCGCTTACTGAATGCACCAGCTGTCCAACATGACAAGAAGTAATCTGGAAATCTTTATTAGTCCAAATTGTGCCACTTACAGCAGCCTGAGGTTTTAAGTGCCTGTGGATGAACCAATCTCACATTAAAACACGAGCTAGACGACTTCAGAGCTGAAACAGTGAAATGTCTGAGATGTAAATTATCCTCTGGTCCTCTGGAGGGGGAGTGTATCCCTGTGTTATCCTTTCCAGATGCTTCTGGCAGCACACCAGCGAAATCCGCTCGGAGTGAGCTCTCATCACCGCTGAACTCAGGTTTCCACCCTTTATATGTCCTCCTGCTAGTCCTTCAATCCACGACAGCAAAGGCAGCACAGTCAGGCTCGAAATCCAGCCGCGTCGTCGCCTGCTGCTGCTCCTGCTGCTGGGCCGGTAAACAAGATGTGGTTGTCCCACTCCTGGCTTTGGGAAAATATAGTCAGTGCAAGCGACAAAGACGCCGAGTTATGTAACGACGAGTCGGACAAGTACCCGGAGGTGGGTGCAGCAGGGCGGCGAAGAGGACGGGCACCGGCGGGCGCTCTGAGGCGGCTTCAGGAGGCAGAGAGACGCGCAGACGGGAGAGCACGGAGCGGCCGCGGCGAAAACCGTGTGCGCTCTCATCTGCCGAACCATTCTGCCCTCTCCTCACACACTCCTCCGTACCGGGCACATTACACCGCGGACAGGATGCATTATCTTACGTAGTCACCCGTTTGGAGTCTCCGTACAGAGGCGTGCGGGGTTGTGGCCATACGCGTTAGTTGCCCAAGTTCGTTCTCGCTGTGTCTCGTCCAGAACCTCTCTCTGTCTGCCTGCGCGTCCCCTCAGCTCCAACGCCAGAGGTCCTAGGAGGAAATTAGGGCTAGCAGACCGGAAAAGCTTGATCAGATTTTTTTTCTCTCTGTGCTGTAGTATATCTGAGGGAGGATGAGGGGAGCGAAGGGAGAGCCGTAGCGGAGAGGAGGAGGAGGAAGGAGAGGAGGCAGAGAGCAGAGCGACCTCCGCGGGTCTCCAGCAGATCTGCAGCCACGACGAAAAAATAAGGACAGAGGTTTTTATTTTTTCCAGCACTGAAACAAACGATTAACTCTGCGGGTGATGAGTCGGGTTGAGAGGTCAAGTGGGGTTTCATTTCAAAGGTCACTGTCATGTCAGAGAGTCATAAGCTGCACCATGAAACCATCCCTTTTAGAAGCGACGTTGTTTCCTTGTTTTTCTTAATGTGTGTATGTTTAAGTTTCGGTTTCCGAAACATAATAATAATAATTACTATATTATAATTATTATTATTATTATTATAACAATCTTACATTTACGTGATAGCACTGAAATGATAACAGTTACAACAGAAAAAAATGAAAATATTTTTAAAGTTTAAAAACAGTGTCCTGCACAGAGCCTATTAAAATAAATATTGGGTAATCATTTTTTAAACTTTCAAATAATCCCAGTGGAACATGACATAAAGACATAAAATTTGAAAATCTGAATTTGTCTTGTCAACTTTGTGAATTTCTTCCAAACATAATGCATTTTTGTCAATAGTTTGTATTGGTCTCATGTTTGCAGTATTGTGAGTAAAGTGTTGTTGCTGGAAATTCTTCAGGACACAAAGCTGGCTTGTTGTGGTTTAGAAAAAAACATGCTGAAATGTTGCTGAGCAAGTATGTCCTGCAGCTTCAAGAACACTGTTTTATACTTAAAAACTTCCTGGAGGAGGAAATCTCTGCATTAACATTATTGTCACATTGCACAAGCCATTCATCAATATCAGCAGGAGACCTAAAAAGTATGAATAATAGTGGTGGGAAGTAACTAAGTACATTCAGTAAACTGTTTTTAAGAAGGCAACCTTTATGAAAATCAGGTAATTGATTTTTTACATTTTGAACACACATCCACTTGAACCCATTCCAGAGGGAAACTTTTGTTTGATTAAAAGAGAATCAGCAGATAAACATTTTAATTGTTTGTCAAGAAAAAAACCCAAGGTTTTTGTTTAGCTTTTAAACTGCGAGCTTTTGCAGTTTTTCAAGTTTATGTCATTGTATTTTTGTTGTTGTTTTGCACTTCTGTACTTAAATTTAGGAAGTCTTTTTAAATAATAAACTATAGTGGAACAGAGTGAACATTTTGTGTTGCATTTTGTAAAAGATAATCTTGGTTGGTGTATGTTTCAATCTACCAGTCCCTTTGGAAGCTGAGTTAACATTTCAGATACTATTTACTATTTAGATGAGCAAGTCTTTGGTCAGGTTTAGCATTAAGTAACTGATGTGTCAAACTATGTGATACTAAGTCATAGTGTATAATTTGTTAAAGGCCCTAAAAATGCACTGAAACCATCAGGCAAAGTATGGTCCCCCTACTGATGGTAAGGTGTCATTCACAGAGTGTCTCTTCAAACTTTATTAAACTTTATTAAAACTTGTGATGCTTCCTTTCCTGAAATAGTTTATTGACAGAGAGAAAAAGTTAGAGCTTGTGTTTTACAGAAGGAATACATTCATAAGTCAACACATGGGCATAAATGAAAACAAGCACTTTGGGTTCAGTAACAGTATGTGTTTGAGCTCTGACAGGTTTTCTGCAGGAAACCTATTAAAAGTGAAATGCTGCTGTTCTTGTATATGAGCCAACAGACTCAGGCTGTATGTGGTGGGGACCAGCATGCACAAAGTTGTGTAATGCGTTTATAGTTGAGAAGTTCCAAACCCTGGTGAACATTTAAATGGTTTCATTATGTGACTCATCTTTAAATTATCACAACTACAACTTTGTCACAAAAACAAACAGGAAACTATGAATTGTGTGAGCGTTTAGAGCAGTGGTTCTCAAAGTGGACTCTGCTGTTGGACCCTTGGGGTTTGACAGCAAAAAGAGAAACAAAAATTTTTTGATATACTATCATCAGTTAAAAAAAAGACAAGTGAATAACTATTTTGAACATGGGCCATATGGTTTTATACATTTCTACAATTAATAACATAAAACAGTTTTATCAGATGGGGGTCCTTGACATTAAATAGCTTCGGAACACTGATTTACAGGCACATGTAAATGTCATGCAGCCTGGCCTAAACGAGCTAAGGTAACCATTTTAAAGAACAATCATTAATATGAGTGTTTGTTAAAATAAAGAGTTATTAAACCTCATAAACATTAACGTTCCTGTAAAATGTTTGCTTGTTCTTTTGTGTTGCTTAGTTTATTATTTGTCAAAATATGAGCGTAGAGTGTAGGCAAAAAAGTATAAAAACTGTATAACTCCCACCATAAATTTCACTTAAAAATATGTTTGAGTGATAAGGACAAAGTTAATACGTTGATCAGCTTTGTAGCATTTCTTTTATCAACATACACTTAGATTCTTATATTCAAACATACATTCACCATTTTTTTAATCCCACAGTTTGCAGTACACTTAAAATATTTTCTATGAATTTAAGACATATAAGAACACATGATATAATAATTTTTACAAGTATTTTATGATTTAAAGGAAAATTGCATCTTTTTTGGGAATTTAGCCTGTTCATCCACAAGCCCTATCTAAAACAAGAACACAGATGCCTTTCCCTTCTCTGTGCATTCAGTAGGTTGCTATATAGCTGCCCCGTGCTAGCAGTAGGCATAGGGAGACACCTTTACCACCATCTGCCATCTGTCAAAATCCAAAAATCTCCATCTATGTGTTGTGACCATGTGGTGACTGGCACATTTACAACGCTATGAAGTAATAATAATACTGCAATTTTAAGCATTACCTGAACCACTTTCCTCTCTAAACCACTTGGTGCATTGATTGTACACAGCGCATGGCAATTAAGTAAGTATTTTACAGCTTTTCTTACATTTCTAAAACTGTACTCTTCAGCATACCTTCTGTACATAGAGACATAGAGACAATAAAAGACAAATGGGAATGTGACAAACTAAATACATGTGATCTTTCAAATTTTCAGTTTTTTCCTGCCTGAATGGTCCTTTTCTTTCTGGACAACACTGATGCAAAGAAGTGATTACAACTTCCTGTGAGTGTGTGTCCTGGACTTCATGTAGGGAGGAAAACCCATCCATCCATTTTCTATACCCCTTAATCCTCTGTAGGGTCGGGGGGGGGGCTGGAGCCTATCCCAGTTGACTTAGGGCGAAGGCAGGGGACACCCTGGACAGGTCGCCAGTCCATCGCAGGGCACATATAGACAGACAACCAAT
>JAPZDZ010000021.1:3396827-3412539 GCA_029783805.1 Acanthurus tennentii
ATTGCCAATAAATGTTAAAGTGTAAAAGATCAATATTCCCTCTGAACTGTGTGGAGGAAAGACAAAACATAGCATCCAGCAGCCCTGTTAATGTTAAGTGAGAGTAAAATAGCAGAGCTTGTCAAAGGTCAGGACGGCTGTTCTCTTGTAAAATAAAGCACAAAAGGATAAAACTGAGTTCACATTTTAAAGCTGTGTTCAGTCAGTCCGCTGAGCAAAATCCTTGTTAATAGTTCACCAAGAGGAACACACTGAAGTTAATGTAAGACAGGAGTACAAGATCATAATGTGTTTCCTCTGCCTCCCTCTGCTGGTCAGTTCAATGAAGTGCAGCACTGTTCTCCATTCATTACTAGCCATCGGTATGTTTTTTCAGTCCGGACAATAAAACCGTTTGTAAAATGTAAATTTGTTTTTTTTATGTATTTTCCCGACAGGAAGTCTCACAGCTCTGGTGTGTCAGCACTCCATTACACCTCTGGCTCTGCCCTGTAAACTCATCCTGCCTGACAAAGGTTCATTCTCTTTCATTTTATTCTCTCCAACAGCTGCCTTCAGGACATAATCAACTTTAGTGTTATGTAGTGTATCACCTGGAAAAACTCTGCACGCTTTTTTTGATTTGAAGAAAATTGCTAACACAATAGTTTTTTTATATATATATATACAGTATTAATGTGGAATTGGTACACAGATTGAATTGCTCTTAATGAATCACAGAGTGGAATCAAAAATCTTTAAACTATGGAATTTTTTGGTCAGTAAACTCTTGTATCTTTGTGTTTCCGCCTGCAGACCCGGTGGAGGAGCTGAACGACTCGTCTGCACAGACATCGACAAACTCAGCAGCTGAACTCCTCAAACAGGGAGCAGGTACAGGACCGATGTGTGCACAAATCTGTGTGTTTGTTTGACTTGTTTGTGTGTGAGCAACACATTCATTTACACAATACACACTCTCTTCAGCTGTCATAACTCGGAAAAGCTTTTGTTTGCTTCAAAATACACAAAACTCATTGGGTCTGTTTCTGTGAATGAAATAATCAGATCATGGATTTTTGTTCTGTGGTTAATTGTTAATTTTGCGTGTGTGTTGTGTTTCTGTGCAGCGTGTAACGTGTGGTACCTGGGGTCTGTGGAGCTGGAGTCTCTGACGGGACATCAGGCGGTTCAGAAGGCGACCACTCAGACGCTTTCCATGGACCCCCCACCAGCTTCCACCGTCGTCCACTTCAAGGTGTCAGCACAGGGGATCACACTCACTGACAACCAGAGGAAGTAAGTGTTCATACATGTGCACTCCAAACATCCACAGAGACAGATGTGAACTTAAAAGAATCCACATGTTCACACATGTCTCTGTTTGTTTCTGCAGGTTGTTCTTCAGGAGACATTATGCAGTGAACACCGTCATTTTCTGTTCTCTGGACCCACAGGGCAGGAAGTGAGTGTCGTGACTTGAGTAACATGCACTCCAGAAACACTATTGTTGTTATTTGTTTATATTACAATAGAAAGCACACGAAAGAGCACGTATCCACCGAGGCTACAAAAGCCCTTTAAGTATGTTATTTTATTAAAAGCGGCATGTAAATTCCACATCAAATGCACAGAGTGATAGACGATCTTTTGGCAAGCTGTTACAGGAAAGTTATGATTTATAGAGGCTAAAAAGGATATGCAGTATGTATGCAGTGTGTACTATGTTTTTTTTCCTCTGGCAAGAATCTGAAGAAACATTCTCTAATCCCCTCTCTCAGATGATAGATTAGAGGCTGTATTTGCAAAATACCACAGAAAGTGTATTATGATCAAAACAGCTCTTGTTCTGCTAAGATGATACTTTAGATTATCAGATTATATTTATTTTTTAAATAATTTACAAAGGTAAATTTATACATTTACATTATATATTATAAAATATTAAAGCATTTTATTACAATGTATGTGTTAATGTATATATGCAATATATAATTGTGTAACTCTTTGATAATCGGTTTGATAAGTTAATGATGTTACTCTGCCCCAAACAGATGGACAAGAGACAGTGGTTCTACTGCAAAGTAAGTCCCTTTACTTCATTTCTTTGATTGCTGCACTCCAAAATGCTTAGTTGAATAATTCTAAAAAAAAAAGTATATCTTGGCTTCACTGAAACTGTCCAAATTAGTGAGACTGTTTAATGATGTTATGTTAAGAGGTTTAGAATTCAAGATCCTAAAAAATGAAGTGACCTTTAAAATATTATTCCAACTCTGTATTCAAACATCAAACACTCCTCTGCTGCACAATCGACGTGCTTCTAAAAGGATTGTAATTTTTTTCCATAGAGTACAGCTGTGCCAATTGCTTTACATTTATAGAAAATTTGAAACTGCTGCCCTGCTTGAAAGCTCTGAATACCTGTAAAAACTTGAAAGATTATTTGAGAGTGGAAATTGGAGCATAGAGAGAGACGGGAAAGATGGTGTTTGCTGTCTAAACCCAGAGGCTGTCAGATCTTCAAAACTCAGCTGTGTTTGCAACACACTGAGAATACAGAAACCTTTGCTTCAGCAGTGTTATGACTGTTTTCTTTTTCTGTCATGGAAACTTTCTCTGTCAAAAGGGAAAAGACAAACTTTTTTCCAGTTACATCTCAAGAATATAAGAATTTGGTTTGAGTTTTGTACCTGAGATACTTTTTCCTTTCTTGATTAAATGGTACTCGATGCCATCTGTGGTGCTGAAAAGTCAACATCAGTATCTCCTAAAAAAATGTGACCCTGTTTTTCTCAAGAAAATCTGCAGATCTTTCTGAGAACAGTTTCATGCAGGAGAAGAAGCATCCATCCATCCACGGAGGAGAGGCTAGCTAAACTAAACTTTCTACAGTTACTGCTCAGCTCAGTGGGCCACCTCCTAAGTTTATATGCCAAGCCATGTTTATACAGTCCTCTCCTCCATGAGTAGATGCACACTTCCTTCTGTGTGGTGGTTTAACAGTTCCTACATGAAACTGCTCCCAAAAGGGCTGTGTATCATCTTGAGAACCCAGGTCATGAGTCCTGGAGAGACACATGGATGTTGCCGACTTTTGTTTTGCAAATGCAATGCATTTTTGGTGCTTTGACCTCAAAAAGCAAATGCCATCCAGTTTATGTTTGAGAGAAGGCAGACATCTCTACAGCAGATAACTCCAAAACCAAAAAACACAATGCACACAAAAACAGTCTAAATAACTAAATAAAACCACAGGTAAGAGGGAAATAGGATTTTTTTAATGGCCTGTCTTTTTGTCCATTGGACTTCTACTTGCGGACTTTTGTTACCTGAAAAAAACAGTATCCCTGCTCTTCCATAAATATCTTGTCACTCTCTGTCTGTTTCTGTCAGGATTTTTGGATTTGTAGCCAGGAAATCTCAGAGTGAGACTGAGAATATGTGCCATTTGTTTGCTGAACATGACCCCGAGCAGCCTGCAAGTGCCATCGTCAACTTTGTCTCAAAAGTCATGATTGGGTCACATAAGAAGTAAGGAGGAAGAGAAAAACTATGGAGTGAAGAACAGGGACTGGGGATCAACTCCCACCCCCCAACAAGAGCCAAAAACTATGAACACACACTCCAATGCCTGGTCCTGGTCCTGTTGGTTTATCCTACGGAATGAACTGTATTTGTATTGACTGTACTGCAGGATACATCCACGAGAGGGAGCCAAGACTGTCATGTATAAAGTTCAACTCATCAACTGAAGACTGTGACTACTTTAAGATACATCCTTGAAAATTTGTATAAGACTGTATAAAATCAGTGACTCTTTTACACTTTTTATCCCCACAGAATCCAGTATGAAACTCAGATTTGGTCATGTTTCCATTTCTTTATCTAACCTGCGTCTTCAAACAGGCTCTAACTATTCCATATTACACTGTCTTTTCTTGTCAGACACAAATACCACACATTTACTTCTGATTAAGCCTGGAAAATAATCTGCACGTAAACACATATTTAAGTATTTAAGTATGAGTACAATTCTGAAGTCTTTTCTTCTTTGGTAAAAATGTGTAAATTGAGGCTCAAAATCAGCTCGTCGGAACCAGGGGCCAATTTTAAGATATTTTAACAGAACTAACTTTACTGTCACATGACAAAGCCAGTAATGTGGTTGCCTTGTACTTAAGATGAATATATTCTATTCTGTTTATAGTATTTATCCCTTTTTACAGATGTTTAAAAATCTTTCTTTTTCCTGAATATATTTGTCATATATTTTTGTATATTAACACATAATGTTCATTAGGATCAAAAGCAGTGTACCTCAGAATGTATACAATCACCATATATTGTTTTAGGAAGAATTGGATGGAGTATATTACATACCTGTAAGAAACTACACACACTGCCCATGTATACTTGTTGTATTACTAATATAGATACAAATATGTTCCTTGAACAGTAACACAGTAATGCAGATTTATGTACAGTTATTGTGCCTTAAAAAAGTAATTCTGGTTTTCTCTAATAAGGGATCAAACACACTCACTGTGATAACTGTCAAAATCTTGATCCGCTTTTTTATTTTTCTCATTCGCATCTTCCGCAAGGCTTCAAAGTATTTTTTTTTCTAATTTGTAAATGAACATTGATCAGTTACCAGTTTTTCTCTAACCCCGACATCTCATTAAACTGTTGGTGCACCAATGTGATGTAAAGACACATTTTTTTTACTTATTTCCAGTGATATCTAGAGATGTTATTTGGTTTGATATATTTGCATATTTTATTCCTTGATCTATTCATTATTGATTTGGAACAAATACACTTTTCAAACTATCCACAAGATCCCTCCAAAAAAATCACATTATCATAGTTATACAGTACTTCTACTCATTTACATCATGCAGCATTTCTTGAATGCACCTTAAAAAAGTGTAGTTCTTTTCACTCTGAGCAAAAGTGAGGCTCAGTAAGTCCAGTGTGTTCAGAGTGAAAACAGAAACAACAAAGACAGATATCACAAAACCACATAACACCAAAATTAACTGCATGTCTCAGCAAAGTATGACTTAAAGTGAGTGAATATTGGTTGTAGGATTTAAGGTGCACTAACCCTTTAAAATAAAAATATGTAGTTCACAGTATAACCAATAGATGGCAGTAATCAGCCACCAAATTTCAGCCCTTGCATACTGAGGTGAGTTGAGTAGTCACTAAAACACCAGAACGCTAAGCTAGAACTTGAAGGTATTTGGCAAATACCAAGTTTCTGAATGGATTTTTCAGCTTTTCTCTTCCTCTCACTCCTGTAATTACTGTGGCTTTATACCTAGAAACAGTTGCAGATGGAGTGAGCTGAGCAGATCCACACACGCAGGAAGAACCACCTCTTGAATAAACTTGGCAATGCCAAAGTGCACCCAAGCTTGTGTGAGTGTTTGAGAAAGAGACCAAGGGGGGGTGGTGTACACATGGCAGAAAAAGGTTGTTTAGATGCCTGTTTGGCCTCCAGGAGCCTCACAGATCTGCTGATCTGTCTGTCTCCAGCCTCTGTGTGTTGGTTGAGACTTTCAGAGGCCAGATCAGCAGATACCAGTTCTGAATGAGGTTCTATTCAGCTTCCTGGTCTCTGTGGAGGGAGCTGAGGAACTGGAAGTGGGACAGAGACGAGGGGGACACATCGGAGTCCTGCCTGGCCTGGAGAAAGGGACAGCATGAGGGGTGGGGGGTGTGTGTGTGTGTCTCAGTGTGGGGGGTGGGGGTGATGGGGGGGTTGTCGGTGGTGGATGACCTCACCATTACGGGAAACTTTCCCACAGCCTGCACACAAAGAAGGCCGTCAAAAGGTAAAAAGGATGAGAAAGAATAGAAATTTAACACAGTGTGTAAAAAAGGAGGCAAAGTGCAGAAGAGCGGTTAGTTGATGAGAAAGAGGCTCTTTTGGAGGGGAGTCGTCTTCCCTTTTCAGAGATTCAGAGATTTTAGAGGTTGATAGAAGCTCTGCTTCTGCTCAAAAAAGGCCTGAGAGAGAGTCTGCTCCCAGTAACAACCCTCAGTTTGGCTCCTGTCCTTTCTCTGCTGAGTCATCTGCCACCATTTTGTCCCCTAGCTGGACCTCTGCTTGCACTTCCTGCTGCACTTCCTGTCAGGCTGCCTACCAACACCTGGTGGCCCGGTGGTTTTCACAGCCACCACCGCCGCTGCTGCTGGACGACATCACATTCCTGGCATTGCTCACTCCAAATGCTGTTTGG
The DNA here is from genome assembly GCA_029783805.1 of Acanthurus tennentii. NCBI lineage: Eukaryota > Metazoa > Chordata > Actinopteri > Acanthuriformes > Acanthuridae > Acanthurus > Acanthurus tennentii. The sequence goes on from JAPZDZ010000021.1 coordinate 3,403,061, forward strand.
AAATCCAAAGGCTGGCTTCCGTTCGGGAATGCCTCCCTCACAGAGTCCCTCTCAGCCTCTGATCCCCGGCCTCCTCTCACTTTATTTGAGTTAGCTATTTAAAGCCTATGCTAAGTGCACTGCTGCTGCTGCTGCTGCTGCTCTGGCTGCACAGGGGAGCGAACACACACTCCATCTCACACACTAAAACCACACCGGCCCACAAATAATCCCTCTCCTATTTTTAATTTGGTGGGCTGAAGGGACACAGCCTGTAGGGCTGACTGCTACCAGGTGGACAAACTTGGTGATTTTATTTTTATTTTTTTATGTGGAGCTTTGTTTCTGCACCAAATATGTGTTAAAAAAAATCTAATTGGGGGGCACAAAATACTATTGAGAACTCAACTGATGATGTAAAGGCTTGATAATAAAAATTTGTTGTCAAAAAGCAAAACATCCACCCAGCTCCCATACCCAACATTCAGAAAAATCTCTATTTTACACACTCTTACACACACACATACACACACACACAAACACACACAAACACACAATGCACAAAGCAAAGCCTATGTTCAAGCACCGCTTATTTATTTTTCTCTGTCACTCGCTCATACACAAACACTCTGCACTGTGCATGCCATTTTAGCATCATCATCAGTTAATTCTGGCAAACCCAAAAATCATTCAACATTTGAGTGGTAATCAAGAAAGCCGGTGCTGGTATGCTAGTGTTGGTGCTAAATCACAATGTGATTTCAGCTGCACCCTCCTGGGTTCAGCGGACTGGCCTCTACACTGCTTTGCTTGCATGTCAAAGATCCATTGTGGCATTGCAAAACCCACTGGAAATACTGGGTTTTTTAAGCAAAGTGTTGCTGTTTTCAAAAGTGTTCTTCCACTCAGTTGTGCAGTTTGGGTCTTAAACGCTGAAATACCTGGACCTTTCTTTTTATTTGGAGCATTGCATATCTGTGGTTCAAGTATTAATTTCTCAAAGTGGAGAATGAATTCTGGCACATAACTATGTAGAAATGTTTGAAAATATTCAGTGCGCTGGCTATTGTGGACAAACGTGCATATAAATTTGTGAGGTTATAGTAAGTAGTCCAGTCTTCCTTAATTTACTTGATTTTATAGATGAAGGTGACAGGCTTTAGAAAATGTTTCATAGAATTTCCTTCAAGAAATCAATTACTGTCTGTAGCTGTGCAATAAGTGTACCAGCCAACAATAAGTGGCACTCACTGAATCAGGGATCCATCTCTTCAAGCACTGAATTGGAAGTTTGAATTTGTTGTCATTATCCCTGTGTATATATTTCTATTTTCATTTGCTTTGTGTCTCTTTTTCAGAATTGGTCTCAGTGATGCAAAGGCAGCTGTTGCCATGTCTAACATCCTTCTAAACTGTCCACTCTCTGCAGAGTCCAGCAGAGCAAGACCAGGGTGAACTAACTGAGCAATGAATGAGAAGCTCATCTTGCACAGCAGGCACCCAGAACGTATTCAGACAACAGCAAGAAAGTGAAAAAACATTTGATTATCCATTATCATTCTACCACAACCTATTGCTAAAATTTCCAGTAGTAAGGGGCAAACAAATTCTGAAATTTCAACACACACTGTGGATTAGTAGTTCTGTCACAAAGAGGACCAGCATGATTTCAAATCTTTCAGGAAAGGGTTAAACCACTTTTTACTTTTTCATTCATGACTTACTGCACATGTAAGTTGGATCACATGACCCTTTGTTAACGTAAAAAAAATCGAAAACAAACTGAGAGGTCTCAGATCAATTTTCATTCACGCCAGGCTATCACTGACCCCTATTGGTATCCAACCCCTGACCCTCCCATTAACACACAAACACCCTTATATGGGCAGGAAATCAGTGTTATGCAACATCAAGGTTAACAGCTTGTTTCGATTTATGTGTTCAATAATGACAATTAAAACAACAGTGAAACATAAACACACAAAAGAAACATGGTTTTGATATATAGAGGCATCAGAGACTCACACACCCAGATAGGTGGTGAGTGTGGAACACATCTTAACCAAGTTTGGACATATATGCCTTATGCCTACTTTATGAACTACACATGCACAAATGCACTCTCTCACGCACCCTCACACACACATACACACGCTTCCATGCCTATTAAGATTTCTGGCCTACGTGCTCTCAGGCACATGCTGAGAAAGCAGTGCCTTTATGGCCAGTCTCTTCATTGCATTGTCTCTGGTATATCTGACTGAAACACTCTATTTCACACACACACACACACACACACACACACACACACACACACAAAAGGCTTGGGTACTTGGGTATCAGCGTCAGTCTTAATGAACCTGTCTCCAGGGGGCGGGGCCGGGGTAATGTCCCACACAAAGAGCTCCCGCTGGGCCACCGAGCCAACCAGAGGCCAACAGATTAACTTGCATTACATCAGCATCCCCACAATACACCTAATGAGGGAGGGATTATGTGTATGTGTGTGTATGTGTGTGAGTGCATGGATGTGTGTGTGAGAGTGTGTGTCTTGGCTCTCATGCCATTGCATCACTAATTAAATGCGATGACTCACTTTTGCTGATTCAGAGTGTGTTCAGCTGCGCTAGCAGAAATGTATGATGATATGAGAAATCCTAACATACTTATGGTCCCTAAAGTTGATCTAATCAATACTTTCAAAATGGGACTGAATAATTCTACGTAATGAACTGAGCTCTTCTGAGCTATAAAGAGGATTTCAGCATCTTTTAGCTTTATGTTTTTGGTTTTACGGCACACGGCTTCAATGCTTGGGTTCAATCTGACAACATCTAATCCAAGTTTTCAGTTAATGAACCAACAGTACACTATCTGCCCAGATTTATTGAGCCAAAGTGCCAAAGATGAATTGAGGAGCTTGAGAAAAGAAGCTGCTCTGTAGTCTGGTGGCATGGCAGTGGATACTTCTGTATCTCTTGCCAGATGGCAGCAGGGTGAGCAGGCTGTGGCCAGAGTGGATATCTTCTTATAGGATCCTATAGTATCCACAGACCCCTCATCTGCAGATATAACTGAAGCTTCATTGTTTAAGGTGTTAAAGTGCCAAGAAATTTTCTCATCCTTACACAGCAGTGTAAAACAAATAAAAGTTGTTGTCTGCCATTCTACACACTTTGACTGTTTGTATATACAGAATAGAATAGGTAAGAAAGATGAAATATAAACATACGTATGTGTACCAAGGAAACAATTCTGTGGTGAATTTGTGGATTTATGAATTTGCGCCTGGGGGAATATTACAGCAGAAACAAGATAGTGATCATAAAATGGTCCACATTTTGGCATAAAAGGTTCAACACCTGGGAAACATCGTCAATCAAACTTTGACTGCATTTGAGCACAAAGCATCACTAATGCAAAACATATGTAAAAGTCACTTCCTGCTGGAGTCTGTCAGCTCAGAACACAGTCCGCCCATCCAGTGCAACAACCTCATCCAGGATATTGTGGTGGAGACAGATCTCTGTAAAGGTGTGAACACAACAGTCTCTGATTTGCTGCTTGGTCAGCAACAGCCTCATTTCATCCACTTCATTTTTCTGCAACCAAGCATAAGCCAGGAGCAGCCTTTTGTCAGGCTGGGCTCATGGCTCTTTTCCCTCCTCCAATGTGGTCCCACTGATCTGGCTTTCCAGTTGGAAGGTGCTGTGGGAAGAGATCATCTCCAAAATCCACTGCTCTTAAGTTAAACCTGTGCTTCCTTTCCAGTACTGATGAGTGTGTTTCCTTGACTGGTAATATAAAATTCTGCAAACCTAAAAGTTACAGATTAAAAAATAAAGCAGGTTTGAAAATGCAACCATCTGCTTCATCTGCTCATGTGCCGCTGTTGCCATTGGGGATGGATGGGTACCAGATGGCTACCAAAGATGTTGTTGGTGGCTTCACTCTACTGTAGACTCTTCCTGCTCTAGGCTTTACACAAACCATGCTAACTCAAAATGTTTCCAGTCAAGATGCTTCCTACCACATTTCTGTAGAGCTGACAAGAACTTGGCATAAGATTTTTTTTGCCTTCTCTAGTTTCCTGAAGAAATACAGCCTTCCTCAGCTTTCTTTACCAGGGCACTGATGTGGTGTGATTTGCAGGAACATTAAAATATTCAAATTACATAAAACCACCTTAGCACAACTGATAAAAACAGTCGTGTCTGTTAAAACATATGAAAAGTCAAAAAAGAAAAATGGCAGTAAGGTAAAATTGGTGACTAGCTGGTAACCATAGTGGAGCATTTGGCAGATGAAGAGCCAGATATTTGCCTCAGAAGTTGGTAGAGACCAAAAACATAGCCAATAGAAAGTTAGCGCTGACTGAACACAAGCACATAGAAAATTAATGCTATTGTTGGTCCTTGTCTGCCACTACCTTTTCAACTACCAAAACATGCCCACAAGGAGCCCTTAACATCTAAGATATAGCCTTAAAGGTCCAGTAATTAGGAATTAACAGCTCATTGTATTGATGTGGCAGATTGCAACCAATTAAATATCCTTCCACTCACCCTCCTTTGAGCTTGGAGGAGCGCCTGCAGTGGCCATAAAACTGGCATAAAATGCTATTGCCTTTCTTTAGAGTGAGGGTTTGGTTGTTCTGAACTACTTTAAATATGGTAATGTAATTTATCCTTTAAGACTGCACAGTTTTTAACATTAATGTGCTGTTTGAGTTTTGTTTTGTATGAGGAGAGTAAATGGAATGTTGTTTTTATGTTTCTCTTTGTGCTGTTTTCTGTCACTCTCTAGTATTTTATTAGGCTTGATGTACCTCTGGTTTATGTTTCAACATTTTTCTTTTTCTATCCTCAGTTTAGGCTGTATTCTTTTTCTTTGCTCTTCTACTCATACTATTATTTCATTTTGTCTTTATTCTGCCTCTTCTGTGCACTGAAAAAAACTTCACAGATTATGGGAACAAAGTAGTGAGCTGACGTGTGTCTCCTGTGGAGAACAGACACATGCTGCCTGTCCTGTTTGGCCCTCTGCATCCATCTTTTTTTTCCCTTTTCCTCTCTCCTTTTTTAATGCCCTGTCAGTATTCTCATTCAGTTTTTCTACCTTGTGAGTTTTTTGGATGCCATGACCCAGATTTCTTTCTCTCTGCTGTCAAGGAAAGAAAGCAGAGCCTAAAAAGGGGGCCGGGACAGAGGGAACTCAGAGTCAAATCAACAAATAAAACCAATGAACTCATTAACTGAAGAAAGGACAAGAGCAAGAAATAAACAAATAAACTCTGAGTGGAGGGAAATAGGGTGAGAACGAGAGACAAAATGATAAGGGCAGCCAGAAATAGAACAGGGTCGTTTAGGATGGCTGCACAATGGACACCAGTGTAAAGACTCTCCAGTGTCTGTGCATGCTGCCCCACATCTCTCCTGTCACACCCCTTAAATTTAACCAGGGGTTGCCCAGAGTAACGGGGGGAAACAAAGAGGCGACAGGCATCCAACTGCCCCCAACAGCCTCCACTGTCTGACAGTCTCCCTCTACAATAAACATTATTATGTGAGTGCACTTCATACTGAGGAATGATTTCCACTTACTCAGGGAGAGCAGCTGGGTTACTTTCGCTTACGCAGTGATCTAACCACACAATATCAGCCTGATGCTGGCTTAACCTGACAGATGTGAGTTCAGCGGGTAGGAAATGAGCATCATGCCCAACAACTGCTTGTTTTATCTCCTGTAGAGTATATAGTATTAGACAGCTGACGCCACATCTGGGACACCTCGTATTGTCCCAACAGGAAGGCTTATGTGTTATTATCTCAACGGGTTTGACAACTTCTGCAACATGGCTTATTACATTGACTTACAGCAGCACAGAGGGCTGTTCAACACAACTACACCATGGGGGAAGAGAAACAGGAATGATTCTGAACAATCAAATAAAGCTGTCATAGCATCTCCATCTCAGTTACTTACAGTATATATTAGAACACTTAAAAGATGGATTGACTAATTTAGTCCAAAAATGCCCTGTAGTCCATTCCTGGCATTAGTGCAGCTTTACAACCTATGTCACATATGGAATAGGAATAAAACCAGCAATGAATAAAAAATCTGTACTCTTTTTCAAAAAAAGAAGTCAAAGTTCTCATTGGCTAAATACAGCTAAACATAAACTGCCTTAATAAACTTTGCCTAGATAAAAAACGGTACAATTTTATTTTTAACAGAAAGCATGAGATTGAAAAACATGAGCAAACAGCTTAACTAGGAATAAGACCTTTAATTATGTCTGTAACCAATGGAAGCTGAGAGTAGCCATGGTTGTTACTATTTTTTGATTCTGTTATCTCAAGATCACAAAATCATCATCTCATTATCACAAGATAATAGGTTGCTATTTCATGATAACACATTTGTCTCCTGATAATGGGATAAAGTAATTATCACAGGATAACAAAACTTGTTTTATTTTATCTCGTCACCATGAAAAAACAGCCTTGTTACCCTGTGATAACACATTATTCCAGTTATCACGAGAGATAGCAGAATGAAAAAAGTAGTAGCGACCATGGCTGCTCTCGGTTTCTGTAGATACCTAGTAGATAGCAGATAAATTTGCACCAAAAATAACATAAATAAAAATAATGTCAACAAAAAACTTTTTTTCCAGATCATCCTCAGAGTGAATTACAACAATGCATGGGATTTTTATGTGATGAAGGCACAATACACAGCACAGTATTTGTTGGCGCAAGGCCATCTTTAATAGTCTTGGCCACAATTAATCAATTTTTTAAAAAGAAAAGGAAAAGTCTGTCTATTGTTTGTGACTCAGTGTCTTGTCTCTTCATGTTCTTGGTAATATTGTTTAGTTTGTTGCATCTTTCATAGTTTTACATCAATACACAGAATGACTTTACACTATCATTGTCTGATCATGGCAACCACATCCTTCTTGACATGTTGCTGTAGAAACTCGATGCATTCATAAGCACTTTTTCTGAACTTAGCATTAAAGAGTGCAGCTATGTGCAGCATAATGTGTTAATATGTTTAGATCTCCGACTAAAATTCTATGTCATCCAGTGTTACAGGATGACAGGTCACCAAAATATCCCCCCAAAATAATCAAGTGATTGGGTTACTTGACAGTTCACACGATCACAAGTTTAGGATTACTAAATTTGGGATGACTAGATACAGTATTAAATTATCAGGATAATTTACAAACCCCCCTCAGATTCTAAATAGTCATCTGTATAAAAATAGCTCCTCTGGGTTTCACTCAGTTCATTTGTCTAGCTAACTGAATGGTCCTGTCTTGTGAGATGGACCTCTGACATGATTTAAATAAAAGAAAACTACAGGCGTGTGTTAGCGTGTCCTTTTAGGCTGTCAGCTATTCTAGAACACTGTGTTTACTGAGGTTTCCCATGATAATTACCAGATGTATTCTGAAATGGCTAATCTGTCTTAAAAAAAAGTCTTATACAAGGCCACTACATCAAAGCCCACCTATCTCTTACTTCTATCATATTTTACTACTTTTTTCTTCATTTGCTGATGAAATCTTGTGGTCATCTTACTTGTGCCGATACTGAATGGAGACCATTCAGCCAAGCCAGCGTCAGCTGTCAGCAGCTCTGTCTCCATGGCCCTACTCCTCTAGGCTCCCTGACTGTGTGTGCTATGATGTCATGCTGCAGCGGGGGTGTGTTCAGGGGTGTGGTTGGGGGTGTGTTTGGGGTGTTGGTTGTTGAAGGCGTGGGGGCAGGATAACAATGATGACTGAACCCTTGACCTTCTGGTCGTGACCTTCTAGCACAGAGTCACCAGCTGGGTGAAACCTCTTTGCGGCTGCATGGGGCGGACCCCTCACGTGGCGACTAGCCTGCTGTTAGCATTAGCATGGGCTAATGACCTGGGGTCACGACCTTGAGGCCAAGAGGTCAGGGGAAGACCCTGAGCCAACACCTCCTTTTCTGAATGCTCTCACACACCTGCATACAAAACTAATCAACTTCATATCTGCATTTAAAAGAAAGAGACCAACGGAAAAACACAAGTAACCTGATGCACATCCACACACTTCTGCTCATACACTCATTCAAACACAAATACAGGAATGCATGCATGCACACACAATCTCATCCAGGTAGGGTTACCTCTAACATAAACATCTGCACCCAAAGAAAGCAACACACCCTCTTGGGGACACATTCCTGTATCCTGAGCCTAGCCACTGATAAGCGTCTTGTGTGACCGGAACACATGGGCCGAGTTGGGCTAATTCAGCACCTGGGAACCCCTCCGCTCTCCTTCTCCACCCCTGTCTAACTCCCTCTTTGGGAACAAACCTAGCCTTGTGCAACTCCCAACAATGTCAGTGACACTCTACACTGCCCCATTGCCACTAATTGTTAGCTCACAATGCTTCCTGGTATTGTGTACAACAATGCCCACTCTGAATAGAGAGTCTAACCTACTTGTATTGTCGCTAATTGGTTTCTTGAGAGGAGTAGAAAATAGGAAGAGAAAAGGAGAGAGGAGATGTTGGTAATGGACTGCAGTTTCATTGGAGTCGCTAGTAAATAGAGTTCACAAAGGGCTTTGTGGGGTCGAGGGCCGAGGGTCGGAGGTGAAAAAGAAGAGGTGCACCTGCACTCTCCACAGACTGACAATGAGCTTATTCAGCTGCTCTGCCCAGCAGAACGATGGAAGACACAGGCAGTAGATGTCCCACAGCCCAGAAGAGATGACTAGATACACACACACCACAAACAAACACACACATGCACACACACACAAACACACACAGCTAAACAGCAAGAGAAAGAAGAGGAGGGAGAAAAAGACAGAATTCTCACATCTTATTTTAATGCAACTATTATAGCTTCTTAATTATTCTTTTGCTTATTTTCTTAAAAATACACACAAAAAGACAAAAACAGTTTTTCTACATCAGTGTTGTCCATGGCCTAACAGTAGGAAATAATCCTCTTAAGTGATGGCACAAGCCACCACATCAACTTCTCTACATGCATCCTTTATTATGGGAATGAATGTGTAAGCATGTTAAGGCACGTTAAATACCATCTACTGCCTCTGCAGAAGATCAAAAAATAAAACATAGTTTTTCTCAGATTGTTAATAATCACTTCCATAATCATTAACAAAGAATTATTGCGTGACACTTTTTGATGTTGGACTGCAGTATACTACAGTATGCATGTTTAAGGCATAGCAGCATAGTATAAATTGTAAATTATTTACCAGCTCTCATTTCTGAATGTATGAATGACGGATGAAACTGTGTAGTGGCTCAAGTTTGATCTGAACTCTGCACCGAACCTCCTTCCTACACAATTTGTGGTTGTGCAAGTGGTCAACTAATGCTGCCCCGATCTCATCTGAGCAAGCTGGCCTTCCTCGTCCTCCTCTTCCTCCTCTTGCTCTCACTTCTCTTACTTTACCACTGAGCACTATTT
>JAPZDZ010000021.1:3415543-3440712 GCA_029783805.1 Acanthurus tennentii
CTCCTCTTGAGAGTTTTGCTGGACATAATTTGCATTCTGCTTTGTTTTTGTCACTCTCATTCACCTGAAAATAGTTCTACACTGCTGACATGACTCCTTGTTGCCCGCCTTGCAGTCAAGTGCCGTAAAGAGGTATTGGTGTTGTGGTATCGGTGGCAATTTTATGAGTATGAGTATGAGTACTCATGCCCGGTATCGGTATTTTTTGTTGATGTTTCCAACAGTGTTCAAACTCACAGAAATCTGCAATATTAATCAAGGAAAAGATCATTTCATTTTGTCACATGTCCCTTACCCCTAAAGTAACACCAGTCAGAAAGTGAGGAATAAGGTCAGCAAATGTAATTAAATATAACATTAATAAAACTCAGATTCATTCCCATCTCTGTGCAGCTAAATTGCCTTCCAACAAGGATAAAGTACATTAAGCTGTGCAAAACACAGGGTCAGTTTGCTTTGAAATAATTCAATGATAAGTACCTGTAGCAGAGGCAATGCAATGCAGTCCAGCAACTCTGTGTTTTTGCACTGAACATTAAAACAAATCAATCTAACCAATGTGCAACCATGATCCTCTAGTTCAAATGATATAAGTTAGCATCCATTAATATTCCTTGCACTTCCAAACTCTGCTTAACCAACTGCATGATGACTCAAAACTCAATATACACACAGTCAAACACATGCTACAAAGACAGAGTCCAGAAACCATAGACAGGGAGTCACATGGGACATGTCAGGACTTAAGAAACTTCATCAGGAAGTGAACAAAAATGTATCCAAAAATATACATGTCTTTGAACCACAGTGCATCAGCATTATTTCTGAAAGTCTCAGTATTAATGGATGTAAACTGCTGGAGTTGTGTGGAAACCAGGGAAATGTGGCAGAAGTTGCAGCAGATGAAGCAGATGTGGATATGGGATTAAACCAAACAGGCGGATGTTGTGCTTTAGGTGCCATTGGAAAATTCTTTTCTCTACCCCTCTAAAGGGACACCATCAAACTAATGTTTTATTTTGTCAAAAAAGCAAAATTTTAAGAATGTATTATTTAAAATAGACACTGGATACAAACTGCGGTATGTAACATTATCAGTTATTTTTTACAGGTTTTGTAGGTTTGAGCAGGATTTTATGCTCAATAATAATTTGCATTTATACAAAGTTTGTCAACTCAAGTGTGTATCATACTAACTGCAGTTATTTTCCATTTTTGCTGTCATTAGTTTGGCAACTTTTCTTTTGAATTCCTGTTCTAAAGCTGTTGTTTTTATTTCTAATGCATAATAAGCAGATATGATATTTCTTAGGGCTTTGGGAGTGTTTCACATATTTCAAGTGTTGAGACTCATGTTCATATAAAGTCATGAGCCATTAAGTTTTGTTTTTTTATCATGTCAAGTTTATCGTCTTGATATGCGACTTGATGCAGCTACTAGCAAAGTTTTTGCCAGTAGCTAAAACACAGTCTTATAAACCTCACCACACCCCTGCACTGCTCCACACAACCCAGTTTGCACCTTATAAGGACACAGAGCTCTGAGATTTCAGTGAATTTAAGAAGGTTCCTCTCTATTGGTGAGCTTATTTGGTATTTTAAATGGTTTGAAACTCAGGAGACTAATAACAAGGCAATATGTATTATGGACTCATTCCCTGCTGGTTCATGTTGCTAATCTCTACTTCTGCAACTCATTTTCTCTCTTGTTTTCTTAGTCCATTTTTGGTATCTCCTCTTATTGCTTGGCTTAGTTTTTATCTCACTCTACGGAATCTGCACAAGCTTTAAGATATAATCAATAACCCTTTTCTCTTTTCCTTTAAATTTCAGGCAGACAGACACACACACCCATAAATAAGAATGGAGGGAATCTGGGGAGGTAAAAACACACATGCACACCAACACTGAGGCACTCTCCTGTGTTATATATTGCCATGAAGTCCCAAGGCCATGTTTTTGTTTCCGTTGTAAATGTAACAGGGTAAATGCAACTGCCGCTGACTGAGGGGTGTAGGCACAGGAGACACTTACAGAATGTAATGCCTGCCGGGTTGCATGGGTTACACTCTCCAGTTGGAAAGGGTATGTGTTACAGTGTGCGTGATATATCTTTATGTCTGAGTGTGTTCGTCAGTGTGTCTGTGGACATGCATCTATGTTTGCTATGTAAATTGAAACGCATTCACATTAAGAAAACACCTAAGATCTCGGAAGTATACCTGCAAGCATCGTTTATATGTATATGTACATCTTTGCATCTCTTGACAGATCTATATTTATGGATAAGGGTGTGGTGGAGCTGACATTCACCTCCTAAAAAATATAACAGCATGTCAGAGCTATGAAGAGACTCCACAGAGCCTTGCAAAAACTGTTGATGATAGCCTGGCCTTCTTGTTGTCAGTGGGGGCAGGAGGGTATAAATGAAAAACTTGTCTTGTGAGAGATCTGTCTAGCATCATGTTAGAGATCCTCAAAAGTAGATTTTGTGATCTCGACAAGCATTGCTACTCACAACCCTTTACCATGGACTGGGTGAAAAAAGTAAACTTGATGACCTTGTGCAGGATCTGGTGGTCTGATAATGTGACTTATCCATCTGGTATTGCAACAGTGCTACAGTCACACTGTCTCAATCAGAATAATGGAGGCATTGTTTTTTTGTATAAAAACTTGAAAACAACCAATGTTTACATATTCCTAACAAGTAAAATCTTGTGGTCATGTGAATGATTACCATTTAATTGTAACAAAGGCGTGAATAATGCAATGTTGTTGGCAAAATGACATACCAGAAATAGCACTGGTGGGTGTGGGCATGTTGTTACTAATACAGATTACTGTAAATACGATTCAGGATGTGAGGATTTGAGTCATAAATCCATGCATTTAAAGACTTATACAATGTTACATCACTGCACAAAGATTTATAATACTGTTACACAGGGTTTCAAGAGCTCTGGAAACTGTTACCATTATGCCAATTATTTGATCCTCCTTTGTGGCAACTGCAGGGAATTGAAGAAATACAGCTATTAGCCTACAGTGTATTCCATCGGTGATGTGCATTTTCATGTATTTGATTGGCCCAAGACAGTGCATTGTTCAATGTTCAATTGTATGGTCAAAAAATTAATCCAGTTTCAAGTTCAAGTGGTGGATTGGTAGTCACATTAAATGAGGAGGCTATTTTTTCTTTAAGGCAATGTTTGGTAAGACTGAACATTGTATTAAACCACTGTCAAATTAAAAAAAGGAAAACACCTAAGCATGCTACTTTCATCAAATCCCTGCACACCAGCAGCATTGTGATGCAAGTCTCTGCATGTTAACTTTTGCATTAACTTAAAGTGATATATCTCTCTCTTTTCCCCAGCATCAATCTGTGCCAATTTGTAATTTGTTTCAGAAATTACAAATGACCTCAAAATTAATTTATAATTTATTGTAATAAAAATATGTTCAAAGTCATGGTGGGTTCAGCTTAGCTCATACATTGTGCTGCACAGGCTTGTGGGGAGTTAGAAAAGAAGTTTTGTTTGGTCTCAAACAGAGCTTGAACAGGCTAATTCTGCAAGTTTGCTAAGTCCAGCTGGTGACACCTCCTGCTCAACCTTGTTCATTGAGTTTCAGCTCAATCCATCATTGTTTCTTTCAAACAGAGTTGTTTTTGTCATAAAGAGAGCAAAACCAAAAATAGAAAATGGAAAAAGTGGCAGGCAATGTTGATATTGTGGCTGGCCACCACAAATAAATGAACGTATAGAAAACCCTGTCAAGGAAGTCAACAGTCCACAATAAGTCCAATGTGTGGCACACTTTTGTGGATAAATGTGGGACTGTTACAACTGTGGTTCATTTAACATTTCTTTCAATCTTCCTTCCAACAGCTAATTTGAAACATGAATTCTATCTTCTCTAACCTTTCCCAGTAGCTTTAGTTTCTTAAAGGCATCCAGACAATAAGTATGGAGGGGAAGGTCAAAAAAATGCTCAAATATGTTGATTTTGGAAAAAAGTGATGTGGAAAGCTTTAAAGGGCAATGAGAAATGACTGACATTGCTCTTCTGATACATGGATGTATCTAAAAATTATTGGGCCAAATTCTAGCCTGAAAATAACTCAATTTCTTTGTCTCCATAAGACAGATGAGCATAAATCAGCCTTCCAACCTGGCACTTCAAATTGTCCATAATCCCATCCAGATGATGATGAGAAACAGAAATACTGGACTTGCAGAGAGATACAGTAGAGGGAACAAATGCAGCAATAGACATCGAGGCAGAGTAGAGCAGAAAAAAGATAGATTGAAAAGAAGGGGGATGGGGGAAGGGAGCAATACGGGGGAATGGGTGAGGGGGATGTTATGTGGTTGCAAGAGAGTCAGTGCGTGAGATAGTGAAAAAGTGAGAGAGTGGAAAGAGAGAGAGAGAGAGAGAGAGAAGAGGGAGCGAGAGGTGTTGGTGTTTTTTAAATAGCCTACGTGGAACACCAAATCCCCTCTGCAACACAAATCAGCTGACTGACTGCCACTTGCCAAGGAGTAGGTGGGGGTGGTGGGGAGAGCAGGGCTTATAACTCTCTTCGCTGACACATTTACCATGCAGAGACGAGACAGAGCTTTACCCATGTTGGCCCTGGAGAACTCTATCCTGTCTAAACATAGACCTCCTGGTGGAAGACGAAGGAGACTGGCATGGAAAGAAGGAAAGGAGCAAAAAAACAAAGAATGGGGGGAGATCGGCTGTCCTCATCTTTTCTTGCCATTCTGTCATTCATACATCAGACTGTGCAGAGCATTTCAAAGCTGTACTTTGCTCTTGATAGCATAAGTTCAAACCCTACTAGTGTTTTTTATAATGATCCAATGCACTGAAAAATCACTATGCAGTGAAATCATCTTAGTCCTCTTTTTTGCCAAAATCTTGCTTTCTTAAAATGAGTCAAAATTACAAATGAACTTTTATTTCCAGGCCCTTTAAGAACTCTTTGTGACTAGTCAAAATGTGTCTCTAACACTGAGTACCAAAATGTCAACCAAAATTTGTCAAGCACCTGAGTTAGCATAGGTAGAGTCACAATAATTATTTAGATATTATCACTAAAATTTTCATATAATATCCAGCTGATTTTTAAGGTAACAAAAGCTATGGTACGTACTAGTAAAAGTTTACTAGTTTGAAAAGATGGCTCTTAATCACATAATGTCCTCCACTCTGAAAAATTAGAGTTTATTCGTCCATCCAGTGTTTTTGAGACACTAATGTGAGTCTGAGTTGCGATGGCAGCAACTTAAGGTTGATGTAATCTCTAAAGAAATACTTGTCATTTAGCCACGTTGGAAAGCAAAAGTGTTTATAGCCAGTTTGAATAGTCAAATTTAAAAGTGGGGTGCAAATGCCTTTATAGATAGGACCATGGCACAGTTATTGTTTAAATATGGGGATGACATTGCACATTTGCAGAAAGTCTCTCCTGGAGTGCACTCTGTTCCCCTCATATGAACTCAGTGAGTGTCAGAAATAGTTGGGAGTAGGAGTGTTTCAGAAAAAAACCCTGTATATATTCTGACCTCCTTGCATCAGGCCATAACTGAAAGAATTGGTCAAGATTGTAGAATTATCACAGAAATAAGAAATTGGTGCACACTGCCTCACTCAATCCTAAGTCATCAAAGTTTGTGTCTGTGTATGTGTGTGGTTCAAGCCCTGTTCAACCATCCAACATGCACTTTTGTTTAAATATACTGTCGTCTGTATGTAGTTAGCCCAGACATTTTTCTCAACGGCCACGTCCTCATCTTGTGGGATCCATACATGTTCCTAGCCCAGATGGGATGTGTAGCCAGCATGATGTTCGGAGTCTGCCCTTGGCGTCATGTATTCAGATTACCTCTTAAGTGTAGCATCCTCAAGGCAGACGTGTGCTTGAAAAAAGTTTATATAAGAGTTCATACAAAGTTATGTCCAACCACATCTGAGCAAGTTACAGAAACTCTCCGCAGCAGTTCCAGCAAATTTTGACCGCAAAAAGACTTGGGGAAATGGGGTTCAAGGTGCATTTAGACCATTCAACATGTACTTTTGTTGAAGCATACTGAGACCTATAAGTGGATAGGCTAGACATCCTTCTGACAGTCATGTCCCAGAGAATTATCTTGGGTGATTCCTTAATGCTCACAGTCTAACAAGGAGACTCTGCACCATGTTCCATCACTTTCTTATTGGACCATGCCAAGAAAACCTCTAGATTAAAGCATCCTAAGAGCTGGAGTATGCTTGAAAGACTATGTTGTACAAAATTTAGTCCGGCCATGTCTAATCAAGTAACAGAAATTGTTGAAAGCATCGGAGAGACTTGAAGGGCGGAGTTAAAAATGTTGAGTTGATATGGATTTTGTTTATAACGGACCTTCATGGGCATCAATTAGATAGCCAGACATTCTCAACAGTCTCCTTGTATCTTCACTTTGAGCTCCTCCTATATACCAGACAAGAGAATGTATTTAATACTAAATCAAGCTAGGTTTAAACAAATAATAGAGTTTTGAGAAATGTTTATTTGAATCTCTTATGTTTTATTGCTTATGTATTTGCTGGCCTCAACTGCAGTCATAAGCCAGGGCTATCCTATGGTGTCATATGTCTCCTGTGAAGGTTTGAAAGAAAAATTATGGTCAAGGTGTTAAAGGTGACTGGGAAGAAAACCAAGGAAAAGACACAGACAGAAAAGGGATATCTATATATGTGGCCTATAGATTTCTCTCTTTCTTTTACTCTGTCTCCTTTCCTAAAGTCATGCTCCTTTCCCAGAATAATGCACAGTTCAGGAGGCAGGCAAAGGGCCATGCTTTATAAATGGCACTGTGTAAACCCCTATGCTTGATTTCTCTCTCTCCTGCTCTGTCACCCTCCTCCGTTCTTCATGGCAGTTCATGGCATTTGTACAGGGGTGGTGTATGTGCATGCCTGAAACAGTCTGTCTACTGAGGATTTGCAGAGGCAGTGAGGTGTTGTATGACACAGGCATTCAGATATAGTGGACCTTTAAAATTTTGGGGCTTTTCTGAATTCCTGCCATATTAGCCTCCCCTCTTTCCATTCCTTGAATTGGTGGATCTGCCACACCACCCACTCCGCCTCCACTCTCACCCCCCTACTTGCCATGAAAGGGAACCAGCAAATTGTCACCTCTCCTATTAAAATATTCCATGGAGATACCTTTACAAATATGAAGAATATTCCATGGAGATGATGGGAAATACTCTGGCAACCCTGCCATACTCAGCCTTCACCCTTCCCCTTCTTTTCTCTCTCTAAACTGATTCATCTTTGTTGTGTGACTAACATCTTGGAGGAGGAGGATGGAAAAAATGCTTAACCATCCTTAATGAACATCAGAGACGGGTGTGTCACATTTTCTATTTAGATCTTCTGTTATCACAAAGATTCTATTCACCATTACAGGAATCTCAGACATGATGAAGAAAAATGGAACAATGATGATCCAAGGTTTTGAAAAGACCATTGTTTCCAGTCAGATAAACTGCACAAAAAAATGACTCAGCTTGCTGAAATCGATCTCATCTGCGATAATTAATCTCTGTTAACTGTGTTAATCTAAAACAGGTCATACCCAAATGTGCCTCTTAAAAGCATACTTAATTCATTATGAATCATGCGGGCTTTACCAAACATTATCACAGCTAATTGTTCAGGAAGAATGAGAGCACCAATTGGTTCCCATTAATTTCTGCAGGGTATAAAAATCACCAAGCAGTCACTTGAGTTGTATCTGTCACAGCGGATATCAAGTCAATTCAGAACTGTCAAAGTTATAAAGACTAACATTTCAAATCAGCCTTAAACTGTTTCACCAAGAAACAATTAAGTCAGTTTAACAGTTTCTAATAGATTATTTGTTTCATAGATTCTTGGAAACAAGTCTTGTTTTTTCTTTATCTCAAAGTAGTGACCTGGTGTTTTCAGACAATGCTTTAAGCAGGTGAATGTACAATGGAAGAATATTAAAATAATCTCAGTGCGGTGGTATATTGTTTTTTTATTCGCCCATTTAAAGAAAACTAGAGTTTTAGGGATCAATAATGAAAAAATATGATTTTTAATATTGTGTATCTCTAACTTATCCATGGTATATTAGGAAACTTGGTCTCAGAGCTTGCTTTTTATATGAAACTATGATGTTATATAAGTTTTATATAATCATTAAGTTTTACCAGTGCAGCTGCGCTCACAAGACCTACTATGTTCATGTTTCTCCCTCCCCACAACTTCACTGTTATTCTTCCTTTGAAGTCATCATGAATGGTGATGTTTCAGGGGTCAGTATGCTTCAAACACACTGCTTGTTAACTGAAAACAGTAAGAGGAGGACTGGGAATCTTAGTCAAACTTACAAATCGATTTAATTTCAATTTGGGTCAAAATTTTGTATTAAACTTGATTCTCAATGTAAAACCAATTTCCAATTCAACTAATAAAAAAGGGCAACTACTAAAAAACTACTTCAAACTTTTTTTACCAGTGCAAAACCATGAATGCTTTCAGGAAGAAAATGTCTGACAGTGTGCAGGATAATTCCAATGAACAACTATCCTCTCTCACCATGAGTGTTACAAACAGATGTAAGCACTTTCCCTTCAAACCTGATTGGACAATGCTAGGGAGCAAATAGTTGTAATTACATTCAAATTAGTTTTTTTCAAGCATAATCCCACCTTTAACCTTGGGTTTACAGTTTTGGGCTCAGAGGAAATTAGGTGTCTTTAAGTTCACTGTATGATGATTTTTTTATTAATTTAGAGTATTGCCAATATCAGATTGATTTTGAACAAGATTTGGAATTTTCCCTTTAACTTTGTCTCTCTGCATATTTAGGACTTAAAGAGTTAAACTTCAAAACACACTGGTGTGGTCCTTTAGGTATGACAAAACGCTACAAACGACAGGCCAGGCATTCTCTCACCGAAAAACATTCAAAAGCATGCTGGCATGCAGCACACTCTTGTAACGAATGAGAGGAATGCGTGCACACTCATCTGAACACACACATTCTCAAACACACACACACACAGAACACACTCTCTCTCTCACACACACACGCTCACAACCACACACTCCAAAATCAGAGCAGGCATGCATCACACATACAGTGACTGAGTGGAATGACATGTGAGGTAAGGCCTTCAGTGTCCTGTGGCCCTGCTGAGAAACATAATAAAATGCACTTTGATTACATTCCTCTGTGACCAATCGTAGCCCACTTTCCATTCTCCTCACTTCCAAAGAGCCGCTCTGTTTTCATGATGCAGGGCAGCGATCTGGAGCCAGTGGAGGTGACTCACCCATGATACATCCTTTTGATGTCCTGAGCTCAGGACCTCCCAACATTTTATGTCCCACCTGCCACTTAGGTTAGAGGTGGGGGTGGTGAAGCACAGAGCAGAGAGCGGTGTGGGGGTGGGGGTGGGGGGGTATTAAAATGAAGTCGTGTAAAGAACATGGAGGCTTATGGATTAAGGGGGACGGAGTAACTGCATGCGTGGCTAACGTGTTTAATGATCTGTGCATTATTGCATGTATAAACCCAGGCTTGGGGGGTTGAGGGGGGTGGGGGGTTAACCCTATGACGGCCATAGCACAGGTAGGTGCTGTGCCTGATGTAAGAGCACAGAGGAGTTGCATCATCTTATCAGAGCTTGGGGCTATGTACTTGACTGTCCTTGCACTTGGAGAACTGAAGCCATAATCTGTGAGAGGGAGAGCCTTTCCCTCTGTATCTGTGTTAAGCTGCTACAATACAACTGCATGTTGGTGTGTGTTAAATGTCTTAAATTTACTTTTTTTTCATCTCGTATTTGGTTCAGGTGAGTTTGTTTTGTCAATGAAATGTAGTCATGCTGATATTTTGGCCAGGATGGAAGAGATCACAAGAGACCACCTTAGTTAAATTTATGGTTACATATACCAGAAACTTCAGAAACTTCAAACAACCAACCTCACAGCCAGCCATTGATTTCCATTCGTTTGATTCTTTTGTTTAACAAATGTTTTCCTGATTCTTTTTCCTCCTTTATTTTCTTCTGTTCAGGTGTAATGTCTGTGGTTTATGCACCATATTTTAACACAATATATACTAATCTGATTTACAGTCTAATCTGAATGCAAATGTTCAGCCGTTCTTTTCAGTCATAGATTTGTATTTATTTAACTTTTCTTTTTTATTTAAATTTATTGCCAAATAAAAAATTACAAGAAACAATTTGTCTCTGCATTGTTTTGTGGCACACAAATGACAGAGATTTGCCAAAAAGCTGTGCTAATAAAACAATATGAATTTATCAACAAATGCTACACATTAAATATAAATTTGATTAAATCATTCTTTTCATTTCAGGCAACTATCATTTCTCTTTCTATTTTCAAACTTTTTTTCTTTTCACTGAGTGTCTGTGTGGTTCATGTAACATAATTTTAGTGTGCAAGATTCTCAAGAAAGGGATCAGGTAGATCCCTGCGACCATCATAATTGAATAAAGGTGAAATAAAATAAAAAAATACATACAAGCATTACCTAATATCGAGCTACAAAATCTGAGATACACAGGGACAGTGGAAAGATCAGTCTTCAAGTCATCATCTGTGTTGCATTTTGGATGACAGGACAAACGAATAAAAAAGCTCTTCTTGTTCTCTGTTGCTTTGATGAAACTTCCAAATGATTTAACCATAGTGAATTTCTTTTTAACCCTTTGACTGCAGAGCTAAGGAGGCAGGACTTCAACCCAGCTGCAAACTAAGGCATTGGTTGCAGTTAGATGATTGACAGACTGCATGGCCGAGCCATGATTGGCTGCTGAAACCTCCTGATCTATCTCCACCAGTCCTCGCCAGTCAGGTGACTGTGACACGCAACAAAATCAATGTTATCAATCTGTTCCAACAATCTGCAGGACCACTGTTGATGGGGAGTTCAATCTATCAGTACAATAAATTGTTCCTCTTACTCTTCTTCAGGAAAAGACAAATTTAACCCCCCCTTGCTTGTTTGTTGTTAATGGCAGAATAGATTTATCAGTTAGACAGTTGGTGACTGAAAGGATTCTGAGCTGTAAGAAGCAGTTTGTGTTTCCTTATAATGTTGCTTTTAGCTCTTGGCCGTATAAACACAACCCTTTGTGACTTTTATTGCACAGAGGTGATCAGTGTAAAAAATTGCTGAGATAAACCGCAGATTTGTGATATCTTTTAGTTTCATTCTGACTGTCAAACGTCATCTTATGACATTCTTTCTCCTCACTGTCTTTTTTTTGAGGGAAATTGAGCAAAAGTTTCTTGTAAAAAAGGCTATTTTGAAATGGTCTGATGGGAAATAAACACAACATATTCTTGATCTGTTTGGGGGGGGGCATATGAATTTGTCTTTGCGTGTGTAGGACTTCTGTCATCACATCCTGATCTTGCAGAATTTGTGGTTTCATGCACAGCACATTGTTTTATCACACAGACATCTGTGTCATTCAGACCTGACGTATTATTTGTCCCCTTCTGCTCTGAGCACGCACATGCACACACATCTAAGGTCTCTGATTCTTCAACATCATTAAATGAAAAGGGATGGACTGAAACAAACACTTGAAGTAATGTGTAATGGTTTTCATATTATTTTTATACAGTGCCTTGATTTAAGAACAAGTAATTAAAAAAAATATATATATATATTAGATTTTGACGTTACAGATAAATAAATTAAGCCAAGTCTGGGTGTTTTTGTTTTTGATGATTGTAATCACCAGCTTAATTTTAGTGAGAACCGCAGCATCTCCAGCATGTTTTAAACATATTTAGAGCTAAAAAAAAAATCAGTCATCTCTTAGTTAAGGGTGGAACATGCTTTTAAGGCTTCATCGTGCACTAGGGCCATTGGTATGAACTCTTATATGAAAAACAATTATTTTTTGTTGGGTTTTTTTTGTTGTTGTTTTGTTTCTTTGTTTGTTTATTTTTAGTAGAATGGTTTTTATCGTTTCATTTACATGCTTTTCTCTCAGCTGGAATTGGACCAATCAGCTTGCCTGACATGCACACAATGTCTACTAAGGCTGCATAGTAAAAGCAGCAGGTTAGCAGAGCAGCAGGAGATGCTTTACTCTCCCATTCGTGTCTGCACAGGATGTGTTCAAAGCTCAGTTTGAGTAAAGGTCATATTAGCAGCACACGTCAAATTTGCACATGTAGAAGTAAAGAAAACAAAATTGAAATTTCAGGTTGCAGTTGCAGCGTGACTTGAACACATAACGTGTAGATAATCGGGTTGATAGAAATAGTAGCATATCTGTCCAGTCAGTTTTATCAAAGATGGACAGCTAAAATATGTGGCTGAAATACCTCTTGTGCAGATACCACTTTAGGTCTACATGGCAAGTTATGAAAATTTGGTAGGTTGCATTTTAGCTCCCTTGCCAGCATCTGTGACCTAGCATAATCAATAAAATCCTTCTCTGTTTTGACCCATTAAGATCCTAACCTATCCTGGGAGAACTGTGACTTCAGTCAAAGACAATATGGAAAAAAAAGGATCAAAAAAAGACTTTAAAAATTCAATATTACAATGAGGTAATTGCTGGATGCCTGGAGGAGCTGCAACACAACTCGAATAAAGAGTGCAGACAAAAATTTACCAAACATAGGTTAAATGTCTCACGTCCTTAAGCTGTACTTGAAGACACTACACAGACCACAGGTATGCTAAGCTGGCTGCTGATATGCCTGCACATTGTGTGCTGTGTCTCATTCTTGTAATTAAAAAAAAAACGTATGAAACCAAAAGGTGATAAAAACTTGCAACTGATACTAAAAGTTTTTGCTTTGTTTGCTTTGTGGGTTTTTCCTGCATTCTCAGCAGACTGTTGTTTTGCTTGCAGTAGGAAGAACTGACAGCCAGAAGAAAACATTCAAACCAGATAAAATGAATAAATCAGCATATCACCCACCTTTTTTCTCAGCAACACCATCGACCAAACACCCAATGGTAAAGGCCAACTATAGACGAAGTTGTCACTGCAACCCTTAAAGTGATAGTTGACAGCCACAGATGCTCAACAACAGCCTTACTGTTACACGTGACTCTCATTTTGGTGCACTGGGCCTTATACCAACCAGTTCAGCTTTTTTACTTTGAGCAGGGAGCTAAAGTCTGCAAAGTGTTAGAGCTCTTGAATGCAGCCAATAAACAAATGTGGTAATAAAGTGAACATTCAAACTTACTTCTCAATTTATTTACTGTATTGCCTAATACTCTCACACTATTGTAGCCTCTCCAAAAAGTACACACACACACACACAAATAAACTCTATTTGCATGTGTGTGATGTTGGCGTTGCAGCCCTGCCTGTCTCTTGGTGTGAACGGCCCAGCTCCAAAGCACCATGTACTTTTGTGGCAGGGAGCGGCACTTTCAACTTAATGAGGCCATGTACTGCCTGATTCATTTACTCTAAAATACATGTTGTGGGGACGAGAGCACTGTGTCATTAGAAATCACTTGACGGGGACCCAAAAGAGAAACAACTCGTCTTACTTTTTTTCCTCTCATCCGCACAGAGAGGGGGAGAGAGAGAGAGAGAGAGAGAGAGAGAGAGGCAAAGCCAAAAAGAGACAGGAAAAAGGATAGAAGAGGAGAAGTGAGAGGGGGTGGGGGGACTTCAAAAAAGTGTGAACTCCTGCTCCTTTGTGACCTGTTAAAATCACTCGGTGAGCATTCAGGGTCAGTGAGGACGAAGGAGGGAGGGGAATCCGTTCTCTCTCCGCTCTGCAGGGAACAGCTCATGCTTGACTAACTCTTTGGATCCCCACAGAGCCAATCTATATGCTCTTTCTTCTCCCCTTGTATCTGATTCTGAAAGTGTGTCAAAGCCAATCATTATGTATGTTTCAGATATCATTGACCTCCGTGTGCGTGTGCATATCCGTGCATGTGTTTGGAAGGGAAACCTCCGGGCGTTTTTTTTTTCCCCCGTGCACTGACTGTGCAGCATCGTACACAAACCGCACACAGCAGAGTCTCTCTGAGAAACACAGCATTTCTGTTGAATGTGTTTTATGCTGCATGCAGCTCCAGAGGTCTAATTATGCTCGATTTGAAAGAACAGACACCCCCATGTCAAAGACAGTCTCTATAAATCACACACAGTCATTAGTGGGAAAATATGCTTTTTTTCTATTCTTTTGAGGTCTTGGCAATACAACATAAAGCCACGACAAATAAAAGCAATAAACTATTTATTGTCTCGGGGGTAGAATTGGTTACATCTCCCCACACAGACAGGAATGGCATTTACGCAAACGAATTGGCTGTAAACGCTTTTTATTTGAAACCCATGGTATAATTAGAAACTTGTGGCTTTCCAAGAAAGGATATGTATGTGCATGTGTGTGTGTGTGTGTTTGTGTGTGTGTGTGTGTGTATAAGTCTTGATGAGTCCATGTGCGTGCATGACAGTGTGTTTTTTTTCTCTCACACTCACTTTCTCTTCTTCATTATGTCAAGTAGTTCCCAAATATTTTGCGTCAGAAATAAAGTTCACATGAGGAATTTCACAGGTGGTCGTGGCAAAAATACATTAGACTATATGGTCAGAAAATATGAATCTGACATGTACGAGTTGTTGAGAATGAAAAGAAATACACAAGTGTCTGACTGTAGAATAGTTATTACCATGTCACTTTAGCTGTAAGTACTTTTGTAATTTCTGCAATTTTTAATGCAAAGGAGTCCCCAGTCTGATGGGTGAACCAGTTGTTTGTTTGTTCATTTTGTTTTTATTTGTTATTTTCCCTTTTTTCTTAACTTAAAGATCTTGGAAAAGGGTTTTGACACCTATGACATTGATTCTTGACTTTTGAATATTTCAGTTTGCTGCGGACCAAATTTACAGATGTGAAGCCTCCCAGGGTCCAAGGTCCAGACCACACGACTCGCCTTTGGTCTGACAAAAAGAAATGATCATGGTCCAGGTCAACTTGAACCGTGTTGGGGTTTGTTTCCAGTGTGAAAGCGATGTTTTGAGTGGTACGGTTTTGCACTAGCTACAGGAAATTCTGGCGGGTCTTTATCTTTGTGATAGATGCAAGAACGAGTTATGGTAGTGCATTGGGAAAAAAGGAGATCTAAAATTTTTATCAATTCAGATAAACCCTTGCGCCTGTCTTATAATGTGTGTAATTTCCATTCTGATAAGTCAATGTGCTGAGTAGCATTGAAAATTGTCAGCAGAGGGCAGTAACCACATACATAGTAGCCTACAAGTCACCAATTTTTTAACTGTTCCTAAAATTGTCTCACACTAAAACTTGCTATATGTTGATGTACTCATAAACAGATTCTTGCTCATATATTTGTAATCCGTTTGAAACATTCTGAATCCTTGAGGATTACAACTTTAGCTTTTCAACCTAAATAACTCGCTCACTGGAATGTGAGCTTAGCACATTTCTGACTGGTGTATATGGCACCACATATATAATTTCATCAAGTATCATCAGTTTTCAATGTTAATATCCCTTTTTGTTCTCTTTACAATGACAATGTCAAACCTGTAGATATGGAGTTTTGGTTCTGTTGCGTACATGTTAAATCATGGTAATCTTAGTGATAAAATGTTAGCACCAGGTGCAAAATTGTTAGTTCTGTATCAGCACACCTTCAAGAACATACAAGGCAGACCATAAATTGAAATGTTACATCAATTTAAAATTTTAATATACCTAATTAAAAACTGCAGGTATAGAAAAATGAGATCATATCATTCTTCTAGTAGCAATGACAGACTGGATGGTTTCACATACAGTTTCTTCTCTCATTTGAAGATTTGAGTGATTGAGATGTCGGCAACAAAAGCACTTGAGCATTTTTTTGAGATACCATGGACTTTTAATGCATGTGGAAATTTTGAATTGGACATTAATCTTGTATTTTTGATTTTTTTTAAAGCCATTTAGTTTCATGCTCTGGAAGACTCTCTGCTGTTTCCTAATCTACAGGGTTATTCACTCACTGAAAGCTAATATAAAACTGTTTGTTTATTCTGTCTGCAGTTGTGTCTCATTCAGAAATGTATCCAGTTTTTTCCACAAGGTTTGGTTGAACAGCAGCCAAGAGACTTCCTTGTCAGCAGCTCAGCAGCTTTGTAATACAGAGCAGGTGGCATTGAAACACGACCTATAAGAGGCAGCTCTTCAGAGAGATGTTGGCCCAGACAGAGCTACTGCTTTCTCTCCCAGGCATCTTTATTATTGCTCTCTCCCCCCACACTCCCCACAAATCAGATGATATGATGCTCACGCTGAACCCTTCCTCCTGTCTTCCCCTGCCATCCCTCCTCTTTGGACTCCCACACAGCCTTCCCAGCATTGCGAGAGGACCGGGATGTGACCATGCATGAGTAACACAAGATTAATTCACCATTTGATGGGAAACGTGTTGTTCTCAAGGTCTAGCAGGAGAGACAGATTTAAAAGCTAGAGGGAGATTACATTTTCATTCTTCTCTCTTTTTCCATTGCTGACAGAGGAGCACGGAGTATTTACTTTACCAACCTACTTTACTGCTACTCCCCCCACCCCAACCACCACACCGTCACCACCGCCTCACTCCTCCCACTTCTCTGCTAAGAGATAAGAGGGCGAACCATTAATTTCTCCCCCAACACACCCTTACTCTATCTCTTCACTTAAACAATCTGCAGAGCTCAACATGCCTTTTACAACATGTTCTCAACAAGCCCTTCACAAAAGCACTGATGAGAGGAATAGTTAGGCCTGTATATGTGTAAGTGTATATATATGCAAACAAATACACTCGGATATCTAAAGGAATAATCTACTCAAAAAAACTCTTTTCAAGTGTCAACACATATCTAAAGATAAAGAGCACCAAAATATATGTTTGGCTTGGCTAGTTGTTTTCTTTAAATAGAAAGTAAATAAATAATGGTAGTAAATGGCAAACAGCTTCCAGTTAAATATGTATAACAAATGAAGGCTGTACGATGACCCAAACTTTGCAGGTAATAGGTTTAAAAGCTTTTTGTTACAAACAAATTTACCTGAAATATATCTTACACTTTGCATATTTCTCAGCTTTTTGTCCAAAGTAAGCAAGCATAGTTATATGGTCAACCTTATTTGTGACGGGGCATAAGCTGTACATTGTGGCATTTTTGCTATGTTTTGGTAATGTTTTGAGTACACTGGGCTTATAAAAAGAGTAGAGAGCTATAGAAACTGACTATAGAGGTAACTATAGAAACCCAAAAAATTGTGAAGAAAATGGACATAACTCTGTGTTATACTGTAAATTGGATTATACAAACAACTCGAAATGTTATCTAAGTTCTTGGAATTTTTGTGGGGATCCATGATTGTTTTTTCATTGCTTAATCAATGGGAAAATCTAATTAAATCCGCTGTCCTGTTTTTAACTTTCATATTTTTCTAGTATTGCTCTAACAGCAACTGATAAACTGAAGGTCTAGGAGGTTGCTCTAAACACCATCTTATGTGTTGAAAATCATAGCCACACCTAAATTTTCCTATACAGCCTGTCATCCCCTCCACATGTCCAACATGAAAGCCATCCATTAGGCCGCAGCAAGGTGCTGCTCAGAGCAGTTGTTAGCCCCCTGAGTGCAGCAGCTAAGACGTGCTGTGGTGGAAGGGCTCCACATCACGACCTAATCAGTCACCCACAATCCAAACAGCACGTCAGGCGCACAGGTTTTGCAGGCGGCAGGGTTCAGCCAGAGCCACTCTGCAGCTGGTGTGCAGGACATGCTGCCTTTTAGCCCATTCTGGCACACACCTGCTCAGTGTCAGGTCAGGCTCCAACATGTGTCAAAATATATAGAGGTTACATTCATACATAATGGGCTGTACTCTGGCCTTTTTGGCAGTGCTCTCTGCAGTGCTAACACCTGTTCATTTATTAAGGAGAAAGACAGAAATGTTTCTGCTCCTTACATTGCATTTTTTAAATTTCAAATTGATAGGCTCCCTTTGTTTTGCTCATCTCCCTGTAATAATTTTTAGGGGGCAGTTCATCCAAAAGCCCAAACCCATTTATTTGCAGATTGAAATCAAGCCACAAGTCTTCACTGGAAATGCCAGTCTCCCAGACTCTGAAGGCTGGCTGTTAATTAACATTTGAATGGGGCTCTTTTGTGTGTTTTATCTATTCTAAAGAACCCTGTTAAATAAGAAAAAATTTGACTGAAAAGCCTGTTGAGGTAAAGATAAGTCAAAAGTAATAAGTAAAACGCTTTCGTGAAAACATTTGGATAACATGTATGGTCCTGGTGTCTATTGAAAGGTTAAAATATTAAAGATGACTCTCCAGCAGTCAGCATTACTGCAAATGCTACAGGGATTTCATATAGCGGTCTGAACACGCAAAGAAGAAGAACAAAAAACTCCAAACTATTTACCCCCTGTTTTCCAAGACCTTTATGGCTGTGTTCACTCAGAGGTTTATCAATATTTATTCTTCTGTCAATATTAGTTTTTTATTAATATTAAAGCAATCGGTATTCATTTAAGGCCATCTGAGTCGATCTTAGACCCTTTACTTGCTTACGACATTACAAGAAGACTAGCACAAAAATCCCTTTGTAAAGGCCATTTTTGCCTCTGTTGCTTTGAAAAAATGTGTCCTGTGCAGAATATGCCACATTTTCAGAAGTGCATGAGCCATGCATTAACCAGTAATCTGCACAACCATTTGCAAATGACTGGTTCTTTCTAAAAGGGAAGAGGTGCAGTCACTAGGATTAGGTATGGCCTGGATCTTGGGGCCTGGCCGTCTCTGGCTGGGGGGCTGGTTCACCAGCAAAATGTTAAGTTTCTCTGTCATTTGGTGCTGAACGGATAGTGTAAAGTAGGCTTAGCAGACCTTTTATATGAATGAAACAATGCTGATGAGAGCAGTGAGAATGAATCAAACTGGAGGTTACGGAATTGTAACCTTGGTTCTATAAGCACTGGTGGTGTCCACTACTGGACTCTATGGTAATACTTACCTCCAGTGATTGTGGTGGGGAGTAGGTCTTGTACAATGATGCTGCTGTAAATATGTGTTCACACTCAACAATGCTAGGTTACATGGAGTGCATGTGGACCACAATGGGTGGATCTCTACCCCTCTGCCTCAAGGCTTGGGAAATACATTTTCAAAGCAAAACTGCAGGGTGTTTTTTTTTCTTTTTGAACAGGGCTTTACCAGCTACACCATCATGAAAACACATGGCCAGTTGTTGGATGCACTGGTTGGGGGCTGTGTGTTCTACATAACATGCAAAGACTTTGCAAAGTAGATGCAGTTTTACCTTACGGTTCTCCATGCGGAGAGAAGGGCATAAGGAGGACATCACACCCTATGCTCTTGACCCAAGAGAACCCCTCAAGTTCTTTAGATCAAAGGAGGGGTTCTGTTTACATGTGACCCCATGAAGGGCACATAACCAACTCACTCTTGTTGGAGTCAGAGCAAGCAGCAAAGCTGCCTTGAATGATAAAATCTCAAGAAAAGATTACACCAGAGGCTCTATAGAATTTCTTCACAAAAGCCTCAAACATCAGAGGAAGTTTCCATTAAAGGATGAAGGCACACGTCATGGCCTTGCTTCCTAACTCTCTGTAAAAAATGATTCATAAGGGGATGAGTAAAGACTGGTCAGCCTCCAAGTCCCTTGTAACAAGAAGAAACTGCCTCTGAGGGATAATGGCTAATAATGGCGTGAGACAACACCTTCTCTAGCCTAGGCTGCACAAAGGATAGAATAGCAGCAATTGAACAAGCCATGAGATTCATAGTCCTTACTCACATCAATGTTAGAATCCCAACTAACAAGCAATGGTGGATCATGTAGCCCTGGGGTGGCAAACAAGTCCACTTCAGCCCTCCAGAGTCTTAGTTTCCTGCAGTACAACGGTTAGCAGTCTTCAGTCCTCTGCCAAGGTGCCAGCCCTCAACACAAGATCAACATGAGACTGACACCCCTGTTCTCTTGAGCCAGCAGATGGAGGGCTCCTAGAGACAGCAGGTGCTCTGAGGTCACAGCCACAGTTTCTTGGCCAATTTAAGCAGATTCACAGACCTCACTCTGCCCTGTCTGTTGATATAGGCCACAGTGGTGCATTTGTCCTGTTGCAGGGGGTTTAAAGTGATGAGGGACCAAGACCAATACCTGAAACTTGAGCAAGTGGATGTGTCAGTTCTCTATCAGAGGCTGCACTTTACCAACCACTCTCTCCAGTCAGGTCCTCTCTACCCCTGTAAGGGTGCATCTGTGAAAAAGATCTGGGAGGTCATTCAGCCCAGTAGTGTTCCTGACACCAGGTACTGTAGGGATTCCCAGTTTTGCAGGCTGACCTGCAGAGAGGCAACCAAGTAATGCATGTGCCTCTTGGCATCTTAACTGAGGCTGGCAAACCAATGTTGAAAGCTGCACATGTGCCTCAGGGAAACTACTCGGTGGGGGGCCATTACACTCAAAGCTTTCAATTGCATGTCTGGCTGCAGTTTTGGAAATGCCAGCTGACAGGCCATATGTTTGAGTTGCAACAGATATGTCCCAAGCTTCGAGTCAAGTACCATACCCCAATGCTTGTGTCAGTGTGGAGTTTCTCCTCTTTTAGTTGATCCTAAAACCTAAATTTGTCAGGTTTAAGATCAGCTGAGCTGTGTGAATATCCAAATGGCAACTTGTTGTAGGCTAAAAAAGCAAAAACTGAATTTTTTTCTAAGCTAATTTCTCTTTTTTCTTGCAGCCGCCTTTACATGAAACTACGTGTCCTTAAGTCAATGACTGCTCAAGGTTAATTTGCATCTTTATGTTAGCATGCAGGATATCTGGCAGGCCATGAACTTTTTAGAGTACGAGGATCAAAAGTGGGTTTAAAAACTCCCCTCTTCTTGGGAACCAAGCCACCAAGCCATGTTGTTTTGAGGTAGAACAACTTGTAACTTAAACAGGTAGCAAGTCTTGGATCTCTGCTCAAAGAAAATCTCCCCCAGGAAGAATAAATTTGCCTCTTGCCTAGAAAGGGTGGAGAATGTTCATGAAGTGAAGAATATCCCATTCTCAACATTCTGTCCATCGAGACAGAATCCAGCTGCCTCACCACACCCCATAAAACTGAGTTGGACATTGGAGCCTGTTTGATATAGACCAGTTAAGTTGCATAAAGCTTTAAAACCAAAACACAGAGCAAAGAGGTTAACAGAGTTGCTTAATAAATCTCTACAGGTTTGTCAATAAGACCAATGTCTTTAAAGTTAGTCATTATAGAATATTTTATCCATTAATATAACAATGTTAGCTGGTGTAACAACAAGTTTAATGAAAGATCCTGCAGTCTCACAGTGTGTCTCCGATGTATATTTATAACAATTAATTGGAGAAAACAGTCTGTATGAAACTTTAGAGCATGATGAGACTAAAGGGGATGAAAAAATAAGATTTTTTATGTTTTTGTGTAGTTGTTTTTGTTTATTTGTTTAATTTTTATTTGTAATTTGTGGAAGTCAATTCTTCAAGGAAACAGCTTCATTCCTCCTTTCAACCCTCACTCCCAACACCCATTCTTAAATCTTCGAAAGGATCTTGACCTGGAACACATGCCCGGCTCTCCGGAGGTGACATCACTGCATCTGACTTGGGGCAAGCCTTGCCACTCTAAAATCCAAGATTAGGCACCTCTTTGTCTCCCTCCCCCACTGTGCTATACTTTTCTTATGTCTACTCTTCCTCCTTCAGTCTTTTTACCTTTAGTTATACCGTATTTCCTCAAAAATAATTCCCATACCCCTCTATTCTAGTCTGTTCGAAGTTATGTGATCTGTACTACAAGCCATTGCCTGCTACCTACTTGCAGTTACAGTGAGACTTTGTGTGAGTTAGGTTTAAGATCTCAATCCTCTTAGTGAGGACTTTGCCTTTGCAGTCAAACGCTCTGATCCCATCCATGCAATGGGCTGCATGGCTTTTAGACAGCATGGAAGAGTGTTTGAAGCAGTCTTTGCCTGGTGAGCAGCGGGCCTGAAGACTTCTGAGTAGTGCTAGCTGGGTATGTGTGTCAGGACAGGAAGGGGAAACTGATCCTCTTAGTAGCCTGGAATTGGCCCACTCTCAGGAAAGTGTCACTTGAGTTGGTCAACCTGAGAGCACCATGCGAGATTGTCTGGCCTTGTATCTCCTTACCATAGCAGCCTCCTCCTCCAACGGGCCAGCAGTGGGAGGACTGCTGACCTAAAGACAGTCAGTGACTGTAAGCACATGACTGTGATCTTTCCTTAGTTTACTGCTAAGTATGCTCTACCTATGGCATATGAGATTAATCCAAGGTGCCACACTGCCTGTTTGACCAATTAGAGTGATGCTCTGCTGGGCAGGACTCAGACCTACTGCTGAGATCTGCCAGGCATATTTAACTGCAGCCCAAACAAACGGCACAGACCTTACCACAAACACATCATAACACATGCTCGCACCCTAACCTCTTAGCTGCTCTTTGCTCCCACATGCAGCTGCCTTGATTAAAAACCCTCGGCGACTTAGCCTTTTTTGTTCTTTATTTTACCTTTCCAGCTCCACACATTCCTCTTTTTGTCCTTTCTTGTCTCCAGATGTTTCTCCAACCATGTCATGCAGACACTGACAGAGAGTGGTCATGCTGTGTTCATTCCACCAATTTATTGAAAACAGTTATAAAAGGAAGAGTTCATTTTTGTAGAGCAGCCCCCATTACATCTATCAGTACAGTATGGCTGGTTTTAAAAGCATATGTGGCATTTCATAAAAACTCCACAATCATTTCCAGAAAAAGGGTGACATCTTGTTCCACATAAGCCTCAAATATTATAATAATAATACTTATAATTTCTCAAACACTTCCTGAAAAGTGCTGTCTTGTTCTTTTCAAGATGTTTTCTGTGTCCACTGATGTGGAATATTTGGAAACTTTCAAATTTGAAAACATAAAACTGAACAGAACTGTGTTGACATGGTTAAGATTTAGTTATTTATCTGCTCCACAGAGAAATTTTACTATTTCAGATACAGTTACAACAGCAATCGACTGGCAGATTTTCCAAAACGGCAAAATTAATTGAATCTGAGGATGACTTTTAACAAAGACAGATGTTTACCTCTTTTGCTTTGCATTTTTTTTGTTGCGCAGGAAAATCTTCTTTTGGCATATTCCAAAGAAAGTGGGTCAGCAAAGCCACTTAGACAAATGTGAGAGCAACACCATCCGGTGCACAATGGCAGATCTGGCTCAGATGTAATTCATAGAGCAGTATTTATAAACAACACATAAAGTTTTAGGGCAAGTTTGGATTGGTCTCCCTGTTTGAATTGCACTGCTTTTTAACTGCCACTCAAATTAATGTGCATTGTTCTAAGCAACCTGAAACCACCATGCCTATGACCAGCCGACAACGCCATGTTTACAGACAAACAAGACCAGCAATCAATCTTATTAAAACAGAATAAGGCTCTGAAATGACTATAAAGTGTAGAGCTGTAATAAAAATACTGTCCACACTGAAAAGGTTGCAAAGTCAACCTGAAGGAAACATCTACAGGAAGTTACTGTAACTGCAATCAGTCACATTGAATACTCTTTGAAACCAATTTGGAAGGATATGTTTTTTGTTTTTTTTAACATTAATCAACTTATCCTATCATTTCTGCAATGAAAATGTCCCACATCTTACTGCATATTGTACAGTCTTGTTGTTTAAAGGCCCCAAAACATCCCAGATGCAGTAATCAGCCTGCAAAAATAAACACTGCTTCATTAGGCGATCTTCATGTTCCCTCATGACAGACGAGGCCTGTCTTCGCTGTCAGCACTCTGGCTGAGTTAAGGAACACCAAATGATTTTCCTCAACACAAAGCTGACACTACACATTATTTATTTTTTTCCCCCAAAAGCTACAGTCAACATCATTCAGCAAAATTAAACTACATTAAACTACTCTCTCTTAATAGGCAAGCAACCCAACTGTGAGAAAAAAAAGTTTAGATTTAAGAAATGGCTGTGTTGGCTAAGTAGTTTACTAATAGTGTAATACAAAGCTGACGATCTTAAAACATTTGAGCTATGCTACACAGGCTTCTACCTCATTGAATTTGTTTATGTTGTTAACCAACGTCTTTCTCCGCTGCTAAAAGGAATGCTAATTAAATTTTAATCAATCTGCCACTTGTGCTGGGTCCTGTAAGAATTTCCTATTTAAAGAAAACATACTGCAAAGCATGAGTCAAATGGTTTTTAAAAAAGTTGAAGATACTAATGCTAAATTTGTTTTATACATTTCAGGAATTTTCTATGCTTATTTTTGGGCTATGAGTTCCTCTTACAAAATAATTCATGGCCAGATTACAATTTCAGGTTGGAATTCCAGTTTTAGTTTATGACAACTTGGACTTTTTTTATAGCTATGGGTTTCATTTCAGTTACGTCATCAATTTTGATAAGACTGTATTCACAATGACTGTCACTGTCTCAGAAATCAAGTACAAACAAATATAAAACATGTCATTTGTTTAATTATGAATGCAACTTATTTTGTCATTCTGCCTAATCATCTGACTGCTTGTGTCTTGCTCATTAAAACCTTCTGTAAGGGGTATTGTCATGTTCTTGCATATGTAACAATTACCTGTAATACCTGATATGAATGTGAAAATATATCCTTGATGTCAGAAACAGTAATTTGTCAAAAACAAAACACAGTTTTAACTCAACTTTTTCTTGAGTTTGCTCTGCTGTTTCTAGGTCTCACTTAGGTCACATGAGAACAACTAAGCTATCTCCATGAAAACAGTGCAAACTGTCCTCGGATGAGACCATGAGATGTGGTTCATAGATCTGAAAAATGCTAGTATACCTTAAGCCAAGATTTTTCTTAGAGATAGAAATTATGACGAAAACTGCAGAAAAGATCTATGTTGTGAGAATCTAAACTGTGATGATCTTTGAACTGCTTTTTCTGTGATGGCAGAAAAAACAAGATAAAAATGTCTCAAATCAAAACTATTTTGGACTTGAGAAACTATCAAATCCAAAACAATTATTC
>JAPZDZ010000021.1:3457420-3474726 GCA_029783805.1 Acanthurus tennentii
TGTCAGGCACTAGTGTCAAAAAATCAATAATATTATAATAATATAACATTTTAAGCTGTTTTTTGAACAAACCATAAAATTCTCGACAAAATGTGCATGACATCGTTTCCATTTGCTGAATACACTGCAGAAATGTTTTGGAAAATTTCTATGAATGTTTTTACTCTTTTTCTCCAGTATGAAATTGCAACACTGTTGGAATATGTTGTAAACATCATTGGTCAAATTAAGCTACAAACTAACCAGAGGGGGCGCAGGATATTAACTTTCTTTTAGTCTATACATCTAATTACCAGTTCCTGTGACAGGTAGCTAAAACTTTTATGTTTTTGTACTGAAAAAAATAGTTCAAAGTCTGCATTTTATGCACACCTGAGGTTAAAGGCTCTTTCAGAAACAAAGCTATTTTAGCTGCGTTCGCTGGTAGGTTCAAAAAGCAGCAGATGGGCTACATGTGGCTTTTCTAAGAACAGTAAAAAAGCCCTCAGGTGTAGGGCAAACCATTGGAAATAATGGGTTCGAGAGCGCACTTGGAAAACCATTTCATTGTCTGAGAGGACTTTAGGAAAGACTAAGATGCAGCTTTCAGAAATAACCAATTAATAACTAATATTATTGGTATTCCGTCCCTAGGTGAAGCTTCTCAAACATCTATTCCAAATTAAATGGTGTTGTCTTCCTATAAAACTGTAAATGCCCGCAGCTGCAACATCATGTTTTGCTGTCCAGTCTACACTGCATGGCTACATACAGGTGCAGCAGTTTGATGTCCTGAGTTACAACAGTCTTCTGTACTTGTTCTTCTCACACTCTACGTCTTCTTCCTCTCCTTCTCTGCATTTGTCTGTCATTTGCAAACCAACATTAGGAAGGCTTCCACCTACTGTAACAAATTGAGTAAATAATGAGCCTGTAGGTCAAAGAAAACAGTTGTACCATATATATATATATATATATATATATATATTAAGGTGGTGAGCATGTGTTAAACTGGTGGTGTATTCCTTTAAGGTACCAGGATTGGTGTGATTTTAAAGGGAAACTAGTGCTGCAGCTTTCAGAAAGTTTCAAAAATCTCAGAAAATCTTTCCAAAGTAAAAGTAAAGTGACATCCAGCCTTTAGCAGACATTGGCACATTTTTTTTACATTCTCCTTTAGTGTGTGTGTGTGTGTGTGTGTGTGTATGTGTCTGTGTTTTTGTTTTTGCCTGTGTGTGTGTGTGTGTGTGAATGTATGGATGTGTATGTGTGTGTAGATTGAAGCAGTAAAGAAAGGATTGCTTGAGATGACTGCTAATAGTTCACAGATGAAAGAGAGACTGAGTGGAAATTCAAAGGTAGCCAAGCAACAGGGGAATGCACACATGCACATTTTGCTCTTCCTCTCCCTTCCGCCTCTCCTTTTGGCATTTCAACCCTCCCATACACACACATACACACACAGACACACATTCACCAGGCACATACACGACTCCATCATCATTAACCAGAGCACAGGAACACAATGTTAAGCTCCTCTCCACAGTCTCATTCACTGGGTCAGGGTTAAAATAGAAGCTGGCCGCAGACTCAGACGATGGCACCATGAAGGGGAGTGGAGGAAGCAGAGAGAGAGAGGGAGACAGAAAGCAGAGTTAGGTAGAAGAGGAGGAGGAGGAGGAGGAGGAGGAGGAAGAAGCTGAGTTTACCAAAAAGAATCCCTCGATGATGTTAGTGTGTGAGAATGGGGCGTGTTGGGCTGCGAACTTGCCGCCAGACTGCTGCAGTAGTTGTTGGTATTTTAATGGGCCTCTGTCTCTATAAAGCTGCCTTTGATCATGCACTCAGGCTGCACGTGGATGTTGACTACGCCGGAAACAGACACCTGGTCACACTCTAAAGTCTGTCTGTCTGTCTGCCTCAGTGTCTGTCTGCCTACAACGCACTCAGTAAGTATTAGGAGAGTTTTGTTTTGCTTCTGCACCCTCAATGTTGGAACTTAAATGAAACTATGATTTTAAGATTGCTGTCTTCTAGGAATAAACAGAGAACCCAAAATAAAATGACAGCTTTTTGGGATTTAACATTCTTGGGTACATTTTTAGACATTTTTAGACATTTTATTATGGAAAAGTATATGTGTAAGTCAACAAGTTGAGTCAGCTTTAAAGGTGTGAGTAGGTGTGTTTCCACAGATTCAGCATGCAATAGGAAGATCTAATGGCATAATATATTAGATATGCATTTAATACTAATAAGTATAAGTTATCAGTTAATTTCCATTAGTTGAAAACATACCTCAAAAGATATGAGCAAGTGGTTCCCTTATGTTGCTCTGCCATATTTCTACAGAAGCCCAGAACAGACAAACCAAACGCTGTTTCTAGAAAAGGCCTTTCACGTTTTACAGAGTTTCACAGTCATCATAGGTTCTCCCACACACTTTGAAATGAAGGGTAAGTGAAGGGATATTGTTAGTGCAGCCTCACCCACAGCTGCCTTTAGGTCCTACACACTTAACTTTAAAACTCTTTAAAAATAGTCAGGCTAGCTGTTTCTCCTAGTTTCCATTAGAGAGATGCTAACAAGGTAATCAAGCCAGTTAGGACAGCACACTCCTGAGCATCTCTCACCTCCTGTATGACCTGCATGGTTGAGAAGAAAAGGGTTTGCAGCAAAGAACTCATACCAGCAAGTTGTTCCACTGCGCGACCATCAAACTTTACAACTCATCCTCGCTCCGTTGCAGTGTGGACGTTAGTGGGCAGGAAGGATGCCGAGGTTTTATTAGACTTGCCAACTGGACTTACAATTACATTTTCTGTTACTTCTGGTATAACTTATAATTAA
This sequence comes from Acanthurus tennentii, assembly GCA_029783805.1. Lineage (NCBI taxonomy): Eukaryota > Metazoa > Chordata > Actinopteri > Acanthuriformes > Acanthuridae > Acanthurus > Acanthurus tennentii. Next base: position 3,460,250 of record JAPZDZ010000021.1, read on the forward strand.
GTTATATTGAATGTTGTAACCCCTTCTTCTTATGTAACTGTTTGGAAAGAAACTGAATAAACAAAGGAAACCGATGTTGACTGTTGTTAGAGGACACAAATTGACCAAAATGGAATCTTCATCCACCCAGACATCCTCCCATAAACTCCAACACACACTGGCGCTATGAGATGCTCATCAAAGCACCCTCACATCTTGTTATAAATGTAAGCCAACGCACCAGCGGTAAGTTGACGCGTGCCAGTACACACCACTGTCCTATTTCCCAGACCTGTCTTCACCGCAACATCACGGATTGAGCTGATGCACTCGGTGGGCAGAGTGTGTTTGACAGCCGACAGAGGGCAGGATGCAGCAGGAGGGGAGGCAAACTGTGTGGCACTTCACTGATTCTGGGTGCTCAGATGCAGTCGAAGTAGATGAAAAGTGCTCCATTTTACTTTTTATCCTGTTATACTCTGTATATATTTTCGATATCTCTATGTAACTTTCAAGTTGTTGTGCAATCCTGTGTTGCACAGGGGCTATGATATCAGGTTTACACCATGGTATTGTACAGAAGTGAAAGATGACCAGTATCCGGCTGAAGTACCTCCTAATTTCCAGAATCATTAGCAGTGATATAAAGTGCTGTGATCCTTTCATGCTAAAAGTCAGCGGCCGAAACCTCAGAATTACTGTTTCAATTAAAATACCCAATGCTCTGGTGTGCAGAATCAAACATATCTACTGCATATATACTTATGGACTGCACATACTGTTTACCACTTTCAGACTGCGATGCAAGTGAGACAGGTAGAGAGACAGACAGGTGTGTCTCGGCCCTGGCTGGTCACCTCGCTGCTCTGTCACCAGTCCCAGGGAGGGATGATAGGCAGGAGGAGCATTATTCTGAGCCAGAGCTCAGCCCAGCCTGACTGATTGTGCTGTTTCATGTGCACCCCAAATGGAGCTCATAAAGTTGCCACTCTACAAAGCCCGGCCCCCTTGTGGGACATCTGATATTATTGCTTGTGTGTGTGTGTGTGTTTGTGTGAGAGCGCATGTGTGTAAGCAGGTGGGGGGTATGTATACATACAGCACATACGACTCTTGTTTGTGTGTGCCATCATGTTTGCTGATGTGTGTTTATGTGTGCACATGCACGTGCGCTCGTGCACGTGTGGGCCATAATCAGCTCCAGATGATTTTGAGTGTCTGCCAGCTTCCCAGAATAGCAGCACTGGTTTCCTTGCAGCCCTCCGACTGGCCTTGGCAAATATTTTAGCAACTCCATGTTTACCTTCACACTCCTTCACTCTCACTCAATGCCTTCCTCATTCCTGCCCCTCTCTATTGAAAATCATCTACTTTTTTTTCGTTATTTACCCCCACTAGTCAAGAGCCTGATAGACACACTAATAGATGGGGCAAAACTCATCATGGTGCTGGTTGCAAGTGGAAGCTGGAACAAGGTTCTCCATCTCTACAATACGAGCAACTGCATCTTCTGCAGTGTTTATCTCTGATAGTTTCTGCACATAAAAACTCAGAGGCAGCTCCAGACAGCAGGGCATTCCTCTCCATGATCGATGACATGTTTGTCTTATTAGAGTTCTGCTGAGGCATGACTTGGCCCTCTGACAAGCATCCAAAATCCAAAGCCAGCACAGAGAGAGATAGAGTCTTATAGCGATACACATGCTTAAGATGGAGTTGATAAAGCTGTGTCAGGGTTCCTCACCTAGGAAACGCTAATCTGTTTTCACGATGTGTCTCGAAGTGATAAGTCCTCCAGCCACTTTACAGTCTCTCCTCTCTGATGGGAGTCAGAGTTTGTTGAATGATGTTTGTCAATATTCTGCCGGGGCCACCTGTCCGGTTCCTCATGCTGAAGGCCGCACACCTTAATCTTCACACGGTGCTCAGTAAAAGCACACAAGCAGCATGCTAAGTTTTCTCCCCCCCCCTCTACTTTTTCTTTGCAGTGCCGTCCATCCAAAGGCAGGAGGCGGGGCTACTGCTGGTGCGTGGACAAATATGGACAGCCTCTGCCCGGCTTCGACGGCAGGGAGCGGGGGGAGACGCAGTGCTACAACCTGGAGAGCAAATGAGAAGACGGAGGGGACGACAAGTGGACGGAGAGAGAGAGAGAGAGAGAGGAGGAGGAGGAGGACAGAGCATGGGGGAGGGGGGCAGAGAGAGAGAGAAAAGCGAAAGATAAAGAGAGTCTACTTTGCTCGTGCATGTAGTTTTATGTAAACATTTGAAGGGGCTCTGGACCTTTGATTTCAGGTCTCAATTCTGTCAGAGGGTTCGGGAGAGAACACGGGGGAGGGGAGGGAAGGGAAGGGGGGAGAGGGGTAAAGCACAGCCTCTGCAGCCAGCCAAGCCTCCTGTCCATCACAGCTATCTGTCCTGTGCATAGGGAACCTCTATCCTTTCTTTGGAAAAAAAAAAAAGTAAACAATTAAGCTGAAAGCTGAGAGAGAAGGGAGAGAGAACGAGAAAATCCTACCATCTGCACTATTCTTTTAGAGAGAGGGGAAGGAGGGATTTTTCCACTCACTTTAAAGAGGACTTGTTTGTGACTGTGACCCCCCCCCCCCAAAAAAAAACGCACCACCACCATTTCTGTTGTGTGTGTCTGTCTGTGAGTGTGTGTTACCGCTTGCCTGTGTGTATCTTAATATGTGAGCACCTGAATAACAAAACGTGTGCACAGCTGCATGTCTGTGCAAGATTTTGTGAGTGTGCGCTCTCCTGAAAGTGTTTGTGTAAAAACTGTATGGCACTACGCTCAGTGCAGGGATGTCAGACTGCCCATCCTCAGCCTATGCTCCATTTAACAATGCAGATAAAAACACTCTCCGGCTCAGGGTCCATTTTAAGTGAAGGATTATTGGATAGCAGGGCTTTTCTTATCCAGCACAATGGCCAATAAGGGTCCTTGTTGCTACCTTTGGCATGTCCCTCACCCTGCCATTGGGAAGGGAATGGATGCAGTTTCAGTGCCTTTAAAACAGACCTTTCCATGCCTCCCCTCCCCTTAACCCTTTCTAGTCCTCCATTGGAGAAATACTTCACTAAAAATTGACCTTTTGAGTATCAAATACTTGTGTTCTTGGCTCTGAAAAAATTACAGCTCCTGCCCTGGTGGAGAACAGCAGCTGTGCTTCAGTTATTTTGGACTCAAAGCATCTACACTCAGCTTGAAGGGTGACCTTGTAAAAACAACTTAAGAACGTCCATTGATACTTTTGATACCACACCTCCATGATCATTCCCTTCTTCACTGTTGATCCATATACTGATAGCTTCACAAAACATTTCTAATTGGCTTCTCCAGACAGGCGTGTGTGCAAAGTTGAGGTTGTGTATTCAGTTATGATCTGGAGAATCTATGTTTTTGTGTTTGTTTTGTGTGTTTGGAACTGAAAGAACAAGTGAACAGCAAAAAAAAGTGCCAAAATATTAGCCTGGTTCCAAACCTCTGAATTCCTGCCAAAACTTCAGTATTTTCAAAAGCATGCAGCTCGTTTGCATGATCATAATTTAGTTTCCGCAGTTTTGCAGTTATGCTTATTCTTGATGGGACAGTGATGCATGTTCATCCATCATCTTTGAGATGAGGGTCATTGTTTGCTTGGCACATTTACCATTGAACTTACTTCTTCTGGTGTTGATCAGGTCCGTTCATTCTGCTAAGGTCTTTGCTCTCAGATGATCTTACATAGTTGCTGATGACTTGTGATATGCTAGCTTCACCTAGCGGAGTAGCACTGAACTTAATTTTAGTCCTTTTTTCTTTAAGTAGTTCCAGACAGAACTTTTTGACAGCTGCGGTAGCCCCTGCATGTCTCTTCTGCTTGTACAGTGGCAACCAGCCAACCTCACAGGCTGTACCAGATGCTAAATGCTGCCCTTGTTTGGAAAAGAATGTGCCACACATGTAATAACGCGATAATACGTAGTATTTTATTAATTCCACTTTCAGTTTAAAAACTAGGGAAAGTATTTTATTTTTTTTTTTGGTAAGACTCACATAAAATATTCAAATTTTTTATATTAAAACACTACTCGAAAATTCAGAAATCATGATCAACAAGTGTGTGCAGCTGTACAGCCTACTTGGTCGCGATTCACAGAAATATCAACAAAAAACACTGAGTTAGTACTCTTGGCTTCAATAATGACGCGTCTGTCATTGTTGCTAGCACAGTTAGCTATGTTTGCTGTTTCTTACTCTGAAGCAAGTGTAGTTGGGAATGACAGAGAGTTAAAAAGCGAACTGTGCTGTGCCAAGGGAGGTTGTGTATTTAACCTTCTTAAGGCCATGTTATATCGCATGGGATGTTAAAGAAATGGACAGTGGAGAGGTGAATTTTTGCGTTAGTCATGGTTTGACAAGTCTCAATAAACATGGTAATACATATTTGTATTAACATTCTTGGTTGCCAATGAAATCCACTGCAACCGCTGTGAATGGAAGCTGCTTTTCTCACTAAAAAAAATGGGAGTCATAAAATTTTCAGAGCCATTTTCAAGCTAACAGGGCGAGTGTTTATAACTCAAAATGCAGATTTTTGGTGCGGTATTATTTTGAGGTGCTCACATGCAAACCCTGCAGTTTTCAGGATCAGTTTGTTTAGATTAGTCTTACTTCTGTCCCTTTCCCATTATCCACTGTTCTGTCCATAACCATGTCCCTGTCCCATGTCCCTAACCTGCTCCCCTGTCTCCTAATCCTCATCTGTGTTTAATGTCCATTACGCAGCTCTGGTGCTGTGATCCTCCAGTCCCACATGTCTGTAGCTCTCTTGTTTGAAATTTGTCCTTGTCTGTGTGCCTGATCCTGCCCCCATGTCCAACCCATTAACCTGAGTTGATATTCCCCACTCCAGCACCCTGTCCACCTCCAGTCCTCTCCCTGTCAGTGGTGCAACCTGGTGTAGGCTTGTTTGAACGGGACGAGCCCGGTGTGACCGGCCCCTACGCTTCAAGCCCAAGCACAAGCACTTAAAGCACTTTAGCTGCGCCGCTACTCGTCAATGCATGCAGTTAAAGACAATTGGACCTTTCAGCATCAGCATACCTTTCCTTCGAGGTAATGTTAGATGAAACAGCATGATACTGTTAGAAAACAAATAATAATCCAGGGAGGAGAAAAAGGAGGAAAGAGAGAAAGAAAGGAAAAAAACGAAGCTACACCAGGACTTCTGACAGCAAACTTAGCAAACAGCCCTCAGACATTTTCCATTCAATGCAACCTTTTTTTTTTTTTTTTGGTGTTGTTGTTTTTGTTTCTTTGAAAAATGCTTGTATGATCGTATGCCAACAAATCTCCACAAGGTGGACACAGCACCAAATATGCATTCACACAAGTGGTAGGGGGTCTGAGGGAGGAGGCAGCGTCCTCCCCTACGAGCTTCCTGCCCGATGCTCTCCCACATCCTGTGTAAAGACTTGAAAAGTGGAGAGAGTGCCGACAAAGAATGCTTGCCCAGTAGCTTGGTAGCATGAAATCGGCTGTACACTTCCTTCAATAGACAGCAGCAACTTACATCCCGCCTGTTGGTGCTATATCCCATTTATTCAAAGACTTGATGTAAGGGGAGGAACATACATACAAATATGTTTAAGCTATTCCCTCCCTGATGTTTGTAAGTGTGTCTTTATATATATAATTTTTTTATATATAATTATATATATAATTATATATAATTATATATTATTATTATTGTTTTATTATTATTTCCTGGCCAGCTTTGTGTCTGACTAGACATTATGTACAGTACTTAAAAATGAAATTATTTATCTAAGAAAGAATTATAAGCTGATCCAAACTAGGTTTTCTAATGAACAATTCAGTGACTCACCGATTGCACAGCAAAGTCTTTATGATTCAGTGTATTTTGGGGAATATAATCACTAATGAATGTTTTATTTTTTAATGAACCTTTTCCTTCTGTTGCTCAGCAGTGTCCTTTGTAAGCTCAGCGCCCAGCAGGCGAGTTTCAGCCTCAGGCGAAATCTGTGTCAGTCAGTCACTCACTCTCTGGTCATCTTTTTTTCACTGCTTTCTCAAGGCCAGTGAACCTCTCACCTCTCAATAAGTCACTTCTCTCCATGCACACCCAGCCATCCCGCCTCAGTCTGTTAGTGCAGAGCCAGGGTCACTCTTCTGTAATGTCACTTTTTATTTTCCATTATTATTTTCCCTGTTGGTTATGTAAAGAATCTCTCTGTTCACGGGTAAATGTATTTTATTTTTTAATTTCAAGATTATCCTTCAAAGAGGTTGTTTCTTCTTTTTGATTCAAGCTTTTCATGATACTCAACTAGAAATCACACAGCTATTATTTTCTCTGAAAAAAAGGAAATGATTTTGATTCAAAATATAATTTGTATTTAATGTCTTTTTTTAAATAAAAAGTGAACACTTTTTAAATGACTGCCTCTCTTGTCTTTGTTTTTGTGTCATTCTCAAACCTTTTTATATCAGTGGGAAAGAAACAGGTTTGTTCTCATCAGCAGCCAATGGTCCGATCATCCGCTCTGCTTTATTTTCTGCAGGCAATCAAGGCACAATTTTGCTCCTGTTGAAGTCCTTGAATGCAATCAGGCTCCCCTCAGTCTTGGAATGTGTCAATAAGGATAAAGCAAAGGTTCAATTTGTAAAGAATAAAAATAAATCTGGTGGTGCCAGGCAGGCTGGCAGTGGGCACGAGAGGTTGAGGCAAATTCCAGTGCCCGACCAAGGCAAACAGAGAGCGGGTCAAAAGGCAGCGCAGAGCTGCATGTCCCCACGAACTGTCTAAAGTTAGACAAGGACCTCTACTTTAGATCACCGTGATAACACTGCACACAAACACACCGAATATAGAAAATGTGGCCCAGCAGTGCATCAGCACACACACTTTCATAATCACATCTTGATGAAGCTGTTATGTTTCTCATGTTATGATTCCTACGGATGTTTGTGCTCAAAGTAAACCTGCCTGAGGTGAAAGAGAGGCCAGAGTGCATTGCTGAGGTTAATGTTTTTATTAAATATATCACCTTTTTTCTTACATTACATCTCAATTACAAAAGTGTACATACACACGAGTGAGCAGTTAGTCACTTTTGGAATAGACTCACATAAACAATAATTCTCTCTCCAACAGCAGCATGTAGGTAGAGCAGAGGCGGCACACGTCAAAGTTCACCGTGGGGCTCGCTCTTTGTGGTCATGTGTTCTTGGTCAGAGAGAACAGCAACTTGTAAAGTAAAATTACAAGTATTTTTTTTTTTACTTGAAAGATACATTAACACAACTGACAGCAGACACATAAATATTGGAGGTAGGTTAATGTAGAAATACCCGTCTGAGAGGTGATGCAGGGAGGCACCGCCTGTCATGTTATCTGTAGCCCCATGGCACCATGGGAAATGTTTTCTGAGACTGTTTAAGGATTCCCAACTGAGAGCTTTGCATTCACTGACAAGAGCTGATCATGTGTCACATCGTAACATAAAAAGAAATCATCAAAAAGTAAAAAAAAAAAAAAGAGAAGACATAGCAATGGCAACAATGTGAAAATGAATAATAAAAATAACATTTGGAAAACCTTCTAAATGACATTTGGTCACTCAGTGCTTTTGTTCTTGCTTGGTTTGTCACAAACCAAACCTTCGGACAACTCCTTAAGGGTAGAGCGAGCTCAACTCAGCAGTGGAGTTACTCAGGGCCAAGATACATATATACACTTTATACACCATAAAAATAATAATATAATAATAACAATAAGGCAAAAAAAGATATAAATACTTATACAATAATTACAAATAACAAATAAAATGAAATAAAATGAAAATAAATAAGGCTGAAGAGTAGAAGTAAATGCATCAATATTAAAATCTTCTTTTTTCAGAAAACAAAAATAGATTTTTTTTTCTCTTTGGGACGGGTGTTTGAAGAGGAGGGAGGGAGGGGTTCAGGGTGGTTGGGACCCACAGTCCCGCAATGACAGTGTACCTGAATTAAACACCACCATGGACAAGATCAATAAATAAACAGCTATCAAAAAGGAAAAAAATCAGTGGCTTGCTTTTTCTTTTTTGTTGTTTCTGTGAGATCTGCATCAGTGGTTGATCTCTTTTAAGGGCACTCGGCATCTGCAGGCAGGTCGGTCGAACCTAAAATCTTCTTGCCGTTCCAGGAGTTCACACACCAGCATCGACCCCTCTGTCCATCCAGAGAGGACTCACACTGCACAGAAACAAAAACACAATTTCAGTCATTTTACTGCTTTCATTTTCATTCAATCTAGGATACACATGTGCTGTCATGTTAACTGGGTGATATCATGCTTAAACAAAGGCACACACTCTGAGGTGAAAACAGTGTTGAACAAATCTCTGCCTGCAAGACACTCATTCACTATCATTTTAAAGATATGCTTGACATAATCTTGGCTACATGCTCTCAAACACAACTGGTCGAGATTCTTTAATGCTGAGTGGAGCCATGAATCCAACCCCCCAAAAAAGCCAACACACACTTGGAGTATTTATAAGATGGAGATTCACTTTAAACTGAGGAAACCAACCTGTTTTGGTTTATATAACCCATGTTTGTCACAGTTGGGGAGGTAGAATCTGGTTAACTTGTCTCCTAATTTCTGCTGCGTTTTGGCAATCTTGTCCAAGGCTCTCTGGAGCTCAATGTGACAGGGCCCCTGTGGAGAGGAAACAGGTGAGAGAAGGGTTAACAGAGCCTTGTGTCTGCATTTTGCCAACACATAGAAATAATAATCAACACCGCTTTATTATCAGCAAGCACGTGGGCTGACATCAAACTGCATATAAAACTTGTAACAACAAGCAACCCCATTCTCCCCTTCCCTCTCAATCTTCTCTTCAAACAGCACACGAGCTCCCCCTTGTGGTGCTCTCCCCTAACCAACCCAAAAACTTTTAGTAACACATTGCACACAGAGGATTTCAGCGAATCCACACAATGATACCGACACAGCGGTGGGATCTTACCTGTTCGACCAGTTTCTTGCGGATGGCGATGAGTTTGGCTTTCATGCTCTCCTGAGCGTCGGCAGCGGCCCTCGGGTCGTAGGGCTTACTGTGGCCGGGGAGGTAGTGGCTGGAGCCGGGGTCCGAGACGATGGCTGCGTTCTCCATCTCAGCTTCTGGCTCTCCCTGATCTGGAGAAAGGAATGATATTGATATGAAGCGGGACTAAGTGCATGGGACTGCAAACGGCTCCAAAACAGATCAGTCAAGGGTTTTGGATTGTAATGATAATGGTTTGATGGTTGTGGTAAAGCACATATATCTAAATGTGGAGGTTATGGGCCTACCTTGTGTCTGGGGCTCGGGGGTCGGCTCGGGCTCAGTGCTCTGTGTGCACACGGCTTGTCCCCGGGTGAGTGAATACAGCGGCCGGGGGTCGCCGGGTCTCGGGGTGCACCTCAGTCCGGAGCCGCACGGCGCCGTGTAGATCCCGCACAGCTCCCCTGCCGTTAGGGCGCAGGCGAGGCAGCATCCACAGCCGGGCTCCCGCAACACCTCGGCGCACCCGGGCGCCACCGCTGGACACTGGTTCAGCTTCTCCCGACTACACGGAAGGCAACGGATCGGCTCGGGCTCCACCACCGGGGACCCAAGCGTCCCTGTGGCCAGCACGGTGCACACCGCTGCCACCACGACGTGATTCAAATATAATCCACCCATGGCCAACATTGTGAGCTGAATACTAAATATAGAATGTGAAATGTAGAGCAAGGTAAAGAGAATAATCAAAGGTAAAAGCCGGATTCCCACGGTTCTTGCTCAGTTGTGTCTTTCGTTTGATTTTGGGAAAATGTCTAACTGCGAGTTGCGCGCAGCCGTATTTATAGCCCGGTCCTCTGTGAGTGTTTGACGCATCGGCGTTATGAATGATTTCTGAAAAGAAGGTGTGATGATACGATGGGCCCTGATTGGTCCGCCTATGTCCGGTCAGCCAGCTCATTTGAATACAACAATCACGTCAATATTTATTTTGGAACAGGCAGTGCTTGCACGTATCGCTGACGAGTGACGACACCAGTGTTTGATGTTGCAATCAAGGACCCCCCGTTTCTCACCCTGGTGCAATACTTAACTACTTCACCCCAAATTGCCGGACTATAGCAACAACACAATCCGTTAGATTTCTGTCTTTTGTTTGTTTTAATAAGTTGTAATAAAGGGAATAAGTTCTCACAGCGTCATTGGGGAGCCGATTTAGTCGATATCGGAGGTGAAACAGTTCCTTGTGTTCTAGCACAAATGACACAAATGAGCTCCCCTCTTTAGAAACAACGGTGTCTATTCATGGGGGTTTCCAATTAATTGCTTTCTCCGAAATTCTTACACAACTTTGGGAAAAAACTAATAATGAGCGTAAATTACGCACGCCCACGCTGCGCGCAGAGCGTGGGCCCGCTGAGAGCGAACTAGCGGCTCCAATTTGACATGAGAAAGCATCCGTGCACTGCAGAGGGACAATAAATTCAACTTTCAGAAATAGCTGCACAAATGAGGGTCACCGTTTACGCCAGCGAGTCAAGGGCTCGGGACTCTGTGGTATGTGATCCCTCTCTGTCCCTCGCGCGCGCACTGAAGCCGGCTTTGGGCTCAGTCCAGGAGATGTCCAGTTGTAATTACCCGTTTCCTGGGACAAGAATAGACCAAAGCTTTGAATGGGAGCTGCGCTGACATGACCACAGACACGTCTCTCGACTTGCCGCTCGGTGGGGGCTTTGATGGGGGACAACATGCACGTTTTCACGGCTTTCTGCGAGGCATTTGGCGTCCAGTCACTGCTGACCCCAGACGGACATGTGATAATGTTCCCTTCATTTGAAAAGGACATTAACAGAATCACAGCGCATTCACACCATTTTTATTTTGTTCACATATCATTCCATCTCCCGTATGATGCCATTAATTAAATAACTGCCGACTCATATCATTTTTTTCTGATGTAATAGGCTTTTTCGTGTGATCTGCTCCATGCAATTGGTTTATAGGATTGCATCATCTGTCAACTGGTGTTAACAGTCACTCTCACGTGATGCCGAGATTTGTATTCCTGAAAGCTCCGGGCTAAATAAAGCTTATAGTGTAATCTGATGTGGCTTCAGAGCGTTTTCTAGACCCACTGCCCCCCATGACAGGCCGACATCTTTTTTTTGCGTTATAAGGAAGATTTAGTCCAATTACACAGCAGTTAGACAGGATATGTAGGTTAAGAACAGAGGTTGCGAGAAATCAATTACATTTACTCAGGTACTGTATTTGAGTTCTATTGAGGCACTTTTTTTTAAATTACTCTCGTTTTTCTGCAACTTTATATTTAGTTCCACAGTGCAGTAGTTCAAAGTGCAATACTGCACTTCACATTTTTATCTTCACATTTATCTGACAGCCAGTTACTTTATAGATTTAGGACTACTCAGCTGATGAAATGTGATATATTATTATGAATCTGACCACAAATATATACTTTACCTACAGTTTGGCAGGATCTGCACCAGTGTACCATATCTTTATATCATGTCAAGTAAATGTAGTGCAGTACAATATTCCCCTCGGAAATGTGGTGGAGCTGTAGCATAAAGTAACATTACATGGATATGCTTTTAATTTTGATTCAATTCTAGAAACGCACTTCTAGGGGCTTTTTTTTGCATAATATGTACATTTACTTTTAAATTTACTATGACAAAAGTAAATCATAATAATAAAATAATTGTGAAGTAAAAGTTTACAGGTGCAAAAAGTGTAATGCTTAAGTTGAGCAAATGTACCCTCTAATTGACCTTAAACACATGACCTGAATACATTTAAGTGCTGTTACATTTCAGCCTTTGGTTATGAAACAAGGTAAGCAAATTTGCAAAAAAAAAGAAAAGATAAAGAAAAAAACAGTGGAAACAGGAAAAAGCTTTTGGAGGTCAGGTTGTCATCTAATGAGCGCACGTAATTTGATTTTGGGGTGATATCAAGTTCCAAAACAGCTATTCTTTGTCTTTCTTCCCTACTTTCCAGATTGCCGATATCAGTTTCACCCTTTTACATTATTTCCACTTTAGCAGTTTTAAGTATATAAACATCATCTCAGTTCCGTCTGACAGGATCAAAAACTGTGTATTCCTGAATATCTTGTTTTAGTGTTTTATTTATGTGGCTTTGTTGTGGAAAAATGCTTTGTACTACTCAATCAAATGGGAATAACATGTATCATTTTATGCACTTTTCCCTAAAATGAAGTCTATATATGTGGAACTTTGAGTTTGGACAAAGTTTGGCTGCACAACATGAGTTTGTGGCAAGTGACCTACTGGCGTGACAGTGAGGTTTAAGGGATTAGGAGGATAGAGGCTGCATTTAATCCATCCTATCAATAAAATATGTGTGCACATGTGCAGCCCATACAGTGTGTCCTACAGGATGTCCAAATCTTTGTTTTTCTCACTCTCATTGAACAGGAAGTCCTTTAATGAATTTCAAAATGGCTGAAAATACTGCTCCACTAGTCACAATGTCCAAAAGCTGTTTACTGCACATCAGTTTCTTTTTCAGGCATTTGCATTTCACTTCAAATCTCCATAATATTTCCAGAAAATCTAGAAATTGTAGTAATCACTCAACTGCTTAATGATGAGCTACAATATTGAAACCTCCTTACATCTGGTACATCAGTTACATTGCTTAACACCAGTTCCTCTTGCTTAGCAGTTTCTGGAGCTTTCAGCCATATGCTGCAGCCGTCCTCAGCACATGAAACTCACTCATGCATCATTACGTGACTGGACAGAATGACTTTTCTCACTTATGCAACTTACATGCCAAGGCACCAGATTCATCCAGTTACATGATGTGCATAATGATATAACACTTTGAAAGTGGCATTTTGGAATAAATTAGATCCTTTAATACAACAGTGTGAAAATACTCCAGTACAGACTGCATTCCAAATATTCCTTTTTGTTTATGCTGTTTGTACTTGTCCAAATAAACATAGAGTAAAGCATTGATTGCAGGGCTTTCACCTTGCATCACTTTAACAAAGTGACTCTACTAAAAGTATCTTTATACACTCAAATAAAGAAGCAGTGCTGATTTATTTGAGAAAAACAATGGGGTCACTGGAGTGTTAAATGTTTAAATGCTACAGCTACAAATGGTCACGACAGTCACATGCTTCCTGATGTACATGTGGTGCATTTGGCTCAGCCTGTCCTTAGTTGAACTGTACCCTGTGTCCTTGTGAGGGAATGTGGACTCCCGTGCCGCTGGGAGCTGTTCAAAATGTGGATTGGATGCTGCACGATAGGACATTTATTTTCATTTTCCCCAAACGTTCCAGCTCTACTTTTTATAGACTTAACCCCAGCCTTAACTCAAAAAACTCTTGAAAATAGTTTGTAATGGTCTCCACTCTTGTGCAAAGCCGGTCTGTTAGTAACATCTTATGATGTGGCCTCATGACTGGCTCACTGCTGAGGTAAAGCATGGAATCATTTATCTAATTAGCAGGTTGATGTAAAGACAGAGCGACATGAGGGATTAAAATGTGAAGAATTCTCATAGAAGAGCCACATGCGGTAGCTTGACAGGTTGTGTGAGAGGTTTTTTTTTTCTTTTTTTTTTCTTTCTTTTCTGTCAGATCAGAGAAGTCCAGTGGTCAAACACAACGGAGTTATCTCAGGTCAGGGACAGACCTACTTTTTCAAAAACACATGTACACAGCGGGATCCATCAGAGGCCCGAGATGCCGGCCACAAAACCACACAGCTTGTGTTTTGCTGCTGAAGGGTTTGTGTTTGGGAGCATGTTGATAAGCGGGATTTTCCATCTCTTTCACATGTCACATGACACAGATCAAACGGCGCTTGGCATTGAACATCCCAAGACTGGAATGTTTACCTTTGACAAGAGAACCAGGAAAAACAGTCTTGTTGTCTCGGAAGCTTCACACAGACACTCTCAAACACACACCCCCTAGCCTCCATTTATGGCAATTTTAAACCTTGCCCTTTGGAGGACGTCAAAAAGGAGGGTATCTACGACAGACAAGCTCAGAAAAACAGGGTTGTTTGAAATCACACCCACCGAAAGAATGCACACCTGCATGAACCTACACAGACAACCCAGAGGCTCTCTAAGGTGAACATTTGTGTACCTCCGTTAGTCGGAAGAAGAGGTTCACATGGTGTAATACCAGAGGGGTTATTAAAGAAGGTGATTCTGTAGCTTGTTTACAACAGGCTGGGGCATTGCTTTTTAATATGACCCTCTTTAAACAAATCTATACATTGCAACCTTTTTTCGTCTTGCTTCCCTTTTTCATTAATAATGAGTTTCACCTGTTTTTACCGCTAAGTTAATTCTTGCCCATGGAAACAGCAGTGGACACAGTAATCTAACCATTTGCTGAGGATGGTCTTGTGATTGAAAATGACTGCTGT
>JAPZDZ010000021.1:3665803-3677826 GCA_029783805.1 Acanthurus tennentii
CTTCCAGCCTGACTGAGATTCATGTGTCAGACCAGTTCTAACAGAGATGACATGAAGCTTTCTGGAGGCTCGTTTTCATCCACTGAGCAACATTTGGTGCAAAACTCCTCACTAACTTCTCCTGATCCATCAGAAAATCACCACATCAGCTGCCTTCAATGGACAAGTGTGTCTGTTAGCTGATTCAAGAGGAACTGCGTCCTTTTATTTATGTGACAGTTTGAATGGATGTGATGCAAAAGGACTTTTTTTTGCTGCTGAGGGACTAAACTCTGAGTCTGGTTCCTCCAGGCAAAACACAAGTGTCGTTCCAAAGTTCATAAAAAATGTTCCTGGCCTCCTGGAAAAGTTTCTGCACTGGTAACGGGCCATCAGACGGCCCCGGTCAGGATCGAGGACTTTCAGCGAGAGAACATTGTGTCCCGAGAGACTGAAACTGGGACTGAGTCTCTGAGCTGAAGGAAAGTTTGTGAGATCTTACCGGAGAACTTCATTCAATAAACTGAATATTCAACTAGAAAAAATCTGTGTGGAGTTAAAAATATGTTACAGCACATTTCTCAGTATGCTGGCGCTGCATCACATGTCTCTACAACTCGTCAATGGCTGCTTTTTATAGGATTCAACTCCCACAAACTGATCAGTTTTACGTGTTTTAATTATGAGGAAAGCATCCAAATGTTTTGCTTGGGCCTGAAGTGACTCTGTTTAGAGAAGCTGAATATTAAAAACTCAGACTGCGACTAACAATTAGATTTATTTTCAACTTTTATTCCTGCTATTTTGTCTATTAGTTGATAAATTGTTGCATCAAGCAAATGAATCGCTTACCAAAGTAACCAAAGTAATTCTTAAAACAACTAATCAATTCAGAAAAAAATCACTGTGGCTCCATTTTTAACACAGAAAACAAAGATTAAGATTACACAGGTGAGTTTATCTTCAAGAATAATCTGATTCTGCTCCCAGTGACACATCGAACTGTGTTTTCTTGGTTATTAAAGTCTTCTCAAAGTCCAAAAGTTTCATAAAACAGCAGATTGATCCCCATAAACAAGCTCAAAGCAGAATTAAAAAAGAGCGAAGAGCTGCTGGTCAAACATATGTGATAAATGCATTTAGATCCCATTTGTATTCAATACGATGTGGGAACAGTGTGTGTGTGAATGTGTTAGGTGTTGTTACAGACCACACACACACACACACACACACACACACACACACGGTTCCAGCCATGTGAACGCTGCTGAACAAACACATTATGAATCAATACACACAGTTACACTGTCCCAGTTACATCGATGAAGCCAACTGTGAGTGTGTGTTTTCTTGTTTTCTGCAGGAGGGATGGGCTTTATGTGTGTGTGTGTGTGTGTGTGTGTGTGTGTGTGTGTGTGTGTGTGTGTGTGTGTGTGTGTGTTTGTGTACGTGTGCTTGCACCTTGATCCCTTGATCTGTTTGAGGAGGCACTGTGGGTGGAGGCTGGGCACCATGGGGTCTTTCTCTCCATGGATGATTAGGGTTGGACAGCTGATAAGTGGCAGAAGCTCCATGCAGATACTCCCTGACCACAGGATGATTAACAAGTATGTGTATAAAGAATTTGACTCCAGTTTTTATTATCTGTTCCAAATACACTTAAACAGTGGTCATAACTAACAGGTATTAACATTTCCCATACACACAAACATCCTTAATTTCATCCGTCCTGTTTTTCTCACTAGATGTACCCTTTGTAAAACCCTGCAAACTCACAGTATTTAAACTGCATATATTAATATTTTATCATCTTCATCAGCACAGCAACTTCCTTTGTAATTGCATCATGACTCAAAAACATGTCCCCTACATTTCTTGCCTCTTAAGAGCTTTCAGTTTTAGATTGCTTAGCTTCACCTCTGTGTGATGATAGTGGAACAGCAGTGTGGTACCTTCTGGTCTTTTTGCAAACTGTGCGATCCCATCCACCCAAGCCTCCCAGGTTTTAGCAAAGACCTCCGCTCCATACAACTCCTCCATGGGCTGCCTCATCCTCGCACTCCACTTGGAAACATCACGAATCCCTGCGTGTTCCCACAGACACCCATGCATACACAAGGGCACACGATACACGTCACGTAAGAAGAACATGCATAGTCTGCACAGTTACTTTGGCAGTGACTCAAGAGATTGAAGAGTAGGAGTAGGAGTACCATTGTAAATCTCGAGGTCATGCTGGGAGACAAAAGCGTTGGATCCCCATACAACCATCCTGCTGATCAGGTCAGGGTTCTTCGCAGCTGCAATCAGAGCTGTGATTCCTCCATCACTCCAACCAAGCAGAGAGAACTTGCCAAAGCCCAATGCCTGCCAATGAAATGAAATAATACTTTAAATTACTAACGAAGTATTAACAGTCCAAATAAAAATGAACAAACAGTAGGTAAATAGCCTTCATTCTTTTAATAGCACAAAGCACAGTTTGCTAACAGGTGGATATGAGCACACAAAGGAAATGTGAAAAGTAAAAAACTGTGAGTTAAAGTGTATCATTAAGAGAGTATTTAGTGTTTGCACTGTTGTTCTGAAAGGAGTTACTAGCCAGTGCTTTCATTTGGCTGGTGTAACAATTTGATACATTAATTAAATATTTTTAGTTAAATAAAAATAAAGTTCTCCTCCACTCAGCATAGGATTCATTTATCCATGCTCTCAGAATTACACACCCATGTTCTACTTAGTAAACTATGTTACTCAGGTTAATAACAATAATTGTCACTCATGGATGATCAATTTAAATCAACAAATCAGACCTTCATCAAATCTACTGCATCCTTTGCATCCCTTTCAAAGAAATCAGCAGGGAAGTCTCTGTCTGGGGGGCGGGACCTTCCATAACCACGGGGATCCCAGGCAACTATAGTAAAGCGTTCCTTATTCAGAGTCTTCAGCTGAGGTTCAAAATCAGTCTGAGTGCTTCCTGTGGTAGAAGAGACCAAAATGCTTTTTACAAGCTTAGAGGATACAGGACATGATGCTGTACGTGTGTGAGAGATCCTCTACACCATCAAGAAGAGGTGTGTTGTTGTGTTTACCGAGAGCACCAGGAAGTAACAGCACAGCGTGTTTTCCTCTGCCTGCCTGCTCATAGTACAGATCAACTCCATTAACATGCTTCCTGCCCGAGGCCACTGAGGAGCTGTGGGGACACAGAAAAGTGGACTGTGGCAGTAATGGTCAGATTATAGAACAGAAAAAACAGCTCTGCCTTGTGAAAAACAATTATTTTCAATTGGTAGTCACAATAAAATCATAATATTACACAGTCAGTGACAGTAAATACAGTACTCATTCACTACATCTGTACAAATCAGAGATAATGTCATGGCAATACTGTATCTTTCTCAAGTTTCATTGACTCTGAAATCTTGGTTTGATGAGTCAAGGAGCACAGCACACCATAACCATCTGTCTAAAACATTCTTGTCATTTTTGCTGAATCGTAATTTATCATATTGTATTCTTGACTGTGCATTGCTATGTCTATTTTTGCCTGAATTAAATATATAAATATTATGGTACTAGTAGAAAATGTAGAATACTAATTAAACACTTCTAATTGTTACAACAGTTAGGACTCCTTTGCAAAAAAATGTTTCTGTTAAAAAAGCACCTCCAACTTTTATCACTAGATGCATGGCATTAAAAAATTCTGTCCGACACAGTAATTCACCCAAGTAAAAGATTAAGGAATTTGAACATTTTTTGTTTGGATCTCTTTTGAGGTTTTTTCAGTTGAGGACTTGTAGACTAAGCCTGTCTATTTGTAAAGGAGTATGCTGCTTAAATTTTAAACAAGACATTTTATATATATATATATTATTTGTTTATATAAACATGATTGGGACGCTAAAAAAGGGCTGCAGGAAATCAGGACCAAGCATAAGAACATGATCCAAAGAGACAACATGATGGTTTGAAGGAACTACACCATATTTCATCTGTAAATTGCGGTCGTGCTAATTAATAATGTGATAAACATTTCATGCATGTTCTATGATTTTGCATAAATAATTAGGGGACACTACAAAAACATTCAGAAGCTCAGTTTCAGCAAAAACCTTAAAATTAAATTAGATATTCCTGCTTTGATTTTCTGCATTACTAACAGAGGTTCACATGATGAAAAAATGCAACATAATACAAGAACAAATAAGGTGGCGCTTACTGTATGTATTTGCAGATCTTTATTCAGCGTTCTAAAGTTACAATAATAATGCCACTAGTAATATGACTTAATAAGTTTGCATAATGACAAATCCTCTCGGCTAAGACTCTGTGTCGCTTGTTCATTGACTGGAGAATGTTACTATTTCTAACCGAGTGAATCAGTGAGAGGCGCTTTATTAACCAATTTCAAGTCGAGACCCTCACACAGCCCGGTCTCGAGCAGGATAGGTTCGATGCATGAGCAATTACGATGACCTGACCAGGTTAAAAGAGCAGGCGCAAGATTGGCCACTTTATTAACCCAATAATCTCGCTTCGTTGTAAAGCCCACAGGACTTGTTCAGCACTGTTGCCCTATAGATTATGAACATTTAAGTATTTCGTGCGTACTAAAGCCATATACAGTTTAGTGCAGTGCCCGGACATAGTACGCCATCTAGTGGATTTAAAGTGAAACAAACCTTTGGTAAAAATTTTGCAACAGCCTTTCAGATCAGGGCAGACATTTCCTGCCTTCTTGCTACTGCAGCACCGTGGTTAAAGTCCACAGTTGAACAAATGTGCATTTAATAATCATGCAAATATCTCAGTTAACACAGTGCAAACAGTTACCAGTACGGCTGGGTCGCTGTCATGGCTTTCTTTATGTCACTCCTGCATTTAAAGAGACGTCTTCCGAGTAAAAACAGCGACATTTCCCAGATGTCCGCACCGAAACAGCGGTTCTCCTCGGCGGGTCAGGTCAATAGCTGATTAACGATTGAACAAAGTCTCGTGTAATCCTTCACCCCGCTTGTTTTCAAGATATTCAAGGAAACTGGATTCAGTTCGGCACTTTCCACACAGTGTTATTGACATGTTTTTTTTAAGCGAAAGTACGAAGAGGAAAAGAAAGGCAATATTCACATGAAGGTTATTATAAATAGACCAGTAATAGATTTTCGGTAACACAGGTGCTTTGTTTTCCAAATCATTTTCCGATGAAAATTAACCGAAAAATGTTTATAATTTGGAACAAGGGAAGAAAAGATAAGGTGATATAGTGAGTATTAACGAGCAGTTGTTATTTTCCAGATGAGTTTTTCTGTAGGTTAAGTTTCATAAACCCAATTAAATGCCTATTTATGTACTGGAAACAGACCTACTATGTTTTCAGTCGTTTTCTCGTTGGCCTAGAAAGGTTCACATTTTTGCATGCTGACACTGGGTAACAAATACATTAATTTATTGGAAATAGGTGTAGGCCTAGTCCTCTCTGGGAAACATATTATGAGCCATTTCAATTATTTACTTCCTCCCTAGGAAATAATAGGAAACTGACTGGACCAAAGAAAAATAAATATGGTTTTAATCATTCTTGCCTTCCTAGACCTCATTCACAGAGAAATACTGATCATAGCAGGGCGTCCCAAACTTTCATAAAAAGTCCCCTCCACCCCAACGTTAGTTGAGCTTTTGATGCATATGTCTTGCTAACATGCTAATGTTTACTAGTAATATATTTAGTGTGTTGCTAACAGTTCTGAATAAACACAAAGAACAGCTGAGGCTGTGAGGGAAAGTTAGTAGGTTTCTGGGTATTCAGTCGTAAAATACTGGACAAAGTCAAACTATTAATAAATGATTACACTAGATGTAAATTGATGAGATCACAACTGATCACTGATGGGAACAGAAATGCCAATTAAATTCACAGTGATCCATGAATATTTGTAGCCCACCAAATTTATGAAAATTAAACTAATAGCTTGATTGAAAGACAAAATTGTTAAAGAATGATGGCACTAAAGAAAAAGTCAGGTGAACGACAAGAGCAGGCTTTATCCCCTGGGGACCATGAAAATCTCTGCAAAACTTCATAGTTTTTCAGTTGTTATGATATTTAACTTGATCAAAGTGGTGGTCTTATAGAGAGTGACAAAAAAAACAAAGCTGTTTTGGTTCCAGTTTCTCAATTATTAGCATCTTCGGCTTTTTCATTTTAGTTCATTTTTTGTTTCTTTATCATAAACTGAATATTTATGGAATTAGGTCTTTCCTGTAAACAATGATGCAATTCAAAATACATCATATTGGATTCTGGAAATTTCAGTGAGCATTTGTGTTGTTTTCTGGCAATAAAAAGAGAGAGTCATTTAAAAATAAATAAATTCACATACAGTGAAAAATATTGTTAGGTTCTGCCTTAAAATAAATGTCTGGTATTTTTTTTTCTTAGCAAATTTGGCTGCTATTGGATATATACCACATATAACAAACAAACTGGTGTCAAACTTGCAAGTAACTCCTGAATTATTGTCTTCTTTTTCTCTTCTTAAAAACCGGTTTTATTACAGCCCCCACCTCCTCCTCCTCCCACACACACACAGACCCACACACTGTGATGCTCAGATGAAGGTGTTTTCTACACCATCTATTTAAAAAGGCTCTGTGTCTAATGGGTGATGTGTCTATTTATCAAGGGTTTTGACCCACCGCTTGCGATGAGCTGTTCAGAACTAGTTTTCAGGGACAGGCAGCTTTTTGTAAACGCCTCCACTCCCCTCTGCCTGTCAGAGTGTCTGAGTTGTGCCACACACTGAACCACACACAGGAACAAGACGACAAAGCCAGGCTAAAAATACCTCGACTGCCTCAGAGCAATGTGTTGAAGATGTAGCAGAATTTACTGGAAATGCTGTGACTGAAGTAGATTTAAGTAATTGTCCTCTGAGAATCAACACATAATTTAAAAAAAGGTTTGTCATTGCCCTAAGATAAAACTAAGTGTATGCACATATACCATAAAATAAGCAAAACTCATGAAACATCAATGTAATTGTCATTTTGCTGCTTTTCTGTTTTAAAGAAAAGCAGGCACTTCTTTAACTTAACATTTAATTTGTTGACAACATAAAGACAGAAAAACACATGCAATTACCTCAAGGTAAAGTGCTGAAGGTACAGCAGTTAACTTAAAATAAATGGCTGAATCACAGCCCACCTGAGAATAAAGCCACAAGTAAATTTCTCTAAAAACATGGTCACATTGTTTTCAATCAAATATTTGTAACCATTAAAGCTTGAGAAGAACATTGTTAAATATTACTTATCTTTAGAGTGAGTGTTGTGTGAATGAGGTGTGATCAGATTTAACAGACCACAGCTTGGCACCAGGAGCAATCAAACACAGTCAGAGGATCTTGTTCTGGAGTTAGAGCCCGGCGTTACCCACTCTCCTCTGCCCTTTTGCCCTAAGCCATCTTTGTGTAGCCGGTATGTGCCTATCCACAGTCCCATGACCTATTCCTGGTCTAAATATAAATATCCAAGCAGGGTGTTACACTGTTAAGGTTGCATTACGTCATCCCAAGCAGCATATTCTCAGTCAAGTTGCACTCATTGCATGAGCTAGGGAGGTGTTGAAGGCTTTATGATATCCTGGGTCGCATAAAAAAAGTCATCAAGGTTAGTTTGAAAACAAAGGGAAGCAGCAACAGCTAGTGATCAATTGTCAGCCTGTGTAGAGGGCTCAAGTGGAACTAAGCAACAGTGGAGCACTAGATGATACAAAACTGGAGAAGCTTTAAAAAATCCACATTGTGTCCTAAAGTTGATGATCTTTTCTTGAGACTTTGGGCCGACATGGGTAACGGAATTAATAAGGTACAGTATCAAATCTCTACTCTTAGACAATTCTTATACCGTCTACCTTTCTGTGCATTTACAAACTCTTTCTTTTTCTACACTTCTAACTTTGTTTAGGTCCTGCCTGATCTGTATTTAGGAAATATCAAAGGTAAGATTTCCTGCCTTTTGTCATTTGAGTAAAGAATTGATTTATTTTCAGGATAATGTAGTCGAGTGTGTTTCAGTTCCTCATACCGGGGGCATGTGGTGAGATGCTACACTGAACTCAGTTTCTATAGAGTGGAGAGGTCACACTGTACAACAGAATGATTAGACTAGTGTATTTTGATGTAAAGAAAAAAAAACTACTATTACCTTGTGTTTTTTTTCCTCTCTGTGCGTGCGGAGGCTGGTGTGTAGCTCTCTGTCAGCAGCCGGAGGAAGGCCACGTAAGGGTTGGTGTGGGAGGGGATGTCCCACGGTGTGGGGGCGTCCCCACTGCGTACTATTCCATATCTTTCCATAAAGCTGCAAACGTGCTTATAAGGTAGCTTTTCTGTGTGCGCACATGAGGTGGTGACAGCACAGGGTTTATAAGCATGGATCATGTTTTTGCAGTTTAACCATGACATGCTCAGGAAACTTATTTCCAACAGCAAACCTGACACCTTTAATATTATTGTTGTTTATTAGTTATGCTTGGAATATTTTACAACACCTTAAACTTTCTTTCTGTGTCTTCACAACAGCAAGTATGAGTAAGAATGAGGAAAAGCAAAACTGTAAGTCCTTTACCATGCAAGGCAGATCAGTAACTACAGAAGTAATGAAACAAAGTAATATCAATATGAACAGTTTTTTGGCTGGTCAACAAACTGAGTAATGGCCTAATTTATGGGCACTTTTGCTAAAAAAAAAAGGTATTAAAAAATTTAACTCACTATCACAGAACCTACAAAGCACCTTGCAAGACCTAAAGAAATAGACAGTACTTAGAGGTTAAAATAAATCATTAAAATAAAAGCCGCACAAACAAATTCATTAATTCATAGCTTAAATGTGAAATTTTAATGTAGTTTTTATACTCTAAATTCTATTTGCATCAAAAGCAGAGATGGCAGTACACTGCTAATGTTGCGTTAACATTAGCAAGAGTTCAGCATTTAGCTTGGATTTAAATCTACATTGTAGTTGAATTTCACTGCAGGCCTACTACTGCAATTTGTTATGTGTAAAAAAACTGTTTCACTAAGATGTCTGTTCATCAAAATGGGTTTAAGCAAAACATCTAGGAAACATTAAGTGAGTATATCAACCTTTACTTTGAGCTTTTGCCAGGGCTATCTCACCAGAGACGTTAGCTTTTTATAGCTGTCTTGATTTAGCCAAAAGTTTGCACTCTGTTTTTATCTTTCTCACCTCCTAAACCAAATGCCAATTTTTATGTGGTTTTCACAGAAATTATAATATTTTGGTACATGTACTTATTTTACATAGAAAAAGAAGCAGATTCATGTCTTAGTTCAGGTTTGACCTTGGCTCTGTAAGACAGTGCCACTGGCTTGTGCTCAGCAGAAGCACAACACCCTGTTACCAGTGTTAATGTTATGTCTGCACCTTGACACCCCATAAATATATTTTGATATGACTGACACTTTTTGACCTTGGCCTTTAAAGTCTCTCTCTTTGTCTCCCTCTCTCTCTCTCTCTCTCTCTCTCACACACACACACACAAACAAACAAACAAACAAACAAACAAAAAAACAAACAAAAAAACATATATATATTAAAAAACAAGTATAGATATATATGTATTTAATATATGTCTGTCAGGAGAGTTCAGCACAGGCTCCTCTTTGTCTTGCATAGGTAGAGACAGCACCCTGCAGACTTGCAAAGCATGAGAAAAAAGTGCTCAAACACATCTGTCCAAGGTAGAAACATTTGGCTTCCTT
The DNA here is from genome assembly GCA_029783805.1 of Acanthurus tennentii. Classification (NCBI taxonomy): domain Eukaryota; kingdom Metazoa; phylum Chordata; class Actinopteri; order Acanthuriformes; family Acanthuridae; genus Acanthurus; species Acanthurus tennentii. The sequence goes on from JAPZDZ010000021.1 coordinate 3,675,577, forward strand.
TTAAAGAACAAAATTTGATTAAAAGAATTACAGTTTCTTGCTTTTGGCCCAAGCTGTTGAGCTGTTTTAGAAACACTGGTTTTCCGGTTTTTCTTTCAGTTCAAAACAAGAGCAACACTCTTAAGCCATAAGGCCACATTTGCTTGGGAGACATTAGAGGAGGGGGGTTGTTGTTGGGTAGAAAATGCTTAATTTAGGCTGCACTTTACATGGGGCGATTTTTGATTGGATGGAAGGAATATTTAAGATTTTCAGATTTTCTTTATGACCTGCAGATGCACGAGACAAGGACCTGTTGGCCCAGCATAACATCACCCACATCCTGTCCATCCATGACACAGCTGCACCAATCCTGGAGGTGAGCTGTCTTCTCTGTGTCGTTTATCAGCCTGTGTGACCCTCTGGGCCAAACACGAACCCGTCCGTAAAGTACACAACTTCCCCTAAACTCACCACTGTTGTTTTTCCCCCATAATGTCCCTACTGCTCAGAACTCGTTCTGAAAGTGGTAAATGTCTTTCTCTAGCGAAATTACTTCTTTAAGATTGGAACTGAACATTTTTTTTTTATTATTTCTGAGCTTCTGACTTGCCTTAAAATTATCTGATTTATTATTAAGTCTGAAAAATAGCAAAAAATAGTTGGACATATTCATCAAAATTTCCCCAAACCCAAGGTGACTTCACACATGTAAGAAGGAGGAACCAGTGACTTTTCAGCATTTTATGCTAGAAAACATAATAAAACAAGTGATCATTTCTTTAATGTTGATTTTCTATAAGCATTGATTGACTGATTGATTAATCAACTTATTGTTTTATCTCTACAGCCTTATCATTCTCTGTGGTATCACCCACAACAATGTATTTAGTGAAGTGTATGGGGATATTATGGTTGCATTTTGAGAAGATGAAAAAGAAGAAAAAGGGGGTAATGTCCTTTACACAAAGGTCTGGTAGATTTTTATTTAAGGTTTTTGAAATCGACCACTTCAAATGGTATGAAAGTCAGATGTTCTTATTTGCAACATTAACTGGAAAGTCCTTTTGTCTTAAATAAGTCAAGACCTGGAATTCACCAGATTTTAGCAAGAAAGTTGCCTCCTTAATGACCGTGATGCTTCAATATTGTGTGTGATCTTAGTGAATATCTGAAACCCTGTCTGCTGTTTTCAGTCTATGATGCAGCTGTGGTCCAGATGCAAGCCATCATTCTTGATGATATTTTTCACACAAGTTGAGTTTAGCTAAGCAGCTTAAAGTCTATTAAGTCTTGAAAGTGGAACTACATCAAAAGAAGAAGGTTTCTGCCTTTTTTCTACATTTAGCTGTGATGATTTGTGTATGAAAGTGTGTATGTGAGCAAATGAACGTGAGGCAGTGAAAAAAGATGATTATACTGTGAGAACCTGGTGGGTTGAAAGTAGAAATTTGCTCTTATTGATTTGCATTTGGAAACACATGTAAGAACATACCTTCTGTATGACTGTAAAATCAAATATTGGAGAATTTGAGTTTAATTTGGCCGTTTTGATTTTTCAAAGCTACTATTCTTCCAAATTAATAACTATTAATCCATTTGTATTTGAAATTAATTGGCGTTTTATCTGAGTGATTTTTTTCTCTTCTCATCTCCGTCCCCAAGTCTATATTACTTGTTTTTGAAAATCTTGATAGTCAGTGTCCGCTTTCATAACTTTCATCTTTTCTTGTAGAAAGCGAACATGAAAAATGCTTAGAGATTTCTGTACACTTTCTCCATCCATGTATGTTTCATTGAAAACTGAAGAGAAACAGCAACTTGTATTACAGTATCACTACCAAAACTGGTCAACCACCAAAACTTTAAAAAAGGTTTTGGGCCTGAAATTAATGCTGACTCCATGAACTGTGTTGTTGTCACTCAGCAGCTCACTAATCCCAGCTGCTGTTTAAATCTTTGATGTTGAATGTGGGATGATTCGCGCTTTATAAATGGATGACGCAGCTTTTTTAGCTCTGTGGCATTATGATGACTCAGGTCTGTTTTACCGGTGTAGCCAAAATGGCCAGATGGGATGGTTTATTTGCATACCCAACAGTCAAACTGTTGACTGATTGATTTCTTGGAAGACAGCATGATAGGTCCTGAGAGAGGAAGGTAAAATTTGCAACCACCAAGTCTCTGAGGTCGGATGTGTAATTTACTGTACAGTTTGTGGTCCTAATTAACATACTGCAAAATAATGTGAAGATGTCTTTTTTACAGAAC
>JAPZDZ010000021.1:3677926-3688492 GCA_029783805.1 Acanthurus tennentii
ATGTGTAATTTACTGTACAGTTTGTGGTCCTAATTAACATACTGCAAAATAATGTGAAGATGTCTTTTTTACAGAACCTCAAAATGCCTTCTTGCTGGTAAAGAAAATTCATTTCTGCACTCATCCACAGTTTGCATTCAGATTGTTTAGGGTTGCCTGCTTTATGTCTGTGTGCGTCTGACTATACAAATAACTGAGTCATGGCAATGAGGAGTTTTAAGAGTGATGGTGCAAAGATATGAGAGGACAGCTCAATATGCATATCTTGACCTTTTGTGCCAGTAATTAGAATTTCACTGATATGAGTGTTACATGCTCCTTCAACATGAGCACATCTCTTACTGTTTAATATGTGTATGTGTGCACATTGGTACTTTATCTGTGGTTGGTGTGTGCGCACCAACCTGTCTGGAGCACTTCCATGGCTCAGTGTGTCCCAGAGGGCTCAGGGGTTTTTGCAGTGGTGCAGTCATAACGGGACAAGGTAGTTTCTGTCCACTGCATGTACCATCAGCTGCCAGGTGCACAGTACAAATAGCACACACATAGATGAACATCGTTGTGTCATGACCCGCCACTCTGGCAGGGTCAGAGGGGCCAAGTTTCAGGGGCCAACCCATGATTGGAAAAACAGGAAGTGTGTTAGACCCAGTGTTCAAACAGATGACCTGACAGGATGAAAACTCTTGTTTGACTGTGTTAACTGTTGCACAATCTTCAATTCAACAGATTCATTTTGCACAAAATACTCCCTGTAGTGCTTTTTGAGTGTAAACTGCTCCTCCCATTACCCTCTAGGACATGACGTACCTGTGTATATCTGCTGCTGACCACTCCAAGCAGAACCTGTGAGTACTTGTGTACTGAAGACTGTAGTATGTCTATATGAGGTCCAATGTGTTTGAAAGTTCTTTGGTATTTCATCTAATATATCTACCTGATGTGTGGCAAGTATATTTACAAAAACAAAGGGAAATTTCCAAAAAGAGTCTAATTTTAGTTCCTAAGGTTCAGTGATGAGGAAAGTCTGTTTAAAAGTTATATATAAATAAATAAATAAATAGGAACCAAACGTTTATTCAAAGTTTATAAAAACTCTCAATAATAACACAGAATTTGCATCTCAATGTTAGTTAGTAGTTTAGGAACTACTGCATTAATATAGAAAGATATTTCAAAATTGGGAATTTCACATATTTTTCCAAGTAGAATATTTAAGTAAATTTTAATTGAATGTGTTTGATTTCACTAGGACTCAGTACTTCAGAGACAGCATCATGTTTATCCATGAGTCCCGACTGAAAGGAGAGGGCTGCCTTGTCCACTGGTGAGTGAAAATAACATTATTATTGGTTGTTTTGTTCCTTATATATGATTCAACAAACTTTAATCACATGATAAAACAATACCTTATTTTGATTGACTAAACAGTAATTTTTACTGTTATTTTTGAAAATAATATATTCCTTTTACTCTACTTACATATCCTGTTGTATTATTGCTCTTTATTATTTATTGCATAATACTCTCAATCCATTTTGTGAATTAAAAAATCAATTACTTTAGTTCAGAAAACCTTGTACATCAGAGGAAACGGTATGAAACCTCTGTTATTTGCATTTGAGGATGTTGAAAGAAAGAAGCAGAAATATTCAGGTTTACTAGTTTTGTTTTGTTTTTTTTTAATAATGTAGTAATGGCTCAAGGTGATGTGAAGTCCTCATATTTTATTAACTCAATTTTCATTTTCAACCACATCAGTGACACCTGACAGGACAAAACTTTGGTTAATGCTTTCATTGTAAATTGCATCATCTTTCATCTTTTGACATATCAAACAAGCAAAATCATGCATTAAACCACAGCTTTAGGAAAAAAGGGGTTTCACTTCTTTGTACACTAAACAAGAGAATCTGAATATGTGGTGATTACTACAACTAGCATCATGCTGTGAAGCCCTGTGGTCTCAGTGTTGCAGGAGTGTCCCGCAGTGTGACATTGGTGGTGGCTTACATTATGACGGTGACGGGTCGTGGCTGGGTGGAGTCTCTCGCAGCAGTAAGGGCGGCTCGGCCGTGTGCTGGGCCGAACCTGGGCTTCCTCCGGCAGCTGGAGGAGTTTGAAAACACAGAACTGACAGAAGTGAGTGACACCCTGCTCATCTTAGTTCGGATTGGTCAGACCTCATTATATCTGACGTTTTTTAACAGACACAAGAAAAAGCATTTTTTAAATGACCTCTCTCTAATAAGGTTTTTACTGTAACTGTCAGTGTGTGCCGCTGTGAAGTGGGAATGAAACTTTGCATCCTAAGCACACAGGAAACAAAGGAAACACTGTTTGACTAGGTGAAAGACAGCATCTGATTATGAGTTCAGTATTAGTGTATTGGAAGAAAGGTTGAAAGAGTTTTGAATTTTCATTTAGTCTTTCTTATATTTTATAGATAACTTTTTAATTATATTTAATTTCAGTTTTAGATTGTTTTCAGAGTGCATTTACTTGTTTTAGTTTAGTTCAATCTTTCAGAGATGCTTAATTGTAGTTTCCATGTAACAAGTTACAGGTTTTTTTTGCAGTACATATAATGTGCTGGGAGTACATAGCTTTATTTACATGCCAAATACTTTTACAAAATGCAACATTTAATACTTGTAATTAAAATATTCATACTTATATATATGTTATGTATCTATATATTATGATTTTATTTTCATGGTGCAACATTATGATACAAACAACAGTAAAATAACTTGACATTTGTTGCTAAAAATATTAAAGCATAGTAATTTGCAGAATTTTTCAATTTGAATTTTTTTAGGAGCCAGGCACTATTGTTTAGTTAAGTTACATTTTTCTCAAAGAGTTTGATTTTTTATGTAATTGTATGGATTATAAGAGGTTTTTTCACTGTTTTTTAGTTTTTTTACAGTTATTTTACCATAAAAACCCTCGATAACTTTGTTGACCATTTTCTTATTAAGAAAATATATCATGATTAGTGCTCTCAGCCAGCAGTAAATATGCTGCTTTTCTTCTGTTACATTGTCGACTATGGCAGCATATTACTGCCACGCCATAAAAATAAAAACGGATCAGTGTCATGTTATAACATATGTTTATTGCTATAACAATAAAACTTTAACGTTATAACTTAAGTCTATTGTTTTAACAATAAATGATCACATTTTAACATTTTCATATATTTTCAAAACAATATTACAATATAAATAGTAGCAATAGATTATAATATAAATTAGAAATATAGATACAAATTAAGCAAAGTAGTAATAAATTATTATGATAAGATGTGAAAATAATGCTATAAAAAATATCACATTATGAAATTTTAGCATTCTAACAATAAGCTTGTCAAGTTATAATGTGAAACTTGTCTTTTTTTTTTTTTTTGATGATGTGGCAGCAATACGCTTCCGTAGCTTACAGAGTAGCTGCTTAAAATTACACTATGTGAAACTGTATTTAAAACCCCATGGTTCCTAACTGCAATATGTCTGTTGTTTACCCAAATCAGGTTTAGGGTTTTGTCCATTGTAAAGTATATGCTAAATACAAACAAAATATGGTGGTGTCATAATGTTACATCCTGAAAACTGATGCCTTGAAGTGGAAGTCAAAGTTTGCTTAAATGTTGCACAGAACTCAGAGCAGCAGCTCGCCAAACTAACCTGAGCAAAAGACACTATGCTGCTAAAACCTTGATATAACATTAACAAGCTGAAACTCTGTTGAAATCGCTTAAAACCAACCAACCATTGTCCCCCTCTGCCCCTTGCATTAAAGGTGTCTTCCTAATCGTGGTCTAAGCTATCAGGATCATCACTGCTGGGAATGTGTGGGTGTACTCAGAAGTTTTCTCTATTCACTGACACACCTGGAGCATACAGTTCTATTTCAAGGGGGCAGAAGGCTGTTAAGTTTCTCTTGAAGGCCTTTTTACTGCTCCCAGTAGATAAAGAAGATGAAAGTCATTTGACTAGATAATTCGCTGCTTCATTACTAAAAGCAAGGGATGATCGAAACCCATTTTGGACCCATTCTGAATGTCAAAAGGGCACACATTTTTAGACCGCATCACAGTCCCACATGTGTTTGGGAGATAAGAGAAGCCTGACAAAGTTCATTGTGTGATGAATAAGAAGAATTAAAAGTTTGATAGAAAAGTTCAAATCAGTCTGCTTAATCGTTTAATTGTTTAAAGTGGTCATGTTCATCTGATTGTTGATTCAGACGTCTAAAAAGTGTGTTGGGAGGAGGTTTCAGAAGCTGTTTGACAATCTGATAAGTACGTTGTCTGAGGCAGTACAACTTTAACTTCCTATCTGATTTTATTGTCTATCAATGGGAAACACCCTTCATTTCTTTGATTTTGTCTCAGCTGTCAATTATCTCACCTTTATACTCCTTTATACTTTATACTCCCTCCAGTATCGGGCCTGGTGGAAGGACCGATATGGGAAGAACTCGTTCACTGATGATGAGGAGGTGGAAACCCTTTTAACTCAGAAATCTAACAGCAGCAGCAGTGGCATATCAACCAGCATCACTCCTGCGCTGGGCACCAGAGGCACTTGAAAAACTTTTGTTAAATCTCGTCCCTTTTGAACTCAAGCAGCCAAGGACTGTGGGCTCCTGCTCGGACCATTAAAGTCACTTATACCGGACCAGCTGCTTGCAAATGCTTTTGTCCTCATTGTTAATCCTGCAGCGAAAAACTACAGCAGGAAAGACTTTTTTTATCGATATGATCTATTGAGTCTCATGTTTGCAGAATGGTTAAGCAGTCATGGGATAGGAGGGGGTTTTTATGTCATTATCGTAGTCTCCCTCATCATGTCATGTCCCTGCTTCTAACTGTCAAAACAACATGCAAGGGCAGTCAAGCATGACACCAAGGAAATATGTACATACGGTCCACAGTGTGAGCACACATTTAGCTGTGTGCACTCCCCGTCAGTTATGTTATGCTGTGTCTACTTGAAAAATGAGTATAACTTTCTATAGACAGTGTGAGAGCTGAAGACACCACATTTTCCAGTAACACAGTATCAGAACCAGTATTTGTTTATTAGTAACAGTTTTATTCCTTACTGAATGTTTATTTTTGTTTGTATCGTTTGTTTCAATGTCAACGGCTTACTGAGTTAATGATACACACCTACTTCTTTGCTCCAGACCACAGTCATTTACAATTGAGATTTTTGCATTTTATGTAAGGAAATAATCAGTTAACAGTCTATTTAATTTGTCTAGTGGATACTCCCTTTTTATTTAGAGCAGCAGTTCACAACCCGGGGGCTGCAAAAGACAGCAAATACTAAAGCAAAATTACATATTTCTTCAACACAAAATGTGGATTTGTGAACCAAAGAAATAGTTCAGGCAATTCAGAGTCTTTAATAAAACTATTAAACAAACCAGGAAAAACAAACAATCCTTGGCTGGTTTGGTCACAATTGGTCAGTGAGGGGAGAGTTAATTACTTCCTTTACTTAAGTAAAATACCAGAATAGAAAAATATTTTGATGTTGTTACTGGTTGAGATGGAATTTTAACAACTTTCTACACCGCTAAGTACTTTAAACTTAACATCCATGTTATTGAACAAGCTGATCTCTAAGTTGCTAAGCTGCTGAATAAATGTAGTGCAGAAACAGAAGTATTGCCCACCTTTTTTAAATTGTTCATATTTTTCCCCTTAAATGTGGTTTTATTGTTGTAATACTTGGTAGGCATGTTTTGATTAAACAATTATTCTTTTTTTGGTTTATTTTCAATCAAAGTCAAGTTTTACGAAGTGTTGAATCTAGCCCCATCATTTGGAACGCATGAGCCTTTCAAAGATGCGCCTTTCATACCTAATTATGACACAGACCACAAATTCATAATAAGCACATATTTACAAAAAATCTATGAACTTGATGAAGTAAAAATGTATGTATGATTTCTTAGTACTGTTATAATTTGGTATTTACGGCAGTGTATATGTAATAAATGGATTACACAATGATAAAATTCTACTTTTTGTGTGTTACACAGTGTAACAACTTGTTCGGAATCTGGGTAATACAAAGCTTGGGTAAATCTACTTTTAGTTACATCTAACCACTACAACGGGTGAAAGGATCCGGAGGAGACTTTGTTTTAGGGTCACAGTCCGAAGGACAGTTGTAGAATGGTACATTACAAGTACATTTACTCATGTAGTGTATTTAAAGTGAGAGCAGTTTTCACATACCTTTACTTTACCTGCATATTTATATACTGTGCCACTTCTGACTTCCAATGTAGTAACATGTTTTAATCAATTTAGATCCAAAAATGATCAATTTCTTAAATTGCCAGAATATAACACATCCATAATACTGCACTTTTACCCCAATACATTTATCTGACTAATAAGTGTGTCACAGATAGAGACATTATGAACATATTATGTTCAGTTAATGCAATATGGCATATTGTCGCAGTAAAACTGCACCCAACTACTGAAGTACATGAAGCAGTTAAAATGACCATCTCAGTAAAGGACAACATTTAAACACAGCTGACATTTTAAAGCAACAATTATGTAATTACTTCCTCGGTATATCTGCATTTAATATTACTTCTTTTATTTCACTAAAGGGAATAACTTTATATTCAACTGCTATAGTTTATAACTTTACTGATTTTATATTTAAAATGCTATCTCATAAGATATAATGCTTTGTCATAAATAAATTCATCATCATCCAATGGTATATTAAAATTTGCAAGGTCCGTGCATCAGTAATAAACATCAATACTTTATTACAACACTGCCGGAGTCAGTACTATAGAATAAGAAGTTTAATTTCGAAACTTTGGGAACCCTATGTGAAATTAGTTTTTCTTGAGTAAGATTTTAAAATCAGGTAAGTATACTTTATGAGTAGCGGCAAAAAAAGATTGGATTTAAACATGAAAGGTAGATTCTCCAAAAAGTTTATTTCTATTTTTCCTCGTTACTTTTAAAAATCTAATAGTTTATGTAAAGCTTCTCGTACTGTATGAACTTAATGAACTGTAGCCACTGTGGTGACCCCGCAACCTATAGGCAAACCTGTTTCATTGCGTTTGGTTCTGTGTAATAGGCTTTTCTACAAATGTGACACAGTTTATAATAATCTTATCTGGTAGGCTTTTCTGTATAATCTTCCATTTGGAACAAACGCGCCGATGTTTTTGTACTTCACTTCTACTGTAGGACCACTGAATAGTTAGACTACTTTTCGTAAAGCATTATCATTTCAAAGAATTGTTTTTGTCTCCGTCCGATTTTCCACGTGCGGGTGTGTGACACTTCTGACTGACACCGGCAGGGTTTCCCCCGGTGTCTTACTGGAGATCAGCCGCTGTGTGCGCGCTGATAAGCTTCGCAGGAGAGAGGCGGGCAGCAGCAGCAGGTGCGTCCTCCCCAGCTCAGCATCCCCGGTCTCCGCCCTCCGGCTGCTCGCTATAGGCTGGAGGATTTAAGCGGGCCCGCCGTAATGATGAGGGCTCTCTGAGACTGATTGATTTCAAAACTTGACGAGTTTCGAGTTTCGCAGGTAAGACCAGATCTTACGATCCCAAGGCGCACATTACGGCAGAGTTAGTCTGCGTGGGAGCTCATGGGTGTTAAACTTGACTGAGTTTTAATGCACTGCGATAGACTCACCCTTCTCTGCTGAACTTACTAGGGCTACTTTCATAACACATACCAGCACACTGCACTGCATTACAGGGTCTAATACTCGAGTTGTTGCACGCGTGTCTTTGGACAGAGATGAACGCAGATTTGGACTACGGAGGCTCCGGCAGCAACGGCAACGGAAAGCTGCGCCAGTGGCTCATCGAGCAGGTGGACTGCGGCAAATATCCCGGTCTGGTGTGGGAGAACGACGAGAAAACTATCTTCAGGATACCGTGGAAACACGCCGGGAAACAGGACTACAACCGGGATGAGGATGCCGCGCTTTTCAAGGTAAAACACTCGCATCCTCCGGTGGGCATCCAGCCAAATGGGGAACATGTGACTTTCAGAATAAGAGTAAGAAAATAGGTCCATAATCAGACAGACCACATCGTTTCGAACAACTTTAAAGTCTTAAAAATATTTAAGGAACAATGAGAAATATGAAGTCGATGGGCCATTTTTTTACATTATGACGCTTATGTCTCTGTAAGTATTATAACTTTTGCACATTAATAACTCGATTATGCACCTTCAGGCCTAGAGGGTGATGCGTTTAATTTATTTTTAGTTCACAATGCAAAGAACGGACTGGTCTTTGTGCATTAAATGTGCAGTTTAAACAGGGATGCGACGACTCTTTCATTACTGATCAATCTACCGATTATTTCGTGGATGAATGCTTGGGCCATTAACCCAAACGGAGGAAATGGGTTAAAACATTTAAGTTAAAAGTTCCAAAAACATAAATGATTTCTTCAAAATTCTAATTAAATAACAATCGAAACCAAAAAATATATATTTTCAGTGCAATATACTGTTTAAGACCTGAAAAAAGAGGTAAAATTTCACGTTCGATATTAAAAATGGGTGCAAAATAACACGTTGATAGACTGGGCGTACCTAGTTAATCATCTCGTTGTTTTAACTCTACACATAAACTCTGTAGCCTATCACAAATAATAACCCTTTCTTTTCTTGAGACCACTCGTGCAGGCTCTGCATACTACATGCTGGGCATCGGTTTAGCTCATCCTCTCTCAGTTTTTGTAAGTTTTTACTATGCCCTGTGTGCAGGCCTGGGCGCTGTTTAAAGGCAAGTTTCGGGAGGGGATCGACAAGCCGGACCCGCCAACCTGGAAGACTCGCCTCCGCTGCGCCCTGAACAAGAGCAACGACTTTGAGGAACTTGTGGAGAGAAGCCAGCTGGACATCTCAGACCCATACAAAGTCTACCGGATCATCCCCGAGGGCGCCAAGAAAAGTCAGTCCCACACCAAACAATGTACATTTTAGACCTTTGATTCATGGCACAGCATGAGTTAAATGACACTGTTGCATAAGGAGTACAGTCATGATGTTAATCAAGGCGGTGGCTCTAAAAAATGTTTTAATGTGGTTTTGATTATCGTTTGCTGTTATAGTTAAGTGTTTTGGAAATTTTCTGAATGTTGACTTGAAAAAGGTCACTGACTGCTCATTGATGTAAAAACCACACGCTGAAGGTCATGCTGCATGATGTCAACACATGTGGGCTTTTTCTGTGTAGAGTTCGTTTTTTGAGATTGTCTTTTTCTGTCTGGTACTTAGGACCCCGACAGGAGGACAGTCCACTGAGTCCCATGGGTTATCAGGTGCACCCCTCCTATCCTGGCCTGCAGCCTCAGGTGATTTTCATGCACATGAAAATGAGTGGGCTGGACTTAAGAGAGAGAGAGAGGCACAGAGATAGAGAGTGAAAGAGAGGTTGAACGTGAAACAGAAACAATGGATGAGAGGACATACTGGTATACATGCATGAATAACCTTGGATGCACCAGATGCCAATTACAAGTCACAGCCTTTTGAGCTTCTATAAATGCTTCTATAAAAGGATTTTACATGGCAGATCAGAGACACTACAGTTTCAGGAATCTTAAGAATTAATGTTTCAATTAAAAAAAAAAAAATCCCTGAATAAAGCTACATCAGATCTCTCACTTCTGCAGTAGAGCAGGTGCATACATATGTCCAGGACAAAACAGACAGATTGTGTTTACTTTGCACATTAAACTGATTGTGTTATTTTTTGCATGTTACAGTACATGCCCCCACCAGAATGGAGAGATTACTGTCAGGAGCAGACCCCCCTGCCTGAGCTGCCCTACACTCAGTGTCCCTGTCCCCCTCGCAGCCTGCCATGGCAGAACTCGACCATTGAGAATGGTATCGTACTCAATATTCATTTACAAGCCTTCGCATCCTTGGCAGTTTAAGTACATGTACATGTTTTCCTTGTGCTTGCGTTTAGCTCATGTCCTTTCCACTGCTTGCAGGATACCAGCTCAGAGCCTCAATTTACTCATACGGTCCCACTGATAGCCAGTCCTCGCCATTTACACTCGATGCCGGCATCAGATCAGCAGAGGCACTCTCAGGTAAAGCAACTCTCTGGATTTCACTTTTTTTTTTTCCCTGCAAGTAACAGAATCAGCAGGAGGGGCTTACTGTTAGTCCACATGACATACTGAACAGAGCATTAGATATGATTCCAGTGTTTAGCTCAAGTAACTCTGAAATAAATCCATAAAGGAGGTAAAGTTTAGGTTATATGTACTAAGACATCTTTAAAAAGGCAAAAGTGCAGTGGGAATTTAAATAACAGTGTTCTAATATTTGAGAAATGAATGTAATGTAGCTGCAAGGTGTTTTGATAAGACTGACCTAGAGAGGGCGCTGTAATTAATTTAAACAGTCAATCATTAATATTTTTGATCTTTAGAATTATCATATGATTTAGAATCACTTTTCCCATCAAACTTGTAGGATGGCATTGAGAAATACACATAATACGCTACTTGCCCAGCACG
>JAPZDZ010000021.1:3688592-3718341 GCA_029783805.1 Acanthurus tennentii
ACCAATTGTTCTTATTCTGTCTGCTCTGGTTTTGTTCAGTTCACTGTTAACTTGTTAGCTGCTACTGACTGAAGAACTACAAACCTGTTCATTGACCTTCATCTGCATCCTCTTGTCCTCAGACTTCCGCCTGCATGTGTCTGTATATTATCGAGACAATCTGATGAGAGAGGTGACCACCTCTAGTCCGGATGGGTGCCACATCACCCCGTGCTCCCAAGAGGACAAGCACTACCTGCAGCCTGGAGGTCCTGAGGTGATCTCCCTGTCTGTAGACAGTCTCTCATTCCAGAGGAGGGCAGACGACTGTCCCCCAAGCCCCCCACCTGGTCTAGATAGGGGAGTGTTACTTTGGATGTGCCCAGATGGACTCTACGCTCGAAGGCTGTGTCAGAGCAGAGTGTACTGGCAGGGAGGACTGTCCCAGTACGGCGACAAGCCCAACAAACTGGAGAGGGAGGTCAACTGTAAACTCCTCCACACCCAAGACTACCTCACAGGTAAGGCTGTAGGAAAAAGCTGCAACTAATCAGTCATTTTATAACCATTAACCCTGAAGATTTATGTCTGGTGATCTTTAAATTTATAAAATGTCCGAAAAAGCTTTAAAAATGAAGCATGTAGCCTAATTCTGCTCCAGGACATAAGCATGGTGCACTGATGCAGAAGTTTTGAACTCTTTCAAGGACCCTTCTCTGCAAAATGTCTTTAGAGACCCACTGACAAAATGCTATGACATTAAATTCACACTCTTGAGGTTTACTTGGCCATGGGCTCTTTGGAGTTTTTGCAGCTGCACATTGGTCATCTGAGCTGTTAGTGTGCATGCTGGGTCTTTACTTTTTAAAGTTTCATTTTTGTTAACTAGCTAGATGCTAATAGGCAAGCTAGCTAACTAAATTTCAGAAGCAGAGTAGACGAAAGACGGGCATGATTATTGATGTCTGGTTACACGATTATTAAAATAGATAAATGAATAGAATTTAATAAATAAATGTTAATATTTGAGCATGATGATCCTCATTCCTATTAGCCGAGGTTGCCTGGTGCCCTCTTGGTGCCACCAGGGCTCCCACTTTAAAAATCATTAAACTGGAGAAAATTGTGCAATAGATTTTATTTATTTATTTTTTTTAACAAAACCCCTTGTTAAAATCTTTGAACAAAAGAGGCAAAACCTCAGAAGTGTTTTCCACTGTTTTAACTCAAGAGCTGTGCCTTAATAAAATGACATTATTAAATGAGGAATTGACTTTTCCATTAGTAACAAAGACAGTTTCAATACCCAGTGCTACAACTTATTAATGCATGAATTGTTTCAGTCCTATACAAGAGCACATGACAGAAAAAAGACCCTGTTTTAGCTAAGTCACAGTTAGCCTCAGTTCTTGCCCTTCATGTTTTGACTCACAGAGCATACAACACGAAAAACTTGAGAAACAGGTATAAATGTTTTTTATAGTGAAGTACAATGTATTTTTAATCCAGATGGTCTGGTCAGATAGTCCATTAAAATTCTGAAAAATACATTTAGAAAGTGCAAAATGTTGTTTATCAAACTTTGGATTTGTTGTGTTATTGACTCTCTAAAAAGAGACTAAGCATTGTGATTTCCATGTAGTGGAAACACATAGGAGGCAACATCTGGGGTTAAACCTATAGATAGGTAAAAGCAGATTTGAATTTTTTTAAAGTTAAGTTTGGGTTTGTCCATGTGTCTGAAATGTCTGAAAAAAAACTACAGCACATTTACTGTAAGTGTCAAATATCATCTAAGAATAAACCCTTGAAAGTCAATACCCCCTAATATTTGTGGTAGACAAACTTTTTTGAAGTAGTATTTCATGATGTGGCAGTCACATGACTTCTTCCCAGCCACATCATCCCCACCCACATACTAAGACAGCCCCAGCTGTATAAAACTCTGACAACTAATTATGTTTGCATAAAAAGTGTGACCAATTCTTTCCATTTGAATCACCCCAAAGGTCACGCAACTTCAAGAGAAGTTTCTCTGAATTCATTTGAATTTAACCAGTTGAGATGTATTTTTGATATCAAAACTAACAATGATTTGATCTTGTCTCCTTCCTGTTCATCAGAGATCCAAAGTTATGGGCTCCATGGTCGGCCACCAACCCGTTTCCAGGTCCTGCTAATGTTTGGAGATGAGTGTTTGGACCCGCAGAGACAAAGACGGACCTTCACTGTCCAGGTGATTCAGACTGTAATACTTACACTCACAATAAAGCAGTGTTTAACTAAGCCCCTCTTTATTCTCCTTACTGTAGTCCCATTTTTCTGTCATTTAGTAAATGAGCTCAAAGACACATAATATTTACTGGGTTAAAAGTGAAGTCCTTAAGTTTAAATTGTGAATTGAAAAGTGAAAATCAGGATTTGAAAGTTAAAACATAAGATTTGAAAGTCTGTCAGAACTTGTTCCCACCACTGCCATGTTTCACAAGCTGACTCTGAATTACTTTCATTTAGAGGTCAAATCTGCTGGATTTCTGACACCATTTCAATCTGAATATACATAAAACCGCCAAAAACAGCAACAAACCAAAATTGAAGGTTCAACCAATCGTGCACCAGTTTTTCTGGCCATTAGTGAGATTATTGTTCTGATCATCCTTAAAGTTTCACTACATCCATTCTGACATTGTGTTCATGCTAGCTGACATTTGATTGGGACTTGTTGTTTTGCCCCAAAACAATCAGTAGTGTTTAATTTATTTGAACCACTGTTTTTATCCTCATCTGACCAAGAAGCTCAGCCATGGTTTCCCATGCAGAAGAGGCTATTTTTCATATCAACTGAAAATCTATGCATAATTCATCCATAATAAATTCCTTGATTAAAACGGAAAATGCCAAACAAACCCATGTTCCACCCTCTCCATTAAGAGAAAATCTGCATTTCTTTGCGTTTTTCAATAGTTAACTTAATATTGACAGGTTTCCCATTCAGAGGTCCCTTTTTTTTAAAATTTGAAACTGAGCAAGGAACTGTTATGACGGGAAGCAAGTTAGTTGAATCTTTGCTTGACAGAATAAAAAAATTCCAAAAAATCTTCAATGAAGGTTTTCCTCCTTGTTTTTCATCAGAACATCCAGCTGCATGTCAGGGTCCGCTATAATGGTTAGTTTCTGCATGATAAGAGGCACACAGGTGTCTGTTATCAAATGACCTAAGTTAACATCCGGGCAGAAGACAGCAGTTAAAAGCTCTGGGAAAAGCTTTAAGTGGAAATTCTTTTGGTCACACCTGAAATAAAAACTTTCAGAACACTCTAAATAAAAACAACAAAACAGCTCTTACACACCTTCAAGTTGTATTTTTTCACTTCCAAATTTTATAATTCACATTTTGAACCACAACTTGCACCTTCAAACCAAATTTTTTATGCATTTTGTCACTAATGTTTTTATATGTATTTTCAGATAAACTATCTGCAAAAAAATTCAGTAGTTTCAATCCTTTTTCGCTGACTTGTGATCTTCCAATGTTTCAGGTGGAGCCGCTGTTTGCCAGGCAGCTCATGTACTACGCCCAGCAGATGGGTGGTTACTACCGCACCTATGAGCACCCGGGAGTCACAGACCACTTAAACACTTCTGAAGACTACCAGAGGGCCATCACACACCACCACAGCAGCAGCCTGCAGGAGTGACCTTCTGTATGTTCAAGTGACTGTTAAAAACCCCGTGATCCAGCAGTGATCTTTCACGCAGAAGACCAGGAGCCGCTGAGATAAGAGCTGAACCTGGACAGCCTTGTATATAAAATGCTGGACAGTTACTGTGTGTTTGCTAGTGCGTCTGGCTGGAACTGAAGTGGCAGTATTACTTTCCTTTTTCCTTTCTGTAATTTTAGGATACCATGACTCTTTTCTACACTGACTATGCAATGAAAACTGACAGCTTCAGTGATTGTATTGTAATTTAGTGCCTTTTAAGGAGATAGTCAAACTTTCTGGGATATAAAATTCTTTTTTGCAGCAGCAGCTAACATGAGAAAACACAAAGTCAGCAAGCAGTTTGGCCAAGCTTGGCAATTTTACTGAACATGGGTAGGCGGGGAAGAGGAACTAGCCTGCAAACAGCTAAGCACAAAACAACCCATAAAAAAGTGTAGATTGCTATTTTTGCCCATTATTTAATTAAAAACCTGAGATCTGACATGTTACAACATAAGGGGGCTTTAGAGTTCCTGGGAGGCAGATTTTTACCTTTAAAATGAGCACAGCTAGGCTGTTAGCTTAGCCTAGCATAACAACTGCTAAGCTAAGCTAACCATTTTCTGGAATATTTGCTGTACACACATGAAAGTGTGCAGGTTTTCCTTATTTAACTCTTTCTAAATGTTGCTCGTAGACACTATAACCACCATTTAATAAATTATGAATGAAGTTTTGTGCCTTGCTGTGTTTATGTGAAAAAATTCTCAGGGAGCTGTTTTTATGTGTTTGTTCACCTCAATTTTGTATGAAATATTTCAGTTTATGTGATGTATTTTTACATGTAAGTGTCATATATCTAATCTGAGAAAGTTTTAAAATAAAAGTCTGGAGCTTTTTTCTGTTTTTAAAAGCAATAAATGGTGTAAGTGCAAAGAGTGACAGCTTCTGTTCATAACTGTGAGAGCTCTTTGGGTAACGTTTGTACTGTGTGTGTCTGAACAGGAAGTGTGGTTCATTGCAGGATGAGGTTGGTTAATCAAACACTTCTTTATCATAAACAATGTGATGACATCACAAGAGGAGGAGAGGGAGGAAGAGGTCGGTCACGCTTTCCACGATGCGCTGTAGAAAAAGCCTTCACGGCCTCTATGCACAGATTAAAGTCTGTTTCCACTTCCATGGAAAACAAAACCCACAAATACATTTGTCACTGCCACAAAATTATTTACAAGAAGAGCAAGGAGGATGTCAGCGCTTGATAAGGTTGCTTGTGAAAAACATTTTAGTCACTTTACTTTGAAAGCCACATAGAAGCCTTCTCAGCAGGCAGAGAGCTTCAAAGTTTAATATGACTTTTCCTAACACAAACTTTTTACACTGTTCAGCAGAGCTGCAACTAATGATTCCTCTCATTATCTGTTAATGTTGTCATCAATGATTTTTGATAAACAGATAAACTTTCCAATCCATAAAATATAAAAAATAATCAAAAAGATGACTATCACAACTTCTCAGCTTCTCAAATCACAAAATCTCAGATTTTAAAGGCTGAAACTACTGGAAGTTTGTAGTATGCTGTTAATCATAGTTTACTTAATGACCTGAAATGACTGTTTACTGATATATCAATTGATTAATGCAGGGCTGTCACAGTATACCAGTATTGATAACTGTGATATTTCAAATTAAAAAACTAAATCCTGTTAATAACACATGATAATAATTTGCATTATTAATATATATTAAATCTGTTTCTTCTTGTTCTCCCTTTGTCATAGAAAGAGATGATAATGCTCCTTAACACTGACTTCCTTAAAATGGAGAAATTTGTTAGATGTTAACTAAACTCTTTCAGTGCTTAGCACAGGTATGGCTACAAACTGTCTCTCCACCTTCCTAAATCCTTATCTTGGGCTGTTTTATCTGTCAAATTACAGGAAACAAAAACAGAGACACAATACAATACATTCATCATCATCATCATCAAACTCATGATGAAGGTCCAGAGAGACCAAAACATCAGTAAAGCTCAGATGGCCCACATGGCTTCAACTCAAATGTAGAAAACCTAACATTTCTGGGCAGGACATTATCAAAGGCTTTGCAGTTTCTCTACAGCAGGTGGATCTTTGAATGTCATCTCTTACTTCAAGTGAAACATGATTTTGTAAATTTCAAAAAGGGGGAAACCTGCTTGCGTTTGGATATCCCTTAAGTTTCCACTATGTGCAGTAAGTCAGTTATGGACTTCAGCCATCTAGAATTAATCAATAACATTTAAACAGGTAAGATTATCTAACAGTATTAATGTGGTGAAGTTTCATTCGCTAACAAGAACTGCAACTTAATTAACACTTTAAAATGTACTCATATATGCCTGTAACTACATTATAGTATGTTATAAACCCTTTGCTAATATATAAAGAGTATATCAACCAAAAAAGGGATGTTAATAAAGGACAACCCTGTCCATTCTTTTTCTGTGTGAATTCTGTTTTTCTTTTTGCAGATCTTCATCCCTTCCCAAAAACTACTCAACAGTCTGTGTGAGTTCATTCAAATTTCCTTAGATGTGTCAGATTTATCCATCCTTTTAATACCCACTCTCAGTGAAGAGAAGTCAGATCAAAGCCTGTGTTTTGTAGGTCTTGTCATCTTGCCTCCTGAATGGAACAGAGTACATGCGAATAGAGGTAAAAAAAATAAAAAAAAAACTCCCCCTTCTCACCTCTGTTACTGTAAACAGAGAGCTGGCGGAGAACGGATAAGGGTTTGAGCTTTGAACTTATTTTGTGAATGAATACGTGGGAGGACAGAGAGCTAAGTATAGAACACAAAGAATCAAAACAACTCCTGCATGGCTTTCCCCTAAATGTAGATGGGAAACAGAGACAGACAATGAGGTTTTGTATCACATGAATATCAACTAAAAGCAGACAGTTGTAGTCAAATTAGAAATGTATGGGTGAACATATAACAGCAAAAAAAGAATGGGTATTTGGCTGCTACCAGACACAACAACACATTCACAGTGTCCTCAGATAACCCTTACCCATACTTGCTCGTGAGTTGTGGGCGAATCTTTGTCTGTCTCCTCAGCCTAATTGACTAGACCTGCCACAAGCATATCGCTCGCTTGCTGAGTACCTACACCCATCATAATCACACTTTCTGTTGTCACCCTCTACCTCTAGCATCCTATTACAGCTTCTTCTGTTTGCTGCCCTGAATAACGGCCATCTCCACCCAGCATACGCCCTGTACTCTCCCTAAACTACATGCTGACTTGCCAGACAGCATGAGTGAACTGATGAGCTGGAGCTCCAGAGATGAATGGCTAAACAGGTCGGTTTGAACCATGATGCACATTGTCCAACTGTCTGCTAAGATGAACTAAATCATAACCGTTGGCTCGTGTGTGACATATGGGTCTGTAAACACTTTATAAGACTAAATGAGAACACTTAAAAGGTATCAATGCACAGATATGTTCTTATAATCATTAATAGCATTACATCTTACCAATCCAAATGCTTTGCAAATAGAATATTTAAATATTTATGAAGATATTTTAAAAAAAAAAGTCTGATAAAACCCCCCAACAGATGTTCAAGATAGTACTGATATACTTTGTTTTCTATACTTTAAGTCTGTAGTGATGTAACATAGAGGTTAAACTTTTAGTAATTGATTGATTAATGCAGTACTTACAGCTCACTAACAATAATTTAAGTAGTGTTTTTAGTTAACTAACAAACTAACAGTTATTTAAAAGCTATTTCGTGTGTCTTAAAATGTACCGACAGTGCTCATGTTAAAGTAAGGTGTTTATTTATACATTTGCGTTGATATACACACTCACACACACACACATATATATATATATATATATATATATATATAGAGAGAGAGAGAGTTACTTAAAGAATATTTGTTTTACTATGCAATAAAGCACAAATATCTAAAACCTGAATAAAACAAACAAACATAAAGTTATTAAAAACCTTTATTCTGAGCTTGTTCACAGCACTCCACAGCTGGATATTGAACTTCCTCACAATCAAACCACAGGCAGTTTAGAATGTCTGTAAAACCTCCTCAGCTCCACTGCTCAACACCAGAACCCCTAAGGGTTGAAGGCAATCACACACCCTTGTCTCCATCAAAAGTGTTAGGGTGGAGCAGGTGAACAGTTTTAGGTTCCTAGAAATCAACATCACATGGGTTAAAGAAAATCTGACATGCATATCAAACATCTCCACCCTGGTTTTAAAAAAAAAGCCAAGACACAATTCAATATCCTCAATATCCTCAAGAAAAATCCATGCAATTTCCAAGCCAATTTTTTGGTAACTTCTACAGAAGAGCAATAGAAAGCATTCTGACTGGAAACATTACAAACTAGAATCAAAAGTGGATGGCTTAGGACAGGGAGACTCAACAGCAGGTGATTGAAAATGCTCAGAGCATCACTGTTAATGCTTTACTGGTCATCACTGTAATAGGTGAGGGGAGGCGGCTGTGCAGAGCCCAAAAGATACTAAAAGACAATACCCACCCATTACAGCCACAGCCTGTTAACCCTGCTGCTGTCTGGCAAGAGATACAGGAGTACCCACTGTTGGACAAACTAAAGGACAGCTCCTATCTTGAAGCTGTGAGATTGCTGAACTTATCCTTAACACTCAGATGCAATAAGTAGTTTTCATTTTTTAAGAACTTTTTAAAATAATGTATACATACCCATAATTTTCCAGTTTAGAAGTAGCAGAAGGACTCTAAGTAAAAGAGCTTTTATTAACAGTCAAGTCTGGATAAATGATGCATATATAGTATAAACTGCATAATAATTTAAAGGTTGGCTGTACTAAAGGAATGTCTACATGATAATAAGGCAAACTTAGAGTGGAAATGCATGATGCATATCTCAACCTTTACCAAAGTATTTTCATGAGTTTTAAGAGGGGAATAAATAGACAGTATTTCATTTTAAATATATGATGTCTAAAGTGTTTTATAATAAAATGGCTTAGCTGTGAACTTAATAACATTCATGTTATGTAACAACTTAGTCAACCAACACCACTTTCAGTTTGTTGTTAAACAAGTAAACTCTTTTTAAATGTTAACAGGAAAAATATGTTGCCATCTAATTAACATTATTTAAAGCTCATTACTGTATTGATCAATGTAATTTGCATCTTTATAAACTATGTTAAATTTCTACCTTAGTTAATATGACATTAGAAAGTAAAGATTACTGGACACTCTAGTTAACTCAGATTTACTGAGAGCCAATGCTTGTTAATGCATTTACCATTGTTAATTAATATCCCTGTTACCCTTTTTGCACCTCAACCAATTAAAAAGCATTTTTTCAATATCTGTGCTAATTTAGGGTTAAAATTTAGGCATGGTAATGTGCCATGATACAAGATAAAATGTAACAATAATAAAAATAATTCTGCAATACTATTCCATTGGTAGTACACTTTCTTTGATAATACATTCATTATTACGTCATAAAAATCACAGTTACGCAATAATATAAAGTTAGTTTTGAAAGCAAAAAAAAAAACCAAACAACTGTAGGCTTGCTAAATAAGTCTTAAATAAAATATGAGATATAATAAAAAGAGCACACTATTTTAACTTTAACACAGGAGATTAGCTTTTGTGTTTGTCAGTTGGCTGGACACTGATGGGCCTATCAGCATGACTGGTTATCACAAGTAGGGATATTTTAAGGGGGGATCCCCTCACTTTATCCCCTGGTATCAGAGAGAGCACTGGGGCACAAAGGGTGTTCAGCTGAATATATTTGTCTGGTCTGCCTGACTCACCGATCCTTTATCTGACCTTGTGCTGGTTTAAATCTATGACCCTGTTCATGGCTCTACAATATTAGTGGCTAAACTGTGTCATGTATTGACAAAGCTATTGTGCTGTCCTTGGTGCTGAAGTGTCAAACAGATTTGTGATTCCACCTTTTTTGTTACGCCATCAACCTATGATATTCCATCAACTGTATATTATATTACTCAATTCCATGTTCTATACTTTAGCCTATATAATCTATGGAGTAGTGTCACCTTTGTGATCAAAATGACAAGTAGAATAGTGTTATTACAGAAGAGTAAGTGGATCATAATAACATTGTCTCCTGTGGTATTCTTATATTTCGATGAGCTTAGAAAAGAACATCTCAACAATACATGCCAAGACCAAGCTACCTCCATAACAACTGACTAAAAGACTTGCCAAGGGATGACTGACAAGTTCATACCCTTAGTCTGAAGGACTTAATTTTAGAGAACCTAGCACCTTTTTTTACCCCTAACACTGTCACCTCCTACTTTAAACATTTACTCCAGTGGTTGTGGGACATACAGATCCCTTCTTAGAAAGTGGCATCTTGGATCTCCAATGATCCACAGCAGCAATGTCATTATCATCACTACAAATACTGTGACCATCAAGCTCCTTCATCTTGGGAGGCTGCCAAATCAGGTGAACAAGGTGGGTAATTAAATGACTGCATGAAAGTTGTACTCTTTCTGAGAAAGTGCTGCGATATTTATTCATCTAAAACAGAAATAAAACCAAAGTATTGAACTTCAAACTTCCCGCACAGTAACTCAAAGAGCTGAACGGCATGAGTACGTAACGTGTGTAACCCTGTATAACCCGTCCTCTTCTACTTTTGGCAAAAAACTGATCAGTCTTCACATTTTTTTGGTGGGGTTGGGTTTGTGCTGAGTTGGTTATGGTTTAGGCCGTATAATCAATTACTGACAGTCTACTGTGTGATGCTGAGACATACGTGGCCTTTGTAGAGGCCTGCATGTTTAATATTTTCTAGCCATGAACGGGGCATATGCTGACGAAACAGCATTCGGGTTATTTACAATCATCCTTGCATACTCAATCTATGGAAGGACAATTTTCAGTCGGGTCAATAAAATCGCACCACAATCTAAACTGGAATTGAAAGGAATAAAAAATAATGACATATGTCTACATTTATGAGTCAATTTGTTCGTTTTGGCTTATTTATTGGTTCAATTTTATTCTATTTTTGTGAAATATTGTCCTCAATAATAATAATCAGTGTAGGAAATAATATGACAAAAAAGCACTAAAAATATCAAACATGCTTGATATTTAAGATTGAAACCCTGTATTAAAAATGTAATGTAATGTAATGTCAGTTGAAACAGTTGTTTTGAGTAAACACATCACTTTGGCATTACCTTTTCTCTTTATTGGGATCAGTACATAGCATTTGACAACAACACATTTAGACAGATTATTTCATTTTGAGAATCGCCAGCAGACACTCCAACTTGGTTGCAGCCTTCATTCCA
The DNA here is from genome assembly GCA_029783805.1 of Acanthurus tennentii. NCBI lineage: Eukaryota > Metazoa > Chordata > Actinopteri > Acanthuriformes > Acanthuridae > Acanthurus > Acanthurus tennentii. The sequence continues at coordinate 3,699,646 of JAPZDZ010000021.1, forward strand.
CTGCTGACCTACAACTTTTTTGAACAAGCTAGTGAGCCATTTGCACACTGTCTGTTAGCTGTATGAGTGTCCATGTGTGATTAGCATAACCAACATGACTGGGACTGTCCAACACAGTAACAATGAAATTAACTCCTTTAGTGTCTCTGAGATTAGATGAACAGACATATGCGTGTAGCCTAGTGAGGGAGAAATTGAAAGTGACACAGAGCGATGAGTGAACAATAAAGTGATAACTGAAAATAGATAAAGTCACTAAAGTTTCTTGGCTGATGCACATAGATAAGAAACAAAGAGAGTGGAGCAAAGTGGTATATTTAGTTTATCTCTTAACAGGCTGGATGCAGGAGGTCTGGAAGCAAGTGAGCTGGAGCTGCATGCTGCTTTTAAACTTGTTCAGCAGCTCCTCCAGTAACCTGGCATGAGAGAAAAAAAGGCATGAAACATATTATATAAATTTTTAAATCATGAAACAAGCACAAAAAGGACACAGTGACTTTTATTAACATGGAACAGTGTGAGACTTACTTCTTATCAGCTCCGCTGTTTAGCTGTGGAAGGGCGTCCAAAGCCAGTTTGAAGCTGGCACTAAGAAACAACATGTTCAGTTAAAACTTAATAAAAAAAAACACATACATTTAGTGACACTGGAAACCAGAAAACACATTTAAGAACAAGTCTGTGTCTGTATCCAGGCATGAATACTGACCTCCCCACATAAACATATATGTGCACGCAAACACACCGCCGTGCATGCACACAGCAGAACCAGATTACTTTCACTTCCTTTCCATAACCCACCAAGTAACATAAATAGGGATTGTAGTGAGGGATGTGTGACTGCTAAGATTTATGTTTGTGACATTTGCTGCCATAAATCACTGGGCACATTCAGTATTTGAGTTCCTGTCTGTGCCAGTCTGAGGAGCGTGTGTGTGCTGCACTTACTTGCTTTCAGCATTTAGATATGCAGCTATGGCGTCTCTCAGAGCACAGACCTCAAGTCGAGCCTAAGGGCGATGCAGGGCAGGGTGAGTTTTAGGTATATGTAAGTAAAAAACTGAGCAGATGAAATACATGACCTTCAAGTGTAAGCAGTTGATAGCTTGAACTGAAATTTGGTGTTATCAGAAATGCCAGGTAAATCCCCAACAAGTGTGAGGGTCGACTTATGAGTCAGGGTCTTATTATGAGTGATACTACTTGTGTGTGCGTGTCAGTGTGTACCTGCAGGGCTCCATTTTTGCTGAAGGAAGACACACATTGCATAAGACGGCACATCTCGTCCGCAACAGACTCAACAATTTTTGACAAAACCCGAGGAACAAGGTCCTTAGAGACAGTGAAGACCTGAGACAGAAAGTGGGCGATGACAGGACAAGACAGAAGAGACATTAGGTGAAAAAAAACACCTGATAAATACAGGGTTGAAAGAACCAGAGAAGTGTTCATGGTGTGTGAGAAGTGTGTAGGCTGTTTGCACCTCAGCATGAACTGTGATGATATTGACAAGAGCCTCCTTCAGGTAGTTCCTCACACCTGAGGGAGAAAAAGTTGCAAAACCAGTAAAAATGGAGGTAGGCGGGATGATGACACGTCATGACATCTTAATGGAAAAAAAAATACCATTCAGAATATTCATCAATGTGCAGAGACACACTGTTTGTCTCTGCATGCTGATAGGGATGAAATTCATGTCTGAAAGTGTGTGGAACTAGAGGCAGGTCAGAAAGTTTAACCCACACCGGCTACATCACAGGGTGCTGTGTCATTTGACACGTGTCAGTTGGTGCCTAGAGAACACACTGGAGTCAATGTAATGACAAATAGGACAGTGACATATCCTGCCGCCAGTGTGTGGGCCTGTACGGGAAACAATGGGTGAGGGTGTTTCGATGTGCATCATAAGCTGCCAATGTGTTTTGCCCTTAGAATAAGATCTATAGCTCTGCTTTATGAGACTGGTGCATAAACTTTAATGCATATGAGATTGAAATAGTTATGTCAAAATCACTGCATAACAAAGAGGATAATGACCTATAGAGTGAGAGAGTTATGAGTGATCCACGGAGAAAAAAGTAGCTGAGCTAACTGAGAGTAAACAACGTAAAGTTTTCATACTTCTGGTCTCTGCCCACATCATGTGTTTCATGTAAACTGACTGATGATACAATCATTAATGGTAAATTAACGTGCCTGTTGACATCATGAGGATATTATCATTCATTGAGTATTGCTGCTTCATATGACAAAAAAAAAGATAAACTGCACACAAACAATGTAAAAAGATCAAACTGGAAGCATGCCTATGCACAAGTTTTCAAAATTAAAAATTATATAATTTTTTTTTCACACTGATGTGAGGAGATGGAGACAAGAGTGACTGCAGCGCTCTATAATAAGGGTACAAATCATATACTCATGACACACATGCATGACACATGATTTCATGTTTGAATTAAAGCTAGATAAATTCATGTTGCTTATAAAATAACCAGTCACACACTCACTAAGACTTCATGTGATCAGCGCCGGGTATGACCCCACTGATTTCCCAAGTCAATTCAATTCCATTTCATAATGTCGCCATTATATTTTATTCAACTCCTGCTTGCTTACGTTCAATATAAATTTAGTTAGGGATATTTAGGTTATATTGCAGATTTGCTTGGATGTGAGAATCTAAGTGACCAGATGCTGTTAATTGTGTGTAACTCTGTGTAACTTTGTGTGTAACTCTGACCAGTGGCATTGAAAGAAGTACTATTGTTTACATTATGACTTTCATTAGGTTTTGAGGGCAATTTTAAACTCCCCTATGCAGAAAAAAAGGGGATATTGTTATGGTTTTACCATTCCATTGCTTAAAAAGCTGTATTGAAAGAATAAGAAAGTAATGACAGATGTAGGCCTTTCACTACATAAATTAAAAATTTATTTTTAAAGTAATAAGTTTATACTTGACAGATCATCAGTTAATGAATGATAATTCACAGACATTTCATACATAAACTGACGTGCAATAAGGTAAGCTCGATTTCAGTTCCCTTGTATGTAACTGTGTTCTGTTTATTATGTAAATTTATGTTTCTGATGATCAGTTTGAACAAAAAATGGCTTTATATTTTTCTGAGTATGCATACTGTTTAGATGCAAAGGCTCAGCAAGTACACAGACATAAAGTCGGAAATAAGGTGTTGTGCAACCGCATTACACTTGCAGCTAATTTGGTCACATATCAATTAATGCATAAACTGTGAATTAGCATACCTTAACTGATGATCGATTCAACATGAGGTTATTGTAGATCGATCATTTGTTTGTAGTGAGAAACAGAAATTCATGATACACTCTTCTTCAGTCATCCTTCTTAGAGAGGATGTAACAGTACCAATCATAATGAGTCATGCATTAAGTATATGATTTGCCTCCTTGTAATAAAGTGTTACCAAAGAGACTGTTATTTATGTCACCACGAACAGTGAAAGAAACAGAGGCAACAACAGACTGAGAGTACTGAAACTGGATTTTGAATGCCTTGCAGCACCCACACACAAACATGAGTCCCTCACAAGAAGTGCAACAAGTGAAAGTATCATATCCTAGATCTGTGGTTTAGTGTCCAAAACGTTCCTCTTTCACATGCAGCCGAAACACACAAACTCACACCGGCAGGAACAAACCAGAGCAAGGCCCAGCTTTCGATCAATAATGCCTTTTAAAACTGGATGGCAAGTTCATCTGATAATTGGACCGGAGCACTCACTCACACTCTGCCACTGCCTCACATCCTGTGCTAAGGTAAACCACATGTACGTGTTTTTAAGTTTCACCTGGGTTTGAATGCATCTGGTGAGCTAAAAGTCAAACTAAAGTCATGCTCGCACACATCGCTACACACCCACAGCTAAATGCACAAAGGCCATGAGACTTTTTTGGGGAAGCCAAATAAAACTATCTAAGAGGTGTTTACAGTAAGCCACCAAAGAGTAGTACTTTACACATGACACATGAGAACCGCAACAACAAAGATCAGACAAGATATGTTGAGTTCTCATGCCACAAGGACTGTGAGGGGGCTAATCGCACATATTGGTGGGGTCAATCAGTGGTTTCTGTGGGTGCTTCTCCCCACCCCCCTCTCTTGTCACCTCAGACAATCAACAAAGGAGGAGAGCTCACAGACTGAGTACCTGTAGGTGTTTGGCAGTCTCTCCAGTCAAAGTACCCAGCGTAGATGCCGGGCTCCAGGGACCCTGCGATCGGGTCGGCTCTTCTCTCAATGTAGGCCTCGAAGAGATTTCTGTCAAGTTGTCGCACAGCGTCCACACTCACCTGGCAGGTCAACGACACATAATGTTACCTCCACAAGAAAAAGGCAAAATGTACACAATATTTTTTTATCGTCACCTCTAAGTCTGAACAGACTGTAATACAAATATATCTATCACACATAATCCACCTCTATGCATTTATTGTTATTTAGCTTTATTTGTACAGCAAGACTAGCCAGAGTCAAACCCCTTTTATGTGGCATCATGCTGAGATTCTCAAATCCACTAACATACATTTGTATGAAGGACTGAATGAAAAGACTGAAACCAATGTCATGATGGAAATATGAGTATATTTCAGTCATAATATACAGTTTTTTTCCAGTACCAATTCCAGTATCAGTATCAGCCTCAGTTACTGCCTAAAATGCTGGATTGTGTATAGGAGCACACAGCTGTATCTGCTCATGCCATTTATCAATTAGAAATAGGATTCCACTTTTCGCATACACCTTTATGCAACATAAGAGATCATTTAAGCACAACCATGGCCATTGACCATTAACTGCAAAAAAACACTTGTGAAACTTCAAGCACACCGATAGCATTCATATAGGGTTAGTAGTGCAAAAACATAGTACGTGTTATGGCTTTAACACAAACTTCAGGCATCTAATTCAGTATCAGGAAGGAAACAATGGTATCGGAGCACTTTTAGTAACAAAGATCATGACCGGGCTGCACTAAAGTTCATTCAGTGCTTTTTTACCTTCGCAGAAAATGAGCTTTGTGATTATGATGTAGTTTCACGGTCTTCTTACCAAGACTCTGACGTGCTGACTGTGTGAAATGCCCTTCACAAGCTCTCTGACTCAATGATGACAGCAAGTTCTTGAAAGTGCAAAATAACCATTTGACTGGTTTTGTTAAGCTTTGTGAAACAAAGATATTTACTTTCCTTTATGTAATAATTTGATGACAATTTTGTTGTGCCATGCTTACATGGCCACTCATCAATTCCAATGAAAGTGAAAAGATAATTAAGTACTAGTACTGAGTTATTGCATAGCCCTGTACATCAGTTGCATATAAGACTGGAGATACCTCATCTTTTAATTCATTATCTTGTTTGTGACTTTTATCTGCTCTGGTGTGGAGATTTTGATTTTGATTTTTCAGATTTGTGATATTTTACAGTTCTTTGCAGTGTACACCTGTGTAATGCAGTGTGTTACACTGTGGTAGATGCTTAACAGGGGAATTCTTAATTTTGTAAGCTCTGTAACAGCTGTATTAATATTTGAAGATTAAGATCTAGATAAAACTGTCATCCGTTTCTTGGTCTCCAAATTTTCAAAAAACACAAGATAAGTAAAAGTTAGAATCAATCTTTCAAAGAAAACGTTATGCACTCAGTTTATGGGAAAACCAACTGAACACTTCTTTGCTTTGTGATTCAGCCATTAGTCATTGTGTGCAGTGGTGAGTATGTGTCTGTCTATACGTGTGAAGAAGAGAAAGGGGTGGAAAAGTGGAGCTGAGCTTCCAAGACAACGACCTTTACATTTTTTTAAAAAGAGAAGAGTCATATTTCTGCTAAGAAGATAATGAGGGAGCTTCAGCATCTCTCATCAGCTGTGTTTTTGAATGATACACACTTCTCATTAGCAGCATGAGACAGAGCTGAGGGCTCCTTTATTTAGCTCAAGTCCTCACAGTTACTTCAGCACACAGACTTGGTATGGTAGTTAGCTGAGTGTGACACTGACCCTTGTGATCTTTTCGGTCCCTGTGAGCCCGTGTTTCTCAAAATGGTCCGCCAGGTTCAGGAAGGTGCGTCTCTCCAGGTACTGGCAGTTACTGAGGATGATCAGTAGACGCTGCTCCTAAATGCACAAAAACAAATGTTATACTTTATTCTAATGAGGACTCATACAGCAAACATATTCCCTTGCCCCAACCTAAACCATCACAACTACATTCCTATAATTCTACTCTAACTCTAACTCTAACCTACGTCTGATCTTAAGACTACAACTCTTAACCATTAAACTGCTTTTTCAAGAAGTGAGGAGCAGACAAACTGTCCATTTATCTAAAATGCTCTACTTTTTCCAAAATCTACACAGTAGCAGCATAACATGAAGCGTTTATTAGCCACTGTTTGCAAACACAACGTTCAAACTTGGTCCCTCCTCTTTGCCCTCAACTAGAACCTTGAGCGGCGATGGTTGAGAGAGCTAGACAGTGAATGAAGAAAGGGAGCGACCTTACTGACTGACAAAGCAGTAAATCAGAGAAATAAAATATCACTTTTTTATTGCTGAAGACAACAACACCTCTGCACAACTCTACAGGAAGGTGCTGCAGAGCCGTTTTTTGTGTGAATTCGGTTAAAGAGCACACACTTTCCTCACAGCTGTTTGCATCTCTGCTGTGTGTAGTTTGTGCATTTTGTTAAACACTGACATAGTTATGCAACAAGCTCATGACAGCCAGTTTGAGCTGACACCATGGAAAGTTTAAGACACAACAAAACAAGACAAAAAAAAGAAAAGAAAAGGGAGAAAAGAAAAGAAAATACGGGCAGAGGGCAGAGTCGCTGCAGGCACAGTGAATACTAATGAATGCCCTCACTTTGTAAAATTTCCACAGATTTTTGGAATGTCATTACTTTCTACATGTCCTTAATTTACTAAAGTTGGGGAAAATTACCAAAGCAACTCTCTGACTGAAATTTTCTTACTTGTCCTTACTTTTTAAGAGTATCCCCAATCTCCCACAAGTCCTTCCTTTGCACAGTTGTCCTGATTTTTCAAAGTTGTAAAGTTGTTGTACTCAATTTCTTAAAATGTCCACATTTTTTTAAAATGTTCTTTAAAAACTGATCTTCACTTTCCAAAAATGCTCTCATACTCCAAAATTTTTTGATGCCATTACTCAGGAAAACTAATGAACTACATAACATTCCTAATGATTCTGACACATAACCTCCTGTGCACAAGTGCCCTGTGTGAAAATGCCCCACAAAAAGTTTCGGAATAAATTTCTTAATCTTATCTAAAATGTTCTGCCTCTCAGAAACTTTCCCTACATTTTAACCTTTTTCAAGACTTATTTTCCTGATGTCTTTGCTTGCCAGAAAAGTCTTCAATTTGCTGAACTGTCCAAAATGTTTTTGCTCTCAAGGTCTAAAACTAAAATTATACTGTTAAGAAGCAAACAAACACTGACAGGAATAATGACAGAATGGTTGGCCTACATATTGACAACCATAAGTGATGTCATCATTTGCAGCTTTTTTTTTTTTTTTTCCACATTTAGTCCAGTCAAAACCGCAGACTTACACACGAGATCACAGACTTGCTAACTGCAGTCAGGTACCATCATCCCCATGTGGACCTGATGGTCTCTAACTGATCAAACTGCACAGAAACACAAGAGTTTACAACATAATTGACACCAACAAAACTCTGGTCAGCAGCACGAAGTTTAGTCTGGCTGCCTAACCCCTGCTACACATATTGGGGAAACCCCGTCTGCACCTTGCTCCATTTCCCTTTACCAGAAGCACTCTACGCCCTGATCTTCCTCCTCCTCCTCGTCGTTCTCCTCCCCTATTCTTAACCCCCTTCACAAACATCTCAACCAAGTTACAGGAAATGAGGACGTATCTGCTTCTTGTCCACAACCAGGAAACAGCCTGATAACACTTCGAGGTCTGAATGAGTGAGACACGTGTTTGTCTAGTTGTGGGGAGGACAGAGCCCACGCGTTGGCGATGCTGGCAGTGTGATGTGATGTTTGGTATACTAACCCCAAACAGTTTGAAGGAAATAATAAAAAGGCATCGCACTTACAGATGTTGGAGTGAAGCCCTCTTGAATGCCAGGAAACCGATCTGGGGAGGACAGGTCCACCGAAATGTTGCTGCACATAGGAGAGATTTGATCATGTTTTCAAAATCAGGCACATAATGATTAAAATAAAAAATGTTAACCAAATACTTACTGAGATGTATTGAGGTCTCCATCCGTTTTAGTGCTCAGATGCTCCAAGCAGTTAATGAAAACCTGAGTTGAACACAGTTGTCAGTCACACACACACATATATGTATATATATATGTGTGTGTATAAATATATGCATATGCACACACATACACACACATGCACGCACGCACGCGCGCACGCAGGCAGACACACACACGCACAAGCACACCTTACTCTGCATGACAAATTCATTTGATTTAAGGTTCTCTGACAAAGATGACTCAGTGTTTTGATTGACAGTGTAAGCCATAAAGAGCAATTTTTTGTCAGACCGAATGATATTTTTTAAAAACACGACGTAGATAGAAAAAATTCATGCGTCATCTCTGTCATTCAGTACCATACTTGCTTCTTACCCAAAGTTTGTCACGGCGTCTTGGCCAGTAGATCATGTCCTCACCTGAAGCTCTGAGTGCGCAAACTAAATATGCGAGCTGTAGACTCGTCAGTGTGAGATCTCTGACCACTGCTTTTGACTTATGATTTAAGATTTCACTGTTTCTCTCACAGCTGTCAACTTTAATTATGGACAGCCCGAGATCACATAGCATAAAGAGCCCTTTCAACAGATGTTTGGGAGCTAAAACTGTGGGTTGACTGCATATTAAATGAATTTGCATGTTTATTTATAAATTCAGTGAGTTAAATGTTTTTTTCCATGCACTTTTTGGTGTTGTTCAAAACATCTATATTGAAACCATGTGTGTCATCTTGGCTGCAGGCTGAGAGATCTTACCTTCATGATGCTCACACTGAGCTCTGTGGCCTGGTCCTGGACCTGCTCCAACTGCAGGACCTGATGGAAAAACATACAAAAAGACTGAAAATTCTTCTTCAAGTTACTTAAAATCAGAGGTTGAGGTATTCTATGCTTTTTGGATTTTTTTTATTACCATAGTATCTTGTGTTTATTCCTAAAAGTTTATCCAAAACAATGTCTTAGTTTTTTTAAGTTTCATCAATCACTGGACTGCAATATATTGGCAAAAAAAAAAAAAAAATCAGAACCACTTTGTTAAATGAGACTATGATGATGGTTCCATCCATCTGTGGGAACTAAATTAGATAACTGCACCAAAAACTTACCAAAACAGAAACAGCACAATTAAATAAAGAGTCATTCTTATTTACAACTGCAAGCTTTTGGACTGCAGAGAAAAAGATTTGACCTGACTACACTTTACTTCTATGTTTTGTTTAGTTCAGTTTTTCATCCTCTAATTTGACCGCTCCGAAAAGGAGCAGTGTGTGCAGCGACAGTGGGATACATTTTGACACGAGTGTCTTCTGCATTGAAGGGAGTTCAAATATGAGGAGTTGAAAGTGTGTTGGAAACAAATGTTCTTGAATGTCAAACAGACTGTATTGATGTACCAGTGTAAGCACTCAAAACACAATGAAAGTCTACGGATACTTCCGCTACTCCAGTTACTGTATTTGCATGAATGATTGAAGGTGATTATCTCACATTGATTTCTCCTGGTTTGATCTCCAGAGGCTCTTTGAGCGACTGCAGCATCTGGACGATGCACTGTTCAAACTGTGAGGGCTGCAGAAACGTGAAGAGGAGAGCCGTCAGTTAGATCAAAAAAAAAGTGGCTGCTGAAAATTTCAAGTTTACTTGCATTGTGTTCTCATTGTGATATGACATTCTGCTTGGTGCAGTAACACATCCTTACCAAGCTGGTGATTCCCTCATTATCTACAACCCAGTCCTCCTTCTCAGCAAGCCTCTTGACATCTGATTGGATAAAAAGTACAAACATGACTCTAGAGGGCAATTACTTAAAACCTCTACAAAGTTTATTGAGGTCACAGACCCACTACGATGTAAGAGGTGTAATCAATTTTACACAGGGTCATCAAAATTGAACCTAAGCAGAATTAAGGGTTTCTCAGGGAAAACCGCAACCTGATATAAAATCAGACTCTTTCTGTCCAGACCACAATTGATTGTGTGTGGGGCGGGAAGTTCAGTGAAAACCAGTCACTCTTCTCAAAATGACCATGCCTAACCACAAGTGAAACTGAGCTTGTCTGGTTTTAGTCTCATAACATTTTCTCCATTATACCTTGGAAGTCGTTTGAGGTAAAAGGTGACAGTTGAGGACACTGACCGCCAAATACTCAATGGAGGCAAAAACAGATACAACTCTTAATTGACTGCACTGGGTTTGAACGGCGTTATTCATAAATCTTGCATTCTGATTTGTTACCTTCTCCTAGTTTCACAAAACATACTACCTGAATACCGAACAAACTGAATATTGATATACACTAAACGTAATAGTACACTGCTTTTGCAGTAGTTACTGTACTGAAGAAACCAATGTACTGTACAATCAAAAGTGTGGCCTCAGAATAAAACAGCCAATTACACCTAACAAGAGAAATACATGTAGTGACAAGGGAAATACATTTAGTGGATCTTGAGATAGATTTCACAGTTTTTTTTGGTTTTCCGTTGTAACACACTTGTTGTCAAACTTGACATCTGCTTAGAAGTAGCATGTAGCTCAGATATAGACCCAGCCCATTTCTTTTTTATAATAAAGGCAGGATAGAAAATATATTTCAAATCTAGAATGCCAAAACCAGGGTGAAAACAGGATGATAAAAATACTATTAACAGCACAAATTATAAAGTTCCCATGTTGTTTTTTAAGTATTTTTTAATCTACTTGGCTGACTTTGGTGCATAATCAACTGGTTATTTTTATTTTATCTGTACATAACAACATGACAAGTTTTTGAGGACAAAATCTAGGAACTTCAGAAATGTTATGAAAGCAATCTTTAGCAAAATGTTAATGAAGATCATTTTTTAACCTGAGGTCCAGGCGTGACTTTACTACCTTCGTCCCTCTGCTCCCCTTCCAGCTCATCAAGCACTTACTGTCTGTGGTGTGCAGCAGAGTCACCATGAGGCAGTGAACTCTCAACTCCAGCAGCAGATCCTGGATCACCTGCAGCAAATCATTTGGGATTTCCAGGGCAGACAGAGCCTCATGACAACCCCTGGATGAGAGACAGCATAGAGACAGAGACAGGTCATTAAACAGTATGGCGGGCATGAAGTTTAAAATTTCTGCATATAATCATGTCAGAAGTGCACATAAACAGTGCAACACATATTCAAACAATCAGTGTGAGAACCTGACGGTGTGAATGATTTGGGTCAGCCAGGCTCCAGTGAGATCTGTCTTGTTCTCCCAGCCTCCGTAAAGGCTCAGCTCCGCCTGTGGCAGCGTGGTGGGGAGAAGAGCCCCCCGAATCAGCCTCACCAGCCGATGTGTCATCTCCTCGATCATTTTCTGTAAAACACACAGCATATGTGTAAACAGCGGGCTTAAGTGGCCTTTAATTCGAAAAACAACTGTGTTAGACTCTCAAAATAACAATTTAGTGTAAACAGTCGAAATGAAACATACTTTAAAGTCATTCTGTCTCTGTCTGGCATTCTTCTTGGATTTTTCCACCTGCCCAGATTTCTCTCCCGTCTGTAAATGGAAAAAACAAAACAAAACAAGAAACATAAATGTATTTTATCATCTGCAAATTCATTCATCATCATCATCATGAACTGCTTCTGTGTATACTTTTTTTTTATAAGAATCTTTTGTTTTTGTTCTGGCCTTTATTCCAAAGTAGACAGTGTAATAGTTCAAGTGATTTTTTTTTGTCAACCAATAAAAATGAAATGAATTAATTCAAACTGAGCCCAATATGCTGATGAATCTTCCTGCAATGCTTTGCCGAAAATCGTTAAATGGTGTCAATTTGTTATTCCCCTAAAAGGCGACCTATTTAAGAAAACAATGAACACAGGTTGGTAATGTTTGCTGCAGAAAAAAAGGATTTTATTCTCATCCTGCTTGTAAAGACAGGGTTTTTTTTGGTAACTATAACATGAAAGTCTACCCAAAAACTATTTTCAGACTGTTACCAGTTTTTATTGGGAACATTTTTGTTGACTGTGTATTCTGTGGGCGATTAGAAAGTGTTTGTCTGCAGTTGATGTGTGTAGTTTCTTTTCTTCCATACCTTAGGCAACAAACAACATTGTTTTGGAGTGGAGAAAGAAACTTCAGAAAAAGATATCAACCTACCTGCAGGGTTAGATACCACAACTGGTAACCAAAACAAATAGAAATTCAAATAAAAACAGGAAGGTTTTTTTTTTTTTACAGGATTAACCCATCTGAGGTGTTGTGTCTCTTGTCATGTCTTGCCCCAGGTATTTACCTCACTAAAGAGACTTCCATTGACATAAGAGATCCAAAGCTTCCAGAAGTTGGGCAACTGACCAATCACCACATCCGACAGCTTCTCCACAAACTGCACCTGCTGCGGAGTTTCAGAGCGCCAGGCTGCAACACACACACACACACACAAACACCCACATACTTACAGTACTTATCTGTGCTGTACTAAAAGGTTATGGGAGACTTAAAGGATGACATGACAAACCGCATTGACTTTACATGGTCAGAATGCTTTCGTATTTCAAAGAATCAGAAGGAAGATATTTACTTTCCAGGCAAACCACTGACAGTTTTTTTTCTCTTACTTTTACTGTATCACCCATTGTTAAGAGACACACTGACAGTTCCCTTACGCATGACTCTTACATATTGTGATTCCTGTAAGCACTGTGCAAGTGTTACACACAAACAAACAACAGCACAGTCAGAGTGAAGCTCAGACAGGGAAGCCCCTCCTGAGCACCAAATGTGTGGTTGAGTTGAAATATGAATGTAGTGCTCACTGCTGGGTCGTGGTGTTCGAAGGCTGCCCCCCCTCTTCAGAGATGCAGTGTGGCTAAGCCTGCCGAGGGCTGACGGACGGGTATCCCCCTCCGGGTCCAGAGCGCCGACACCCACTGACAGACATAGTGAAAGGAGGAAAGGGAAGATAGGGGGAGGCGAGAGATGAGAACTGAACTTGGTGTAAAAAGAAACACATACTTCAGATATCAAATAATCAAATAAGCCATTTTCATAATTCCACATTCCTCAATAAGCTCAGCAGGCTTTCACACCAAACAATCCTCCCTGGGCCCTCTCGGCCTTTCTTTATTTGTGTTCTGATCCTTCTCCGCCATGGCCCGCAGCTGAGAGAATGTCCCGTTGTTTCCAGGGTGAGGAAACAGAGCCGTGGGCTTTGTGAGCACTGGGGTGAAGTGGGTTTACATCGGCCACTCTGGGCTTAGTCACGTCTGATCCTTATGCAAGCATGAGAGCTCCACTAGATGGCAACAGGGAGCTTTACAGCAGCGACAGATGAGAAAGTGCCTCTGCAACCACACACTCCTGTCTGGGCTAGTGAGATAACAATAGTGCAATGAAATCTATGAGATAACTATAAGATAACAGAGGAAAGGATGAAAGTTGACAAACAGGAATGAAAGTGAAACCCTTGAGTGCTTAGAGGGGATCAAACTCACTACAATGAAAATGAAACCTAAAAGACATGTTCGTGCAACGCTGCAGTACGCCTACATGTAGTTTGTCTAAATGAAGACAAACGGATGGCCACATTTCCAAAACATGTGTCTGACACACACAAAGAGAAAAGTGTCCTGTGAGTCACAGGCTCAATGTAGTTTGTAAGCAAGTATTGAGAAATCCCCAAGCAAAGGAGCACATGTGGTTGAAACAACACAGTCACTCCGTCTAGAAAATGTAAGGAAATTTTATTTTGAGTCATTTGAATCTGTAAACACACACCCAAACTTTCTCACTTTACACTTAGACACAGACACGAACAACACACTGACACGCAGATAGAGCTGTGCAGAGTCTGTCTCGACAATGTTTTCCTGTCTTTTTGCAGGGATAAGAGCTGCTGTTGATCCAGGTGTCAGGCTGAACCCCCGGCGTCATCACAATGCACAAGTGTTTGCGTGAAAGTGAGACAGTTTAGGTGTGAGTGAATGTTTGCAGGGCTGCTTCATGTGTTCAGGCTATTCCCTAGATTGTTGTTTTCTTCCTAAAAGTCTGAAGGTTAAAATAAAGGAACTGCTGTGTACGAAGACACTGAAACAATGTGCGTCACCTGCTCACTTCCTCATCAGGTCTGATGCTTCTCTGCAGGATCAGATGAGTTCCTGTTCCCTTCAAAGGGTCACTGACCCTGACCACACACATACATGCTTTCCCTTTCTCTATCTCACACACACACACACACACACACACACACACACAATACTAATTCCTGTTTAAACGTATTAAATGTTTATATCCAATGCTGTAGAATACAGTGGCCCTATTATTTTCTACAGTTCTTATTTAGATTTTCACTGATATTTTATGTCCTCTGATACACAATGTTATCATGTTTTTTGTTGCAAAACACAGACTAACTTCTTTTATGACAAACACAGTAATTTTGAGGCACTGAAAGGTAAGAAGATGGGTCTGATAGTGGAAACAAAAATGAGGAAGAAGTGAAAATGAGCTCTAGAATCCCTCTGGACAGTGAAAAAGGAACAAATGGTGTACCAGTTACCAGTTTTAGCCCTGCAAACTGCAATTTTTAAATTAAATTTCCATTTGTTTTATGTACCTTTTAGTTTTTTTTATTCCTTTTTTTAAATCATTGTGTCATCGGACAAACAGATTATAGAGAATAAAAAATAGATTCCTGAATTTTTTTGAGAATCAAAGTAAAACTGGAAAAATTAAAAATTAATCACTGATACATATGCAAACACCTGCTAATTGAAGTGTAATAATTAACACATTTCTTCTTAAGTGGTCCTGACTGGGCCTAAAATCACTACCGCATGTTTCTCAGGCAAAAGTACGAACACTAGGCTTGCTCTAACTGTTCACTGACAAACCTATTTTTCTATGCACAAAATTTCCTGCTAATTGTATTGATATTGGCAGAAGAAGCTCTGCTCAGGAAGTAAGAGTACTGGAGTTTATAATTGAATCAGATTACAGCACTGGGGCACGATGGGAGTGTTTAGACATACGGAAGCAACTTGCACTGCTATGCCTTCTCCCAAGAAAACTCCAGCTTCAGGCTTTTGTTAAAACAGAGATGGATGGGCCTATTTCACGTTTGAGGCAATTCATATGGTAATTAATGGAATCATAACTACACCAGAACGGCCTCTGGCCTCATATTTTGGACTGAGAAACACAAGAGACAGAGAAAATGACATCAGTTACTGCAGACATGACTAATCCATCACAGAGGAATAATCCCTGCCACGTGTGATGCTAACAAGAACATAAAAAATGGCTTATAAACACACTGAGCTGGTGAATGTGATACGTGGAGGAAGAGGAGGCCGCCAGCAGAGGGGGAGGCTGTGAGGTACAGCTAAGGGGGATTCTAGCTATTTGAGAGGGGGGTAAGGGTGGGGGGGAGGAAGACAGGGGTTGGGGGAACATGGTGGATGTGGTTTTATGATGTTGGCTGTTCAAGGGTGGAGGGATGTTTCAAGAGGCACTGGTTTCATACATGGGCGAGAGGTGAGCTGCAAAGAGCAGGGATGGTAAATAGCTACCAGGTGTGTGTGTGAGTGTGTGTGTGTGTGTGTGTGTGTGTGTGTGTGTGTGTGTGTGTGTGTGTGTGAGGGGAAGAGCTGGGGATAGAGAGGCTCAGTACAGTATGACAGCAGAGGGGGACAGGAGACAGCTGGTTGCGGCAAACAGCCAGAGTAGAATGACAGAAAACCATGGGGACCTTGCTCACCTTTCTGCATGTATGTGCGCGATATGGGTACACACACACATACAGTCTGTCAATATGAAAGACATTGCTCAACAAAAAAATGACAGCATCGGTCAGCTGTTAAAATGCTTCAGTGTTCACTGTGGAGTATTTGAGTGGTAGATGTGCTGTTGTAAGTATGTCCTTTAAACAGGACCAAAGCTGGGTTGTAAGGTGGCGTAGCAGCCACAGTCAGAATTTCAGGTCACATGATGACCATTGGCACAATATGACCAAACTTTTCAAATTTCACACACCAGTTATCAGACAGATAAGGACTCTACTCAGCATGTTATATGAGCTGAAAAAGTGGGAAGTCTAGCTCACTTCAAAGAATTAGTTTTTGCAAATCCGTTCATGACTAACACAAGATCGTGTAAACCGTATTGTGTTTATTTATGAGAAAACTTCACAGGGGTTTCTTTAGAATGACCTACATTTACGGTTTCCCCACAAGTGACCTCATGTGGTTGTGCGGATTATGACTGTCCGCTCTCGGTGGCATAGGCAGGGGAAGCGTGACGTTACTGACAGCACCGCATAAAAGTCTCAGTCAAGGGGTCGTGGTGGATTTACAAACCTGAACTAGACAGCGCAGACCACAACTCATCTCCCGCCTGCTGGAAACAGTCAAGTGTGGTCTCTTTTGAATACGAAGGTGATCTCTGTCTTACCATAACCTTGTAGCTCTAGTTGCTGAAATTTAAACAGAGTTTCACCATAGATGTGGCAGATCAGGAGTCCTTTTCGAAGACAATGACTAATGATTATGTTGTTTATGTATGTCTGCTAGCATTGAGTTTACAAATAATATTGTTTGGTACCAATGTTTTCTTGAATCACAAAGTTGATTTTCGCCTCAGACTGTTGTATTAAAGTAAATAAACAAACTGTTTCCGTTTAAGTGTTTTGGTACTTTTTTCCAAACCAGTAAGTTATCAAAATAGTTGTGTTGCATGTGATTTGCATGCTATTTCAGATTCACTCCCTGCCATCTGTTGCTCTGCTGTGGAATGCATGTGTGGACTGAAAAGGGGCCATCCCTGACATGATAATCAAGATGATATTTAACTGTGGAGAGGCAGGGAACAAACCAACCCCCAGATCCATCAAGCCTGAGCCCCGGAAACCACTGTTACCCTTAGCCTTAGACATGTTTATGTTCCAGCTGCATTATGTGAAGCAGCCACCCACTCACAACGCATCTGTATGGGTGCCTTTGTGGAAGTATGAGTGTAGGAGTGTGAGCGTGTATCTTGGTTGGCGAACTGCTGTTCTTCCTGCGCGGACAGTTTCACATTCACATTTTTCTGCTGGCTGATTTTAACTGAGGAACAGCTTAATTGGGGTTAATTGTTCCAATCCATCTGTGAAGCGGTGTGTGAGTGAGACAGAGAGTTTGTATGTGTGCGAGTGCAGTAACATGTCAAGCCCTGAAACCCAAATCCAAAGCAAATGCTCCCTCACTTTCATCTTATTCATACATTCATGAAAAAATAAACAGCTGGGCCTCAGGCAGGGGGAGGGCAGTGACGGAGAGGGAAATGTAAGCAGAGAACTGGTACGACAGAGAGGCGGCAGGCTTTTCTCTCTTCTCTCAGCTACTTACAGACTCATGTGACAACCACCAGCTGCTTAATTGGAAAACGCTTAATAGAGGCTTTTCACTTCATGTGTGAACTGAGTCAGCTCAGACATGAGTGCTTCTATGAGTTACTCACCTCTCTGGCCACTGATGAACTCATCTCTGCAGTTCTGCATCAGCTGCAGGATCCACTTGTGCTGAGCGTAGATGCACTGCCATGCCGGGTCGCCTGTAGCGTGCAGATCAGACAGGTACCTGCACGAGAAAAAAGATATTTAAACTCAAAGATGAAAAGACAAGGGGAAACCCTACTGATGCTTTCAGGATCAAAACAACAGTCAACTTTAAAAGCACATCAAATGTCTTAATAGGGTTTTGTACAGCCGCAGGTCACCAAAGCAGCTTCAAGCTCATTGGCAAAGGTTGTCCAAGACTCATGAACAGCACTTTCCAAGCTCACTTATCAATTTAAAACCCCTATATCACCTGCATTTGTCTGTACACTGATCTATTCAAGTTTTTTGCCTTTACATTGTCCCCATTTTTTTGTGTATTCATTTACAGTTAGCTCAGAGTTAAACTTCATGGAGGGGTCAGTCATAGCCAATCTAAAAATACCTCCTCATGGTTTTACATCTCTGGGAACCAGCAAAAATGCAGTTTACATTCATGTCTGCCCAGACTCGTAAAATACAAGTTATGAGGACTTTGAGGGAATTTAATAAAAGGTGCTTAGTGGTTTTTTTGGTGAAACAGAAGTTATCACTCTACTGGCAAGTATGATGAAATGCTGTTTTCACATAAAGAACATTTTGCAGAGAAGTGCAGATTACAGATGATCACAAGGTGCCATGCCCTCGCCGGAAGCTCAATATCTGCAAAACCAATGAGCTGGAGATGGACTACAATGCTTTACATGAAGATGGAGATACTTCACAGACATCTTCAGCTCAGCAATATGGACAATCTAAACAACCAGTATGGTTTTAAGGTGAGCAGCCAAGATTAGTGTCACCAATTTAGTAAACCCCTCTTGTTTCTGAGTTATGGTGTTGAATA
>JAPZDZ010000021.1:3726439-3736920 GCA_029783805.1 Acanthurus tennentii
AGTCAGTCAGTCAGTCAGTCAGTCAGTCAGACAGTATGCAGTAACAAAATTTGTGGTCTCCAGATGTATAAGTCTAAAATGTGGCCTGAGGCACAGAGTTCATAGTTCATTGAAAAAAAGATATGGGATTTTGTTTTGCTATTTCTGTTGGAGATGGTTAGCAATACTGGAGAGCAATTAAGAAGCAATTAGTGGGGACAAAAAAAGAGGGAGGAATGGAGAGAAACCCCACACAAAGTGAAGTCAGAGTCTTGATGTTTGCTCTAAATATTTTCTATACGCCCCATTTCTTTTCCCAAATTTGGCCTCTCTTCCTTGTTTCCACCTTGCCCGCAGCAGTACGCTCGCAATAAAAAATAACTCCAGACTTCTATTAAAGTCATCAATAAAAATCTCACATGCGAGCAGAACTGAAAATAAACAGGAGAGCAGACAAAAATGACTTGATGGTGATGAATTGGCTGGAAGCACTACATCAACTTTTAACTGTGCAAAATTCTAAACAAAGAGAACAGACAAGTACCCTGTTAATTTCTGTTTTTCACAGCTCATTTCTTTAAAGGTTTCACAGCTTCACCTCAGGTACAGGTTTATTTGGAACCACTCAGAACAACAGATCTGCCAAAGGCTGCTAAGAGGCAAAGAAAGGATTCACAGTAACTCAGACAGCTGTGCTAACTTGGCCTGGCAGTGAGCTATTTCGGAGCTGTCTTGAACTGGCTGGCTGTTAGCAGCATGCCGGCTGGTATGTCGGTTTGGCTGACCAAACCTAGTTTACAGAATATCTCCAGTTGAGCTATCCATTCTGGGCTCTACTTCATTTTTTAAGACTGACAGCCAAGTCTTGGCCGAAAAAACAACGTTGTAGTGCTGTAATGAGTCAAGGTAAAAAGACGGGAGCCAGGAAGTTTAAAAATGACTTTTATATATCAAATTACTCGTCAAAATGGGAGGCAACGTTTCTTTATGAAAAAGTTATTTGTTAAGTGGGAGTTGTATGATATTTGAGAAGCAGAAGTTTACAAATTACATACAAATTCACAGCCATGTGAATAAAGTGAGTACCTGCTCCCAAAACCCGCGCTGCAGAGTGAATCTGTCCCTTTAATGTTCAGTCTTATTTTAGCTTTAATCTAGCCTTACTGTTCATAAACTAGCAAGTTTATTGGTGTTCATTTATAGTGTTTCTGTTGAAGTTAAAAGTCCTTAAGTGCTAAGTAAGCCCCGCTGAACCTATCGGCACTTCTATTAGTTCTCATGTATATTATGTGTTGGTCTTGTCACTGTCGTCCATCCCAGAAGCCAGATTTTGTTTCACACATGTCCTTTGATTGAACTCATTTTGGAATAGAGAGGGTTGCAGTGACACATCAATCAGGCATTGGTCAGAACCTGACCGACATACATGTGCAGTACGTATAGGACAGGATGTAAGGGCTGGCTGATGACAGCTGTCATAAAATCAACTCATGACAAGAGAAATACAGTAAAACTGTTATTTGGACAAGTGAGATTTATGTGGAAGTAACTATTTTTTGGTGGCTTTAAAAAATTGCGTACTTTTCTTATAAAGTTGTTATGGTGAACAGTTGTATTATTTTATTAGTATTTTCTTGGCTTATTGATTTACACATTTATTCTAGCAAACACAGAAAAAAGGTAATTTTAGGCTTTAAGATTTGTTTTAAAGCTTAAAATTTAGATCAGTGCAGCTTTATAACACAAGCACACCAAGTTTCACTAACAAGGGAGAAAATGTTTAAAGGATGACAGTAAACTGATGGGTGAGTGTCTTTTGTGAACTCTCCTCACAAGCAATGACAATAACTAAAGAGGTAAAACTAAAAAAAAACCCACATGCCTTCTTCCACTGATTAACACAGATTCAAATAAAATACTATTCAAATAAAAGAACAGTACTAAAGATCATTTCACTATCATTTGCTATGTTTGTTCATTTGTTTATTTCGATGATCTATCATTTTTTTGTCAACTAGACTGTACTGTATATTCATAATGTGTTAATAATGTGTTAAAAAATCTTATTCCCCTTTTTGTTTAATGTGAAGTATTCAAAATGTCTTTTTCCCAAACGGTTGTGAAACAAGTAGAGCATCATATAATCAGGGCTTTCTTATATTCAGGCCAACAGAGTAAATCCCATCCAGTCTGTACATAAACTATCATTATGCCCTGTGGGTTCACAGGTTACTTGAGTCCATACATGGTGTACTGTTTCCTCTATCTGTAGAGACTGTACATTTCCCATTGGAGCAGCGGGCACACAGTAGGCACGCTCAGTCAGAACGTGAGAATGACTGTGCATTGTTCCCATTGGTCATATTGGGTCTGTTATCAGCACTATCAATCCTAATACTGTGGCCTGCATTGTGTTGGTCTGCTCCGTTTATTTAGATTCAGCCACTAACAATGAAAACACTGCCTCTCTCCCAACCAGGGCACAAACACACGGAAAGCAATAATAATAATGATGGAGGCAGAAAAGTGTATGTATAAATAGTAAGGGGAAGTAACTGAGTGGCTATGGTGGGAGGAGAGAGTAAACAGACAAAAGTATGAATGAGGAAGCAAAGAATTGTTTTGAGGTACCTGGCAGAGCGACAGCAGTCAGTCTCCGCTACCTTGAAATCTTTATAGCATCTTAAGAAAATGTGTCCGAGTGTGTGTATGAGTCCATGTCCAGGCTCTAGGGAGACTGAAGGGGAACTGCTTGTGACAGGTGAGAGCTGATCTCATTTTGATGAGGATGAATTAGCTGTGTTGTGGTTGGCTGGTGTAACTGTGGCAGAAAGTGGAGGGTTTTCTCACAGCGTCCAAATGAGCCTCTTTAATCAACCGCTGCAAAACCGCATGAGGAGGAAAAAACCCCGGAGACACGAACACATGCACACTTTTCCAAAATCAAGAGCTCTTTTCTTTTTGAGGAGTGATGATTTGAAAGTTTTTGCATTAATTGTGGACCACTTGGTGAGGTTCCACAGCACACAAGAATGTGTTAATCCCTCTCACCTGCCAGAGCGTCCTGGGCCTCAAAGAACGTACTGAGGCCTCCTTTCACATAGGCCAGACTCCCCTCATTCTTCTTCGTAGCCTGCTTCTTCAGATTACTGGCTGCCATCTTCAACTGCTCAAAACTGAGGAAACAAAAGCAAAATGATCCTCCCTTTACATCAGGTCTGCAACTTGTGATCAACTACATTTTTTTCTTGTTGAATTATTAATCTTTTTGTCAAGAACATGTCACACATTTAGAAAAATGTCCACTAAAATAATCCAATATGATGTCCTCAAACTCATTTAGAAGTTCAATTCACAATTCAAAACAAAGAAAAGCTGTAAAGGATTTTTAAAAAAATTAAAAGTCAGTTAAATATTTCACCACATCACGACTACATTATTCTACCAATCTTTGTCAAGGGATACTTGTTTAACTGTACAGCTCACACACAGGCATGTCACTCAGAAACACAATCACATTCACATTTTTTGGCCAATGTGAGAACGTGTGTCTGTGTGTCCTGAGTGAGGCTTCCTCCGCAGGAAGAAACAGTCACCCAGCGAGGTCCAAACAGAGGCCCCTGGTCATGCTGGATCCTGGGGTCTGGGTTACTGGAAGGCTAAGGAGGGGGAGAGGAAGCCAGGAGAGTCCAAAATAACTCCCCTCTGCCCTGACAAGACAGTCAGCTGGGCTCAGGGCTTTTGGGTCAGTATGCTTTTTTGTCTACACACAGAACTGTTCACTGAAGGACCAAATAATCGGGTGGAGATTCGGTCAAACCATAACCCCAAAATGGACATCAGAAAACCATTAAAGCAAATTCTCCTTTGCTAAAACTCATTTTAACTTTTTGATTCTGTCACTGCTTTCTCCTATTCTATACCTTAGGGCTGCAACGATTATTTTCATTGTTAATTAATCTATTCATTGTGCTCTTAGTTAAATGATTAATATTGCCAACAGCAAATGCCATCTCAGATTCCAAGGTGATGTCATCAAATGTCCATTTTTTTTGAGCAACAGCTCAAAACCCAAATACACGTTGCTTACTGTCATAGAAGATTACAGGAGTAGAATTTATTCAGATTTAAGAAGCTTAAGCATCAGTTTACCATCTTCCCTTGAAAAACAATTCATATTGAAGATGTTAAAGATTTTTGTTATCCTGTTAACTGAATAATGGGCATGGCTTTGCCATGTTTGTGGCCATTCCAGACAATTCTAATTATTGGAATTGTGACTGGATGCACCTCAGCACGTTTCAGAAGTGGCTCTTCATGGTAGAAAATATGCAGCGAGCCAATTTTTGATTACATCACTTAACACACTCTGAACAAAAAGGAACCATTTGACAACATAGACTACACACCTATGTTTTAAGCACAAAAATCACACAAAAATGACCAAACTGAAATCTGGGCACATCAACTGGAAAATGCTTCTGAAACACTCTTAGTGAAGCATTAAGCTGTGTGGAGGATGGAACAAAATTACGTCGGAGGTGCAAAGTCATAGAGCCCTGCTCTGCTGAACCAAGAGGTGAGCAGTTAATTGTAGTTGTACTGGACCATAACTCCCTTTTCCCTTTTTGACCTGGTGAGGCTATAGAAGGTAACCTGTCTTTTGCAACAAACAGATATATATAAACCTGCCAGCGACCTCGCTGGCAAGCAAGGAGTGTTACTAGAAAAAGGCTTCTGCTGGGTGAGGATTAAAAATTAAAACCCTCATTGCATTCCGGAAAGCTTGTGTCAAGTGGACAAATGTTTAACTTTTGTTTCTGCTTGTTTATTTTTCTCTTTCTCTTTTTGATGAGTGGCAGCTTAAGGTAATTGATAACAAGGGACTTACCTGGAACCTGAATGGTTTTCTATGAGGTACCAGGTGGCAGAGAAATTCTCACTGGTGAAGTCTCCACTCATTCCTGGAAATGTCAGCTCCATGTCTTTTTGTGGGATTTTGCCTCTGAAAGAAGACAAATTAACAAAGATGAACACAGAGAAAACGCATCACAAAGAGGAACCCCATTTTAAATCATATACAATTTACAAGTGTGCAGTACAGTATTAAAAAAACTAAAGTCTGTGCAGTAAAGATTGTAATGACACCTAAATAAAGATAAATAAAAGAATTAATATCTTTATTACAAATTGTGTGTGGAAAGACTTGGAAAAGATTTGTGTCAACCTTAAGATATATTTTCAATGTGATGTTGGTGTCAGCATTTCCAGCAGGGGGCAGTGTGCAGTCACAAAGTACCCGGGCAGGGAGAGCTTGGCGTGGGAAGTGCAGTGTGTGACGCCTGGGTGCCCCTGGAGGACCCAGCACTCATTAGGGAAGCTTGATCTCTACTAATGACCCGTGGCCTACACAAACCAACCCCTCCACCCCCACCACCACCCACTCTACAGTTACACACATACATATGCAGAAAAAAATGACTCATGGACAGTGCTGTATTTAAAGTCCAAGGTCTGTGAAACAGAAAATCCATATACAAGAACACACTTGATGACTTATGCATAAATAAAATATGCCCAGAAGACCAGAAGCAGGTAATATTATGTACAAACACCAACTTACTCATTCATGTGTGTGGCACAATATCATTTCCTTTAGAGTTGCTGCAAAGACTGAATCAGCAAATTAAAAACAAACTATAATAAAGTGAAAGCGCAAGTTTCCTGATTAACAAAATACAGTTATGCTTATGCAATAGACATACACAGTTTATGGGCAGACCATATTTGGGTGCTGGAAATTACTATTGTTTTAATTTTAAATTGTATAGGGAGTGAGCGTGTTTGAGTGAAATACATTACAAAATGCTACTAGTGTAGTGCCTTGGTGGCTGAGTGGTTGCTGCTCATGTCATATAGTCGGATTGCCTTCTCAACTTTGCTGTGACCTCCTATGATGACCTTAGATGGATGTTACACCCCTATCTTTTATTTATTTACAGTTTTGTAACCAAGCTTGTAAAATTTAGCAGGCATCAGGTGATGTACTAAATCATTAAGAGAGCATAGCATGTGAACCAAAATGACAAGTGTTATATTATACCAGATAAGAGCTGTTCAGCTACAGTCCTGATTCTTGTTTCACCATTTATTCAGTGTATGTCTAAAGGTCTTAAACTAAATTCAGAGTAACTTCTGGCTGTGTTTATCTAGAGGGGGTTGAACTGTTCAAACTTAAGTGATGTATTGGCTAGTTCTTAACAAATATCTGTAGCACTAAACATCTGAGTCTAAACTCTAAAGACACAGCATATTTGTCAGTAACAAACATTTACAGGGTGTTATTTTGTGAAAATATTTAGCGAAATATCATTTAACGGTACATAATCATGTCAGTTTCATTAGGATGTATGAGGTTTGAGGTTAGCCACTGACATAGTTAAACGAGTAAATAAGTCTGCACATTATATCTTCAATGTACTGATTTATTATTACAAAGTATACTTATCTAAATATGAGCTTAACTTTGTTGTTCATATAACCTTTACTCATTTTAAGCAAGTTACTTAAGTAAAGTGTTTTTTAACAAGTTTTTTAGCTAGTTTTTACCGCTGCTCAAAAGTTAACACCTTGTATTTTAGTTTGTATGTGTGGTGCAACCTGTTTTGATTTAGTGGCTTTTCATTCTCCACTTATTAAACTGTTACATTATATCTAGGCCAACTATGATGTTACAAACAGCTGGTGCAAACAGCTACAGCTGAATAACCATCCAGTGACATCACCATACAAAGCTCCTCCAATTGTATGCCCAAAAAGAGCATTTTAATCCAAAACTCTTCCTCTTCCTCATTCACAAACTGTTAAGGTGTACAGATAACAGTGTGTCCATATATTACTGTCAAAGAGAGCTAGGCAGACTTTTTAGAGTAGATGTTTAATGCAACCCCGGGAGACTGGTGAATGGTACAGCCTGTTTATGGGGGTCTCGTCTCTGGCCACGAGCGGTCACTTGCCCCCGGCCCCTCTAAACCAAACAAACACTAAGCTAGAATTGCCAGAACCTGACAACACAAACTATATATTACAACTTCTGCACTCCCTGCCAGGTGCGTGGGAGGCAGCTCTGCACTGCCTGCTCTGAGGTGGTATAAAACGTGTGTGGGTCGCTGCTTTAGTTCTTTCCAAGTTCCTTTCTATCGTCGTCCTCTCTGCTTTATACACAATTATTCTGTTTCCACTGCTTGTGAGCAGCGGTTAGAGGCAGTTCAGCCATTGCTGTGTTGGCATAATGTTTCAAACGACCGCATATGGGGAGAGTTTGTTACTGTTTAGAGATGTAAACCATGACTCAATAACTAGAGCGCGTGTGTTTATGGCGGTGGGATTGTGCTGAGCGATTTTCTGTGTGTGTGTGTGTATTCGTATGTTCATGTCCCGTACTTGTCTAACTCAATGCCAAGTGGATTGCTGGGTCGCAGGGAGAGGGGGGAGATGCCTTTGTTGCGGTCAGTCCTCAAGTCGTAGTAGTTCATCTCATCCACCCACACAGCAGACTGGTCCATGATACCTGCAGGACAGGGCAGGACAGGAGAGGCAAGACACACGTCACTGAGCGACAACACATCCCAGATGTGCGCACATACACACAAACATCAGACCACACTTTATATTAAACGTATCTTTTTGAGCTCTTAATATGTTAACTAGGTTTCTCCATATTGGAATTAAACAAGTGCAAAGTCTGTCTATTCTCTGTATTTACTGTACGCACTTTTTAAATTTTTTTAGGTATCTGTACTACAAAACACAGGAAGAAACACATGCCTAATTTGACAACACAAAAGCAGGGGACACAAAAGTGACTGGTATACAGCTAACTCTTTGATAGCAAGTATCTCCAGTAATACTGATATTATGGAATCAGACAGCAAAATAAACATTGTTTACTCAATTTCCAACATGACAACATGACATGTTCAACTTCACCAAATTACAGGACTAGGAGTGTTCATAGTTTTTGGCAAATATGCTTTGTGCTTTATTTATTTGTAGCATTTTTTTTAATGTCATTTACATGTTGCCAAAGTAAACAATTTATTTTTTATGTGCCTGTGTTTTGTATATTTGAATGTGTGTTTAAGCTGTACAACGTGGTGCTCAAATCACAGGGATTCCTCCCTCTTTTGCTCTAAGGGTCTCCCCTATTTTTTTTATTCTGATAAGATTTGTTTTTGTGAGAAATGTTCCCTATCTTACAAAGTTAGTAAGCACAGAGGGTCTCATACAGATTAGTAAGCCCTTAACTTGACTTGGCAACCACTATTGCTGAATCTATTTGTTAGTCATTTTACAAAAAAATTAGTCAGCAGATATTTGGACTATCAATTTTTGTCTTAGTTTTTTATCAATCATAAAACGCTGGTTTCTACCTTTTATATCGCTGACTTCCCCTGTTTATTATTATCTATGATTTTCTCTGTTTATCATTGTCAACTGAATATCTTCAGATTTTGTTGTAGCTTTTATTTGCTCATGTTGTGCAGGCTAGCGAATATAACAGATGTTGAATGTTGTGAGTCTTACCAATCCTCTCCGGTCTTAGGAGTTTAAATGAGACCGTGGAGGTACCCAAACCTCCAGACTTGGTGGTTACAATAATCTCTCCTTTGTCATCTTTGGCAGGACCCACACGGCACACTATCTTGCTTGCTGACATCCACTCGGCTGTCAGCAGGCAGTTGTGGCCACAGATTGACAGACCTGAGAGGGACAAGAGAGGGAAAGGGTCAAAAATGTGAGAGATACAGCCACGCAGTGACTGCACAAATAAACACAATGTAGCACCGACACACACAGAGACAATCTTTGACAAGAGGAGTCCACTCCCATAGAATGGGCTTCTATCAGCAAGTTTAGTCAAGCTGTCACTGGGGGTCAAAGTTCAAGTTGGGTCGCAGTGGGTTTGGGTGGCTGTGACCTCCCTTCCGCTCACTCATCTCCTTTAAGCTAACGTGTGTCACTTCAGTGCTAAGTGGCCCATTACTGGCACAATGTGCACTCGGCGCCTACATCTGTCCTTTTTTTAAACCCTCTTGAAAACTATTTGGACACTAGAAGACAGACATAAGAATCACTTTGACGCTTATAGCCAAGGGGCTTCAGAAAGCTTTATGTATGTATAATCAAACATCATAAAAGCCTGTGAAAGCTGATCAACAAATAGCCCATAAAACCGTGAATAATATGCCCATTAGATTCCCATTTCCTGCCTCTGTTCTCTACAGGCCACTTTGTGTGAACACATAAGCACTCACACACATTTGTGCATATCTAATTGTCTAATTCCGGGCCCAAGGGACATTCATGGTCAGAAATAGACCTGCATCATGGGCCAGAGCACGGCACGCCAAGCATGGAGCAGTGTGTGAGTCCTCTGGACTGCCCCCTCTTCCAACCTCCACTCAAACCAAAGAAGTAGGGTAGAGGAGGAATTGGCAAACATGAGGGAAAATATCAGTATAGAAAAACACATAATGAGAACAAGATGGGCAAAGTCCATCTGTGTGGCCCTTGAAAATTATAAGAAGGGACACACCAACAACAATAACTCTGTTTTCACATCAATGCAAGTTGATAAGATGTTGAGTTTCTCAAATTAGGCATTCAGCAATCTAAATATTTACAAAAAGTAAAAAATCTGTGTCTTTAGTCTGTTGAAGAGAAAAGTTGGCAGAATTTTACAGAAGCTGAAAAAATGAATGACATAATAGTAAAATATCTAAATTTATAAATTGATGCAAATACATCTACTAGGGTCCTGAGTATTTATTGTTATTCTTTTCATTTTTCTAAAACTTTTGAGAGCATTTAAAACATAAAATAAACATTTACAAAAAATTTAGACTTAGTGTCTTTTTATTTATAATTGCACAGTTAAATGGTAAAATCATTTTAAAATAGTCTTTGTTTTGTGCCAAGAGGATTTTTTGGTAAGAGAACCAAACAGTTTTTTAAAACATTTTAATAATTTATGTGAACAACCATTTTGAAATATTAATTAATTATTGCTCACATCTGTACACAAACATATTTTCTTTACAAAAATGACTTACTTGAATTTAGACACCTAATTTAAATATATACACACACACACATACATACATACACACACACACACACACATATATATATATATATATAAAACCAAAATTTTGACAAGAAGCTGAAAATCTCACTCCAACATGGAAAAAAGAATCAGGCGCCTTGTCCACTTAAGTATCATATAAACAAAAACAAACTTCACACCAGCCTGTTTAAAAAAGGGGTCGCTGTGGTTTGTTGATGGATACGTTAATAAAATCGGTTACGATGTCTTGAGTTACAAAATACTCTACATACCAGAACAGAAATGAAATGCAAAAAAAGAGTTATGCTTACTGTACGTAAGTGTCCTGATTAAAAAAAGGGACTTTCACAGATAATTAAATCCTCTAAATGTT
>JAPZDZ010000021.1:3745018-3768865 GCA_029783805.1 Acanthurus tennentii
TATATAAATATTTAAATATATATATATTTTTATTTATATATATATATATAAACTATTATTTTGACATATGTTTTGATTGTGTTTTGTTAAGATTTTAGCAGGAATGTGTTTTGCATTTAATTTTCTCTGAAGAAAATACTTGATGATGATGATGATGATGATGTAATGTGTTTGTTTGGGCTGAGGCATCTCTATAACAATAAAATGCTTCATTTATGCTGATATTTTCTGACACATTTTATGATTATCAAACAATTGCACCCCATGTGATTTAGATATTGCATTTGGCCACACCGGGATTTTAATATCATTTCAATGAACTCTTCAGCCCTCGCTGAAAAAAGTGATTTTTTTGGAACTAAATTAACAGGTTTTCAGCAAGGTTTGAAAATAAATTTCTGATAGTTGACTTGATTAAATGGTGTTATGAAATGTTTTTAAAATGTTAAAAGTAATAATAAAAGTGAGGTAACTTCTTAAAATTGCTTGTTTTATCAGATTAAGTTGGTCCAACAGTCCAAAACTTTTTTAAGGTATTCAATTTCAATAATAATAACAAATTAAAAACAAAAAAAAAACGGATTTCACAAGCTCAAACAAAAAAAAGTGTAAAAATAGTAAGTGAGAATCTTGCATCAATGTACAATTAATAAACTGACTCCATTAGCACGAAACTTGTCTATTAGAGCGGTGCTATGACCTGTTTTCCCAGTTCAAAGCTCCTCTGTCAGTCTGTCCAGGTCTGACTGGGTCACAGAAACCATACTGTGAAAACCAGTGGTCCAGCAAGCCTGTCAGCAGAGAGGAGGCTTCCTGGTGGGGCAGACTGCTGAGAGCAGACAGGGGTGAGAAAGCCTGACCCCCGGCGCTTGATTCACCCCAAAAACTACGGAGCAGCGGCACTGAGGAAAAGCCACAAAAAACACAACCCACCACATTCCACCAAAACAAACAAGCAGGGCCACCCAAATTTTTCAATTAAAGCCCCAAGGAGGGGGCAGGAAATGGATCAGTGTTGCCTTGCCCCCGCCATCTCCCAGTGAAGCAGTGCTGACTTTGGGGAAGAGAAGGAGATACACAAAGCTCTGTAAGCTCTCACTGAAAGGCTGACGACTTGCTTGCATGGATGTCGACACAAATGATGGAAGAGCTCAACGAAAACTTGGTCCTTCAACATGGCGCCTGTCTGCAATTGACCTGTCAATCACTTACTCCAATTTACTTTCTCATTTTATCAATTTATTGAACAAGCACACATGGTAAAGTACTGTTTCCACAGACAAGGCCTATTTAGAAAATGTTTGCTGTAAATACATTTGACAAAAGCACACAAAAGGAAGGATCCCTTAAGGATTTAAGAGACTTAGACTCTGGCCTGTTTGAAAACACTACACTTGCGAGGCTGAGCTGAGACCCTCTAAAGATCAACTATTGACTCAACCGAAGCTGAAACTGTGCTTCCTTGATTTCAGAGTTGCACTGGCTTGATGTAACACTTCGAAAACAGAAGAAGCTGAACTCACATTGAAACTGCTCACTGCACTTTAATTTAGTTTGTATAAAAAAGCATGTTTAGAACCAGACACCAAACCTTAATCCATCCAGTTTTGCTGGTTCAGTGTCTAGTGCTGCATTGCATATCTACTTTCCTGTTTCACCACAAGATTATGCTGCATGCTATAAAGATCGTTTAGAGATCAATTTGTTGCAACTAGTTAGATGGTGATGGGGATAAATCAAATGAATGCATTGCTTTATTTATTCTCTGCATTACAGCCTAAGTCTTTGCAGAAAGTGATAACCAAGTTTAAATAACGTACAAAATGTGAAAAGAGTCTTAGCTTAGTGCCTCTTCAACGCACACAATCACTGCCACACATTCATGTGTGCCATTATTCCAATGTGAAATTTGCTGGAAAAAGGAGGAACTTCCAGATAGCAGATAAGTTAGGTTAAATGTCATAATGTAGTGACTCTGGTAAGTACAATCTGAAGGGAAATCTAGTTACATATATGAATATTTGGCACCAGAGTATCAATAATTTTTCATGAGAGGAAGTCAAACAAAATATTTAATTCAGTGTTTATATTTTGTGTGATGGTAAAGAGAGGAGATCATCCCTAAGCTAATGTTGCTAAAATTAGCTGAAAGAGAGAATATTACACTAAAAAACATGACAAGATATTTACCGGGGCTGCATAATAATTCTGACTAATTATATTTGATCTGACCTAATTCACCAATAAATGAAAATTCAGACACTTTATTTAGAACTGTTCTGCAGACTGAAGCTCTCAGTTTATCCGGTACAGATTAAAAAAAAAGAAAAACTATGACAGTTATTTTGGCCATAATCATATGGCCCTATGATTCCTGTAGAATCATAAAATGCCAGAATGGGCCAACAAATTAATGCCAGTGACAAACAAATACATTGGTTCAATAAAGATAATTGTCTACTTTTGCCACCTTATCTTGAAAATGTTTAACATTCATTCAAGATGCTTGATGGAATGATGGACTGTAAAGCAACAATATATAGCTTTTCCACCTTAAAAAAAGTTATTTGGAATTGGTCTATTTGTACATTAACTTTAAACAAGGAGAATGGCATCTATTGTGTTCCTACAGAGTGCCCCACTTGCGGACCACTGCTCCCTCACGAGGGCAGCAGTTTTCTCACAAGAAGTGCACACTGCTTTATAGCACTAGCATTAGCAAAATAAAAGAAACAAGATAGACTGTGGTACTGTAAATACAATGGCTGAAGATAAGAGACGGTAGAGGAGGGGGACAGAAGCACCACGGAAGAATGTAAAAAGGGAGTAGCGCAGCTGGACTTTTTAATGTAGAGCAGGCTTTTACGTATTTGCGAGAGCTTCGTGAATCAGTGGATTACAAGTCATAGACGGCTTTCTCTAACTGGCTACTGTCATCTTCATCAACAATAAATGTGGTAATCATCCCAATAATAGGGCTGTCAGTCAATTAAAATTTTTAATCATGATTAATCGCATCAGTGTCCTGAGCGTTGTAACGCAAATTTTTTACCCTGCCCTTTTACATTTACAATAAAATACAAATTACTTTTGTTTTGTCCAGAGAACCGTCGGGCAAAACTTTAAAGCTAAACTTTCTGTTAAAAGGTCCCTTTTCTGTATCCATTTCTGCTTTGTAACTGTTTGCAATGTTATTTTAGCGCCACTTCTTGAAACTACGGAAGCTGGCAAGGCACAAAACATGCGTGCGTTAATCGCGCGTTAAAAAATTTGTGCCGTTAAAAGGAGTTTGATTTAACGTGTTATTAATGCGTTAACTTCAACAGCCCTACCCAATAAATATCAAACACATTTGAAAATTATCAGGGTGACCTCAACGAGTCTGCAAGCCAATCACAGAGCTTAAGATCGATCTGCAACCCTCTAACACCACAAGATGATCTGGGCCAAACATTGAGAACACTGAGGTCCCAGACCAGATTTCTCTGCTGATTGTCAGAAGGGCCTCATAGCGGTCAAATCAGCCCAAGAATCCTGTAGTGTGATCCGGGATTTAGTTGGTGTCAAAGCACACCAAACTAAATTCCTTCATAATGCTATTCATTGCTTATTATGAACATTAGCGTTTTAAAGAACTATGTTAGCTTATTCTCAATGAGTGAAAAGTTTCTTTTCTGAGTCATACAAGGTCATTTGGTGTGCTCATTTCTTTCTCTTTTTTGCTCATTCCCTTTTGTATATAGTACAGTAAATGTTTTCCAATAACTGAGGAAGACAGAGTTTCCCTGTTATGATTTAGATTTGGTATACTAGCAGAGAATTCCTTCCTTTTAAATTACAAAACATGCCAACAGTTAAAGGTCTGTGACCTGTCCAGAGTTATTGAGACAGTTTTTAGAAAGACAAGTTGCTGTTGAGTCAATTGTCATTTTTTGTGAAGCACAACTGCAAGAGTGGTGCCATGCACAACTTTGACTGTCCAAGATTGACTGACTGACTAACTGACTGACTGAGTACCTGAGTGATGAAGTTATTGGTCTGTTGGTCAGTTGGCAAAGTGTTGGAGTTTCACCACTGGCCATTTCTCTTTCAAAACAAATGGACGCAAACAGTGAGAGCTTCATACTAACACTATGCTACAACAAGAAAAGGCCTTTAGTACTAGTCACCAAGAGCTGAGAGATGCTCAACTTTGACGAAAGCACTGAGCTCTTCACTGTAATTTTTTACTTGCCTGGTCAATCAGTGTGGAGTAGGGGCAGGATGTAAACAAAAAAACAAACAAACAAACAACATGAAGTGGTGAAAAAAGACCATGTAGGAAAAATTAATACTGCTTGTCTTTGAGTATCCATGTCCATTCCACATGACATCCTCTACCCTCCATTATGAAAAATAATGCTTTGGGGAACATTTTTATGGGTCTATCAGGTAAGCAGCGGTAGCGCATTTTTTATCATGGTATATCCTTTCTGTGGAAAAAGTTGCAGTAGCCAGTAGTGCAATTAAACCATTCCATTCCATGTTTTTCTCTAGTCTGTTATATTTTCAGCCTCACTGCAATGACACATATTACTTACGAGAGACATACACTCATTAACACTGGGCAAAGACATGCTTTTTGGATTAAGAGCAAAGAATTTCTTAAGAAGATCACTGCCCATGGAACATTTTGACCTCTTAGCCAGACCAGCGAAACTGCCCCAGGAAGAGAAGGAAGAGAGTTGGGATCAGAGCCATTTGTCCAACTTTGACTCAGGACTGCTCTTGTCCAACAGCTGGTCACAGAAAAACATAATTGTCAAAATGGGACTCTGTTGGAAAAACAGCAGAAAATCAGAGACTGATGTGCCCAAGTGTTGGAGACCTGGCACCACCTCAGTATCTTGAATTAAGTTGTTTTTTGGCAGGGGACTCTGTGTTTCAGGCCGACAGAGCCCAGGACTCCAGCGGGAAGAGGAGATATGGACTATGTGTTGCACACCAGTTAAGGCTTGGAGCCAAAATGAGTTTAAGTTGATGGACAATGTTTCTCAGATGTAGAACTCTTCTTGCTGGTGGCTACATTTCACCACACGCAAAACACGCAAAATGAAATATGCACAAAAACATTTGCTGGTTGTATAGGTCTACCTGTTTATATAAATAACTGTATATATTGCACCTTTTTTTAATTTTTATTTTATTTTAAGACTTTTAGTCTTTGCTCACAACTGCTTTTACCTTAGCTATCTAAAGAAACCAAAGGGGCCCACAGTTTATAAGGCGCATTTACATATACGAATCCACAGCTACAGCACCTAACTGGGCTACTAAAGCTTTTTAGTTCATCTTTGCATATCAGTGCCTATTTTCATCAAATATATTTTAAAAAACTCACATTTGACAAGGAGCCTCTACAAGGAGCCTCAAGCCTTGATAGAGCCCATTACAACTAATGTCTACTTTGGGGTACATGTGATGGACAGGGCACCTTAAAACACAACACATAACACATGATAAGACCTCCTAAGTTTTTGTTTTGTGCGAAGTATATACAGTGTTGAAGACTAAAGTAAGTACTGTGCGCAGGTTAAGGGTCTTGACGAATATCTTTTCTAGTTAAACATCTGGCGTACTGGTAATACTGGTGTGTCACATGTTCATAAATTAATGAAAAAAATGTCCCCACTTTGGCATGCCTATCTGTAACTAATATTTTGTTTCATAAGGACCTGTTCCCCTTAGGGCCATGACTACCCAAAAGCACAAACGCACCCATTTACCGAGAAATCATTAACCAGTCCATACCTCGCCAACTTCTCACACCGCATCATACTAAATCAAATGCACAGAGATGGCACTGATAGTACTGACATTCAGCCTAAGGGGATGAAACTAGATAACAACATAAAACCTACTACTGTGAGAAACCCAGGCCAGGGTTACCCACTTGAACAGTTCAGGGCTGAGTAGGAGACAAACTTGTTCTCCTTGCACCGAGAGGCATGAAGAAGAGAGTCACAGCATCCAATAAAACAACCACTCTGATAAAATATGCAATGCAAAATAAGTCACAAAAGAAAAACAAATAAATTGAAGCAAAGGAAAAGGCAGCAGGTCTTCATAACTAATTAGAAAATGTTCTCTTTTAAATCAGACGTTTGAAACTACATTAATATATTCTTTGACTCAACGGTAGTTAAACTATATAATGTCACGTGATTTGTTATTTACACTTTAAGAACAAATAAAAGTGGGAGCGCTACAGACAATTACAATTGAACTTTTATTTTCTAGTTTACAGTTTGGACTCTACCACTGACTGACCACTGTCCAGCATTAAAACGTTACCAGATTTCTTCCTACATTTTTTTCCACTTTGAGCATCACAGATGGTCTGTTAGATATATTATCAAAAAATTAAACTGGTTATTTTATTAAGCTTTATATGACATACTACTCGGTGAAACGCAGATGACAGGGAAAAAGAACAGTAAAAGAAGAATGAAGAGGGACATAACGTTAACCATTATTTGATTGCAACATGATGCAGTTAAAACCAGTGAACATAGCTAAATATAGTTAAGTACTGTTGGAAATGGCTTTTATGAGCCTAGTTTACAAGAATTATTAAGGGGACTTCAAAATCTTCTCCCACAAAAACATCAATTTCTTTAGATTTTCAGATATTTCAACTGAGTTTGGTAACGATTTCGCATTACTGTTAAAACGCTGCAATATTACAACATGAGCCACATCTGTAATTACAGACTTTCGTAACTACGTTGCATATACCTCAGGTAACATACAAAATAAACCATCAGTTATGTTAGTGAACACAGTAACAGCAATGTTGACATTTATGACATCTCAACGTTAGCTTAGGCTAAGCTATCACTAGCAAATTCATCGTTATACGGTTTGGTAGTGGATGTTACGAGTCTAAGTCGAAATTTAGCTAATTGTTTACATTATCTCCCGTCTTAACACAATAACCCTTGTTATACCTTAAGCATTTAAGGGGGAATTATCTTGGGAAACACGAAAACTTACAGTTTACAGCTGCCGGACTGCAATGCCCGTTTCCTGTATCCTGTAACTACTTCCGGCGTTTTGTTCTCAGCCACGGCCTTCAAAATAAAATAACATTCACTAAAAACGAGACGAAACGACATGTAATTCAATAAATGAGTGATTAAACTTGTGAGTGAAGTTTTTAGCAAACATCTTTAAAAAATTCATTGCAGTTCCTGGCAAATCCTGGCCATCTGATTTGTTTGTAATTTGATCTGGACACATCGCTCTTCTTACCTCTTTCCTGTCTTTCCTAAGTTTTTATACTGCTGTAGCATCGCAACAAGTTTTCAGATTGTAGCCGTTCCAGCCTAATATTCCTTTTTGATTTTCAGTCTTTAAATTAAAACGTGTTTTGATATATATATCTCATTCTGACACATGAATCTTGATGATTTGCAATAAAAAGTCTGAAGGAAACACCAGGGAAACTGTTAGATATAGAAACATAAAGACTTTAGGTGCTAACTTTTTTTCACTGTCTTTACCTTTAATATGTCCAGTAAAGAGGCCAGCAGTGGTACAAGGACCTATGGTACGACCAACAGTTACAGTTTTGTGATACTTGTATTTCACTTAAATATTACCATCTTGTGTTGGTTTGTATTTTTTCTGCCCTATATTTCAAAAGTAAATGATATACATTTTACTCCACAGTGTTTATCTGAAATTGGGGTTGCTTTGCAGTTTAAGATTTTACAGAAAACATTAAATCACATTAAAATATGGTGCATGGAACAAACTGATCAATGGTATAAGCCCAACTACCCAAAAAGAGTGATTCATGTTTAAGGGACTTTCTCTATTTTTTAAATTTGCATTTAACACATTTTGTTTGGTTTATATGTTCCAGCATCATCCAGGTTGATTTATGAGTCATCTGGATTGTCTAGAATGGATGTAAGATTATTAAAATAATATTATTAGCATGTATGCTCCTCTGAGGTGTTGGATGTCCTTTGTGTGAGAATTCCAGAGGGAGCTTTGCCTCTCTCCTCCTCTCTCTTTTCACGGTGCATCACCGAGGTATTTCCACTTGTTCTGGGAAAGGCGCAGCATCATTAGAAATGCAACAGAGACCACCCAAGCACACACAAGAACATTGATACCATTACATTTATCTCACCAAATTGTGCAGGGCAGAAAGAATTTCTGTGATAAGGCAAGGCCCTCTCCCTGGGGAAACCATATTGTCCACTTACACAGGGTAATCTGATAATTGAGGGATCAAACTGTGACTTGGAAGTTTGCACAGATGCTGATGCAACACAGGGGCCGTTTGTCTATGTAAACATCAACTTACAGCAATGACGCTGGAAGATTTTGATCTTGGTCTCAGTGGTACAGTCTTTACCACTGAACAAGAACGTTAGTGGAGTACAACACATACCAACCCCTGAATCTACAAATGAGTAGGTTATTTGCGTATTATATCTAACATGGTTTGAGATAATAAAGCAATAGATTGGAAAATATTTTCAAAGAATATATGTAACTACCAAAGCCAGTTTGACCGATACTTTACAACACAGAAGAGCAAGAAGTACTTTTACATTTAAGAGGTAAGGATAGCTTGAGTCTCGCAGCTTGAGGATAAAAGCTTTTTTGGTCTGGTGGTATAGCACCAGACACTGCTGTTTCTTTTGCTTGATGGCAGCAGGGCAAACAGACAGTGGATGGGATGGATGCTGTTTTTTTTATAATATGGTTTGAGCTCTGTGCAGGCACCACACCTCATTGATATGACAGTGCTCTGTAAATGGGTACCAATGATGTTTTAAGCAGTTTAAATCACCTGCTGCACAGCTGTCCTGTCCTGGACTGTGCACATCCCATGAAAGTTTTTGATATTTTCTGATCAGAATGATTTCTATTGCTCCTCTGTGAAAACTGAAAACTGACAAAGAACTCTCATGGGGTTCTTCTGAAAATAGATTTGTCTGTGGGCTTCTTTTACCTAATAGGGTGAATGTCACTGTCAGGTTCTGTGATGTTAGCTGCTACCTAAAACTGTTCACCTGCTCCACCTCAGCTCCACTGATAGAGACAGGAGTGTGTGTCTTTTCCTCATTTTTAAAAAAACCAACAATCGACTTCTTGGTTTTGCTGACACTGAGCAGTAGGTTTTTCTCTGTGAACCACTCTGCAAGATAGTTGATTTCCTACAGATATGAACTCTGATCATTGTATGAAATCTAACTGATGATGGTGGTGCTGTCTGCATATTTCTCAGGTATACAAATAAAAAAAGGCCTACATGTATTTGCTTTTTTGTTGAGTTGGATACAACTATATACAACTTTTAACACTGTTCATTAAATATGAAGAGGAAGGTAAGCCCAGCTATGAAGAAAAACATTAATCCATTAGCCTTGTTCTGTCCCAAAACAACAAAACCCACATTCATCAACATATTTAAACCTACTATATCAAAATTTTATCAGTGTAGTTGCTGTGTCTTTGTTTCTCTTTCTGTCTCTTGTCTTAAGTTTGGCCTAGTTATCTTTTTGTCGGTGGTAGCTTCATGTTCAGTGGACACGTATAATAGCATTGTTCTTTTCATCGAACTCTTAAAGAGAAAGCAAATGAAGGTATTTTACAAAATGTCAAACTTTTCCTTTAAACAACTCAACTCACTGCTGAATATATTCTCATTTAGAGGAGGAACATGTGATTGCATGTTGTGTTCTTAAATAGCACAGGCATTCTGAGCAGGTGCCCCAGGTGTGCTCCAGAGGGACACTGCTGGTTCCTTGATCCTTACTGTGACCCCCCAACCTTCTGTAATCCACATCCCGTAATGGCACATGCTGCGCTGGTACCATTGCTCATCCCTGAACCCCATTGTTCATTGTTTGTCTTCTCCAGTTTTTTCCCATGGGCCCCTGGCCAGTGAGAGGAAAAGGTCACTGTAAATATTGCACTGAAATCCTCCCTCCCTCCCATAGAGCTCCTGAAGATGGAACAGGCGACCAGTGGGTGAGCACTTCCTTCCTGCACAGGGCATTTCAACTGTAAGACATCAAACAAGTATGAATCCCTCAACGTTTAAGATCACTGCAGTGAGATCATATACTCATTGTTTACATTACAATAACCTGGGCAGGTCTCAGCTCTGTGTGAAGCACTTCAGATAGCAGGATATCTACATATGTGGTTCCATGTGGCATCAAAGTGCTGTTAATTACCGAGAAAACTAGACTGTAGAAATAAAATACTCGAGAATGTTAAGAATGTTGAGCACACCTGTCTCCCAGCTGCTCTTTAGTCATTCTCTGTAACTGTTAAATGAGCACTACTATGTTATGAATGAGTAGCCATGAATCCATGTCTGTATTTTA
Source organism: Acanthurus tennentii (assembly GCA_029783805.1). Lineage (NCBI taxonomy): Eukaryota > Metazoa > Chordata > Actinopteri > Acanthuriformes > Acanthuridae > Acanthurus > Acanthurus tennentii. Next base: position 3,755,416 of record JAPZDZ010000021.1, read on the forward strand.
AATCTCATAAAATACACAAAATATGGATTCCAAGGGAAATTAAGTGAGCAACCCCTGACCCATGTGTGGCTAATCACTAGCCAGTAGCACTGCTGTTAATATAAGACAGTTGGAGCTTAAATAAACCCCTGATTTTTGGGTTTGTTTTGCTTCAGAGTGGTGCTCCATATCCCGCTGCTCCCCTTTCCCGGAGGAGTCCTGTTCCCTGGGCTCACATTTTGGGATCCGGAAATCCAGGCCTGTGCCAGGCTTAGCTTAGAAAAGCATCCAGATGAACACAATGGAAAACGGAGAGCTGAGAGGGAACAGAGAGCCTTTCAGTCTGAGTGCTGACACATTGCTTAACAAAGTAGTTGAATAACACAACCAATAAAGGGAAGGAGGGATGGAAGGATGAGTATAAGAATGATTTTGGATCACATTGGCAAAAAATAACCTGATATAATTTAGGAGATATCTCCTTAATGACCTTGAGGTCTAATTCACCAAAATTATAGAATAAAACAATTCTTATGTCTTTTTCTCCTATTACCTCTTGCAATATCTTGCCATGCAGATGCTGTAGCTCTGTGAGACCACATAAGTGTATAAGGGTTTTGAGCTTAATGCTAATGTCAATGCACACAAACTGATAATTATCAGGCAATCCTCAGTATTTTCATTATATTGATTTAGAGAGTTGACATGCTAAATTTCACTTAACACAGAATTTCCATGGCTGTTGAGAATGTCATTAGGTTTGCAGGTATTTGGTCATAAAACACACACTGAAAGTTGGACCTAATGTTGGTCAGAAAAAAAGGGGGTCACCAAAGTGATTATATTTTAACCTGAGGGATGATATTTATATCTGTGCTAATTTCCCTGCAATCCATTTATTAATGCTTGTCAAAATGTTTCACTTAATACCACAACAATAACTGAAGTTCTAGATTTTAACTCTGGACCAAAGTGGTGGACCAATCATCAGACTGACATCACCTCCAAAGAGCCATGCTACTAATGTGGTTATATATTCCATAACAAAGCCTCTGTCCAGACACAGTGCCTCGTCCAGTTTTCAGTGGAACCATTTTTTTAGTCAAGCATAGTTCCAATGAAAACTATTTATAGGGAGGTCTGTGGACCAGGACCATAACAAGAACCTATAAAGACACAAGACAGAAGTCCAGAGTAGGTTACATTATCTTTGGAAGTCTGGAGCCTTTAACAATCGAAAAGACAGTTTTGTTTTTGTACATGTAGTTTTTTTTGCCCAGTCTTTAAAGTTCCTCCAATCAGTGATTTCTTATTAACAGTGAATTATCAGTGTCGTGTAATGTGAAAGGAGTCACTTGTAGTTACAAACCCAAGGCTAATCGACCTTGTTTTTAAGGGACATTCAGCAAAAAAGCTCTAGCTAACCTTATTGTGCACTACCCGCCCAAAACCACAAAGTTAGTGGTGAACATAGTGGAGCATTTAGAAGTTGAAGTAGCGGCTGGAGGGTAACAGCTTTACCAGGTGAACACAAAAACAACAAAAGGATGCTAATGTTGCTCTTATCACCGTTGTGTAAATGCTCAACTGCCTGTTTTGCTGCCTGAAGTGATTAAAAAAGGTAACACAAGTAGATTTTCTTCTAAAACAGCATTAGACCAATGTATGTGAAGGAGAACACATTTGTATTGTGAAAGTTATTGATGATATTTTTAATGGCTAGCCAAAACAGTTTTCATGGATGGAGTTGCAGTTTGGGAAATTCTGACTCAATATGATGACCTCAGCAGTTTTAAAATCCTTGTTATGGCTTAGTTGTGGACAACCCACACAGTGTCATTGTTCTGGACAAACACTTATTTAACGTTTTGAGCACCCTAAACAAACTTTAATTCATGAAAATTAAATCAAAACTTTTAAAATGGATAAATACCACAAAAAAGTGAGAATGAATGTTTTTATTTGTGTAGTTTAAGTGAATTGACCCCTTAAACATTAAAACACAGGGAGGATTGGATAATTCCCACAGTTAGGTGAAAGAATAGGAAGAAAGAGAGTGGGTGTGAGAGGGTATAAAGGGGCATTTTCCCAAATATGTTTGGGCTTTTACCACCCAGGTTAACATAACATGTTCCTTGCCTTCTCATAACACCACTCCTTCGGCCCCCCAGGCCAGACAACAGGCTACTGTGTCTCAGGAGGCACACACAGGATCACTCCTGAGAACTGTGGAGAAGCACACTCTGGGAAAAGTCTAGAAAGTAAAATGAAAAGTCCACAAGAGCACTGAGGACACGACATAGAAGGTTGTTGTGTAACACTGCTTCTTATTTTATTGTTACATGTTCATCCCCTCTTGAAGCAGGAACAAAAGTTTGAGAGGAAACAGCTTTCATCCACAGGGGCCAGCAGAAAGCCGTCGATGCATGCTGCGGTGTGTGTTCTGTTTTTGATGAGATGTGACAGATCGGAGTGTGTTCATTACTGTTTGTGTTTATAAACAGGTGGACCTGGTTACAGCTGGGGGTTATTTGTGTGCTGGATAAGCCCGTGCCAATCGCAATCAAGAAGAGAGCATAATAAAATCATACAGGTTCTACGCTCAGGCTCTGTTTTCTGTCGTCATCCGTCAGATGTTTTGATTTTTTAATTGGTGTTATAGTGCCATATTTTCCTTGGTCAGATTTTATTCATTTTTTCTTTTGATAGGTTGCCCTTGTTGTTACATCACTTAATTTAATTTAGCAATTAAATCAAAACTTATTATACTACTTAAACATTTAATCTTGCTCTTGAAAAGATGAGTAACTTTTTTAATTTCATACCAACCATTTGATATCTTGTTTAGTTAAAGAAACTACATGTGTGTTTTTCTTGTTCTTGTTAAATGCATTTAAAAGGTTTTCATGATGGTTTTTATTGTGCTTTGTTTTAAAAGCCATTTGTAAAGCAATAAACAGATTTCCCTCTTCAGAACATACATTTTTTAAAGTTAGATGTAAATAAATGCTGATAGAAGGATGAAAATATGTCTTAAAGATTTTAATTAAATGTTATAAAATGCTGAGTAAAAATAAGAGACTTAAAGTAAACCACCAAAATAAGGGATAAATGTTTTTAGAAATTAGGGGAATAAAAAAGACGTCAGGGATTACAAATACCACATGGCACAAACTGAAAATAACATTATATCTTGTTTTCCACTGTGTGAAAGGAAGAGAGGGCCTTAAGTTGAATGAGCCCTCTAATGCTACACATGGAATATTCTATCCCACGGATCAGCTTGTAAGGATTTAACACACTCTGGAGGAACTCAATTGGCCCAAGTGAATATTAACTGGACTTAATGTGCAGTATATTGGCTCTAACATGATTTAATAATATGTCTTCATTTCCTTTGTTAAATCAATGATAGTAAGGATTCAGGCCTTGGCTGGCAGCCTTGCTGTGTGTGCTTTTGTGCAGTTCAAATACATATATAAAAACACTATAAAAACGATTGTGGTTTTAGCCCAGGAGGGGGCGCCCAAGAATGTAATTTATGAACTTGGTGTCTCTATGGTCTTGTTTGCAGAGGAGGTGAGCTACATATGTACAGTGAATGAAAGGTGAACGAGAAAACACAGAAATTTTTGTTTTAAAGCTTAAATATGGTGTAAAATGTAAATAAAAGACCAGGGATTGCAGGATATTTGCTAGATCCATATTCTTGTATTTGCAACTATTATAGAACACACCTTTACAGCAGGTAAACAAGATAAAAGGAACAGCTCATATGATAAAATGGCAACAGCACAAAAAAAACACTTAAAAAAATAATCATTAAGGGGGTATTGTCAAAAATATTTTTTTTATATAGGGAAGTCAAAGTCCTAAAATGGTAAAAGCTGTCAAACACCAACTGTCCATGAAATTTTCTTAATAAAATAATCTACTGTAAAATTAACTTAATTTTAATTTAAATCTAACCATGTGATAAAGGAACAAGTTAAATAAATTATTAAACTGATCTTGCAAACATTACCAGTTTCCAGTATTGCGATACATATTTCAGTTGGCAGTAAACCACTAGGCTTCATATACAGGCCTTACTAAATTTTTAATTAAGGTTGTTAAGATACCTGCCTCAGTTAGTTCTTATAATGCTGCATTCTGTATCAGTGACTGCACATGTCTATGTGCTGATCTGGTACCATTTAATTAACTTCTTACAAACAGGATCTGTTACTTCTCAGCACAGTCTATGCATGTGTATGCAATGTAATAGATCTTTTGCTGCACATGTATCCAATATACATAAACAACAAGTGACTTGGGAAACTTTAAGCACATCCAAGCAAATGTACATGTTCAGGTGAGGGTAACATATCTAAATATTTGTTTACTTTTTTATGCTCTGGAATGGGAGTAGTATTTTGAATCAGTTGACACACAAAGTTGAGATATTGACAGTTAAGAAGGAAAAAATGGTATTGCAAGATCTTAAATATTGACAAGAGGAGTAATATAAAAGTAAAGAAACATAAATAATTAACACGGATATCTCTAAAAGAGAAGGGTCAAAAACTGTACAAAGCCAATAACCACAGTCTTAATAAAAATTGAATCCAGTATTTTTAGTTTCCATTCATATTTTAAAAAAGGAGAGCTGAATATCCACACTGTGCTTCTACACAAGCAGATGCTTTGACCTTAAACTGCTGAGACAATACAGAAGCAGAGAAGGTTAGTATACTGCAGAAGTGATCAGTTAATAACATCCCTTTACAACAGCCAAATATTGCACGTCTGATTTTATTGAAGGCATAAATATATATACGGCTTAGAGTACGTGTATATGTGTGTACACAAATATAGTGCATGTGTATACATTACAGTGTGTGTGTGGGTGGGGAGTTGAAGCAGAGAGGCTGTTTGTAGTGAAAACAGTGAGAAAGAAGACAGAGAGGAAGCTAAACATAGACTGCTCTTTGAAGTACAGAGCAACCCAATGCTATTGTGAACAGGTTTTTTAACCAACACAAACACAAGTTATATTTTAGCCTAGGTCATATCTGCTCATCTGTACATCTGATAATATGCTTCAGTATGGTATAAATAATGCAGATTAAAGGTAATATGTCGTGGCGTTAATGTGGAGGCTATAAATTGTACTATTAATGGCTTGGAGGCGATGAGAGATTTCTCATGTTAAGTGGATGAGGTAAAAGGAAGGAAAATAGCATGTGTGTAGTACAGTGGGAGTTGGTGGAGGGGGTGTGAGGAAGAACTATAGGATTGTGTATGTTGGAGAGGTGCAGAGTGCGCAGCGGTGCAAATTGAGGTCAGTTTCAGCCGTGTAGACTTTTAGCTTTGATCCCTCAGCTGAACTGGATGAAAGACATCCTGCTTCCCTAGCCAAGGAGGGAGGAAGGGGTGGCGAGCAGGGGGGAGGACCTCAGTTTTCTACCTGACAAATATGGCTTGATGCAGCACAAACTGTTTCCTCTATAGCAGAGATAATCTCTTATTTTCATCTGTCTCACCTCTCCTCTGCCAAACTTTGGTCACAGTCTCGCCCACGGCTTTCTGTAAATCATCCCCCCTTTTTCCTGTTAATATAAATCCTGATGGGCTTTATCAATGCTTTGTCTCTCTATCTGTTCTTCCCTGACTCTCCCTCGTCTGATGTTTCCCTTTACAATGCATTCAAAATCTGAACTTTGATCCTCCCACAACCTGTCAGACAGCGGACTCAAACCCTGAAGCAATTTGTTCAGTGTGTGTGAGTCTGTGTGGCCCTCTGCTTTAGAGGCATCCGAGGTCATGTCAATCACTATGTATGTGATCATGAAATAATTACTTAATGGGTTTATGGTGTTTACACTTGATTTACTGTTTTACCAATGTGTCTGAGCAATGTATGTAAATATAGAAAGGAAGAGAAAAGTTTTGGAGTCAATGCTGCTGCTTCCAGTCGGGCTTTGCAACCACTATGCTTATGGAAAATCTGGTGGTTTATTGCTCATTTCAGCCTATTGCAAGCTAAGTCTTGTGTCTTTGGTTTTGAGCATCATCTTTATCAGTTTAGGTAGCATTGTACATACATCAAAATCCACTTCTGAGATCTGTGAACATGGGGATATCACTACAACAAAGCCACATGGCAAGAAGCACTCAGCTAAACATATAAGTTGTTGACAAAACTCCAAGTTTAGCCACATTTATTTGGAGGAAAAATTAAAAATATACACCCTAACTGTTCATTACAAGCATCCATCACAATCTACAGATGATCAAATTGGACCTGCTGTGTTTTTTTGTTCTTTAATAAGCAGAAAATATTAATTAGAAGACCTGATCATGCCTGATCATACACCCACCCAACACCTGAGATGTGTGTGAGCTTTAAGTCTGTTACATTCCACAAGCTCTTTTTGCATTTTCAGTCTGATAAATATGTGAGTAAACAATTCTGTTAGATTTCATGTGGTTGTGACAACACACACTCATGGTACATGTTAAATAATAACAGTTTTATCTTTAAGGTTTTGTAAATGACCATAAAAGTCATATTTTTCATGACACTCACAGGACTAACTTTCCTACCTGCAATATGTTTTAATGACTGAAAAACTGAATACATTTATGAAGTATATTGGAGTCACAAGGAGGTCACCAGCATACCATGTGTGGGTCCTTCACACAGGATTGCAGGGTTCTTCTCCGGTCTGTGGCTGGGTTTGTGGGAAAATTAATGGACATACCATGCTAATATACATGAATCCTACTGATGACATGTCATGACCATTTGATCTGCTGCAATACCGGGCTGCATATAAAAAAATAAATATATAAATCAAATTGTTGCTACTTGGACCAGCACTTCCTCAAAACAACCTGACTCTTATGCACAACAACTGGGGTGATGGAAGGACAAAGCTAATGATTGGATGATCAGAAAGCCTGCCAATAAATACAAGCAAAGTAACTGAATAATTACTGAGATCTGGATTCTCAGACCCGTCCCTGAGCTACCACCTTATCGTGGTGGAGGGGTTTGCGTGTCCCAGTGATCCTAGGAGCTCAGTTGTCGGGGGCTTTATGCCCCTGGTAGGGTCACCCATGGCAAACAGGTCCTACGGGTCTTGTGTAGCTCACAAGACCCCTATGATGAGCAAGATTAATGGTTTCCACTTTCCCTCGCCTGGAGGCCGGTCACCGGGCCCCCCCCCTGGAGCTAGGCCTGGGGGTGGGTCTTGATGGCGAGTGCTTGGTGGCTGGGTCTGCTCCCATGGGGCCCGGCCGGGCTCAGCCCAAAGAGGCAACCTGGGACCCCCTTCCTGTGGGCTCACCACCCGCAGGAGGGGTCAGGTGCTGTGTGAGTCTGGCAGCGGCCGAAGGCGGGGACCTTGTTGGTCTGATCTGACGTGGAATGTCACCTCTCTGGTGGGTAAGAAGCCTGAGCTGGTGCACGAGGTTGAGAAGTTCGGGCTAAATATGGTCGGCCTCACCTCGACACATAGCACGGGCTCCAGAGCCAGTCTTCTCAAGAGGGGTTGGACTCTCTTCCACTCTGGAGTTGCCACTGTTGAGAGGCGCTGGGCAGAGGTGGCAATACTTATTGCCCCCCGGCTCGGTGCCTGTATGTTGGAGTTTACCCCAGTAGACGAGAGGGTGGCCTCCCTCCACCTTCGGGTGGGGGGACGGATCCTGACTGTTGTTTGTGCCTATGGTCCAAACAGCAGTTCAGAGTATCCACTCTTTTTGGATTCCTTAGAGGGAGTGCTGGACAGTGCTCCTTCTGGTGATTACCTCATTCTGCTGAGGGATTTCAACGCTCATGTTGACAACGACAGTGAGACCTGGAGGAATGGCCCCCCCGATCTGAACCTGAGAGGTGTTTTGTTACTGGACTTTTGTGCTCGTCACAGGTTGTCCATAACGAACACCATGTTCAAGCATAAGGGTGTCCATATGTGCACTTGGCACCAGGACACCCTAGGCCACAGTTCAATGATCGACTTTGTAGTCGTGTTGTCGGACTTGTGGCTGCATGTCTTGGACACTCAGGTGAAAAGAGGAGCAGAGCTGTCAACTGATCACCACCTGGTGGTGAGTGTGCTCTGATGGTCGGGGAGGATGCCGGTCAGACCTGGCAGACCCAAACGTGTTGTGTGGGTCTGCTGGGAATATCTGGCAGAGTCTCCTGTCAGAAAGAGCCTCAACCGTGTTCCAGGGGAGTCGGGGGACATTGAGTGGGCTATGTTCCATGTTGAGGCGGCTGATCGCTGCTGCGGCCCTAAGGTGGTTGGTGCCAGTGGTGGTGGCAATACCAGTACCCGTTGGTGGACACCGGCAGTGAGGGATGCCCTCAAGCTGAAGAAGGACTCCTATTGGGCCTTTTTTGCTTGTGGGACTCCTGAGGCAGCAGACAGGTACCGACAGGCCAAGCAGAGTGCGGCTGCAGTGGTTGCGAAGGCAAAAACCCGGACACGGGAGGAGTTTGGTGAGGCCATGGAGAACGACTTCCGGATGGCTTTAAAGAGATTCTGGACCATCATCCGGCGTCTCAGGAGGGGGAAGCAGTGCACTGGAAACACTGTGGCTGGTAGGGACAGTGCGCTGCTGACCTCGACTCGAGACGTTGTGGATCAGTGGAGAGAATACTTCGAAAACCTCCTCAATCCCACCGACACGCCTCCCTCTGAGGAAGCAGGGCCTGGGGACATGGGAGTGGGCTCTCCCATCTCTGGAGCGGAGGTCATTGAGGTGGTTAAAAAGCTCCTCAGTGGCAGAGCCCCAGGGGTGGATGAGATCCGCCCGGAGTTTCTTAAGGCCCTGGATATTGTGGGGCTGTCGTGGTTGACACGCCTCTGCAACATTGTGTGGACATCAGGGGCAGTGGCTCTGGATTAGCAGACCGAGGGAGTGGTCCCTCTTTAAGAAGGGGGACCGGAGGGTGTGTTCCAACTAAAGGGGGATCACACTCTTTAGCCTCCCTGGTAAGGTCTATTTGGGGGTACTGGAGAAGAGGGTCTGCCAAATAGTAGAACCTCAGATTCAGGAGGAGCAATCTGGTTTTCGTCCTGGTAGTTGAACTATGGACCAGCTCTATACCATCAGCAGTGTCCTCGAGGGTGCAAGGGAGTTCGCCCAACCAGTCCACATGTGTTTTGTGAACTTGGAGAAGGCGCTCGACCGTGTCCCTCAGGGAGTCATGTGTGGGTTTCTCCGGCAGTATGGGGTGTCAGACCCCCTGATAGGGGCCGTCCGTAAGTCGGACTCATTTCCATTGAGGGTTGGACTCCGCCAGGGCTGCCTTTTGTCACCGATTCTGTTCATAATTTTTATGGACAGAATTTCTAGGTGCAGCCAGGGCGTTGAGGGGGTCAGGTTTGTTGACCGTTAGGATTGGGTCACTGTTTTTTGCAGATGATGTGGTCCTGTTGGCTTCATCAGGCCATGACCTTCAACTCTCGCTAGATCAGTTTGCAGCTGAGTGTGAAGCGGCTGAGATGAGAATCAGCACCTCCAAATCCCAGTCCATGGTTCTTGGCCTGAAAAGGTTGGAGTGCCCTCTCCGGGTCGGGAATGAGATCCTGCCCCAAGTGGAGGAGTTCAAGTACCTCGGGATCTTGTTTGCGAGTGAGGGAAGAATAGAGCGGGAGATCGACAGGCGGATTGGTGCGGTGTCTGCAGTAATGTGGACTCTGCACAGTTCCGTCATGGTAAAAAGGGAGCTGAGCTGAAAGGAGCACTCTCCAGCTCTCCCTCTAAGGAATCCAAAAAGGGTGGCTACTCTGAACTGCTGTTTGGACCATAGGCACAAACAACAGTCAGGATCCGTCCCCCCACCCAAAGGTGGAGGGAGGCTACCCTCTTGACTACTGGGGTAAACTCCAACATACAGGCACCAAGCCAGGGGGCAATAATCTCCTACCCTCACCTATGGTCATGAGCTTTGGGTAGTGACCGAAAGAACAAGATTGCGGGTATAAACGGCTGAAATGAGCTTCCTCCGCAGGGTGGCTGGGCTCTCCCTTAGAGATAGGGTGAGAAGCCTTGTCATCCGGGAGGAGCTGGATGCCGGTGGTTCCGGCATCTAATTAGGATGCCTCCCTGGTGAGGTGTTCAGGGCATGTCCCACCGGTAGGAGACCCCGGGGCAGACCCAGGACACGCTGGAGAGACTATGTCTCTGGGCTGGCCTGGGAACATCTTGGGAACCCCAGGGAAGAGCTGGATGAAGTAGCTGGGTTGAGGGAAGTCTGGGCTTCCCTGCTTAGGCTGCTGCCTCCGTGACCCGACCCTGGATAAGCGGAAGAAAATGGATGAATAGATGGATGGATTCTCAGAGTGATGACAAAATAAAAACACTGATTTTGTGCTTGAACCAGTGCTAACCAGTTTAACTGAGTTAATTCATTCATTCATTCTTTATATTTAAGTCACCTATGTGAAAGCATTCATTCCTCTTAAACATTTGAAAAGTCTTGTAATTCTAAGCCCTGCATTGTTTCTATCACACTCCAACTGTGTGAAACCCAATGCTGGGTGTAAATCTTCCCTCTTCCTTGCTTGCTTGTTTAAAATGAACAAAATGTGGACCCACCAATAAAAACATTGCTCTAATATACTACTTGTGGTCAAAAATTTCACAGGATAAGCTGGTTAATAAAATGTTGTTATGATAAATAGGTACAGAAAGGGTGGCCAAAACTATGAAAACAGCAATCATCCTGCAATGAAAAAAATGTCCAATCTCACCTTATTTTGTTTATTTTGCTTGTCATTACTTCTCATATTGCATTCTCTCTTTGTCTTCACATTTTTTCTCTAAGCTGCAATAACTCAAAGTGTTTCTTCACAATGGAAAAAGACACATATGGAACATACATGACAGGATGGAACTATAAGTTCAAATACAATGGAGCTCAGGAACAAAGAGGATTGATAAAGGGCCACTTTCCTGTATTTGACACTGGACTAGTAGACCATTAATGTCCTGGATGTTCTACGTGTATTTATTCTTGTGAGTGAGTGTGGACATGTAGAAAGAAGGAAAACATTCATCTGGAAGTAAAGTGTAGACGGTAAAAGTTAATACATCACTGACAAAATCAAAAAAGATGCACAGTAACATTTTAGGACTGCATGGAAGGTGTGCGTGCTAGCATAGAGGTCTATTAGAGAAGTGGGAGGATGCAAATGATTGTCAGTGAAATAAAATTGGGCGACAAACAAATCTTGAGAGATAATCTGCCTTGATGTGACATAATGGGGAATAACTGAACTGATCTACCACCCATTTACCCTGAACCCTTTCACACAGTGTGTGGGAACACAACATCTTCACATCAGCAATTAGTGTGTCAGTAACTGAGGGAGCACTCCTTTGATAACTTTGTAAGTAAGAGATGATAGATTGCCTGGTTATACAACAATACAAATATGCAAAATAATGATGACTCAAAAGGTATGGACACATTCACACAAGGAATGCATTCTTGAAGTGATTGTGTGCATGATTGGTATCAGGATAAACAATCCAATTATGATAAACAAAAGCAAATAGATTTATATATCTGAGCTGTTTTTCAGGTTGTAAATTCAGAGCTCAACATTGATTGATGGATAAATTGATGTCTCACACTCAAATGCTAATATGCCCTGAGGAGAAACAGAAAATTAACTAAAGAACGATCCTCTTTTCAACCAGCCATCTCACTTCTTTGAAGGGAAAAGAAATCGCCAGCTGTACTGTACAACACAAGTGTCAACAGTTGGGGATCTCTCTGACTTTCTACACTAATCTACCCTGACAAGTTCGCCACAGCCAGGAAAACACCTTATTTGATGAGCTGAGAAAACTGGTTCTTCTATAATAGATTAATGCTCCACTAAGTCTGAAATTAACAGCAAATAAGCTGTTATTCACATGTGCATGTGAAGTTGTGTAAACAAGCTGACATTTTTTCTTTGGTTTAAAGAGTATTGTGTCCCTTATTCAAGTAAAAGAAGACAAACATCAATGCAAATCATTCCATTCAATTCAAGTGTAAGTCATACATTTTAACATTTTATTTTTGACTTTATGAGTCATTCTATATGCCTTAAAACATGTTGTAGCTGTTTGACAAAAAATATTTTAACCAGTGCTCACTTTATGCACAATATTTGTACACTTCAGTATAAAAAAGTATATCACATTTTACAAGCTGATGATGGGCTTTGTATGGAAAGTCTTAATCTACAAAGTAGCAGCTGACCATAGTAACTATTGAGAGAAAAGTCCATGTTTTTATTTTTTTATGAAGACTATTACAAGTCTCTATCAAGCTTTCAAACATGGCTGCCATGCTTACATACTCAGAGAGGAGAACAGGCTTTTTCACAGAAAACCTGTTGACATGTCATTGTAAGAGGACATATAAACTAAAAACTTATGATGACTGACTTTGATTGACAGTAACTGTTTCAGTTTTATGGTCCAAGTATCGTGCATGCTGGGTTCCTGCTGAGTGTGCTGTCTCAATGTGAGACCCTCAGCTTTTGAGGCCTCTCATTAGCTGAGCTTTTCAAGCTAGCCAAATCTATTGCATTCTTTAAACTGATTTTCTGAAAACTCATTTTTTAAAATCAACTGATCATTTTTCAACCATAAAGTATTTTTATCTATTCAATCTCTTTTATCTAATAGGACTTTCATTGTTTTTCTCTGTGTCATTGTAAACTTTGTCTTTATGTTAAAAAAGGCTGTAACTTGATATCTCCATGATAATGATTATATTAGCTGTCAAAAAAGTGCCATGGAGTAGTAGCATAAAACAAAAATAACAAAGCAAATCCCAAGCACTTTCAATGACCTGCAATGTTAACAGGACCCAACAAGAAACCTTATGACTCATATTAGTGTTGTAGGACAGGCTCCTCCAAAATGAATCTCCCACTCTCTATTTAATTACCTCCTGCCACACAACCCACCCCCAGCCTCTTGGTGTGCAGCAGGAAATGAGATGAGATGCATTTGCATTGGTTAATGCATTTCATAAGCGCAACAATCAGAGTATTATTATAGATTAATGATTTCCTCAACGCACATCCATCACGGGTCTGCAGCTCGTTGACAATGCTCCTGCTACACATGCACACACACACACGCACGCACGCACACCCACACATACACACACACACACACACGCACACGCACACGCACACACACACACACCCACACACACACACACACCCACACACACACACACACAGATGCAGTGGCAAAGCATGCAAACACACAAACATTGATCAAAAAAGCCACTGGTTGTTAGCATACAGACACTGGCACAAAGAGCTCTGTAGATTTGTGCAGGCATAACTGTGGGCATTTGTTTACACAAACATACATGCACACAAACACACACTCACACTCACACTCACACTCACACTCGATGATACAGAGGCAGAGGTGTGTTGTGATCATTCATCACCCAAGG
>JAPZDZ010000021.1:3799636-3810653 GCA_029783805.1 Acanthurus tennentii
CATCAGTACCTTATTAGGTAGAAACAGGTGTGCTTGTGTTGGAATCCAACAGACACTGGAATGGAATGACTGTCATACATGTAGAGATGCTGATTTCTGAAAAATTTGCAGTGGTCTCTTATTTTTTTCCAGAGCTGTACGTGAACAACAGATGGTGCAATCCTGGATATATTACAGTGAAGGAACATGTTTGCAGCCCGGACATTGAGCTACTGGCGGTGGGTCTACAACTATATTATGTGCCGAGAGAGTTTTCCCATGCCATCCCAGACTTCAGACCCTGCACCCTAATTCTTACATGGCAATATCAGAAGATTTTAAACATATCACCCCAAAAACAACTCTGCCAACCTTCAAACAGTATGTCCATTGCAATACCAGGGGGAAAAAAAACCCTGGTCTTACTGTATGCTAATGTCAAGGAGGCATACAGCTCCATACCTCTTCCTCCCCTGGGCAGGTCGGATAAAAACTTGGTACACCTCAAACGTCTTTATATTCCTGCGGTCCAGTGGCAACCAGTCATCACCAAAACTGTACGTAGGTGGTCGCAGGAAGCTGTGGAGACACTGCAGGGTTGTTTTGAAGCGACTAACTGGGATGTCCTCTGTGATGTACATGGGGAGGATATAGATGGACTCACTGACTGCATCATGGACTATGTTAATTTTTGCACGGACAGTATAATTCCCACCAAGACATTACGCTATTTTCCCCAATAATAAACCCTGGGTGACCAAGGACATCAAGGCATCACTGAACAAGAAGAAAGCTGCCTTCAGGTGCGGTGACAAGGATGAGATGAAGAGGATACAAATAGAACTGAGGGAAAAGATCCAGGCAGGCAAGAAGTGTTACAGGAGGAAGCTGGAGAATAAACTCACTCAGAACAACATGAGAGAGGTGTGGAGTGGCATGAGAACCATCACTGGCCATGGATCAAAGACTGACCAGGTGATGGGAGGAGACCTGAATGAGGCCAATAAGTTAAACCTGTTTTTCAATCAGTTTGATGATGTGGTTTCTGCCCACCCTCCCCTCAGCTCCCCCTATGCCTCACACCCTGGAGTACCCTCAACTCCGGCACTTCTTCCCAGCCCCCAACCTCCATTCCACCACCACACCCCCCTCTCCCCTCACTATGGTAACCCTTCGTACCTCTACCCCTCTCACCCACATATATCACGAAACCCCTGTTACCCTACCCCAGCACCCCCACTCCTCCACCACCTCTCCTCAACAGGCTCCTGCCCTTCCATCGCAGCCTGCCTCACCCCCTCCCCCACCAGGGCTCTCCCAGCCCTACTAGGTCTCCAATCAACATCAGTACGGAGGATGTGAGGAGAGAGCTCAGTTGCCTACGCCCAGGTAAGACTGCTGGCCCCGATGGCCTCAGGCCCAGAATACTAAAAGGATGTGCTACTCAGCTATGTGTGGTTTTTCAGCACATATTCAGCCTGAGCATGAGCATGAGCATGATGATTGTCCCTGTCGCATGGAAAACAACATCCAAGCACACATAGTGACGACAGGCCAGTGGCTTTGACCTCACATGTCATGAAGTCAGTGGAGAGACTGGTCCTGAAGCAACTCCGTTCAGTAGTCCAATTGTTCCTGGACCCCCTGCAGTTTGCTTATCAGCCCCATATTGGAGTGGAGGACACTATCATCATCTACCTTCTGCACAGGGCTTATGATCACCTTGAGGAGGCAGGCAGCACTACGAGAGTCATGATTTTTGACTTCTAGTGCTTTCAACAGCATACAGCCTGCCCTGCATAGCAGTAAGCTACTTGACATGCTGGTGGATGCTTCACTAGTGACCTGGATTACCAACTATCTCACAGGTTGGCCACAGTATGTGAGGCTGCAGAACATCATCTCAGATACCTAAGTAAGCAGCACGGGGCCCCTCAGGGTACAATACTGTCTCCTTCTCTGTTCACACTCTATACATCAGACTTCAGACACTGCTCACAGTCCTGCCATCTGCAGAAGTTTTCCGACGACTCTGCCATTGTGGGCTGTATCAGCAGAGGTCAGGAGGCTGAGTACAGAAGTGTGGTGGACAGATTTGTGGAATGGTGTGAACTGAACCACCTGCAACTCAACGTTGCCAAGACGAAGGAGCTGGTTGTGGAAAACACTGAAGCATTGTATAAAAAAGGCCAGAGCCGCCTGTACTCTTTCAATGTCTGTACAACCATGCTGCAGATGTTTTATCACTCAGTGGTAGCCAGTGTCATCTTCTACGCTGTTGTGTGCTGGGGCAACAGGTTGAGGACAGCCGATGCCAACAGACTCCACTAACTCATCAGCAAAGCTGGTTCTGTCCTGGGAGTGGAATTGGAGTCTTTGGTGGAGGTGTTGGAGGAGAAAATGCTGAGGAAACTCCTCAGTATTCTGAACAATGTGTCCCGCCCTCTGCATGCCACATTGGAGTCACACCAGAGCACATACAGCCGTAGACTGAGACTACCTAGGAGCACCACTGAACGCCACAGGAGGCCTTACACACACACACACACACACACACATATATGTGTATATCCAATAGCCAACAGTTTTCAATAACCTGTAGTGCGGACCAAAATGGTATACCAACGGCAAAACCGACAGACCATCAAAA
Organism: Acanthurus tennentii; assembly: GCA_029783805.1. Classification (NCBI taxonomy): domain Eukaryota; kingdom Metazoa; phylum Chordata; class Actinopteri; order Acanthuriformes; family Acanthuridae; genus Acanthurus; species Acanthurus tennentii. The sequence goes on from JAPZDZ010000021.1 coordinate 3,802,266, forward strand.
AAGACAATTCATATATTTGAACACAGACAGATATAGAAAAGCAGTCTGTTGTAGTCACCGTGGTGAATCTCGAAGTCATGGATTCCAAGGCCTTTGAAGACAGCCACACAGGGTTTATGTATATAGAGAGACCGACACAACTCTGAGTCAGCTGTACAGTCTACCCTGCTTACCTGGAGAAACAAAAAGGCAGATGCATTTACAGGCAGGCAGTGAGGGCACAAAACAAAGACAGACAGACAACAGACTGAGAGGTACCTGAATGTGATCATTTCGGAGCAAAGCTTGTAGCTTCTTGTATTCGTTGGATGCAGGGCTTTTGTCTCCAAATGTAAAACTTACCAACCAGCGATGATGGGCTAGCTTCCTCTGGGAATGAAAAGTTACATATCTTTAAAAGGACATACATTTTGAAATGATCAGTAGAGTAAGTACCTTGTGCCTTAAATCTGCAGTGAATATTTGAGTTTGAGTAATATAGTGTTCGTACCTGGAAGTTATCACTGGTCAGGGGTTGCAGATCGGGCAGATGGTTGATGACCTCACGGTAAATCTCTTTACTGTCCAGGGTATTCAGCCACTGGAAGGTATGCATATTAAGACAGTGCTGCAGTTCTACACACACTATTACTACAGGTAGTAGGCTTGGGCAATGTCAAGTTATAACAGAATATTCAGGTATTTAGAAAAGGTATGATTTTCATTACTGTCGATAATTAAACTGCTTCCACTTGGTCCTCATATGGGTACTCTTCCCTCCTTGTTCACTGAGTGGTGACATGTTGACATGGTGCTGCTGTGCTGCATTAAGTGTATGGTCTAATTTTTGGTGGCTGTTTTTCTAGGAGCAAAATTTTGCTACTTTATCTCATCCTAGCTAATATTGCTACATTTTTCATTTCAGCTGTTGATAAACCACTATTCAAGCTAAAGCTTCTTCCTAATCCCACAGTTGACAGAAACTATTCAGTTCTTTTACACTAGTTACCTTAGTTCTTTTTTCAGCAGTTAGTAAAAGTTTCTCTTTCTCCCTCTTTGTCCAGAGGAAGCGCATCTCCAAGCGGAAGCCCACAGTTCGCCACCAGCCAGTTCATGTTTTGAACAAATTCTTCTCACTCAGCAACATTGAAAATACAACGATTAAATAAAAGCTGCTGGCAGCATTACACAGCCCAATCACCCCTGCACCTGTAGGGTTGGGCAGCAGTCAGCCAGAGAACACAGACCAGTTTTGAGTTGTTTTCCAGTACAAACAGAGTTAGCAACATCATGACATGTTAACGTAACTACTATGCTGATCATGATACAAGACTCACTTCCTGTTTCCAGTAAGGTATGTCGTCAACAGCGTCAGATTTGTGTCATAAGTGGCGAGCGCAATACAACAGGCTCAAGAACAAATTATAGTATCTCACACTAGTAGATATTAACTGCACACTCACAAAACAGAAGCCCTCATGCACAAATTCAACAACCTGCATTATTAGAGCCATTTAACTTATTTGTTTAATTATTGTTATTATTAATAATATTGGGTTATGTCCTAAAACACATTAATGAAATTGAGTTTAAGTTTAACTCTGAACAGGTTATTTTCTAACCCATTTAACGCGACAGGTGATTCCCACAGACCAAGCCCGCTCTGCAGAAAATGTGGCGACCGGCTCTCTAATGAGGCAATTGAGCCTTCAAAACTGCTTCGCCACCTTCGCCATGTTGTGTAGGTTTATTTAGATAATAGAGAAAGAAATGTGAAATTGCTGGTTCTTGTTCTTTATTTATTTTTCCACCTTTATTTTTTTATAATTTATTTAGGGGGAAAAGAGGGTGCTAACAGAGACTTAAATGTTATACTCATGTTGTTGGCGCAATGTTATGAGGAAGCTGCTAATAAAGTTGCTTATGAGTACACAGTGGATTCACGTTTATTATTATATTCGCAATATAAACAATCCAAGTACCCCCCCACAATATAAACAATCTATGTACCCCCCCCAACCGTTGACCAGTCCGCAGTGATAAAAAGGTTGAGGACCACTGCAGTAAGGGGTTGTTTGCATTTGAAGAAAAGAATATGAACTGAAACAAATGAGTGCAATCTCACCTAAATATGAACAGATTATAATATTAATTTGATTGGCAGAGACAAAGGTCCTGCTTGAATGGAATGGCTCTATTGTTGTATTATTTGGTTAATTGTTATATGATAATCAATTAGGGGCTGGTATATTAGAGCCATTTAACTTATTTGTTTAATTATTGTTATTATTAATAATATTGAGTTATTTCCTAAAACACATTAATAAAATTGAGTTTAAGTTTAACTCTGAACAGGTTTTAAGTAGTGCTCCTCCTCCCAGGATAGGATATAGCAGAGCGAGTGACAGGTGTACTGAGTTGCTAATTAGACAAGGGAGAGCCATACTGTTTTAGGACCGCTCTCACCCCCCTTTTTTTGTTAATCTTTCATTGCCATAAGTCCATTTTACGTTGAGTTTAAGTCATGGTGGACAATGTTTTTGTGTGATCAATAAATCTGTGACCAACGGAAAAGCAGCGAGTCTTTTTTGGAGCGCGTCAGGAATACAGGTCTCCCCTGCATGAAGAAGGGCGGCTGCCCATAGAATCCCCGCCACATGCATAGTTGTACAGGCAGCCATGTGCATGAAACAAGAAATAAGAAAGAGAGGTATAGAATAACACCTGCACGTCTATAACTAACAGCAGTGAGGGCACAAAGCAGCCACTGTGGGAAAGGCTCTCTGCTTGGTGAGTGCTGGAAGGCATACATGCTCTTACAGTCATTTCCTCTGTAGTCCAAGTTGAATTTTTTCTTAAGCACATCTTCTTAACTTTTGACAATCAGAAAGCCTCAACCAAGGGAGGTACTGAGGCTCTTATGATTGGTCACTTGCAATGTGATCACACCTGCCAAACCTTGATTGATCAACAGTTTGAGTGATATGGTACAATGGCGGGGACACCCGTTCACTTATAAGGAAGTGAAACTGATAGATGGCTTAAACTGACTACCCATTTACTTATTCTGAAATTAGGGTAAACTTTCACAAATTAATAACTATCCCAAAGCTACAGTGGGTTGCTAGCCAGTTCTAGGCTAGCAAGCTAACTAATTAGCATTAGCATTTTAGCTAGTGTTATTTTAGCCAACTAATGGTAACTAGGCTACTTTGTTATCAAGACTACTGTTAAGATGGCTGCTCCACTTTTATGACTTGTATATGAGTGTTTTGTGATTCTGTGAAAAAACTAACGATTGAAGCTGCAAGCAGTATTGAACTGGCCCTTCCACCCTGGCTTTCATTGGGGTGGGCAGCAGTCGTTGTATACAGGAATGGACCCCTGGCATTATGTTGAAGCAAAGAGCAAAGCACATCATCTGCTTTGTTTCCTGCGTACAGGCCAGTGCATCACCACAGTTACTGCATAAAGTGATAATGTCTATTGTACATAGTTGCCACAATGACACACATGAGGTCTTCAGAGGACTCATCAGTGCAGATTTGTAAATGCATGCAATAAAATTTATCCACATTCATGTGTGACAGATCAGGGACATAAACTTGACAGATTTCTAATAGGCATAACTTGAAATTAACTGAACCCTTCAAGAGAAATAAAAGAATAAATAAATTCTTGAAGGTGTCTGTGTGTGTCTTCTCCTTTCAAAAGTATGTGCTAAGCATAATTATTTTGTTGTTCAATTTTCTAAGATTTGCTTTAGTTATTTCTATAAATCAGGTAATCTGGCTTCAAGTCTCACCCATTTGACCCACTATCTGTTATACTGTTCTTCATTACTAACCCTATATGTTATTTTTCTCCCTTTCTGATATTTCCTGCACTGCTTTTTTCCATATGAGAACTGATGGACTTTGGGGCTCAACCAAATTTTGGTTATTAGTTTCACTGCGGCAATTCTGAGATTTCTATTAGGATAGCGGTCTACATCCTGTGTAGCTCTCCGGGTGCTTTTCCAAGGATGATATTGATGGGGTTTATTGTTCCTTTAATATTAAATATGTGCATTATACAATGCCTGGCCAAAAAAAAGTCACCACCTGGATTTAACTAAGTAAATAGGTAAGAGCCTCCTATTGGATAATTACTGCATGGGCGATTATCTTTCAGCTGGCAACAAGTTATTTAACCCAGACTGATGCAATGAGTGGCTACTGATTTCTTAAATAACCATGTCAAAAGACACATCCCGTGGTCACGGAAAAGATGTTATTCTGTTTGAGAAGGGTCAAATCATTTGCATGATTCAAGCAGAGAAAACATCAGATTGTAGAAACTACTAAAATTGGGTTAAGAACTGTCCAACGCATTTTTAAAAACTGGAAGTATAGTGGGGAACCATCATCTTAGAGGAAGAAATGTGGTCGGAAAAAAATCCTAACTGATTGATTGATGGATTGATCTTTATTGTCATTACAACAGTGTAAGCAGTGTTGCAACGAAATTACATTCAGTTACATCCCATCCAAGAAAAACATAAGACAGTGGGCCGGAGTATCTTGTCTGCATAACATCCAGGAGAGTGGAGAGATAACAGGCCTTGGGAAGGCCAGTTATGTCTGGAAGACAATGAAGATAACAATTGTTTTGGGTCAGGCCGACTCTACAATTTTTTCCGTCTGCCTTTGAGTCTCTCTGGATCTCTCGGTGGCTTGCTTCAAATAAATCCGAATTCGATGGCCAAATTCAGCCAAGTCGAGCTAACAACTTCTCCTAGTTGGCATCCATCTTGCTAAGGAGTTCAGAAATCGTAGCCAGTTTGCAACTGATCTCACATAAAGCTTGAGTCTGAGTGTTGACAGTCCTGCACATTCCCTCAATCATGATGGGCAGTTTCTGGTTGGCCAAAATTGCTGCTCGCATCTTCCGTACTTTGCGATAGAACAGGTAAACGCCAAATCCAAACAGCAGAAAGCCTGTTATCATAATTCCAATTATGTACACGTCTACAACATCCTCCACAGAAAGGATCGACAGACACACGATCCTCCACTTCTCCCAGGAGTCCATCGTGTATCCATTCCGGCAGGGCAGGCGGGCTCTCCTTTACTCAGTCTCTTTGTCGAGAAAATTTGGTCGATTGCATTGAGAGAGCAGCTGATCAGATCATTGATTTTAGATTTCAGAGAGAAATGCAGAGAGAGGCTCTGATAGATAGATCAGACGGAGACAGCACAAGACAGAGAGCAGTAAACAGGGCAGATAGGGGCAGGGAGGGAGCAAGAGAAGAGGCGTCTGCCTTCTTTGAGAGCCAGAAGAGAGGATCGTGATCAACGATCACTTGAACGTTTTGTGAAATCAAATTGCAGAAAAACAACGGTAGAACTCAGGACTATGTTTAATAGCGAAAGTAAGGGCATTTCCACACACACAATGCAAAGGCAACTCAAGGGATTGGGACTGAACAGCGGTGTAGCCCTAAGAAAACCACTAATCAGTGAGGCTTATCTAAAAAAAGGCTTCAATTTGCTAGGAAGCATAAAGATTGGACTCTGGAGCAATGGATGAAGGTCATGTGGTCTGATGAGTCCAGATTTACTCTGTTCCATAGTAATGGGCTCATCAGGGTAAGAAGAGAGGCAGATGAAGTGATGCACCCATCATGCCTAGTGCCTACTGTACAAGCCTGTGGGGGCAGTGCTATGATCTGGGGTTGCTGCAGTTGGTCAGGTCTAGGTTCAGCAACATTATGTGCCCAAAGAATGAGGTCATCTTACTACCTGAATATACTGAATGACCAGGTTATTCCATCAATGGATTTTTTATTCATACATATATCTTGGACATATTCCAAGATGACAATGCCAGGATTCATCCATCCATCCATCCATCTTCTTCCGCTTATCCGGGGTCGGGTCGCGGGGGCAGCAGCCTAAGCAGGGAAGCCCAGACTTCCCTCACCCCAGCCACTTCATCCAGCTCTTCCCGGGGGATCCCGAGACGTTCCCAGGCCAGCCGAGAGACATAGTCTCTCCAGCGAATGCCAGGATTCATTGGGCTCAAATTGTGAAAGAGTGGTTCAGGGAGCATGAGAAATCATTTTCACACCTGGACTGGCCACCACAGAGTCCAGACCTTTGAGAATCTTTGGGATGTGCTGGAGAAGGCTTTGCGCACTGGTTTGATTCTCCCATCATCAATACAAGATCTTGGTGAAAATTAAGCTTATCGAAACAATGGCACAGCGAATGTGTGCCATAATCAAAGCAAAGGCGGTCCAACAAAATATGAGAGTGTTTGACCTTTTATTTTAGGTGGCAACTTTTTTTTTAGTCAGGCAGTGTATTTGTTATGATTAACTGCCAAAAATATTTTAGAACTGGGCATAAAGAGAAAATGTGTCTGTGGTTTGCATTTGGTTCACAATATTGTCTCCAGCAGTCTGTTTTCACTGATGTGTTCACTTTTGATTGTATGCTTGGGGTAATGAAAAATCTTGTGTAAGGTTTCTCTCCAATATTTCGAGTTTGTTGTTTTATGAATCTCTCTTCACACTTGCTCCCAATCTTCTTCTTTAAATTCCTTTCCTATATCAGAGGTCCATTTTCTTTAATGCTATTATCGGGGTCTTCAACACTTTCAAGTATTTCATCTATTTTTGATAGAGGGTTTCCTATTATTTTAAGATACTGACTGAAATTTGTAAAATTGTGTCACATTATATCTTAAGATTAATGAAAAGAAATCATGGTATTGTTGTCCAACATTTGTGAGTATGTTTAATTATTTGAAGGCCAATATTTGTAATATATTATGTTTCATTTGGTCCGTATTGGGGGTACCATGCCATGCCATTTCCTGGGGATAGTCCAAGTGTTTTTCAAGTGTTGGTCTATTTAACATCATAAGAATGACACTGAAATAGTTCATTGTGATTGAACAACACAAGACATTTCTCTGCTCCTCAGTCACCTTGGAAGTGCTTCTGTTCAGATTTGCATGATAACAGGACATAAAATCTCCATTAAAATAAACAGTAAATTAAATTCTTGAAAAAAGCAGAAACTTACACTCATCATGAAGTTACAGCTTCTGTGTCTTGCCTACTTGTGGTAACATTCTCACAACCAGCCGTGCTTGGTTGTATATTTTATTTTGTAAGTGCAGAGAATAGATGATAACAAAGCCATTTAGCACATTTGAAATGCTTGTTTAATAACTAAGTCTACACCTAAAATGTGTGTTCGTTAAGTCAACTGGAAGTCTTGAATTCATTACTCACATACACAGTTTTCATCTTACGCTATGTGTGTAACCATCCAGTCTGCTCAGCTTTGTTTCACTGTTTTTTTACTTATGAAGAGGACACAATCATGCATTATTTATTACTTTCGAAACTACGTTTAATTACTGCTGTTCTCAAGTGGTCCGTTTTGATACCTAACGAAAGCTTGTCAAGTCCATGCTTAATCATGCAGGCGCTGTTTGTGTTCCCCTGTCTCAACTCATATCCATTTTGAAGAAAAACCCGGGCAGATGAAGCAGTAAACACATTCCTATAATAACCTAAAGGGAAAAGGCGGAAGCCCGTAATCATACAACACATTTGATTTCCAGTTACCAGCAAGTAAAACTATGAGTACAACTGAAAATTTACATGTACATGTCCTGAGGGCTAAACTCTTATCAGATCTGTTGAATTCAAAGCAAACTGGACTGTATACACTTCAGTTGCAACCATTTATTGTATCTAGGTGAAACATGTAAATTCAATATCTCACCACATCCACACTGTTCATCTTATACACAAACCTTTGATAACTTTTCTTCCTCAAGGCTTTAATCTTCAAACTGTGTTAAGTTTAGGTGGCTAGATGATGTCTCTGGGAGGACTTTAAGGACTTAAAGTGTGACCCCTTAAAATGACCTCAAACTTCTACTCAAAATGTTCAACTTCCTGTTGGGTTTGGGTCATGGTACCAAGAGACTTTTCATTTGAGGTCCTTACCTTCTACATGTGCCTAAAGTTTTTTTTAACTCTATGTCAAATGAGCAGCAGGGGCTACTGAAATTTTGAAGGGGGCACTACTGAGACATTTTGCAATATCCAAGGTCAAGTGCCCTATGAGCTGAAAGAATACACTGCTTTTACAGGGCTTAAAGTAAAAAAAAATCCTGAGCCTGAGCTTTTTTCTGGGGACTACTGACCTTGGCCTTTTTAAAACTAAGCTGAAGATCCACTTTTTTAAATTGGCTTTCAATTCTGACTAGGGCAGTCTTGTTTTTCTATGTGCACTTATTGTATTTTTATTTATTTATTTATTTATTTATTGGTCTATTTTATGTACTTTTGGAAGGCTTTTAATAACCTGTAGCACTGTAGCACTTTCCACAGTCTAAAACCTC
>JAPZDZ010000021.1:3843025-3855215 GCA_029783805.1 Acanthurus tennentii
AAAAATATCAAAGTTATACTTCTTGTTAAATTCCCTTTTAAAATTCGATTTGTATCCGGTGGATACTCCCTAAAGATTAAATAGTATTCCTGATATTTTCTTAATGACCATCCGTTCGTCCTGGTATCAAACCTACTGACTTCTCATTAGCATTTTTGTAATGTGTTTGCTGTTGACTGTGTACAATTTTGCGTAACATTAAATTAAACATTTGAGTTTGGCAGATTTCTTCAGACATTTGCCTGTTAAATGATAGGTTCATTTTTAGCAAATGAAAACACGAAGCAAGAGGAATAACAACAGAAAACTAAATCGTTTTAACACTGTAACCTGCTCTCATGCAGACTGACAACAAAATGTTTTGATGATGTTCTTTGGCTGTTTATTGAAAAGCAAATAAAAGTCTGTCACTTTATTTAGTTTAATTATCCAGACAGATCCTCCAGGCTTTCGATATCAAATGGCAAAAGTAGATTTTTATTAACATGATGTGGTAGTTTTGGACATGAACTCATCTGATGCAGGTGGATAAGCAAAAACAAAATCTGCACATTTCCAAACAAAATAGCTAGTGGGTGTTTTTTTATATATAAATATTTTATGTTTATATTTTTTTTAACTTTGCTTTGATGATAATTTTATAGAGGTTTTACAATGAGTAGGTTTTTTCCGTCTCATATGCGTCTCCATCACGCGGCTTTAAAGCAGAGCAGAAGGAAGTGAGATCTGTTGGAGGTCTGATCTGACAGGTGACAGGTGAGACACGCTTCTGTTTTCAGGGACAATGCTGCAACCTGCAGGTGAAACGCGGGAACAGCATACCTGTCTGCGGGGCTGTCACGTGGCTCCAGTCCCCTGTCAGTGTCCCTACTTTGTTTTGTTCCTGTTATCATGACGCGCATCCTTCATATTTGTGAACGGCCTTTCCCTGTATCTTGTCTGTTTAGACCAGGTCCACACAAAGCTGCCCGGGGAGAAACTCAGGCCTATTCCAGAGGCTGACTGTAGAAAGGCCAGCAGTGTTATGAAACCAAACCTTAAGGCAGGCACAATGTTAGGAAGTCCAAACAGTCTGTCACTCCGGCAAACTGAACCGTGCCTGACCTCCCAGAGTCCCAGAGAGGCAGCTCCAAAGCACCCGGCACAGGAAACACAGGCGGAGGAAGAAACACGAGCAGCCGAAAGAATATAAGATTACTGTTAAAAAAGATTTGAGCCTAACTGTAATTAGAAGGAATTCATTTTGTTGAGGTTCTATAATATATAAAGACAGTAAACACAGGCAGCCGGAATTACTATTATATTGGCTAAAGACAGTATTTGTATATTATTTGGGGAAAAGTTGTTCTTGAATATTTGTTAATTGTTATTGGTAGTGAGATATATAAAAAGAAAAATTTAGAAATATGATTTCGTTTTAAATTTCCGCATTTAAAATTGTGTATTTGTAAGCCGTGACCATTTCTTAATGTCCTTAAATAGGTTACCTGAGGTCAGGCAGCCCGACAAACAATCTCTCAAAGTCTAACCTACCTAATATTTTATGGGGAGATACAATATATTTCAGCCTAAACATGAAAACAAACAGAAGGCCTTATTATGTCGGCAGCAGGCTCATATGGGCCTCCAGCCGTGAGTGTATTCCAAATACAAACTCTTCTATCAAAAACACCTCTGAATAGCTTTGATGGTGGCCACTGACCACTTGATATTTCCAAAAAGCTAAATTAGGAGCTCGTATTATCTCGGTGCGTAAAAGAAGCCGGAGCGCCGTCTTCAAAGCGCTCCCAGAACAAAGATCCCCTCTGCAAGCCAACGCATCCTGATCTCGACGGGGGTCATAAGTTTTGATGTCGCAGGAAATTTCTGGGGCCGTTAAGATCCTCCAAACTGCTCTGCGTGTTACGGTGGAAAATGATTTTATCCGCACGTCCTTTGTTGTGCAAAGTGCAAAGGTTATTGTTGCTGGTTATTGTTTGTAAAACCTTCAGGCTATATCTAAACTTAAAAAGGCTGTGTCGGAACACACGTGCACAGACACATATTTTAGTGAAACAAAATGTAAAAAAAAGAGATTTATGTTCTCTATTCAGTTTTCACCAGTACTGTTGTATTTTATTTTATCTTTTGAAATGTGACTGTAAAATGATTCAGTAAAATTTATCTAAAATTAAAGTAAGATGTTGCGCAACCATAAGTATAAATTAAAGAGCATAACTAAAAGAAATCATAGCAAACACACACAATATAACTAAAACGCTCTCAATTTAGCGACAGCCGCAAATCTTTTTCTTTTTTCCCTTTCAAAGCCCAGTGATCTCCGCTCCGACGCAGCGCGGATGTTGATATTACCTTTATGGGATATATAACTCCATCATGTTGGACAAATCTGTGTGTGATGTCTCCATAGGGGAGGAAACTGTCGACGCCCGCTCGCCTAATTTCGCTTTTCTCTCTCTAATGAACGTGGGGCCCATGGGACCTACTCTGGCCCCGGGCGGTAAGCTGACACTGGCGCGCTGTGTGTGGTATCCAGGGCCGGGCTTGATGGAAAAAGCCTGCTTCCACTCATGTCAAAGTCATTTACTCAGAGCAACCCCCCGCTTACACACGCACGGTAAAGACCACCACCTCTCCATCTCTCACACTCCTCGCCCCAGCCCGGCACCGCGACAGTTTGTTTTTGTTATCCTCTGGACCAGTTTGGGAGGAAATTATGAGCAAAATAATACAAATAAAACGAGATTGTGCGTTTTTATCGCTCCACAACGATGCGTTCGGGTCTTATCTGCTGTAAATATCATGTAGGCCCAAGTGAGTGTTTCGGGCACCGTGGTTTCAATTGCAAGACAGACTTTTAGATATTGTGGTGGTCTATCGTGTCAGGATAATGTATGATCTGTGGCACATCGGCCTGAGATCACAACTTCATACATGCAGGACCGGGGGTGAGGAGGGGGGGCGTTCTTTCACTTGTGCGTCTGGCGTGCGGCGCTGTTGATTGGGATGTCTGGGGGAGGTTTGATAGATGGCTTAATTGCGTGTAGTCCGAACTTGGAATGGGGGGGGGCTCTGACGCTGCTGAGAACGGTAGGTGGACTTGGGCCAGATTTGGCAAGAGGGAGGAGAAGGTAGGGTGCTCTATTCGTCACTAATTTCAGGGAGATTTGCAGGAACAGAGTGCGGATAAGGAGAGGGGAGGGGGGCTCTTGCAGGGAGAAGAAAGATTTATGAAATGATAGGTGGTCGAGCTTTGTTTGGCTGGACTGTTGCTCGCAATAAGTCGAGGAGTTTTCGCGTTTCCTCCGCTTGAGGGACTATTAAGTCGGTCGATGGCCACCCGGCACATCACACGGTTCCATTTAGCGCCGCTGTGACACCGATTGGAGCCTCTGTGTCGAGCTAAAGCCCTGGATATTCCGTCTCCAGCGGATAATCAGCTCCCCCCACTCTCTCTTCCTCTTCCTCTCTCTGTCAGTGCGTACTCGCCGTGCGTTCTGCATGCGTCAAGGGAGCACCGTGCGTAACGGGAGAGTGGTGCGTAACTGGAGACAGATTTCACTCCATTTTGCGCTGGGATTCTGAGGACCACTGGCGGTCTAACACTCACATGCAAGGACACTGACCGCTGGATCCCGATATATTTCTCTTCTTAAACATCTTGTCTCTTCTCCCCCCCTCTCTTCACTCTACGCCAGTCGTACGTCAGAGCTGACATGACGACCGAGACCCCTCAGCAGCAGCTGGACCCTCCGCCTCCTCTGAGATCCAGCCCGGCGTCCGGCGTCCTGCACCCCGCCATGCTGAGCCCACAGGCCGCCACAGAAAGTTCTTCCACCGCCATTAAAGGAAAGAAGACGAGCTCCGGTTTACGACGACCGGAAAAGCCTCCTTACTCCTACATCGCTCTCATCGTTATGGCAATACAGAGCTCCCCCACAAAACGACTGACACTCAGTGAGATCTACCAATTTCTGCAGGCTCGCTTCCCATTCTTCAGAGGCTCATATCAAGGCTGGAAGAACTCGGTCCGACATAATCTTTCTCTAAACGAATGCTTTATCAAGCTGCCCAAAGGGCTGGGCAGGCCGGGGAAAGGCCATTACTGGACCATCGATCCAGGTAGTGAGTTCATGTTCGAGGAAGGCTCGTTTCGTCGCAGACCCAGAGGCTTCAGAAGAAAATGTCAAGCTCTGAAACCCATGTATCGGATGATGAACGGCATAGGCTTCGGCACCTCCATTCTCCCGCAGAGTTTTGACTTTCAAGCTCCATCTGCCACTCTCGCCTGTCACAGCAACAGTTACAACTTGGACATGATGAGCAATTCAATGGCCGGGGGCTACGACGGGCTGAGCAGCGGCCACCACGTACCCCACATGTCCCCGAGCCCCGGCTCCACATACATGGCGAGCTGTCCTGTGCCGCCAAACGGGGAGTACGGACCGGACAGCAGCAGCAGTCCGGTACCGTCCTCTCCAGCCATGGCCAGCGCGCTGGACGGCCATTCCCCGTACGCCAGTACATCTGCACACTGGGCGTCCTCCGGCGGGTCCCCTTACATCAAACAGCAGCCTCTAGCCTCCAGCAGCCCTGCATCCTCCGGTTTACACTCCGGCATGTCGCCTTACTCCCTAGAGCAGAGTTACCTTCACCAGAACGGCAGGGACAGCCACAGCAGCGACATATCAGGTAACACACACTGACTTTTGGCACCCACTGTTGATCATGAACCACGTCTAATATCTGTGGGGTTATCATAAAAATAAACGAACAAAAACACATGATAATATTCCTCACAGCATGTGCAAGACAAGCTGCAAAATGCAACATTCAGTTTCTATCTGCAGCAGAGGCCCGCGAAAAATTCAAGATGCTTCAATATGTTAAAAATGTCATTATAAAGTTATATAAACTTCACATCAATGACTAATATTTAAATCACGATTTCGTGCTTATTTGACAGGCTAAATAATAACACTTAAGACTTAGCATTTTCGTACGAGAAGGGCGATAAAATAAATGTAATAATTGACTATTTTAAATATCTTGTTGGGTCGTAATTTTTCCGCCTTTTCCCCATCTAATCGTTAACTAAGATCGACTAAACTATGTTACAATTGTTAAGCTTATTTTATTGGATAATAAAGTTGGCTGTATGTTCACTGAATAATAAAACCCACACAGGAACACGCACCTGTTTGGTTTAGTAACATAAACGCAGTTTTCGAAATGATTTTAATTAATAAATAAACAAACAAATAATAAAATTTAGATTCTTAGTTCTGCTCATGTGTCAAAATATTTCTTAAATTCATAGTTTTTGCAGGATTTTCTCGGTTACAGCAGCACATTTTTTACGGGATATTTTGCTTGATAAATAGCCTAGATTAAAATAAACAGCTATTTTGTGATCGCGTTCTTAGCTCACCTCCTCGGTTCACGCTCATTTACTCTAACATAACACACCGAGGCTTTACTAAAGACTGGGGATTTCACCGAGGTGAGTTACCCATGCTGGAGCCCGAAAGGGTCCCAGAGGTTAACTAAACAAAGACTGTGCAGGTCGGACCACACCGGCGGAGGATTTCTACCACCGCGTATCCACCAGAGACTGAAGGCCTTGTTAAACTTTACGCAGCGTCTTAATTGAGGCAGTGCGGAGGATAAACGTGTTGGACTAGAGGATAACTGCACTGTCAGTCAGAGAGGCTCGTGTTGTCTGTGAAAACGGGTGCAGGGCAACGAGCTGTGGCCCGGAGGAGGATAAAGCCTGCTGTCTTCCTCTGAAAAACACAGTCACATCTGGAGTCCTTATGACCTTGACGAAGCCACAGCCTCCCCATTTATTTTTCTGTTTCTGGAAATAGAGGCTCACTTACAAACCCACAGTGACGGCCACTGACTCGGATTTAAATATTCCTGCAGGTTTGGGGCTCTCCGGGGTAAAATGATGGGTAATATAGATTAGCCAACTGCTACAAATCAAAATAAAAGTATTTATTTAATTTAAAAAAATAGCTTAATGAGGGTGGTGCCTTTCAAAATAAAAATTCACGTGGGATCTATTGCGCTGTCACCTTGTGGAAGGCTGCAGAAATGTCCAAAATAATATCCAGAAATCAAATTAAATTCTATTTATGTGAAGAAATACACATTTGCTGTGAGTGTAAATCTACAAAGGTGCGATGCAGTTCTTAAAGGAAACTTTACATATATAATAATTAATAATAATTACAGTAAAGCAAGGCCTAATCTATTCCCAGCACTCAATTTTGTTCATTTTAAAGTGACAGATCATGTCCAATTTGTAGCAGTTTTAAAAGGGACTGCTTCATATTTCTTAATTATGGTCCCAATTAAACATTAGGGAAACGAATACTTACTTTTTTCCCAATTAAACATTAGGGAAACGTTTCCTTTTTTTTAACGCATCTAATCTGCTTTAAATTGTATTTTGAAAATATTTGACTTTTAAAACATGTATTTCTAGTAACAACAAACACCTTCCACATGCTTTTTGTGCAGAATATTAAATGCAAAACTCTGTTTAAGATGGTCCAAATAAAAAATATGAGGTCATTCATAAAGCGTAATGAATATTAATGACTTTTCTGTTTATTTGCATGTTTGAATTCTCATCTGCAGTGGGGATTCCGCGCTATCAGAGCCATTCCTCGGTGTGCGACAGGAAAGATTTTGTGTTAAACTTTAACGGCATCTCCTCCTTCCACCCCTCGGCCGGTGGATCCTACTATCACCATCACCACCATCACCATCCCCAGAGCGTCTGTCAGGACATCAAACCCTGCGTGATGTGAGCTCTCCTGTCACTGAGGACTTCAAACAAGAGAGGCAGCGACGGTCACAGTGAAACTGCAAGTCTGTTGCATGAGAAACAAACTGCGGACATTTTGATTTTTTTCTTGTTTTTATTTTTTTTCTGAGGATTCGTACCAGGATGTATCGTGGTGTCCGCTCTCACACCTTTGCCTCCTACATGCAGCCAAAGTAGCTTTTTTAATGGTCGGACTTGACAAACCTATGCATTGAAGGAAATGAATGAAGAAACCCCCGAGGCCTTAAAAAACCACTTGCCTATATGAAACCCTGACAAGCGTTTTCTTCTTCAAAAGAAGTTTCAGAAACACGACTTTTGATGCGTTTGCTCTTGTAACACGTGCAAACAAATTATATTCTATGTAACTATGTTCTATCCTATTAGAGTAACTACACACGTGACGCTTTAGGCTAACATGAACTGCAACGAGCCTTGCACTTATTGTATAATCAACTTTTTGTCTTGTAAAAGGTTTCAATAAAGCTGATATATATTTTAGGCTACAATCCCCAGACTTCTGACTGTCCATGCACGCTCACGCGAGAAGATACTTTATTTGAATTAGAAGGAGGTGAGATTCAGCTTGTATATTGCAAAACATATAACTTAATATTGCCCTCTGGCCATTTACACATTTCCTGTAAGGTCAGAGCTGAGTAACTAACATCATTAACTCAATTTGTTATACTTTTACTTTAACTAAACATTCCATTTTCTGTTACTTAATAGGACTACCTATTAATCTGGCAGTTTAAGATTTTTTACAGAGTATAATTTACCATACAAAACCTTTCAGCAGTTTATAATATCTTAAGCTTTATTACACCAGTGGTCTTCAAAGTGGAGCCCAGGGACCCCCAGTGGTCCTTAAGGGAATCCAGAGGAACAGCAAAAGGGGAAATGATAATTTCTTATCACTATGATTATATCCATAAGTAACATAATGACATAATTTGTCACTATTTTGGTCATATTTCTCATAAACTTTCTGCAATATAACAACTAAAGCCAACAATCCTTTTTAAATAGGGATCCTTGGCCTCAGTTGTGTCCTTGAAATGAAAAAGTTTTAGAACAACTAAATCAAAGAAAAGCCTCGGGGTAGTTAAACCTTACTTCTTTTGCAAACAGCTGCAACATTTAAATACTGTTTACCCACCAGTAACTGTAATAAAATAATACAACAGACCAATGGGATACTGCTGCACAATGAGTACTTTTACTTTTAATACTAAGTATATTTTGCTTTTACTGAAGTAATTTATTCGATGCAGGACTTTTACTTATAATGGCAAATTTTTATATCATGGTATTGTTATTTTTACTTAAGTGAAGGATCTTTTAATTTCTTCCATTCTACCATTGATGATCTGGTGCTGCATATGTTCACTCACTAAAATGTATGACTTTCAGTTATAAAGGGACATTTACATGACAGCAACATGATGTGCAATGCATTCCTAGTTTTTATTTTTAGAGTTATATAAATGTGCAATTTTTATGGTTTCAGTAGTTTCTGTTTTAGGTGGGCACTGGTTATTATAATGGTGGATGAACTGTTCTGATCCTTCTATTAAGTAAATGTATCAGTGTCATCTATCAGTGACATAAAAATAAAAATAATTTCTTCTGTTGTAACTTCAATAGAAATTTAAGTCCCACAATTAAAATCTGACTTTAGAAAATAGTTCAAATTATTATCAGAAAATTGTACTTCAAGGATTGAAAGTACTAATTAAAAAGCAGAACAGCCCTGCAATAATATATTATATGTTTTAGGATTGACTGATTAACATGTAGAGAATATTTAAATGTAGTATATGTTCAAAGTTGACATAACGTATGTCCTTTTGGTTTAGCTTAAAAAAAAATCATGTAAAAATCGGCTGAAATGTTCAACATTTCCCTCTGAAAGATAGTGCAGTAAATACTCAAATAAAGTTCATGGATCTCATAATCATGTTAAAGTAGGATGCTTGAGCAAATTTTTTTTGTCACTTTCCACCACTTGGTAGGTAATAGATATTGAGAAACTGGATCAGTTCAATCTGTATACAAAGCTGAGAACCACACTGGCTGTTTATTAAAACCCAGTCTTAGACCGATAATATAAGATGTGATGCTCAAAACATAAACATCCTTTAAAAGTTAAATTACAGCATAAAGGGATTTTGCACTGGAGAGGTGCCTCTTAAAAAGACTGAGTATTCTCGGCTTGAATTTTTCCATATTTTGCACGTTTTACAGCCACCTCTGATGCAGCTGAAAGTTTTTTGCATCCTGAGGTTGCTCCTTTCCATGTGGACATTCAGGGTTGCCAACATCTGAAGACGCCACATAAACAAATGAAACAACAGGGCCAACGTCTATGGAAATGCAACACAGTGGTATTTTTAGAGTGCGGTAAACAGATCAGACTCGAAAAAGCTGCCTCGTCACACAAACAGAAAGCAGACTTGGGCGGCTGCACTTGTGCTGCCACTCCAGTTTTTGTCGACATGGCTCTTGATGAGAAATCCAATGCTGCATCTCTCATATTTTCACTTTATAAGCAGATATGACACGGGAAGTAGTTTCTCAAAAATGTACTGTTTGTGTCCTAATACAATGTCTAAGAAGATGTTTTTGCTGAAATATTTCATATCTGTTACCTCAGTTTTTATTAAAGGCCACTTTGGGGTTTCTAAGGCTTTTTTATCTATAGCACTTGGAACTTTCTCATGATCTTTTCTCACAGTCTTAAAGTAACTGTATAGGAAGAATCACCAGCAAATATCTAACCAGCTTACAAATGAAGGTATTTGCAAATAAAAACCATATGTGAAATGATTTTTTTTTCCATTTGAATTGCTGGGAATAGGCAAAGATCTGCCAGTAATTTATACTGGGAATCTTTATACAACATCTTTCAGCATGGTATGGTAATATAATCTGTTTGTAAGCAAGCTTCAGATCTGGAATCAGTGTCAGAAAAACATAGCGAATGAGGGATGGAATAAACCCTGTTGGTCTTACTGAAGTGGCCTTTCTCTGGTGTATCAAACTCTCAGGGGCACCACAAATGTCATATATGATTGGTAAGAGGCAGAGTAAAGAACAGCATCAGCAGTCACACATCAAAAATAATAACATCTTTGACCAGACAATGAAGTCCTTTCTAATTTCCTGAATGCGTCCCTCCATGATGACAAGTTGCCCTGCAGCTGCTGGATTTTCCATGACAAGGTTTTGAGGTCTGTTGAACTGTAGTGGCAATATGATGGAGTACAGCGCCATCTTGTGGTTGAGACCATACAGCATTTTTTCAGTAGGACAATATTAATGAGGCAAAAACTGAGTCAGATGCATTGGACCATTTGACAAATCTCTTAGAAAAGCAAAACTAAAATAAATCACTGAAATTACAGTAAAAGTACAAAAGTAGCCTCTGTCTAAAACATCTGCAGGAATTAACATATAATATGTATATATATGAGAAACACGAATGTTTAATACTACTGACCCAGACGAAACCCTGATTTATTGCATTTTATGATGAGCAATGTTTCAAAAGGCTTCAAGGTGAGTTTAAACTGAGGGTTGAGCCAGTAATTTACACCTAAGCTATACTTTTCCTGAGGAAGCACATTATGTAGAGCCATGGCTGGATTAATTTAACCAAAGGGACCAAAGCATTCAAGTTACTGTGGGCCCCATTCACTCCTTGTTTGTTGTAATTTGCTTAAACAAGGCAATAAATGACAAAGGACCCTTCAGAACAGGTAATCATTCAGGACCCGCCTGAAGATGTTTATCATTTGAGCTGACAGGTGCTTTAATGATGTATATTCCTGAACGAATTTCCAATTTATTACATGTAACTATGGCAACCACAGAGACCACACAGGAAAATGATGCTGGAGCTAATATGAATGATGACTTACCTGAATTTCACACATCCACAGCAGTACTGAGTGAGCAGACAAACCTACACTTACAAAAGCATTCATGAGGCAAAATCAGCTGAGTTGAGTTATTCAGTCTGAGTTAACTGATAATGTGCATTAAATTTGTTTCCTAAACTTACTGGTATTTATACAGATACAAGTGTAACTGTTCATTTTCTATAAGAACCTTGACATTTTCTCTATATCAACAATACAATCAAGTGTAAGATTAATTTAGATTATGTACAAATGAAGTTTGGGCCTGATACTGAGAATAGAAGAAATGACAGAAGATCTTTAAATGTTCTGAACCAATCTTTAGGGACCATGAGCAGACAAGTTCATCCACATATTAGGCTTTAAGACACGAGTCAGCACATTGAAAGGGCAGATAGATGAGCAGACAAACCTACATGAGCTGTTACCTTGTAATCAATGTTTTTTTTATAACTACAGCTAACTGCTTCCCCAAGCTCTGCACTTGTAACTTAACTTTGCTGAACAATCACAGACGTCTTTCTGCAGCCTACTGGACACACAGATGAAAGTGGTGTCAATATTCTCACTCTAATTCTGGGTTAGACAGGGAAAAAGTATTTCTCAAAATGACAGAGTGTTCTTTCAAATCCAGGATGAAACCCAGCCAAAGCCACACATTGTGGTAAAGTCCTTTTTTTGCAAATTGTGCTGGAACTCAAAGGGAAGCAGTTGGTGCTGTCTGAATTTCATCTGTGAGAAAAGTGTGTCATGACACCATTGTAATGGTGCAGTCCTCTGAATAAATATTAAATCAAGGATAAGAATAAGCTGAAATGATTCTGCCACCTTGTTGCTATTTTAGTAACAACAATAAAGATTTACAGTTTTGGTCGCCCTTGAAGACTGCAATGTTAGTAGTTGCTTGAGAAATTAGAATTTTTGCATATAAAACAAATAAAGAGCATATGAATGTGGTTCTTTTCTGTAATTTAATTTACAAAAAGATTCCAAATACAGCTGAAACCATCAGTTAAATAATTAATTATTAGAATAATAGAAAACTGGCAAATATTTATATAAAATGTTATTGTCTTCTTTCATGCAAAGTCTTTCAGGGTTCCAGCTTCACCAATGTGAGGATGTTCTGTATTTATCAAATCATTTAAAATATTTTAACAGTAATATTTTACTTTACTTTTACAAAGTTTACGGTTTGGACTGCTGGTTGGACAAAGCATGTGAGTAGTAGCTATGGGGTCTAAATAACTATAATAAAATTTCTCACTATTTACAGATGTTATTTACAAACCAATTAGTTATCAAATGGAGAAAACAATAAGTAGATTAATCCAGAAAGGAAATAGTCATCAGTTGCACTCAAAATGCAAAATGAGTTCAAAATTAGCTCCACCTTAATCAGCTACAGCAATGATATCTTGCTTTT
>JAPZDZ010000021.1:3856333-3868606 GCA_029783805.1 Acanthurus tennentii
AAAATTTTTAATCGCGATTAATCGCATTAGTGTCCTGAGTTAACTCAAATTAATGCAAATTAATTGCATTTTTTTTTACCCTGTTCTATCTGTAACTTGACAAGATATTTATTGTGTTTCTTATAATCTAGGAAAAATTGGAGAGGACAATAATAATTCCTTTGTGGAAATATTCTATTTTTATTTTCATTGGAAACATTCCAAAACGATTATGTACTTATACTGTCCAGATATTCTCCAATCATGGTATTTAAGACTGGACGTGCTCCGCTGGTAACTTAGTTCACATTTAGAATAAATACAAATTACTTTTGTTTCGTCCAGAGAACCATCAGGCAAAGCTAAACTTTCCGTTTATAGTTTCTTTTCTGCATCCATTTCTGCTTTGTAACCGTTTGCAATGTTATTTCAGCGCCACTTCCTGAAACTACGGGAGCTGGCAAGGCACAGACCGTGCGTGCGTTAATCGCGCGTTTAAAAAATTAGCGCCGTTAAGAGGAGTTTGAGTTAACGCGTTATTAACGCCTTAATTTCGACAGCCCTACTGATAATATATGATATAATATATTATATATAATAAAATTCACAAGGAACATTTTTCTACACTGAGTACATTTACCTTACATACTTAGTATTTAACTTAAAAGCAGTCCGTAATTACTATTTTTTATAGTATTTTTTCCTGATTATTCTTACATACTTTTACTTGAATAAACGTATAATAAAAACTTAAAATAGTATTCTTGTGTATTTTTATTACCTTAGAATGAGCCTTTTATACTGTATCTACAGGACAAGAATCCACCATGTTTCTGAAGCAGCCCAATTCATACCTTTCTCCTAAAACGGGTTCTGTTAGGTGCAGTCTGCAAGCTCACCACAAGATGTCACTAAATCTCACACACTGAACATTTCAGTGTTCATCTTACAGATGAACCAACTGACACACCACCTGAGCAACCACCTTGTTCATAACAGACCAAAAACATGAAATTGGAGTTTGCGTGTGTGTGAGTGTGTGTACGTGTGTCAGTGTTGTGCTCTGTTCCTCACTTACTGAGTAAATGCAACCATCCACTCCTTTTTCTTCTCTTCCTCAATCAGATGTGTGTTCAGGGGTTCTTTTCTCACACATCTGTCTCAGCTTTAGTCTTCCAGTCACACAGATGTGAACATCCAGCTGTCACCCACAGTTGCACCTTCTCCTCCTCCCCTCGCTGCTGGAGCTCATGAACTGCTGCTCAGCCTGCGCTATGGATCCAGTTCTCACTGCAGCTGCATCTGTTTCCAAGAAGCAGGTTAACCAAGTTATCTGGAAAATATGCTCAGTGAAACATGGAAGCTCTCGGACTGGTTGAAGCAATTTTTTTTTTTGAGGTTTTAATCAGCAAAAGTTATTAAAAAAAGATTCAGCCGATCTTGTTCCTTGGAAGTTTCCCATGCTGGAAAATATGCAAGTATCCTGAAGCCACTTCTGAAATAGTATCTCAGCAGATTGGGTCAAGTGAACTACAGATGAAGCAGACAGTGAAAGTATGCTACAGTAACTTTATGTGGACTCAAAAAAGGATGGTAGCACCTGAAGTTCCATCAGTAAAAGCTACAACCTTATCCTTGGCAACAAATGAGATGCTTTTATGCAGGACATTTCCCTTCAAACTCTGCCAAGATAAACTAGCTTTCATACCCAGTGAGCCAAAGCTTTAGAAAAACAGGTTCAAAAGAAGCTGACAGTGAGTGATCAAGCTTCTTCTGAAAGACGAGGCTGCTTTACAGAAGAGATAAGAAAGGAAAGAAGAAAAAGGCAGATGAGGAGAGGTGTAATCCACTAGAGGGCAGAGTTCAGCAACAAAGTTTTAAGGTCTTATTGATCTGTTCTTGCTGTTCTGTTAAGTTAGATATCACTGATAACCTTCATTCATGAAATGTTTTAGTGCTATTAATGAAACCACACACAAACTAAAGTGCCATCAGGGTGATTAATCATTTGCTTACTGATTAGAAATTGCAAAATCTTTTAGAGATGTGGTCACATTGTTTCGTTTCTGGAAGGTTTTCATGAAGTTGAACTACATCTCTCCAAATTTTTTAATTGGAAAATGTGGCAAACTTGAACTCTACATTAAAAAAATACTTTAATACTTTCTGACTCAAATTGTTGTCCTAGTTTTACATTTTCAAAATCAGGTTGAATGAATCACAGTAAAGCATATTTCAAATTGCATGGCTTACTGAAGAACCTAGTTCCATAATACTTTTATTGCTTTTTATTTGTTGTTGGAAAAAATAATCTGAATTTCCAGTGAGCCATTTCCAGGCATTCAGGCATCATCAAAAGAAGCAAACAAATTAAAAGTCTTACTAATCTTAATTTCATGTCAAATAATGTAAGTGTAAAAGAGGAGTAAGGAATAAACTTGATGTATGCAACATCTGTCAAAACCAAAGTTACAAGGTGTTGTTGAGCACTGATACTGACAAAAAAACAAAAGCTCAAAACAGGAAATAGAAATAAAGGAATGCAAACACAAAATCTAATATAAAAAAAAATAAAAACAAATAAAGATAAATTAAATTGTTTGTTAGAAGGTTATACATTTATTAACTTAATCTAAAAACATGGAGTCTTAAGCAAAATTTTTGTTCATTGGTTTCCCATAATCTCATTTAGATTGCTGGAGAAGCTCTTTTCACTCCCCTCTTTGGTCTTAAATTTCTCTAAGGGGTAAAGAAAAAAAGAAAAAGAAAACTGTCATACTATAAGGAGTTTGTGACCTTGAGAGCAGCTTTACCCTCTTTAAACCATTCAAACCAGTCACAGGCGGAGCACTAAACACAAGATTAATGTTTTGCACATGGGTGATTGGCAGCTATTTATTTAAACCAATTCCAATGTGCTCTTTGGGTGCATGACTTGAAGTTCCTGGGATATTTTGGAAATCTGTCTGTGTTTAATTAGGCACTTATTATAAACACTGTCTGTGACGCAGTGAGGTTTCATGCTCAGTCCCTCAGGAATGAGACCTCTCAAGAAAAAAATGCAGCTGACATAAGGTCACCAGAAAAGAAATACAGAACTACTCTACATTTTAACAATGAATATTTTTATAGATTTTTAGAGCTGAATAAACAAGAATTTGCTGAAAAAAATCAACTTTTCCTCCTTTTAGGCCTACCTACCTGATGGTGCTGCTGATGGTTGATGGTGCTTGTGAATCAAAGTGACAGTAGAGGGCGCTGTGTCTCTACTAAACACCAGCTTGCATGATCAAATGATTTCAATTTGTATTGTAACACAGACAATCAGTGGTAGAGATGATGATGATGATGATGATGATGATGATACCTGGAAATGAAAAACAGAATTACAGCTTATGCTATATTTAAAAAATACAAGGACCTTTTGTTTATTTAACTGATGTAGTCAGTGAAGATCCCGTGTTTGATGTCACAGCAACCAGAATGTTTAAATTCATGTCAGAAATAAAACAATATTTAGCCTTTGCTCTAAATCTAAAGAGAAAATGATATTAATTTAATAATAAAGTGGTTTACTCTGCTTTAAATCAAGGTATCAGTAATTTGTACATCAGTATCTGTGCTATAAAACTGAAGCAGCAAAAGAAGACAATTCCATTAATAGGTTATTTGGTAAAAGTCCACACATGTACTAAGACAGAAATCTTTTTATCATTCTGCGGGTCTGTGTTTGCTCTCTTTAACTCACATGATAAATGACATCAGGTGAACCCTCCAAACATGTTGCACCTGGAGTCACAAAAGCATCTGGAAAAACTCTAAATGTTTTAAGTGTTTCATCATTATTTTCTTCTAATTCAGAGATAGTATTTTAACTTTAAACAAGCCTGTGATGACAAGTAAAAATATAACTTTATGTATACTAAGAAGATTTTCACTGTTTTGATAAATGACATACTGGAATATTAGATACCAGAGGTGTAGATCCACAACACTTAGTACATGAGCCTACAAAAGTCTCCTTTGTTTTATTTGCTGAAGCTTTAATCCCCAAAACCTCAATGGTGGAAAGTGATCAAGTACATTCACTAAACCACTGTATTTTTAGGTGCAGGGGCATTTTCATGTTCTTCTACTTTATGCCTCTACTTCATCACATTTCCAATGAAAACATTGCACTGTTAAATCCACTATTTATTTGAACAGCTTTAGTTACTCTGCAGATTTGGAGTAATGATATCAAATGCTCTCAATTAATGATAAGGCTTATATTAAGCTTAAATTATGTTATATTGTTGTTGTAGATTGAAATAAAAATGTTGTGATCCAGAGAGAAATTAACCTGCAGCTTAAAAAGTAACTACATTGACAAGCAGCAACAGTACGCTAACACCATGCATCAATTGTTGTAAGTCTACATCATGATGTTATTCTGATTTCAAAAGCTACTTCTGGTATTTTTATGCTTACACCCTGTACTTTTGCTTGGATAAAATTTTGACTGCAGGACTTTTACATGTACAATTTTTTTAAGTATATATCTGCACCCGGGTTATTTCACTAAAGATAAATATAAAATTAGAGTATTTATTCCAACACTTGTAAAAGCTCACAGACTACTGATGCCATGCATCAATCATGTCATTTTAGAAAGTGACCACTGGGGGGCAGGAGTGTGTCATACATTAAGAAAGAATTACAGTAGTCTCACACCCTCTCAGCAAAATATTCTGTTAAAAATTTTAAATTATCTAAATTATAGCTAACAACACGATGTAACACAACGAGTAGCCTATTGTTATACTTAAATATAAGGACATTTATATTAAGTGTTTTTTGTTTGGTTTTGTTTTTTTTTTTTTTTGGTCCCGGAATATTATCTGGTGGTTGACTTTCTTTGGAATCAGTGGAAACAGATGGAGGAGTATGTGCTGCAGATATGAGCGGGTTCATTCTGTGAGTAACAATTATCTGAACAACCGTTACAAATGCCCAAATAATGACTAATCAAAGAATAAAGACGAGAGAATTAATATTTCATCAAGCAGCGGCCCACAGCTGCAGTCTCATGCATGCACCTGTGCGGACTGCTGGTTCGGTTTCCTGCAGGCCAGGTTTCCCCGCACACACACCGACACACGCTGCGGAGACGAGGCGACCCTCAGTGTTGGCGGCAGGGGTCACTGGTCAGTCGTGGCCGGCACAGAGGACTGGCCGTGCGTGGACCCCACAGGTGACAGCCCGCTCTGCATTTGCTTCCTCGTGAAAGGCCTGACAACACATGCAAATCACAGAACAAAGGGCCAAATGAGAAAGCACACAAGTGAGAATAAAACTCTCAGATTATCACTTTTTAAAAAAAAATCTGAGTCGGAGAGTTTTTAATGGTCTAATCTGTTGTTACTCAAACGAAAATTCTTGTTTTCTGAAGGTTTACCAGTCTCAGCAGCCTACTGTGTTATTGCTAATAAATTTCATGATTTATTCGATTAGTGTAATACGACTTATTTTTTTCAAATAGGGTGTTAAGTTAAAAGGCAAAGTTTAAACTCAACTAGTTTCCAGTAAAGAAAAGTCTTATGTTTGCCTTTCAGTTTTAGAGAATGACGGTCTAACGGTTTTCAGTTCGGCACCGTTCTGTGAATAAAGACCCTCGTGAAATATTTTCTTTTTCGGACACAGTCACAGAATTAATTAGTTAATGAATATTCGAGAGATGTGTTAAACTTGCTTATATTAAGTTGAATAATTTATAAACTTGAAAGTTTTGAGCTATTGTATAAAATGAAAAGTTCTTGGTGTAGTCGCAGTCTAACGCATTGGAGAGTTTGCATTTAATTATCTAATTATGATAATGTCTTGGTTCATATGACAGCATATGTTGCAACAGAAAAAACTCCGGCTTTGTTAATGGATCAGATTAAACCAAATTTTTTCACGGTTGCTTCACACTTTCAAGGTGTTTTATTTTCACGCTCAGCTACGACAAACCGGTGTTTTCCTATTCTTATGCTTGTTTAAAAAAAACAACAACAACAACAACTTATATTTATTTACAAATGTTTTCAGTAAAATGTATTAAATTCATTTTATATTCCACATGTATGGAAGTATATTTAGGCCTATCAAAAATTAAAGCACTATGACATTTACAGGAGTTGATATCCGTTTGACCACAAAAAAAACCAAATTAAAAGAGATATTAGGACAATTTTAAAGAGCTACCCTTGTTTTAGTCCGTCACTCCCATAGGCTGGATTAGTCTCCTTTGATAGGATACAGATTTTTGCTCTCCGTCACCCTTTAATACAGATTAGCTGCATTTTCGCAATGTTTTAAAACTATTATTTCCATCAGGCTGGAAACACATTCGTGTTGTTTTTAGCTTTTGCAATCAACACGGCGAAACATAACTTTCTCGTAGCCATGAGGGATTTTGATAGCTCTGTTAACACCCGAACAGTGTGAATGACATTTGGAGGTCTTCATCTTTAAAAAAAAAAAAAATCCCACCTCAGTCTCAAGCAACCGCTCGCACCCAGGGGACCTTTTCTCACCCATCTCGACCAAATGATCTTCATTTAACCTTTAATTAGTTTCCACACACCGCCCACCGGCGCTGTCGGGGAGCAGGAGGGAGGCATCCAGCGCTCTTTCATGTCGGTCTGTTTATTCAGAGGCTCAACCGCAGCTGATAGAGAGAATCTCACTGAGGCCTGATTAGTACTCGCTCATTTTGCATTTCTAATCGGTGACACATTCGGCCCAGTTGGAGGTTCAGACATCCAAAACTATTTTCACAACATAAATGTGAACTGTAATTGGAAGAGGCCTATCATTTTCCGGCCTTACAAAGCTGATAACAAAGATATAACAAACTGTACTCTTAGAAGACCTTTTATGGTCTTCTTAGAAACTCTGATTCGGACATTTTTCACTATTCACGCTAAGTATGGATATATGGGAAATGGCTTGAGACTAAGCCAATTTGGTCAGAAGTTTTAAAATTTTTAACCTTCCAGTGAATTAAGTTTCCCCTTTTCAAAAAAAGGCTAAAAGTTAACCTACATCATGGGCGGCGGTAAGATTAATTAAAAAGTAATAATAAATGTTTCGAAATGTTGGTCACCATGTAATTTTTTGCATTTTTTTCTGCACATCCTTAATAGTATTTCAGTAACTCCATGTCTGAACTGAGGAGAGACGGAAGGAAAGAGTGAGGGAGAGAGGAGGAGGAGGGGTGTAGTAACTTTTGTCGCCATGCAGCTTTTCCACAGGTTCATTTCATCCAATTGGATGATGGAGTACACATTCGGGGAGGAGCAGCCCGACCAGCCAAAAGGGAGGAAAAAAATGTGAAGGGTAAAAAAAGTTCCTTGCCGTGTAGACTCGTGCTCCTTCAGCTTTCCTTTCAGCCTTCACAGTCTCCCAAATGTTCACTGCAGCAGTGTGCGCTCTCTCCGCTTCACCTCGGTGAGCTGTGGCTTTAAAAAGGACCTCCAGACGATAAAGAAAGAGGGAAACAGAAACAAGGTTGGAGCAGACGTCGAAGCTGTGAGAGTTTCTGCGGGGACGCAGTTTGGGGAGGTTTTACGCATTGCGCAGGATGCAGGCGCGCTACTCTGTCTCCAGTCCCAACTCTTTGGGAGTTGTGCCGTACATCAGCAGCGACCAGAGCTACTATCGGGCCGGCGGTGCATATACCGGGATGCCTGCACCCATGAGCATGTACTCCCATGCGGCTCACGATCAGTACCCGGCCAGCATGGCCCGGGCGTACGGACCGTACACCCCTCAACACCAGCCGAAGGACATGGTCAAACCTCCATACAGTTACATCGCTCTCATCACCATGGCCATCCAGAATTCACCGGAGAAAAAAATCACCCTAAACGGGATTTATCAATTTATCATGGAGAGGTTCCCCTTCTACCGAGACAACAAGCAGGGCTGGCAGAATAGCATCAGACACAATCTGTCTCTTAACGAGTGCTTTGTCAAAGTGCCTCGGGACGATAAGAAGCCCGGTAAGGGCAGCTACTGGACCCTGGACCCGGACTCCTACAACATGTTTGAGAACGGCAGTTTCCTCAGACGCCGGAGGAGGTTCAAAAAGAAGGACGTGCAGAGGGACAAGGATGATCGGGAAAGGCAGGGCAAGGACCCCTCTGCCCGCACCCCGGGCAGGGAGCAGGACCCGTCCGTACAAGGTTGTCAGCCGGTGCGGATCCAGGATATTAAGACGGAGAACGGAACCTCAACGCCGCCTCAGGCCGAGTCCCCGGCCTTGAGCGCCGTACCCAAGATCGAGAGTCCCGACAGCAGCAGCATGTCAACAGGCAGTCCGCACAGCGTGCCCTCCACCCGGTCACTTAGCATGGATGGACCCGAGCACCACCACCACAGCCAGGCCCCGGCGCAAGGCTTCAGCGTGGATAACATCATGACCACACTAAGGGGGTCTCCGCAGGCCGAGCTGTCCCCACCCCTTATCGCATCCTCTCGGACAGGTATCACCCCGTCACTGTCGCTCAACTATTCCCCCAACCAGACACCCGCGTACAGCTCAACGACCTGCAACCAGAACGTCATCTCCACGAACTCCAACGCCACCTATCACTGCAACATGCAAGCCATGAGTCTGTACGCGGGGGACAGATCATCCACCGGCCACCTGGCGCCGTCCACCACGGTCGAGGAGGCGCTGCCCGACTATTGCATCACTACGACCACCGCGTCCCCGCTCGGACACGGCAACCTGAGCCAGGCCGGCCAGGACGGCCACCACGCGCACCAGGGACGGCTCGCGTCCTGGTACGGGGACCTGAGCCACTTGAGCCCGGGTTATCCGGCGCAGCAGCAGAACTTTCACTCTGTGCGGGAGATGTTTGAGTCCCAGCGGATCGGGCTGAACGGCTCCCCGGTCAACGGGAATAATAGCTGTCAGATGTCTTTTCCATCCGGCCAGTCCATCTACCGCACCTCAGGAGCTTTTGTTTATGACTGCAGCAAGTTCTGAAAGCCAAAGTGTGTCTTTTAAATTAATAACTCTAATATATGTTTTCTATATTTTTTGGACTTTGGTCTTTTATTCACACTCCAAATGGACATAAGAGATTCAGACTTTTTGTCGAGGCGCGTGTAACACCAAAAACACGTAAGTGCCTTCCCTCTAACTTTGAGAATTGTTTATAAAGATGGCTCAAATACCAGCTTTTGTGACTTTAAACTGTAAATTATAGCCTAATATAGTAATTTATTTTTTAGGAAAAAGGAGTGGATGGATATTAAGGACCAAACGCTTAAAAGTTTTTTCTTATTGCTGCCTTTATTTGTCCCAGTTCTTGTATAGAAACAGAGGGGGGACTTTGTAGTCAATGCTGATCTATTTTATTCATTTTGTCTTATTTGTTTAAAGCTATTTTGAAGGCATTACATTTTGTTTGTGTAATAAAGTGCCGTCTATTTGATTTAAACCCGAGTGATTTATTAGCAGTTACAATGCTAATATTTTAAATTAAAAAACAGAGAACCAGGCAGAGGTCAAAATGTGTTTGGGATTGTGAAATATTTGGATCAGCGCATTACAAAATGTGGCCCCGAAAAACGGTCTGTGCAGAAAATATGCAGAGTGTGTAGTTTCAGTTGAGTAATAACATTAAGTCTTTATGTAAATCTACATAATTTGGGATTTTCTAGTATATGAAAGAAAAAATAATAATGCAAGAGTTATAATGGGTTTCAGGCCTGTTGGATGAAAGAAGTTTAATTTAATTAAAAGTCATCAGGTCTGTGGCCCTATTTTGCGCCGCGGAGGCCAAATTCAACACTACAGAAGAGGTGACTCAAAATATCAAACTGAGAGAGGTCATACAGATTAATGTTCAATTTAACTTCACTATAAACATTTTAGGAAAACCTGCAGGTTGTATATTTTCAACATTCAAGTGTAAATGCAGGCAGTAAATAAATACACGTGTGGCAGCAGCTCAGCAGTGCGGTTTGAACTCACTTAAGGCCTTGTCAGCAAAACAAATCAGTCATTACAAACTGAGCAGGCTTCCGTCTGACTGCTGTTTGTGAATGATGGGAGGTTTTGGATGCAAAGAAGCTGCAGCTGCATTTATTTTGGTATGTCTTCAGAGTACATGGCTGCACGAGCAGAGAGGAGGACGCAGCGCGGCCTGCTTTGCATTTTGTGTCCCGCAGGCTCAACTATTAGCCACAGCAGCACTGATCTGCTCTGACTGACTGAAACATTGCTGCTGTCAGATGTTTATTTCCTTCAGTACTCCCTTGATGATGTGGGGCATTATGACCCCACCCTCCCCCATATAGACCTAGGAAAATCCAAAATTTTAAGTGTTATTTTTTAAGAGGCTAATTCTATGCGTGCAGGCAGATCCACGTGACATGCATGTTCAGTGGTTATTCAAATATAATATAGATTACAATACCATTAATTCTATATTATATTACCTGATAAAAAAATATATCGCAGAAAAAGTTATATTTCTAGACCTTAGCCCCTTATGGTAAGCAAAAAGTAACTGCTGACGTAAAATGCTTATGGGAACACGACAACAACAGCAAATACGAAAATGTTATTATTATTATTATTATTATTATTATTATTATTATTATTATTATTATTATTATTATTATTATTGCCTAATATCAATAGCCTTATAATAATTATAATAGTCTGGTAAAAAATAAAATAAAATAATAATAATAATAATGGCATTGCCGATCGGTGTTTTGTCTAGAATGAATGTTTCCGTAAAAAAAACATGAAATGAAATAATTTTTTGTTTGTTAGTGAGTTTGTTTTAGCTTTTAGTAGTGCCTGACCAGTCTAACCTCTCCAGCAGCCTGACGGCCTGAATTGATTCCACCATTTCACTCCCTGGCAAACAGTGTGACACTCCTGGAAGCGGAGCAATCTGTGTGTGTGCGTGCGTGTGCCTGTTCTTGCCAGGCGCAGGCGGTGAAAGCTTAAACGTGACAGTCAATTTTAGGCTTGTGTGCATGAGATTTTAATGAGTCAGTGAAACTAAAAATTGCAGTGCACAAACGCTCCCCAGGGCCCCCAGTCACATGAGTCAGGCCCATAAAGCTAACGTAAACAATGCGCAATTGGCTCCACTGATGCACCTTCCACAGGGGGGGAGGTTATGTGAGGTTCAACTACAAAACACCCCAAGTCACAACCTATTATGCACAGAAAACTAGCTATTAAAAACTGATTTAAAAAAAAAAAACTACCTTGTGGCCTCTAAACAAACGTCTTCGAGATTGATGCGGCACTCGAGGGTCAGGAAGGAAAATCCTGTCATGGCTGCGAATCATTTTTCATTATAAGGACAAGACAGGAGGAGGTGACGGAGGTCAATTGAGAGGATGTCAACAATGCACTTTAGGAAAGCACGGCGAGAAGCCTGCAGTAAAGCCTGTCACTACCTTATCTAAAGCACCTTTACTGGAACTGTAGACCGCAGGCCAAAGGAGTCGAGCATTGTTATGGCGCTTTATAGGTCTGCGGCACAGAAATGAAAAGAGTCCCAGGAGGAGGAGAGAGGAGCTCCTCAGACTGGAAACGCTGCCAACACACGTAGCAAGAACACTACAAGCACAGCTAAAGGCCTTATTAAGGAATTATTCTGTTACTGTGTCACTTTGTGTTTGATGTATCTAAATGTTCGGTTCAATATTAATTAACATCAATGTGAAACACACACCGCCTTACGGCAAAATGTGTAAACGTCTTCTGCGGCACCAGGTGTGTGCAGATGTTCTTTTTGGCGAATTCGCCGCAGTTTTCACACAAGATGAGCATTACAAAGACGAGTGTCAACCTGATAGCCCACATCTCATGTATTAAAGGCTTGGCAGATACCAAAGGATTTGGAGGAAACATATCACGTTGAAAAACTCATGAAAACATCTGGGGGCCTCAGCGAATTCACACAGAAGCCATTTTTTAGAGTGAGGAGGAACTATTTTCTTGCACAGACACTAATTTGTACTTGTAGGAAGTGTGTTTTTTTAGAAGACACCCTGAGGCACACTAGAATTAAATGTTTTTTTTTCAGCTAAGGTAACGGCCGGACTGTACTGTTTAATCTGTAATGTTTTAGTATACTTTTAGAGTTGCAAAATACAGATAGGTCTATTAAAAATCTCTGTGATCAATTATATATAATCGCTGCATGTGTTAATACACCAAAACTGGAAGAAAATCTCTGATATTAATGTAGTCACATTGTGAAGCCTTATGAAGCTTCTTTGAAA
>JAPZDZ010000021.1:3892034-3903375 GCA_029783805.1 Acanthurus tennentii
CAGGCTCTGAGATCTGAACTATTCAATGAGATCCAGCACCTCACCATGTTATCTGTTCTGTTAGTTTGATTTTTTTCCTGTTGAATTAAAACTGACCATTTGGCATGCAGTTTACAAAGAAAGAGAGATGCCAGTGGCGTATGAGTTTTGTGTGTAACACATAAACTAATTTTGGCATCTGTAATTCAAATTTTGATACAAAAGCAACCACCCACAACTTAACCAAATGTTTGCTACAATTACAGTGAGCCCCACAGCTAAGCTAGTGGACACTGTAAAGTGAAATGGTCAAAATTAGTGTACTTTGTGTCATGATTTACAAATTAAATGCTGACTAAGTCTTGGTATCATGTTTTTGGATCAAAATGTCATGGTAAGGACGCATAATTTTGTTAAACTGAACAGACAGGGAAGAAAATAGAGATCAGCTTCATACAGACAGACTGATAGTTGGTGTAAACGATCAGAAAGGAAGTAAGCCATCATCAGATAAGCAGATCTATGGAAATGTTAGCACAGGCGTGACGAACATGCTACCAAACAGCAGAGGGAAGCTGTCCTTACCATGATGACACATCAAACTCCACACTTTTACTCTACTCAAAAATAAACAAAAACAGAAAATAAATAGAGTTCAAAGTTGATTTTTAAGTGTTAAAGTTTTTTGAAAAGAATGCGCAATATTCACTTATAGAGTGTATGAGCATGTACTAATAGGAGTACTTTTACTGACGGACAGACCTGTAGAGGACCCAACACACACATCTGATGCATGTTCATGCAAACATCAGTACCGACCAACATCTGCATGTTCATCAACATGCACGTTGGATGCAAGTCCACTAAAAGTTTTGTCCAGTCACAAAATTTGCATTGTATGTTTCTGCAGACCACAGATAAATACATACATACATATAAATATATATACATACATACATCTATTTATATATATGTATATGTATATGTGTGTATGTGTATATATATGTATGCTTGTATGTATGTATGTAAGTACGTAAGTATGTTTATATGTGTGTATGTATATATATGTATGTATGTATGTAAGTACGTATGTAAGTATGTTTATATGTGTGTATGTATGTATGTATGTATGTATGTATGTATGTATGTATGTATGTATGTATGTATGTATGTATATGTATGTATATGTATGTACATATATCATATAATGTAAGCCTACATAAGCAATTTTTTTCATCAGAATCTGGGAATGGATGGTGGTGGAGTGGCACTTGTGCATGTCCACTGTCACACAGCAGAACAGTGTTCCACAACACACCAAGGCCATTAGTTTGAACCAAGTAATTTAGTGACTGTCAGGACTTTTTTAGTTTTGTTTTGGTGACAAAACCAAGTATTTTAAGTCCAAACATTATCTTTGTCTAATGCTAACCGAATGGTGTATGTGCTACAGCTGGACTAAACCAGAAAATAAAAGGTATAATAACATAAAATACATAAAATAGGTTTTAACATATCTATAGTTTGGAGTCGTTTACAATACCAGCACTAATTCTGGTGATTGCGTTGGACATACAGATGGAAAGGCAAGTTTTAGTCTTACTTTGTTGCCCAAGAGAAACTGAATGATAAAGCAGTGCAGACAACTCAATGAAGAGGAAAACTTTGTGTTAATAAAACAGATGGACTCATTTTTGCAATGAAGAGAGAATTTTTCAAAACCTGTCCAAACTCTGTCATAACAGATGCAGATAAAAACTCCTCTGTGTCTAGTCACTGATGTTTTTCACATAGAAAATCATGGTAGAAAACCATTACAGGAGAGCAGTTATATGGGCTTTATTTTCCAAATGTGGAGAGATTTGGTCGGTTCAGTAACTGGACTGAAAAACATAAATACCATTATGGGAAAACTGAATTTCAGCAGACAATATTAACAAATCTACCAATCAAGACTTGGTAGATGAAATTAACCAATCTACTTGTTTTAGTCTGACATTTTGAAAAAGTTCCTATTATAAATTATGTTTAAATATCCCCGGAAACTGGCTTACAAGTTCTAATAGACACTTGACAAATTTAAGCTATTTCTGAAATTGTGTGACCACCTCTGCAAACTTGTCTTTTATCATTTTCTGTCATTTTCCATCCAGAGCAGCAGACAGCCTGGCTGTCAGCAATCTTTCCAGACTGCAGAATTCCAGGTAAGGGAAAAGTGAATGGCTGTACTGTGAACCATCTTGGAAAAGAACACCCAATTCCTCCCTAATATACGGAAACCTTTTAAAATAATGCTAATATTTCATGCTTGCTTTGTGTGAAAGTACCATGGACCCCTGCCAAACATCCAAACTCAGCCCTGATAGCCCGTTTCGTATGTCAAGTGTCATAAATTCAGCCAGCAGAGCTTGACAAAGCATGTTCAATGGATAAATCTTGCTGCTCATAAAGTCATTCGCTTCTTTATGTCTGTCTGGTGCTCAAACATTTACCTCAATCCATCAAAGCGGCAAACTGCTGTCAGAACACTAAGACCTCTCCTTACCTCGCATTTCCCCTTATCATTGGCTTCTACTAAGAGGAATCTGAGGAATCCTGGAGCTCTGCTCGCCAACACCCAATACGACAGGGTGAAACACAGGCACATGCTGCTATTAAAACACAGACTAATTTGTGACACATAAATCGCACAAAGTGATCACAGATGCTGGTGCTAACTGCTGCTGCCGAGAAACAAGAATGGTATAAAACAAAATAATTGACAATGATGTGCGAAGCTGAGCTTTGGGACAATGTTTGTATGATCATAAGTCAAACACTGGCTCACTGCCGACCGCCACCTCTTCTTGTTTTGAAACTTATAGAGTATAGTGTAAGAACTCCACCCAGTGAAATAAGGGTGAGTGTGCTGCCTCAGCACTTCTCCATCCAAACGGCTGTGGTTCAGTTAGAGGTCTCACTGCCTCGGCCCCGAGATGAAGCACCTCAGAGAGCCAGCGGTCCTAACCGGCCCCCTGGCTACCACCACCGGCCTCTGACTGACACCACTGCACTGCCAGAGACATAAAGCAGGATAATAATAGCTGCTCGTTCCTATCCCTCCTTCCAGACAGGCCAACATTGTTCAAAACCGCTTTTAACTGGATGATAACTGATGAATAAAGGTGAATACCTCAGTCTACAGTGAAATCAGATCTATGAATACAGTTTAAGATATTTAGCGGGTCACTATTTTGGCAGGTCATTGACTCTGTCTGATTAATCTTGTGACAACCTTGTTCTAAAAGCCAAAGAGTCCATTAAAAGGAAGGTTACCGTGTGGTTTTGTACATATCTCCTTTCTTAACTTCCGTTATTCTGTTGAAGTTTGCAGTGCTCTAGTTTCCCTGTCACCAAAAACATGGATATGAGGGTTAATTCTTTGGTCAGTGGCCTTGACCAGCTCTAAACAGCACACTGATTTAGAGCTGGAGTTGGTCCCTGGGTACCCTGACAGGGGAGTCCACTGTTCCTCTGGGATGAGTCTAATGCAGAGAACTAATTTAATTATGATGTACTCAAAATGATTGTGTGTGACAAAGAATTCTTCTTTTTCAAATACAGTACTTTCTAATTTTATAACTTGGAATGATTGCATGTGGAAACATTAAAATTCTCATTTGGAAGTTAATTACTAAAGACAAACACAAGACTATCAAAATTATCCATTATTTTGAAAAGCAGTGCGAGCTACAAACTATTAACTATAAACTATATAATATAAAGAACTGTACCGTTACAACAAGGCAAATACAAAAAGGTTTTAGTTGAGCCTTTTAGAACCTCTGCATAACTATGGCTGTTAATTTGGAATGGATTTGGATAACTTAAGCTCTCACCTTTCATTATACATCAGGCAAAAATGTTTTTGATGGTTCCCTTGAAGTGGACTTCTTGAAAACAGGGTCAGATCACCCTCATTTTGGTTACAGCACAGTGTGAGGTTTCCAAGTTTGAATGCGATTAAGCAGTTAGGATTGACACTCAAGAATAAAAAGTTTACAATCCAAACTGCAGTTCAATAGTACAACAATTCCTCTTATTTATAGATCTTGACAACTTTTTCAGGCAATGGGAATCATACACACTACAGGAAATAGTGTATGAGTAGGGGTTTGACTTGGGAATTACATGTAAAACTGACCTTCTGAGTAAAGAGGGAGCAGAAATGAGGGTAAAAAAATAAACTTAGTGCAGCACATCTCACTATACTCCTTCCTACAGCTTTTCTAAATAATTTTTCCTATTTTTATTACTGTGAGGTTATCAAGTATGTAATTTTGAAGCAAGATAGAGCTGTAAAAGTTTAATGCCTGTGTTGTTTTGTAGACAAATGATGCTTTATCTGGCAATATAGAATTTAAATTAGAGGCTTTTCAGTGATGATTCTACTCATTGACTGAATGTTCTTTATAGCAGAACTCTGTTCATGTTTTGTTGTCAACCTGTTTCATAAAATGCTGCATTAAAACAGATGAATGATGGCCACAAGAATGAAAATAAGACCTACATTGTAAAAGGAGCTGACCTTCATGAAGAAGTAGCAGCTGATGGGTTCAAGAGTCCCTTGTGCTATGAAAAACCTCTTAACTGGACGCCTAAAGAGAATTCCAACTTAATACTGGGAAACTCTGAAATAGCCACCATATTTCAGGCTTCATTAAGTAGCAGATATTACGCAACAAAACAGGCCAACTGTTAAATCTTCTCTGGGGCACAGGGACAGAAGTGTATGAGTTACTGCCTGCCAGGAGCCATTATGTCAGCAGCACACACATGTATGTGGGTCCATACCTGTTTTTCTCATTGTTAGGATAAAGAATTTGCTCCATGGCTGCATCTGACACTGTGGTTTCTGTAACCCTACTGCCTTTCATTGCGTCTGTGGATAAGTTGTCTATCATTACTACTAACATTACTAAAGTAAAAGAAGTAATTGGTGTGGATTTAAGGTGGGGTTAAGCAGAGGGGTTACACATATCTGCTAAGAAAACTAAGACCCTTGACAGCAACTCAAACAGAGGTCGGTTCTTCGTCTTCCAATCAGAGAAACTGCTATAGTCATTTTGTGTGTGGAGACAGCACTACAAGGATCCTGGGAGTGGATTTATGAGGTCTGGACCGCCTGCATGGAGTCAAATGAAACCCAACACCAACTCTATTCTTCGACGAGGTCTGAGAACCAGGCACCTCATATCTACTGCTATAAAGACACCTCACAGACTCCAAAAGTGTCAGTATGCTTCAAACAAAGTGCTTGTCACATATTCAAACAGCATCTGATAAGTGTATTATCAACACAACATAATATTTCAAAGTATTACCACAGTTATCAACAATACCTGTGTATTACAACACTCCTTTTCTTATCTAAAGTAAACATGACTGAATTCAGTGTCTTAATCGAGAAATTATGGCTTGGGATTGAAACAAATCTGAGATTCTCTAACTCCTAAATTACATGTTATTCTTTGTTATTGCATTGTTATTGTTATTTGTCCTCCTCTCTTCTGAAAATCCTACTTTTTACATAGTTTCACTTACTGTGTTCCCATTTAATTTTTTTATATCTAGCCTACCCTTATTCCTCTTTCTTTTGATCTATGCTGTAGGTTTTCAAATTTGTCTTGAAAGGAGATTTGTTGATTTATCTTAATATAACTCGGTTTCTGAAAAGTGTTAAAAGTGTTAAACATCTATGATAAAGTTTTTACATTCTTTCAATTCTATTTATCACTTTGTCAACCTGTTTTTATTCCACTTTTGTGAGAAGTAAGAGTGAGATGTAGTAATAAAACAAGGTTACCGGTTTCAAAAAACTGTCTGTTTGCTCAGCCATGTAGCACACAGTACACTCGCTTGGTACAGTACATTAGCTTTGAACACTCAAACCCCAATTATTCCCCTTAACTGCTTTTTTTAAGAAGCCCCGACATTAAAAGTACACTTCTTTTCCACATGGTATGACTACACTTATATATTATGTCTCTGCTTGTTGTTCAAACACATCATTGAAAATACATGATGGTTACATTGCATGAATTATTGAAACCACCATGTTTTTATGGCTGCACCCATAACATCATTTGGAAATGTTCAAGCTGTCATGTGCATTTATACACACTTGTCATTTTACACATATTTTCCCACAGATTCATCTGAGTTTTTTTATTCCTCTTGAGTCCTCAAGACCTTGACTAGCAGTTAAAATAAAGTTTTGTGGGTTTTTATGATGTCTGGCTGTACAACAAGTGTTAGCAACAAAGGTCCTGGTTAAAAAAGAGTTAAAGAAATAGTTTCTCTCTTTTTGTTTGATTGTATGTTTTCTTGCTCCTTTAAATACCTGGACAAAATATTTCAGTTTTGTCCTGAAATATTCTGGATAAGTTTCTGTCTGAGTCTTATTGTAAATGTAAATAATAAAGAGCTAAGTGCACAACTGGCCACAGGAGAAGAGTTTGCTGGGCTTGGCTCCAACCACCCAGATGAGCGTCGTTGTGGGAACAAGTGGAGCAAACATGAAAAGCAAGTTGAGCTTACTGAAGGTCAGGTATGTGGCCACTTCCTTTCTTGTTGGAAGCCAAGGCAATTAGATATGTTGTGGTCTGTAAGAAGCTGGTATGGTCATAAAACTCAATGGCGACTGAATATCCTCAATAAAAAAACAAATAATTTTACCAGTACAACACATGCTCTGACACTTGTTTCTCTTTTAATCCTTTAACCCATCAATGTTAAAAAAAAATATATATATATATCATATAGAAGAGTTTGCTGCTTAGAGAGCAAGTAGTAAAGACAAGTCAAACTCAATTATTTAGGACAATTTTGCAAATTGAGTACAAACAACAAGAAACCCCAGGAAGAGTAACAGAGGAGGGATCCTCTTCTAGGATGGAAAGACATGCAATAAATGTCATGTGTGCAAAATTTATCAAAATTACAATTAAATTTCAAAAACAGAAAATTCTTCTTTTACTTACTCTGTTGTTTTTTTGTACATTTCAGGAAAAAAAGAATGTGAATGTTTTTTTGGGTGTACTGATGTGAGGGAATTTTGATGTCCAGTTTGATGAATGTAATAAAAATTTAATTAATAGAATTCTAAACTTAATGTTGTGATGACTATCCTTTTCATTTGTTATAATGACTAATAACGCCTGCTTTAACTGTGGGTAAATTCCACCACAGTGATGTCATGCTCTGTTCGGTAATGACAAAGCATTTTAAGTTTGCTATTGCTCTAACTTGTGCTTTTGACAGGCCTCTACTCCAAGCTATCAGTTGCTGAGGCTCATGGGAACTTTATGTTTTAGACCCGTCTGCCAATCCAAATATGATTCTCACAAAGAAAGTTGAAATAATTAAAAGAGGTGTTCATTGCATAGACCTTTTAAAACCAACTGTTTGAAACAGGATTTGTCTAGCTAGCTGGCAGGTTTTTGTCTTCTGTCCACCTTTGTTCAGTTCAGGCCCCTGTGGGAGTAATCAAAAGACGCCTCTGTGAGACTGATGAGATCACTAACTGAAGGACTGAAGGCAGGTCCAAACACTTCATCACAAAGCCCATGAGGAATGCATTCAACATTCAACACAGCGATGATATCAAACTGTGCCAGAGTATGCTGTGGTAGAATCGTCCTTTAAACTCATAAGTTTAATGATGCAAAACATTATTTGGTAACCACATCAGTCAGGTGTGTCTTTGTAGCATGACCCAAACAGGTGGGTTGACTCTGTGCGCCAACAGCCATGAATGGTTACCACGACATCGGCCATATTTATTTCGCTGGATCAGTGGAACTATTGTCTGAACTTCTCATGATGACAGGACTGATTACGTATAGGAATATGCAGTAGAGTGTGTTTCTGGTGAATTCGTTACGCACATCTCGCTTGTGGAATGACAGTCATCCGAAGCAAGAAGGAACTTAAGAATCGAGACTCACACTTGCACACGTACTCATGGAGAGGCAGTTGACAGATACTGAGGTGTGGTGTGTCAACAGGGCTATTTTTAGGTCCATGTTGAAGCTTTGATTCTTACCTGCAGCGTGAATAAAGAAAAAAAAAAGAAAAGAAACAGGCAGGGCAACTGCACTGTCGGAATCTTACAGATATGAATGCAACCCGTATTTTGCCATGTATCATTTAATGCCAGTTTCTGTTGGGCTTCTTCTTTCTGTTGGGAATTGTTTCTCCGCTGCATTGGGCCCAGGCCTTTCTCCTTTGAAGTTTGTATTTAAAAATGAGAATTTGCTTTTAAACAATAAAGAAATACGTAATTTAGAATCCAGAGAGAACTTTCACAGCCAATAAATAATGAGCAATGGCACCTCTCAGCTTGTGTATGATCTGATGCAGCGGCAGGATGTTGCACAGGGTCACAGCAAAGATAAGAGCAGGATTTATTTGATCAGTGTCTTTCCTCTCTTTGCATGAACACAAAGATAAACATTTTCCGATATGACAAACTGTGTGTTTTAGTGTGTCTGTTTATGTGTGTGCAGCACACAGTCTGCACTGAGTCACACAGGTCTGTGCAGCAGCAATGGTATGTAGCACTCCTGCTTTTCACCCTTGTTTTT
This sequence comes from Acanthurus tennentii, assembly GCA_029783805.1. NCBI lineage: Eukaryota > Metazoa > Chordata > Actinopteri > Acanthuriformes > Acanthuridae > Acanthurus > Acanthurus tennentii. The sequence goes on from JAPZDZ010000021.1 coordinate 3,900,641, forward strand.
GTGCTGCACAAGAATAAACTTGCATTTTAAAACAAAAGGATAATCAATCATGTATTGACAGTATATGACTGCACTGCAGGGAATGTCTGTACGTGACTCTAACAAAGCCATTTGTAGTTTTTAATACATGGGAACACCAATGGTGACTCCTCTCTGTCAATCAAATCAAACCACAAAGAAGAATAACATCCCATTCATGACATTTAACTCCAGTAAAAGGCAGTGTGGTGATCGTTCAGAGGTCTTGTGCTAAAATTATTAGTTTAAAATCTGGCAAAAAAATTACACTGCAACAACTTTCACAACTGATTAATCCCTGAAGTCATTTATCAAGTCTAAATGACAAATTTTATTGATTTCTACTTCTGAATTTTGAAGATGTCACTTTCTGGGAACCTTCTGTTCTGGGAAATGCATTTGAAATTATTTTCGATATTAGAAAAGATTATTCATAAAAAAGACTGTAAAAATAAACAGCTCCACCTTGTAACTAAAGCAGTGGTGCCTCTTGGTTAGCCTGCCAAGAGACTGATATCTTGAAGGTGGAAATCTGTATAGATACCATGGAAGATATCATGGAACACTTAGGAGCTCCTATGCTGAAACTACAAGCATTTTGCGCTGGGAGCTTGCTGTTGCCACAACAAAAATCCTTATGGTGATTCTGGTCATCTAAGAGGTGAAGTATTTGTGGATTTACTTGGGATATTTGAGAGCTCACTTATTTCCCCTCAGTCCTAAAATGGTCGTAACTTTTTGTCTATAATGTAGTGATCTCTATAAAAATGATCAAAACAAAAGGAATACTGTTAATTGGGAAATTTCAAAAATCCCAGCTTCAATCAATAATCAGTCCTGGATCTCTAATTGAAGGATGATGTTTTTCGATTCTGGTCTCAAGAGGAGATGGTAAATAATGAAAAGGGCCTACTGTCAGTTTTTTTCCTCTTAGAAAAGGAGAATAAACCTCGCCTGGAAGGGCATTCCTGTGTTGCTGACAAACGCTTATTGCATCACTATGACACAGATAGAAGTGCAAAAGGGCACAAAGGGCGAGGAGGTGTGCTGAGACAACGACAGTGGAAGAGTTATGCGAGCAGTGATGGGACAGAGAGAGATAGAGACAGATTGAGAGACAACTTCCCATTTATCACCACTTCTCCTCGCCTCTGCATGAGATGTTGGACAAAAACTGCAGAGCTGTCACTCAGCTCGCAGCAGTTTATTCCCTGCGGTGACACATGAACTTGATGATAGCCACGCTGCATTAGCACCAACGCGCACAAGTATGCACATGCACATAGACACACACCTATGCAAGTATATGCACGTGCTCACATGGTCTACATGAACATACAATGCTTCAAGTGCTCGCAGAGACAAATTGGGATCTGCAATAAATATTTCAGGTTTTAGCTTAAGTGCCAGAAAAGAGAAAAACGGAGGTCTCAAAATGAGATGCAATGCAGGAAACACTCATACGAATGTGGAAAAATTAATACAAACCTAGAGAAAGCTTGGGGTGGTGAGGGGCAGTTGACTCAATTTTATCTGTTGAGGGTGCTCACTGTGTAAGAGATGCAGTATCTATTTTTTTCTTGGGAGTGTGATGTACATTAAAAAGTAAAAATCAGGAAATCTCAGCTTTTGTTGAGCAATTTTGATTTTTTTTTAAAAAAAATCTAAATATTACAGAACCCCTAACTATACTGTACAATACTAGATTCCTTCAGTGCCCCTGTTTTTGCTTTTGTCTGCTCAGTGCTCCTTTATCTGGTATATTCTGCACTGACTTATGATGTAGAAATTATGTTGTAAAGAAACCATTCACAGGCAGCAAAACACATGCACACGCCCCTAATCACAAGATTACTGATAATTCATCTATTAACTGAGCTAATTCAAACACCTATTGTGAATTTTAGCACCTCTTTAGTTTCCTTTGTGAATCACATGGATTAAATAAAGAAGGATCTCACACAGAGCCAGTGATCATTTCCAGCCCTGTAAATCTCTCAACAGTGTCTAAACACAACTGTGAGAACCAGACAGAGGAAACTATCTGCTCAAACTAGAAAATATTAACAGCCACGGTACTGTATATCACCTGGCAACAAAAACTAATCACAACTATTAGAGCATAATACACTGAGACACACCTTTGCAGAGGCTCAGGCACAGGATGCTCACCTGAGCCAAACCTCAGAGCTGGCAGAAACCCACAGGCTGACAAGTGTGACTGACAGCTCCGCAGAGCAAATACAATGGCAACAAACAGCTGCCATGACAGTTGGATCAGTTTGAAACTTACCTGTAGTCTTATTCAAAACAACCCTGACAGCTTTCAAACCGCACGTCTTTCCTTTTCACACGTGACTGTACACAGATAATGTTGGTTGCTTTATTTTTCTTTTTTAACCGGCGCGTTTAACATCCAGCAAACGTCTTCCATGACCACAGACATACTAACTACCACCTCTGCAACTCTTAGGAAATTTTATCCCAAATATACACCGGCAAGTGCACAGCTGGGCATAAAGAAACACACACTTGCACCACATGTTATGCACACCTGCATATTTAACCCCCTCCTACACCCCCTTCTGGTTGCTTGCCTGTCCCAAGGGGCTGGGGAGATAAATGAGCCCATGTCAGACACACACACACTGACAGGGATAATGATGAATTACATGTATATTAGCACACAGCCTGAGGACCCCCCCTCCCCACATACA
>JAPZDZ010000021.1:3924051-3935099 GCA_029783805.1 Acanthurus tennentii
TTTTGTACCCACTGCTGTGGCTGAACAATCAGCACTCAACCTTTGTGCAGGATGTGTATTAAAGTGAATTTTCTGCCTTGCTGAGAGCTTTTCTCACTAACATGAAGCCATAATGTTTTAAAAGAAAACTGAACTGGCTTATTCTTTATTGACATGAGCTGTGTTTTGACAGGATGAATGCTTAGTTAAAATGTCTGCTTTTCCGTACTTCCATATAATTAGAGTTTTTTTCTCGTAAACATTGAAAAACAAAAAAATGTAGGGTTGCAAAATATACTACACACTTACAGCAGAACACAGACACAGATAAAGCTGTAACACTTACCACAAGCACAGAGCTCAATAAACATAACTCCATTACACAATTACACACTTACACACACAAACACACAACACCACTCGTGTTATCAGTAGGGAGACCAGATCAGATGAGAGCGGCATCCCTGTTGATACTGAGGCGATAACATCAGAACATTAACACAAAAACTCAGGGCCAAATGACACTGAAAAGGGCAAGCAATTACCAGTCAGTGTCATGAAAACATCACACATGGTCGCTCCATGGTCACACACACACACACACACACACACACACACACACACACATACACAACACAATATACACAACTTATCCAGATACAAATACGATCTCTGAGCCAGTGATAGGTGTGTTTTCAAAATGTTCCTGTAATGTGTCCAATGTGAAAGATAAAACAAGAGTAGGATAAACAGTAGAGTGTGTGTGTGTAAGTGTGTGCATGTGTGTGTGTATTGAAGGCAGTGCCTCCAAATGTTGAGCATAGGAAACAGATGCCTAACCCCTGGCTATGAAAGAGATAGAGGGAGAGAAAGAGAAAGAAAGACAGAGGGCATGAGAGAGGGAGAGAGACAGAAAGTGTGTGTTTGTATCAGAACTTTGCAGCAGGGACTCTGCAGTCTTGTGGCTGTTGTTCCACATTGTTCCACAGTCAGATACCCAGAGGGGTACACAGAAAATGAAGCAGTGGTGAAGTTCAGCCCTTTTCAGTTTCATTCTGACCTTTGCAAATTCTTAATACACAACATGTCTCAGAAACAGAAGGCCTGAACCTAGCACTGTCGCTTTGTTGCTGGTGGCACTGTTGCCTCAGTACAACCACTTAAAAAAGCAAATCAGAGGCTTTCAGACAACAGCGGTGAGAAACTTAGGATCCATTAAATTGTGAATCTCAGTGTCACAGTTTAATTTAGAATCAGTTCTGGATCCACAACCCATTCTTAACTCAATAGATAGAAGAAAAATTAACTTTAATTCCATTAATAAGTCTTTGAACCTGAAATGTGCCTCTTATACAATTACACAAATAACTGTGCTTGTACCAGTTGCACACTGTCTGTGTGTACTTATATAAAACTCAGTATGAATGATGTACACAAAAAGCTTTTTTGGAATCCGTGCCATGACTATTACTGCTATGTTTTGTACATTAATAATTGCAATAATAATTATAGGTAACAAATATCTGTTAGCTTTTGTCTGTATGTTTGTTTTTTTATAATATGCTTATATATTCTGTTTCCTGAAAGTAAGTTTTGCTGAAAAAGCTTAATGTCGAGCCCTGACTGGGATGCTACAGGTCCCTTGTTGAGTCTGTTTTGATAAAGTCAAGGCCAAGCAGTTCTGACCAGGGATTTCTGTTTTCCTATTCATTGGAAATGTACATTAAAATATTTCCATCCATCTCTTATCTCCTTCCTCTTCATGACCTCCTTTTACGTCCCTCATTCTCCTCCGACTCCTTCTCCCTCTCAGCTTTCTTCACTCAATCTTCTTTTAGCATCCCACCATTTTTGCCCCCCTCCTTCCACCACCAATCTAAATACTGCAGATCCATCCCAGTGATGGTGCCTGAGGGTGCACTAACTCTGCTCTTACACTTCTGCTCCAGCCCTTCCTGTGGAGCTGCAGAGGGAGTCACTAAAGGAAGTCCTCATCTCACAGGACAGCCTACTTCCTCCTGAGAAAGAGGGATGAAGTTGAGGGCTGAAAGAAGACTTACAGAACAACAAACCTATTTGTCTGCTACAAAGTGGACAGGAACAGAAAGCAACCCCTTGTGTTTTGAATCAGTGGTTTCCAAATGTTGGATGGGGGTCTCTTTGAGCGTCTGGTTTCATTTGTTGTTGTAAAAAATACATATATTTAGCGTTCAGTGAAAAGCTGAATGGATTTACTTTCCATTGACCTTTTTTTTAGCCAAGCAACCATTTTATTTCATTGTCCTTGTTACTATTAGACCTATTCATTTGTTATGTTGTTAATGTTTTTTTTTCCAATAAGTCTTAACAAGCCTAGAAAAGCTTTAACTGCTGCTATAATCTAATAATCTCACTGAGTTTTGAGAGCAAGATGCAGTTTTTGTGGCAATACTGTTTGCTCACATTTTGAGAAATATGAAACAAACTGCAGAACAGTTTATATTCAAATATGCTTTGGGGCGTTAAAGGGCAAGCGGTAACCTTTTCAACTGCCTGTCATCTATTTCCACAATATCACTGTTAACTGCAGCATGGGTAAAGCATGTTTTGAAAGATCATGTTATAAAAGAACAACAACAACAAAAGTAAGTGTCTGTCTAGGAAACAAACATCAATCTTGTTTCACATCCAACAATCACAATCTTCATATTCTTAACTTTTGCCCGACTAATTTCATAACGCACTGTAGTGCCTGCACTTGCATTAAGCCTTGGTGAGGCAGTCTTTCAACATGATCATTATTTATACCGATACTGGGATGGTGCCCTAATGAATAAGATTATTTGTGTAGCCAGAGGACAGCTTGTAATTTCTGTTTCAAGGGAAGCTCCCAGAGAGGTGCGGTTAAGTTATGGAAAAGAATCAAACTTTTAAATAACTTGATATCAAATTCTGTTTAACACAGCCAAGAGAAAGGTGAGTGCCTGGGCAGTAAAATAGGTGGGTGGTCATGTGTTCAGTGCGTTGCATGTGCTTATGTGTATACTAGTAAATTTTATCCAGGAACCTCATTGTTTCCTCATCATGGGTGAGTACAACTTCTGTCAAACTCTCAATTGTGCTGCATAAATCTGTGGAACCACTTAATAATTCATCTGCTGCTGCTGGCCAAAGGCTTTGGCATTGGCAGCCATAAATTTCCAGCAGTTTAGCTGTATGAGCATGCATAAATATTCTGAGTAATGAACACATGCACCTGCACACACACACACACACACACTGTGCGACATAAACATGCGCACATATTAAAAATACAGCTGACCCAACTGTAAAGTCAACCCAGCAGTGCAGACAGGGTTAAACAATTCATCTCTGCACACAGCCCCTGAACAATAGAGCCAGTGTAATCTGAGGTATGTAGTATGAAAAAAATTTTCACATTATCATTCACTTTCCCTTTCACAAACATAAAACAAGCCCTCTTTCTGTCTCTACACCGCAAACTACAAAAAAAACTACATCCAAGAGCAAACTGGAACACTCCTTGCTATGGATGCAACCATGCAAAAATAAAAACACTAGTAACAAAAGCACTTTCTGTACGCTAGCGACAGTTGGCAGGGAGCACGATACAGAACAAACGACAGGAGTGTTTTGAATTTCCCCCAGGCACACTCGCTGAGACTTAGTGAGAAATATTTTTCCTTCCTATCACACACACAATTGGCCTGAGGGTGTTTCCCTGAATCTAGATATTCAAAGAATCCTTTGTTTTTATATGATAACAGTTTAGACTCAGAGGGAGGCAGCGGCTTGAGTGAGGCACTTCTGGACCAACAATTCCTCTTTATGTATCAGTAAACAGTGATAAATGGCTGTCTCATTGCCCACTCGTATTGTGGTTTTATAATACACAAAGGCACTCAAAAATATCAATGCTATGCTATCCCCAACATTACCCAGTTTTGTTGCCGTTCTGTTTTTTTTTCTTTTATCGTAAATGACCCCTTGACTAGGATTTTTCCATTACGATCATTAACTGGCTCTTGCAGCCTCCATTAGCTTTGTAATCAGGATTATGTTGTTATGTAAAGTCAACTCTCCCAGACCCAGAATGATTGGGGGAAGCAAATCAAAGCTGCTGGCATGCTGCTGCCACACACAGTAAGCTAAAAACGGTAAACATTTCCACTCACCTTCGTGTAAATAATGGATGTTAGTGGGGCTTTTTGACCAGTTTGAGTTTAATTTGGCATTAAGAGAAGAGTGGAGTGCTATTATTACTTTTTTAAGATAAAACAAGACTATAATTGTTGAAAACGGCTCCTCTTATTGGATGAGACTTATTTGGTTGTGGCGTATGCAAATGCTTGGACATAAACCATTGATATGAGCTACGGGAACACTCGCAGTGATATTTGTTTTCCTGATATGGCAAAGGCATCATCTGCCTTACTCTGCCTCTTATTGGCTAGAATGATATTCTTATCCTAACCAGTCTCAGTCCTTATACTGACAGTGAACCAACTAAACTTATTTAAGTGACTGCCAAGTTCCAAGACTAAAAGTACTCAAGTAATCTAGAGTGTGAGTTTTTACATACTATCTATTATATTAATAGATTACTGTTGGTGCAATGACATATAAACAAGAACTACATGTTGAAGCTGGTCGAAGAGCAGCTAACTACTCTTTATGTCTCTACATTTCTTACTCATCTTACAAGAGGCATGTTTTTTTTATGCAAAATCAACAGTAACTTAAGCTGACACATACTGGAGTAAAAAGTAAAAATATTCCCTCTGAAACGCAGTAGAGTGGATGCATGGGGATAGAATCCCGCTTGTGCAAGACTGTATTTAATTGTCGGCATGCTATTAAAGCAAATTTTGGAAAGAAGGAGGGTGATGAAGGGAGAGCAGGGAAGTAAAGATGCAGATCTGGATGGGGTTAACCTCGCCTGGACCTTGCAGGTGGGTGGTATAGAACCAGACCAACTTCTTTACATACTTGAGTTAAAACCTCGTTAAAAGCCAATTAGGCAAAATAATAATCTACGCCAAATTAAACAGAAACTCATAATCAGCGGCTCCGCCTTCTACCAAAATAAAAATGAAAGGAAATCATTTTGAACAAAGGAAATATGAGCTCTAGTATAGTTTTTTTTTTTTTTTTCCCTCCTTGTGTCTGTGTGTGTCTAAGCTGAGAGGCTGGTTCCCATGCTTGTGGACCACCAGAGTTAGCAGGTCAAGCTCGGAGGCAGTAAAAGCCACAGGCGCTGCAAAAGACACAAGCAGACAGTCCAGGACCAGGCCTTCCTTCAGCAGGACAGTTTATGTGACAAATGCAAGAGGCCTGGTGTAAAATTTTGTAAGGAAGGCTAATTGCTTGGATTCCAACTGCCTCAAAGAATTAAACAAGTGGCCATAAAAGCACATGGTAGTGATTTGGTCTCACTGATAAGCATCTACACTGCGTTCCTCTGTCTTTCTCTGACACAAGTGCACACCCACAGAGCTATTTTTAAAAAAAAATGATGCAAAACAGGCATGTACAGGTAAGATCAGATAAACACACACATAACCCAAAAGGAACGGAGAAACACCTGCTATAATGACATCATACAGGTGTGGTGACAGCTAATAGCTAAATACATGGTTGTCTCCATGCGAAAAGGCTCAGATAAATAATTTTACATACCTGAATCAACACCAAGGGCTGGATTAGGAACGCACAACCGCACAAAAACCCCACGGCTGTAACAATTATCTAGTATGATTGACAATGTCAGCAACAGATTATTGTATAATATCTCTGTAGTTGATACTACAGTTAATACGTAGAATTATACTTAGCAGAGGATCATTTTGACTTAATGTAAACATGCACAACAATAGCACTGATATTTAACACTGCAGGTGCAATATTTTTTAATTGTTACAATACACCACTGATATCTGTTGCTTCAGAGGCATTTGAGGCAAATATTTCTTTGAATGTAAAAGTCAAAGCTATTCTTTCACTTTTTTTTTAGACACTGATGGATTGTTTCTTCTTCAACACCTGCTCATCTTGGCTTTATCACTTCACTTAAGTAAGATAAGCAGTATTATGGGAGTAAAGTACTGCATTACACCATTAGCTATAAGCACATGGTTTGCTAGCGCGTACTTTCTTTCAAAGTTCTAAAATGTTAGCAAGAAAACAAAAGAAAACAAAAGCGGAAAAGTGTAATACATCTTTGTACTGCATTCAATGATTTCTGGTAATAAAACCAAGACTGCACAAATGAGTTCAGTGTTTCCACTGCCATTGTTCAAATTTGGCACAAACCAAAGCCGCCAGGGCAATTCTTAGCATGCCAAAATAACCTCAAAATACATTCATTCAAAAATAGATGATCATTTGTGCCTGAAAACCTTTTTGCAGATTTAACACAAATGTGCATCTGACTCTGCGTTCAACCTAATGTGTAAATGACTGCTGTTTTTTTTTTCTAGTGAGTCATTACTGTCACAATAAAATTAGAGCATTTTAGTCTGAGTTGAATCCCAAGGTTTCTCTCATGTTTTATTATGTTCACTACAACCATCACTAGACAGCTCCAATCAAGAATTAAAACTGTATAATTCTGCAGTATATATTGTAAATAGATGCATTGCAGTGGGACATCAACAGAGGCTGTACTGCCTGTTGTGCAACTGAACAGTGATCTACAATGTACCGCTGCTGCTGTATCTGAGGTGTGCACACATTCCTTCCCACAATGCCTGTCCTGAAATACAGATGTAGACGCTGAAACAACCTCTGGCAACATGACCCCTTGTGACACATGCACACAGAGAGTAACACAAGTAAAAACACCACAACCTGCTTGTTCATTAAAGATGTGATTGGCACTAACAGGCTAAATCAGTACCATGTGGTACACAGGGAGCCTCCCTGCCCTTTGCTCTTCAATATATTGAGATGAACATCAGACAGGACGAGCTGACAAGATACATATGTCTAACACTGCATTAATACATGTGGGTATACAGCAGCAATCTCTTTAGGTCAAGGGTTTCAAATTTTTCAGTTTGAGATCCATATAATGTCTAAAAAGGGATACTTTGAGAGCAAGATTTATTCAAACGTACAGTTTTCCATAAGAATAAAGGAAATGTGGCTTTTGAGAAGAACTTCAGAAAATGCTGAATTAAATTACATTAAACTTGATTTCTTTGGTAAAGAAATCTGGTGTATCTTAACTGGTCTATTTGCTACTACAAGACCCTGAACCCAGCCAGCTCCACAGGTACTGTAGTTTAGTCTACGTGGCTAGAATTTTAAGCAGACATTATTGCTGTGTAGGCACGCGAGCTGCTACTCAGTGGAATGTCTTTGTCTGTTTTCCAGAGGGAAACCATATCCCCAGTATTCCTGCCTGTTAGGCCATCGAAGAACGCCAAAGAGAAAGTGAGCCCAGTCTGCCCAGAGCATACCTCCGGCCTCCCTCTTATTGGAAAACCGGGATAGCGCACGGAGGAAATGCCTGGCATATTCCCAGAACTAAAGAAGCGATCTAGACATTGAGAGCAAAGAGGAAAATATATTAAGTTAAAATTAAAGACATTTTTGTCATTTTCAATACGCAAAGTCAAAAATCAGAATCAGATGAGGTTAACCACTCAGCAGAAACAAGAGGAGCTGGGTGATATCAGCCTGGTTTACTTACAGCTCTAAGCATTTCAGACACATGCGTGTGTCCCTGTGTGTGTTTAAGTTTGAAGTGTGTTGTGACTTCTGAGTGGTGTAGACATTAAGTGGCTGACATTAGATCAAGTCTTTGTGGGCTTGTCCACTCGCATGCCTTTCGATATGTGTGTGCATGCATGTGTGTGTATGTGTGTTTGTGCATGCATACATGAACGCTTTCCAGAGTGTGCACCTGTGTCATATAAATCCGCCATGAGCTTGCTCCCGTAGCAGCGCTACATTTCCAATAACAGTCACAGAGAGGGCTTGAGGCGAGGGGTGGAGAGATGGCTACTGTACATGGCTGTAATAGAGCACAGCTGTGTATGCATGAGTGCGTGTGTGTGTTGTACGCATATGTGTTAACACTGTCAGAGTGGTCACACAGACAAACGTGTTTGGAGGGAGAAACTTGCAAGATGCTTGTAAATGTAAGATCTTTGTTTTTTATTGCAGTTGGCTGCAGCTGAAACATACAGATCACTTGATGATGGACAACCAAAATAAAAAAGATGTCTTTTATCTCTCTCTTTTTTTCTTTTTGTCTGTCATAAAGTGCTTCTCTCCTGTTAAAGTGACAATTTTCTTAAAAAATATATATATAAATTACCAGTTTTTCTTTAACAAATGTTTAAGTTCTATTAAGCAAGGGATTTTAACCCAGAGTTCATGGCATCCTAACTCCCATGTATTGTGGGGTTAGGGAAAATTGTGGTTCTGGATAAAAAAAATAATAATAAAGTCATTGCAATGTGCCAAGATAGTGCTGACAATCTTGGCATTTAACCACAACTCTTATAATATTCTAGCTAAGTTTCAGTTTTTTACTAAAATGCATTTTTTGTTTGTTTGGTTCAATACTAATTTTAAAGGTGCTCTACAGAACATTTTGGGACCAATTTAAGTACCATTTCTACATAGTGGTCAAAGCAGTTCTGTATATTAAATCTACAGGGTTTATTTCTGGTATGTGTATAAGAGTGTACTGAAGTGTACTGAATGTTGACAACAACATTAGACATAAACACTGCACTTTATATTGTTATCTATCATTACAGATTCAGTCAAACAAAGTCAATCAGAACATTTTTTAAGCCAAAATTGAACAGTCATGGGACTTTTAATGGAGGAACTGTAAAATGAATGGTGTTGTAAGGAATCTAATGTCTTCACATCAAAAAACAATTTTTTTACCTGAGAAAAGAAGCCAAAGTTCAAGTAATAAAGTGTTGTCGCATATTCAGTCTACAGTTTAAAAAATGGCTCCAAGATTATCAAAACTGTGACTCAACGTAGAAACTTTCTGATCAAAGAATATAATTAGTAGAGGTGAGTATGAGCTTGAAAAACAACGGTTTTAAAATCAAGACAGTTCTCATTACTGTGTGAAACTGATTCTCTTCATTTGCTACCAAAAACGATTGAAGTTAAGAGTCCAGCAATTATATTTACAACAAATTTCAGTGGATGTTGTATGCCAAAAAAGATGAAAAAAAAAGACTATGGGAAACAGATCTACTAACTCCTACCACATAAGTCAGTGTAACCATTTTGCATTGACAAAGAATTTGCAGATACATTCAATATAAAAACCTCGTCATTGTTTTGATTAAAAAACTCATAGTTCAGGTGGCATTTTGTTACCCACAAAACACGTCTGTTGACGCAGATTAACTATTAATTAACTTTTAGGAGACAATGCTGGCCGGAGGTTTCTGACGGTTGGTTTGCCTTTGAAAATAAGTAAAAGTACATGTACGTATGCTTATATATAAAGAAAATAGAGACAAAAGTAAAGAAATGAGAGTAAGTATAAAGAATGAAAGAGTATATGAGAGAGCAGAGAAACTCCTCACATCACAGTGAAGCAGCAGGCTGTGTGAGGGCCCAGGATGCCTCTCTGTGCTTTAGCTCTGTGGTTTCACTCTGGAGTTCTTCTTCTCTCCTGGGAAATAAAAACATTCTTGTTTTCCCTCCAAATGAGCGTTCTGGGGGCAGCCAGATGTGCAGAAGGGGAGGAGGAGGAGGTTCCTCTCCTCACAGACTAAACTGAGGGGCTGGGCGAGGGGACCTCCAACACCAGCTCCTCTCCTCCAGGAGAGACAGCCCGCAACCTCGCCTTTCACCTCTGACCCTCACCCTTGATCCGAGAGATGGGGAGGGGAAGGGGGGGACTGTAAGGAGCTCAGAGAATGTAAACAGCAAATCACCACATACAGAGTGACTTTCTTTGGTCATTTTTTTGGGGCCTTGCTGGAACAAAGCCAAACAGATGATGCAGATAGTGTGCTTCTTGCAATTGGTCTCCACATATGCAAACATAGAGTGTACTGTATGTGTGTTGGTGGTGGGGGGGCTGGCCCTCCTTTCTTTTAATTCTGGCCTTTCCCCCTCCCTGAGGTAATTGAGAGAATTTCGTCAGCCATCTATTCCAGCCTGTTGGCCCATCAAGAGGAGAATACCATCAATCCTACCGGGACCTCGCGAGAGACCACCGGCTAACACGGAGGAGCTGTCTGGGAGGAGGAGGACACGGGTTCGAGCCCTGAACCATGGGTGGAGAGACAGAGAGGTGGAGGGAGGGAAAGATGTAGGCAGATAAGAAGATGAGGGAGAGTGAGATGGAAAGGAGGATGGGAGGGGGAGGACGGGAAGTGTTAAGAAATAAAGGATGAACCGAGAGCTAGGGAGAACTATGAGGTGAATAGAGGAGGGAAGGGGGGGCCAAGGGTCTCGAGGGGACAAAGTTAGTACAGGGCGTCCTAATGTGTTGGAATGCTCCTGCACGTTCTTTATCTGTCTCTCTGAATCCAGTCTAAATAAATGTGAAAACGAACTTGGTCTAATAAACTGAGTAACTGGAAGAATCAGGCAATTTAATCGACCAACATGTTTCCACACAGGGCCTTTATCAGCCCGCTTTACAGAATGGCCAAATGTTCAGACTTCACTGGCCTTGCCATTTTATAGACTTGATAGTCCCATAAAGGTCAGAGTGCCAGGTGCTGACCAAACTGACAAGGGGGCTTGTGTGGGCAGGAAGAATATTTTGTTCTTTATCCAGCCAGGATGACCTGCTTATACTCGCGAGGAGAAGTGCTTTGTGTGAATAGCAGGGTAAAGGATCAAGCATGCTTCAAATAAACATTTGACATTGTCAGAAGGCAAAAATGTTGATAGTCCACCTTTCCGTGGTGCCACAAAAGGCATGTCTATGTAGATTCCTCTCCTTTAAATCCTACTACAGACTGATCCATCTTCAAGAACTGTGTGTTTTTGAAGAATCAAACATACTGGGTTATAATTTAAACTTTCCATCTCTTCTTAAAGGCACTTGGCAGGAAATTCAACAA
>JAPZDZ010000021.1:3962488-3976596 GCA_029783805.1 Acanthurus tennentii
AGACACTAAGCAGAGACTCAAAGTAGAGCTATAGCATTTTTTTAAGACCTTAGTTGCAGTTCAAGCCCCCAGGAAGAGCTGCAGGCTTTAAAACCAATTTGACATATGGGACAAACTGTGTAATGACAACACAGAGACACTAAGACCAAAAAAGACTTTCCGATAACATTTTTAAAGTCTAGAAGAATCGCAAGACGAACCTGTTTTTTCTCCTATTAAAGTTAGTTGAGGGCTAAACCAGACTTTCACTAACTTTGTCACTTGTAGTGTGCAGCCTCTCTGGGCCCCTCACTCAGGCCTTTTCCCACAACATTGAACTGGTTATGTGCCAGTTCATGCAACAATTATTAACCTCTCTGAGCATTTTGACCAAAAATAAATTGCTGAAACCAAAAAAGTCGGTTCTCCGATTTTGGAACCAGAGTGGGTGTGTCATACTCGACAGGCTGTTTCTGTAGTTGAGTCACATGGCTGCAAGATAAGTGTATACCGTTTGGCTGCCCACTCAGGTTTGTACGCCTTTACCAGAATTCACAGGTCTATTTTTGCACATTTGAGAACTGGAGGGTTTTTTCCAACACTCTTCTTTATACCATTCTTCATTTGATGTGGATTTTTTGCACAACAGTGAAAAATCATTCCACAAACACATTTTTTTCCAAAAAAAACAAATGTTTCACCCATCCTTATTTAAGCTAGACTTCTCACCACCGGTAAGATTATTCAGTGTGGTTAAATTAAAAAATGACTAACCCTAAGTGTTCCCATATCAAGCAGTGACTGATGCTTCACTGACGCCATTGATGTCTCAACTTATCTGACGCAGTGGCCCCACATTGTGATCTGCAGTGAAACTGAGGTTCCTCGCTGTAACCTCCTCACCTCTACTACCATCTCAAAGAGCGCCCCCCGCCACCTCCGCCACCATCACCTCCTAATAATAACACAGTCCGCAGCGAGGGGTCTGCTGTCAGACATGGCTACCCGTTGAGTCTTTCATCTCAACAGCCACACACACGTGTTCCAACCTTAACTTATCACATACTTTGACACACACACACACACACACACGCAAACACACACACACACACACATGCAAGAATGCGCGCGTCCTTACACACACATTCATGAGGGGAAAAATACACACATTAAGTAACACTAGGCAACGTCTGCTCCTCGACGTGACGACCCAACTGTTCGTTTCATCTCCCCACTCCTTTCTCTGCTTGCTGCTGGCACCATTACGTTAACACAAACACCATATTTCTGTCATCGTCCCCAGGACGCAGCGTTCCCTTAATATCTCTCTTTCTTCTGCGGGCGTTCGGGGAACGGCAATGGGGGCCTGAAGGGATCTGGGACATGGGTGAGTTGTGGGAAACCAGAGTGCAGTCTGTGGCCTCACAGCATGCGGCCTTCTCTCTCTCCTGCCGCTCCCCCTCTCTTTCTCTATCTCTGTTTCTCTTTTGGCAGAGAATCATAGGAGGCTTCATGCAGATCGCATATTGCAGCCTCAAATGATCTGGGAAAACATGCCCTGTTTAATGCTATGTGCACATCTGAACCCTGCTCAACTCTAACACAGCGCACAAGCAGTTTGCGTCTGTTCCTCAAAAACTTGTGTGTAGTTGGAGTTGTGTGTGTTTTACCTCCACATAGTCTTTGGCGTGGCCCCAGTCCCTCTTGGAGTCCAGGTTGCCCAGGCTGAAGCTCTCCAGCTGGCCAAGGTGAATTTTTGCCACAGAGCGGCTGATCTTACGCGTCACAAAGTTTGAACCTAGAACACATACATTAAAAATGCTTTGTTGGCATCTTTTAAATTCAATTACAGTTTACACAGGATATAAATATTACAGAGGTTTAGCTAGGTCCAACACATACAAACACACATAGTCAGAAACACAGAAACAACGAGCAGATAAATGAAATCAAGGCCTCCTCATTGAAGATGGAGTTTAGAGATCTGTACCAACATTCTCCACAACACTCCACACCACACACACACTCACACACACACACACACATAGGAGTTCCAAACCTCCACTACTGCTCCAAGTCTTCTGCAGCCAAATAACAAAATTAAGCAAAAAGCCACCCTGAGTCAAAACAATTTCTTACTACCTCACATTACAGCCACTAGATCCTTACAGATTCCATCTCTCTCGTTTTCATCTCTAATTCACTGTTTTAGTGTCAAATTTAGGCTGGATGCCAAGACAAATCTCAAGAAATATCAACGCCAAAAAGAAAAAATCAACAGGGAAGTTCCACAGAAAAAATGACAACCAAACAGGACCACCCTGGTTCTTCCGTTGCAGTGTCCAGTCTAGAACCACCACATCAGCTGATTTGTTTGCCAGAAGCCGCACAGCGGCGCTCCTCATTCTGAGCTGACACACGTGGCGATATTATCTGCGGGAAAACAAATGAGCTCCTAATGACCATTTCTGTGCCACTGGAAGGGTTAGAGGAGTTTTTGGGTGTTTTGGCGGGACATTGATTGCCCGTGTCATGTTCTCTGCTCCTGCTGTGGGGGGAAAGATGCCGCAGAGAGCCTGAGAATAAATGCACTGGATTTCCAACCCAAACACAGAATTATTCTGATGGAAATCAACACTAAATATTAACGTGTCATGTCTAATAATGCCACCACCTTAGTAGAAACAGCTTATTAGAGTTTGAGGGGTTTAGCTCTGGCTTGGCTTCTCTGTCTTATGTTTAAAAGCCAAAATGGCAGATATGCGGGAATATCTGAAAAAAAATCATTTCAAAAGAAAGCTCCAAACTTGCATCAAAGACTCAGCTATTTCTAGCCAACGTACAATCTCCACAGTGCATACATCTCCCACAACCTTGTGTGAACCTTTTCTAGACCTCTTAAGAGCTCTTACATGCTTTTTTTTTAACTCATCATGTCTGAGATGAATGTTGCCTTTTAGCTCTGCGCCCATCCTGGCCATAATACAGCGGCTCTGTCTCGACACTGTATCACTGTTGCCCTGACATGGAGCAGAGCCTCCATTTAGACACAGGAAAATCCCATGAACCCAATCATGCGAATGCACCAAATTTGTAGTAATTATTTCATAGGAAAGCGACAGCCCTGGGCAGGCTGAGCAAAAACAGACCAGAGAAGGTTAGACACGCTTATTTGAGAAAATACAGCATGTTGTGTGTTGGTAGCGGGTCACATGGCCCACTTGTCAACGTAGCTTTGTCGCCATGTTGAACTTGAGTTTATTACAGTTTAAATGAAGCTCTATGCTGTCTCTCCTTAGATTGCACAAAAACCATAACTTTAAACAAAACCTACAAGTCTGATCTAGAAAAGCATCTATTGTTCAGAATTCTATGAATCGAGGTTCACACACTTATTAGGACATAGCTTGTGTCTACAGAGCGTAGATAAATTGTCGATGGAAACCCCCTCCAATGTCAGACCTGTCCTGACTTTGCATGATCATCTCATCTGGCCCCCGGGGCCATGCTCTAACCTGGCAGGTCATCTGTTCTGGCAGATACCTATTCTCCTGATAGCTGTACTCAAATGTTAAGCAACAACTATTCATCTGCCACTGACGTATCCATGAGTGACAGCTTTGCTCTCATTGATACAAGCTAGACAGGCTCATCATGAGTATGGGACAATTACCATACAGCTGCTCACTCAAACACTCAACATTCGCAAGTCAGATATCTAGTGCTCAAAAGATTAAGCAATTAGTCAATGGACAGAAAGTTAATTGACAAATATTTTCAAGGGGACTTCCACAGATTTTACACATGACCGATTAACTAGAAATGGGATAAACTTCTCAGCCAGACACAGCTGTATCAGGTTTTCTGTGAACCCGGAGGAACTTTTTAACGGCTGATATAACAGCCTCTTGTGATGTCACCTTAACTTGAGCTTTTTAATGGTCAGTCTGTGCTACAAACTGGCAGCTTGAAGTTTTAAAGACATGTTTTTCCTAAGGGGGATGGGGGGGTCCAATGAAAAGATGCCATCAAGCTGCATCATGGAAGGTAAAGCATTTAGTGTATATGGATCTTGAGCCGTGTTGGGGATTTACAGTCTGGATATCTTAGCCACTGCAGCCATGTTTATGATGGTTCTTTTCTAAAATGATATTTTTGCAGATCACATAACTGCTTGTAATGCTAAAATGTTTAAATGCTCTTCAAATTACTTAGGTAACCCTTAACTATCAGTATTTGTTGCTTTTAACATTGTAAAAGTAATATTTGAGTCTATATTGAGCTTACAATTCACTTTTTGCTATTAATAAAAATCATCTTTTTTTTCTATGTGTTCCTCTATTTAGTATCACTATAAGTTAAATTTATTGGGGTTTAGTTGGTCTGACATGGCTGTAATTTTAAAATGTCACCTCTGGCTCAGAAAAGCTGGAATGGAAAAATCAGACTACTGGGTTTTTACATTTTTAGATGAAAACATTAATTAAAAAATAATCACAAGATTGCACAATATTACATTTTCATTAGTTGCTCGACATCTTGTATATTAAGACTCAGTGGGGTGAGGCAATGTAACAAGAGCCTACATTGGTTACTACAGTAAATTGGAAGGCAGGGGTTTGATTTGATCCAACATCCAAGGGAAACTCAAGTTTGTAGGTTAAACACAGGTTGTCAAAACTCTGCAGAGCCGAGTTGGCTCTTAAAAAGGTGGCAGAGGGATACAGTGTAGCACAGTACACCCAATCAGTAATAAAGTTCATTATTTCCCCCCAAACACACCTGTAGTCTCCTTGTAAAGCTCACACCTCTGTTTGGAGTGGCTTTGCTCCCTGCCTGCTCTAATTGGTGCGGTGTGGACCAGAGCGTTGGCCTAATGGACCGGCCTGCCTGGCTGTGGACAAAGCCTGCTCTGTTACTGGCCCGGGTGTTAATGTGTTTCCTTTACTGGCAGCGGCACCGCAGGACAGCCAGGAGGAGGGGTTGAGACAGGCAAGGGGAGCCAGGGGGGCTGACAGGAGGTTTCAGGTCCTAACGGGGCAGCAGTGGCCGTTTAACCTTGCCCACGGCCGGCGGAAAGTCTAATAAAACCACGGGCCGTGAAAACTGAGCAGACAGCAAAAACCATGCCAGAAACGGACACTCAATCTCTTTCTCTCTCTCTCTCTCACTCTCTTTCTCTCTCATTCTCACTTAACCGTTTCTTTTCTTTTTTTCCATCATTCCTTTTCATTTTTTGGCTAGAGAAGCGACAGGAAAAACGTAACACACAGGCTTCACTGGCACAGCTGGGCTTAAGTATGAAGGGAAAAAGGAGAAGGAGGAGGGTGAGGAGAAATGTGCATAGATGTGCCTCCCATCCAGAGCCAGGCCATGTGGGCCCAGACAGGATGGGGACGGGAGCTGTCAGCTGGGGGCTCGGGTGTGGGGAAGTCAGGGAGGGGACTGTGGGTTTGAGGGGATTTTGGCATGACTGGCTTTGGTTACTCAACATATTCTGTTGTTAGAACCATGCTGCTAAAGAAAGGTGACTTATGAAGTCTGCTTCCAGACTGTGACGGCCCAGACCTTTTACTCTCAGACCTCAAAATGTCTAACTGTGCATATATATACGTGTATAAAATTGAGTCTCAAACGCAGCGTGATACTCAAATCACTTCTATATATCATTTGTTTTTTAAGTTATAATGTGTGGTCATGGCTCAGCCCAAAGGTGCCTTTGCTCTTTAAAAAAAATGAAAACCATAGTAAATCCAAATCTTAAATCATGTCGAACTTTTATCAAGTGGATCTTTAATGCTACATTTGCACAGGAAGAGCATCTACTTCCTTTCTAAGCCAAGTTTCTATCTTTCAAACTTTAGATTTAGTGAATGTTTTTCATGACTATGTCGATCTGGTCCAACTTGACGTGCAGGATGATGCCATATCTCCGTTTTCCTTAAAGAAAAATGGAATGAATTTGCGTTTCTGGAATTTGGTAACCGAGATTGTTTTAACAAGCAGCATTCCTACTTAAAGCTTTTTACATCCACTAGATCACCAGTAATAAACCTTAGCTATTTAAAGCAGCCAAGTATGGTCTATAAAGATTAAATGTTTAAACATTTGTTTTTTTGGAAATGCTATTGATCTTTACACACATTAAACTATCTATTAACCCTTATTACATGCATTTTAGCCTTATAATTTAGCCTTTTATAGAGGTTTCCATTTGATTATTCCAAATGGGAAAAAATCTTCGCCAAAGTAGATGTTAAAAGGTTGACACATATATCCATTTCACATATTTTACAGATATTTTAGGTGAGTTATTTCTGTGGTGAGCTTGTCTGGACCGGTCATGTTCTGGAGTCGGTAGAGAAAGAATGGCAAACACTTCATTTTGATTGCCACAGTTGTAACAGACACCCTTGGGTTACCTCAACTTCGGGTTTAACACACCTGTTTTGGAATTCAACCAGAACTGCAAATCCCATAATCCCACTCTGTCTTTGAGCAATGGTTTAGGGGAGTGAAAGGCTTTGTGGTCGATTCAAATTGAAAAAATGCAAGCCTTAATTTCTTTCTGCACTCCTTCAAGTTTCAGGATTTAGGTCAACCCTGTAGCCCTGTTTACGTCTAAATGAATACTTTCTCATCTCAAATACATCTTCTTTATCTTGACTGAGCTATGAACAAAATACCTGACTTGCAGAAGTATTGAGTGATTCTGCAGGAGGAATCTTCCCCAAGTCAGGGGTTGGCCAATTTACACTCAGGCCAAAGACCTGTCAGTGTCTGCCATCACCGTTATTGCACAATTCACATTTTGACTGATCTCTGGAGCCTCCGCGAAGGGAGAATATTTGCGTTAGCTCCAAGAGAGGTCATGCGCTCAGCTCAACACAGTGTCTATTCACACCTGACGGACTGTTGCCCTCGTTCTAGGCTGACTCAAATAAGGAGGCAGCAGAGAGAAAAAAAAAGTTATGCGTGAAAGACTGGGATGGGGTTTGAGGGTTGCATAGACAAAGACAGAGACCAATAAGGTCACTTTGTTTTAATTGGGTGTAATGCAACAAAATGGATGGACAGCGCAGGCTGTGAGAAGGTGTGGGGAAAGAAAGGGAGGGTATAGAGAAAGAGAGGGGAGTAGATGATACTTGTTTTTCTTGAGCTTGAACACTGACAGCTCCTCGACAGAGTGAAAGAGTAAATGTTTCACTCTAGTAACGAGAAAAACATCGTAACTGTGTTTGGCAGCACCCCTCATTTCAACTAAATCAAAAGATCATAGAGCAACATTTTTGGGGTTCAGTTGTTCTCTTGTAGGCCTCTGAGAAGAACTGGCAAAGGTTGAGAAAAGCTAGGGGGTGCCCTAAACTCAAGGTGCAATTAGCCCTGCTCAAAGCGAGCACTCTGTCAACAAGATTCTTGGCTACCATGGTGATCTGGGACAACAAACACAGATTTTAGGGCGGCAGTGGGGATGATTGAAGGTAAAACAGCCTCACAAACCACGTGACATGTTTGAAGCCAAAGTAGGCTGAGGCAGAGGGAAACACCTTAATGGCTACGTGACACAAGGTGGTGGAATGCGTAAAGGAAAGAGAAGACTCTGTCATCAGCTCTGCTTTGAGGCATTAGACTCTGCTCTTCACCTGGCTACAGTTCAGCTGATATTTAGACTGCACTCACTCAGCTCTTTCTCATCAACACCCGACGAAACGAAAGACTGAAACACAAAAAGTGCCCATTCCACGTTGTTCTTCTCATGGGATACTGTCTAATCCCCTGACCGAGTCACTCCTATCTGTAGATTTCCTTTGAAAATAACCTTTCCAATAAATGGAAAACATATCCTCTTACAAATTTATCATGGGATCTGACCTTTTGGGCTCAACCTCAGCAAAAGCAGAAAGATGAAGCCAAGGCATGTAGAGGCTCAGTGGCTGAATGTGTGAGTATTTGAGGGGGCTGCATTGACTTTGGCAATGCTATTCTAACTTCCCCAATGCTAACTGGTCTTCTCTCCTAACATAACAGTATATTATTCTATACTGCCAAGCGTGAACCACAGAGCTCTCAGGTTGGAGAGATGGATGGGACTTTCCTAAATAAACCAAGGGATTAGCCTGCAACTGGTGCTGGTCAGTAGTGGCAACAGTTGATACACACAAAAAATATTTCTGCGTTGATTTACTGTGGAGTCTTATATCAACAGACTGTTAATACCTATGAATTAAAATGGAGTGTTGTCTTTTATTGTCAAAATTAGATTTTGGGTACTTTAAGGTGCTGCATGCTTGTTGTAATATGGTGACCAAATAAATATATGAACTAGTTATTTGCACAGGTTTCACTGCTGATCGCTCTTGCCAAGAGACTGTGGAGAACTGCACTGTCTCATGTGTCACAGCAATATGGAGTCTATTTAGCACCCCTGCTAATGCTAATCCCCTTCTTCAGAGTCAGTGTGAGGGCTGTTTGTTATGGCTAACAACTAAGCTAACCAAAAAAGAGCTAGCCAGCCGGCAGATGCAGGCTACTGTTTGCTTTGCTTCACGCTGGATTTCCACTGGGATATTTTTCCTTCTCAATCGTCCGATTCCAACCTTTCGCTGCAGAACAATAGAGGTTGTCTGTTTATTGGTGGAACAGTCAGGTGTTTACGAGAACTGTAAGAGAAACCAGAAGCACATTCCTACTGGGATTAAGTCATCCCGGGTACTGTAAGAAAAATAGGCTTCTTGCTGAATCCTACAAAAGGGACAGTAATTCTGAGGAAAAATAGTGTTATGCTTCACTCTTCTCTCTCCAGCCACCAGACCGTCCTATGTGACACACCACAACACGCCACACTGGGTCATGGAGATGATTGGCCACTGGCAGTTCACTTCAGGAGACACCATTAGAGCAAGAATCAGTGAGTTTGTTGTCAAAAGGAAAAAACTGCTTCATGAAGGTAAACATCTTTTTCTTTTCTCATACACAGACACACTGACAGCCACTGGCACTTTGTGGCAATGACATCACATTTTTTCTGTGTGTTATATGTGTGTGTGTGCGCGCGCGTGTGTGTGTGGGTGTGGGTGTGTGTGTGAGAGAGAGAGAGAGAGAGAGAAACTGTATGTGGGGCAGGTGAGGTCAAAGCCACTGAAACTGACATCTTGTACTTCCTCCCTCATTAGTAACTAATGATTCACAGGTAGAAGTGGCACAGAGAGGACAGGAGGGGCAGCACAGTGAGTTAAGTGTGTAAACGCACGTAAAGGCAGTGTTCAGAAATACTAGGGGGAGATGTTCAGGGTGTGGCTAAAAAAAAGAGTGAGGAAAACACCTTCCTGGCTAGGGCTTTCATTAAATGAATACATCTGTCTTAACTTTTAGTGCATGTTTTTTGAAATGCTACTGTAGTTACCTTATAGGAAGCCATAATTTTTCTCTGCTTTTCATAAAGTTCTGAGTCTACCATTTCAGTTTCCTACTTAATAATTACATAAAGAAATTTGTAACGTAAAAAAAACTTCTTTAAAATTAGTACACATGTTGGCAGTTGGCAGTTAATATGCTGTATTTCATACACCTGTGTCAAGGTTTAAAGACACAAGCATAATTATACTTTTGGTATACTATACTATAATATAATAACATTAGTACGCAGCATTCAATTGCCTTATCCTAAATTTGATGTTAACACCAAGTTTATAAAAACATCTAAAAGCTCAATGTTGACTCAGTATTCTCTCTGTACAGTAACACGTATCAGTACAGTAGTTATATATGTGACACTGTGTAATTTACAGTACAACCTTACAATCCGAGAACAAAAAATGTGCCACAGGGGTTTTGCAGCTCAAAGCACCAGCTCCTCCCCTCTAAAGCCCTTCTGTGGGCGAAGGAGTGCACGGCCAAACGCCCCCTCAGTACAGCGGCGGTGGGGTCACAACAGGCCCCGGGGGCCTGAGTAAACACTGGCCAATCCAGCCAACACAAGCGCCACACTGGGTTGTGCAAGGCAGCCGTGGGACATCTAGCCACATCACAGCACAGCGTTTCTGCTTTATGAGTAACAACAGCCGTAACTCTGAGAATAGAAGTGGCAGAAGTAAACCCAATGGCCTGCTGGAGAAATGCTGACTGTGGAGAAAGGAGCAGTAAGACATGAAATGAAGCGAGAGAGGAAGGAGGAGGAAAGGAGTGTGTGTGGCAAGAATGGAAAGATAGAAAAAGAGTCCGAGAAGTAGATGAGATAGAGCTGACCAAGAACCAAAAGGCTAAGGACGGCAGCTTTGCCCATATATGGTCCTGCGTACGTGTGGAAAAGGATGCAAGCATCCCTGATTTCAGTTTCACAGCCATCCCATCAGCCAGTTGTCTTATCTTCATAATCAATAATGTTGTTTAATAGTTTTCAATAAAATGATTAGTAGGGTTTACAAAACATTAGAAAACAATAAAAAGTTTCCAGAGCCCATATCCCAAGATGACATCTTTAAAATGTTTTTTTTTTTTTTTAAGACACTCAATTTACAGAGACAGTTCATCTTCATTGAGTGTTTTACATTCATTTTCTGTAGACGAAAAAGTTCCTGTAGTGCTACCTATTCCCATCATTCCTCCTGTCATCCAACCCGTTTTTGCACTCACTTGTCTGAATTATGTGTAAGTCCCAAGATGGCTATGTCAACTAATTCTCCATTACAAGACCTCAACGGTGACCACACCATCTTTGCTGAACTGGCTGTAAACTACACCAGTTCCCACACCTATCTTTCTGTGGTAACCCATTAGAGTTTACTTGCTGACCCCTGACCTCAGCTGGGGTCGTGGCTAGGGCCTTCATCAGGGGATAAATCATAAACACCTGAGCAGCTGACCTGGGTGCAGTGTTGGGGCTGAAGTCATGTGGTATTAATTTTGGGTCGTGGTGGCGTGTAAATCGGGTTAAACCAGCGCCTGCGACCCTGGGGGCTCAGAGCACATATTAAAAATGTGACCACAACCCACTCACTACGTGTCAGAATGTGTGTGAGTATGTGTCAAGTATGAGAAACCTGGCTCCACCGGTGAATGAGTATGACTTTATATAGAGCATGTAATTGAATACTTTTACACAATCAAATAATGGTGTACCTTCTGTTTTACTGCTTTATTGTGGGTTAGGCCTGCTGCTCAGGCTAAGTGATGCCAAGATGTCCCAGCATCATTTAAACCTCACAAAAAAGCTGTAAAGTGTGGTTTAAAATCATTATTCATAATCTAAAATAGCATATTAACAGGGCATGTGATAAACACAAGCAGACTATTGAATGATTTACTTTTATTTTAATGTAATTGATGCGAAGACCTTTGTAACCTCGAGACAATGTTACTTTTTTGTTCCTTGTTTGATAGTCAGTTTGTTTGTTAGTTAGTTTGTTTTTTTTGGGGGGGTATACTTTGTATTAAGTAGTGCTTTACAGTATGCTTTGGTAACATTTGTATTTGAGCTTTGTATATTAAAAAATCCCCCATTAAAAGGTTTGTGCTGTTTCCACAGATTTCCCAGTGCTTTGCTTTTGAGATCATTTTAACAAAATGTGATATTGAAAATAACTGTTGTAAAAAACTAATTTTCAATCTGTATGTTTCCACCAAATCTAATGTAATTTGATAACATCTATAAAAAATGACTCTTAACGGTGCTGTGATGAAGAAAAAGGCAGTCTAAGGAACAAGACTGATAAACTTAGGAAAGAGTTTTCTTTGTGCCTTAATAGTGCTTCTACATGCCTAAATGTCTAGTTTATCACTTAAATACATATGCATTTGTAACATTTGCAGACTAATATAATTATTTATGCAATGAAAAATCTAAACTCTGCGTACTACTTTTTAATTATTGGCATAATTGCTGATTTTCAAGTGCAAAAGATAAGCTTAACTTATTGAATTAAGCTGCATTTATACATATTTCAAAGTAGAGTTACGAAATTTGTTACATTAATGAAGTAATGTGATTATAAACAACAGATAACTATTACACAGAAATAATATCCTAAAAAGATTTTGTAAACAGTTAAATCAAAAACACTGCTCAGCCCTGATGTTGTCTTTTAAAAGGCTGAGGACGGCAGCAAGCTTTGCCCATAAGCGTTTCATTCTGGTCTCCTTCTCTTCTTCTCTATTACTATCAGATGCTGCAACAACCTGATTTCCATTTCTTTAAAAAATAACCATGACTTTGTGGTGACGTGGAACAGCATGATGCATGGCGTGCTGTGAGCTCACCTCTCCTCGGGCTCTCGTGGTTAAAGAGGATCCCGTTGACAGCGAACATGTCGTAGGCCTCTCTAAAGTTCACCACGATCCAGTAGGCATAGAGCTTTGCAGCACCTGAGAGCAGAGGTGGAGACAGACAGGAACAGAGAAAACAGAGTGACAGAAAAATATTAGCAGCAGACATTCAGAAATGAAAAGTGAAGAGATGTTGCTTCAGACACATTCCACCAGCTTTTCAGATCCACAGTTGTTCCTCTGTGAACTGAAAGAGTGCACAAACACACTTTTCAAACTCACATGATGCTTTAATTCACTCCGTGGCCAAATGAAACTTTTACACAACGAAACACACAGTTCAAACTTTTAGTTTGACCTTTTAAGTAGACAGAGAAACACCGATCCTTTCCTCTCAAAGCTGCAGAAAGACCATAAAAGAGAGACGGATTCTGTGTTGTAACTACACTGCATGTCACAGTTGAACACAGCGTTACCGCAGATCATATTACACCGGCAAGAACGTGAACCGCAGACTCCTGCTGATTGACCAAAAGCAGGCTCATACAAAAGCTTCTTGCCTCCTCCCGCTCATCTTCCTCCTCCTTCTCTTCATCATCCTCCCTTCCCAAACCGAGGGGGGAATACCAGAGTGAGCAAAGGGAGTTGCCGCTGATTAAACTGTAGGTCATGATGTGCACTGGAGGTTAAGTAGGTCGCCATGGCAACACCCACTTCGCCGCTTCCCAAGTCTAATTAATAGAGTAACAGCCCAGGGATGGTATGTGCCTCCCATGCAGCCTCAGATTGAGCGCTGACAGATGGGGAAAGTGTCAGCGAGGAGAGCATTTAGACAACAGAGAACATGAAACCTGATCGCTCACACACGTGTACCGCCTGCATATGTGTGTGTAAGAGTGTGTGTGAGTGTGTGTCGAAAGTGAGTGCTGAGTGCTCTGGATATAAAGGTGTCTTTGTTAGAGCTAGAGCCACTCCAGTCCTCAGTCAGACGTTTGGCCTCAGGGTGTGTGGAGAGCTCAAACGCTGCCTGAGCACTCGAGCCCCCTGCCTCTATTCACTTACTCACAAACACATAGACACACACGCAGACACACACGCAGACACACACACAGACACACACACACACACACTTATTCTCAAGGAAAAAGTGCAGCACAGGTGTTAAACAATCTCAGATTGTATGGCCTTACACAATTGTTGGATGAATGGCACAAGGTAGAAAATGTAAGGTAATCCCTATGTGTGTAAGTGTGTGTGTGTGTGTGTGTTTCAACATGAATCTACAGTACATTGTGCATGTGTGTCTTACCATAAGGTGAGCGAGGGTAGAAGGGCGTTGTTTCCTTCTGAGGGATCTCCTGAACTTTGCCGTACAGCTCACTGGTGGAGGCCTGGTAGAACTTCACGCTGTTGGTCAGACCACATGTCTTGATGGCGTCCAGGAGGCGAAGTGTACCAACACCATCCACATTAGCTGTGTACTCAGCCAATTCAAAGGAGACCTGAGAAAGAGGGAGAGAGAAAAAAAAATTATTAAGGATTTGATGTGAAAATTCTCTCTAATTGTGCAAATGATTCATTTTTCTAGTAGACAACAGAAAAGAGCTGTAAACTTCAGATGTGAGATCAAAACTTACTGATCGTACAGTTATTTTAAGGCCAGTGCAAATAATTTCAGAAATACAGTATGAATGCTGATCAGCATTCATAGCATTGCCTTAAACGATGTGGTTTCACTAATATCAGTCTTGATTTGAAGCTGCCCAAAAATATCAAAAAAAAAAAATGTAATTTTTCAACTTGATGTATTTTAATAAGCAGCTTTTGTTGTTACTAGAAAATACTTTAAATCAGGCTAGCAGCGTTGG
>JAPZDZ010000021.1:4073798-4084110 GCA_029783805.1 Acanthurus tennentii
TGATTGAGATTGATTGGCAGAGGAGGTTGGCTGAGGGAGTGAGTGAGTGAGTGGTGATGCGTTCAGGGTGACACAGAAAAACCAGTGGTGAAAACTGCAAACCATGACAGGTACGGTAAATCCTCAGAGATGTGTTTGTTTTTTTATTTTGATTAATGACTTGTGTATTGACAGCTGTAGTTTTAAGTTGATAATGAGCACACGAATAAGCACACAAAACACACCTGTGTGTAGAAATACAACTCTGATGCTGTGTAAAACAAATAAAGCACAGAATACAAATGTTTGAAAGCAAACTGTGATTATGGACAACAGTTTTAGGAAGTGTTCTTGAGCCAAATGTAGTAATATACAGAGTACAATCATGTGTTTCATAGAGTGGTGAACCTTGTCCCATCCTTGCTGGTGAGGCCCCGGGCCTTTCAAGGATGCCTCTTTCTACCCAATCGTAACACTGTCATCTGTTACCAATGAACCTGTTTACCTTTTGGAGCATATCACAACTTTTCCAGCCTTTTGTCATGCTCTTGTCTCTACTTGTCTAAAACATATTGGTGGTATCAGATTTAGGCGTCAAATAAGCATGTATTTACAAAAATCAATAAGTTGATGATGTAAAACAATACATTTCTTTTCTTTGTACTGTCAATTGAGTTCATGCCAAAAGTAATCATATTCTTTGTTATATATATGTTATACACAGTGTCTCAACTGTTAATCAGGATTGTATATAAATTTAGTGTATTTTGAAAAATATATGCAGAAAATATAAACATTGCACCCACATTTCAACCTTCTTAAAAAGTTTGGGCAATAATCTTTTGGGACAGAGGTCACCACTTAGCAAAGTGTCGCTGGAGCTATATCTGTCTACATACTTTTGGCCTTAAAGTATTTTAATTAAAAGTAGAATATGAAAACAAGAGATACTTATGATCCATTGATTAAAATGTTTTACTCTTCAGTGTTTATTACGTAAGAAGAGGTGAAAAGGTTTTACCACAACATTTTTTTCTGAGTTCCTTAAAGGTTGGACAAATAGAATAATACAAATAGAAAGTCAGATAATGTTACTTAATTGTGCAACAGCAAGAAGTCCACCTCAGTGTCTGTCCTGCAGCCTTACATTTTGCAAAGCTGTTGCCAGTGACTGTCAGCCAAACCAACATGCAATCTTTCCTCTCTCAGTCACTCTTTTTCCTTTCTTATCATCCTCCATCAACACCCTCTTCTATCTCTTTGTCTTCTACTTTTGCCAAGGACTTAAAGCCAGTCAGACATTACTCTTGTCCCACTGATTTGCTTGGTCACTTTATCTTTTTCTCTCCTTCTTCAACCTCCTTTTCTCATTCTTCTTCTCTCTCTCTGTTATATTAAGGCTGATGAGTTTGCATAGCTGGTCTTGCTGGCTTCAGTTTTGTTGTCCCTTTTGCTTTGCAACCACCAGCATTCTCCTCTGGGTTCCCGCTCAGTCTCATGGCCATCAGAGGCTTTTGTAATAGAGTATAGCCAAAGACAAACATTTCCTGTCAATCCATGCAGTCTGCTAGCCACACAGCTTGCATAGCTAACTAGAAGCTACAGCAGATACAGGTTACTACAGAACAGTTTAGGCAGAGCAGCTGGAGAACATCGGAGGCAAAAGCAGAAAATATTTTCTCCATATTACAGTTTTAGTTTCAGTTTCAGTTTGTGAGACCAAGTGCCAGAAGGTTTGTACCATTTCACACCTCTAAATCAAAACATTAAACATAATGTTGCTTTAAGTCATAAAAACAGGAAAAAAAAAACCTATTCAGAACAGAATTAAAAAATGGATAGTCAAATTTTAATGATTCACTTGCCCCTCAGGGCTTTCCTAATAGGCCATTACAGCAGCAAGGCTTAACACAGTTTAAAATACCTTCTGTGTTGCTTTCATCATCACTTACATTGTAGAATAAAGTCTATTGTTCCAAACTTTCAAACAGGCCCTGTCATTCAGTTTTGGGGAAGGTGTCCATGCGGACTTCAAGACACTTAACGCTGACATCAACTCACCATCTGCATCATACATCCTGAAACTAGCAAACCGTCTTTACGGGGAAAATACAGCCAACTTTCTACCGGTGAGTTTTCAGTTTACGCTAACATCAGAAGACATAGTTACTTATATTGAATCAATAACTGTATTTGATCAAATTAAACATTTTCTGCAGCAATTCCTTGAAGCCACACAGAAGTACTACCAGGCAGACCTGAAGGCTGTTGATTTCATGGGGGCTGCAGAGGCGTGCAGAGGGGAGATCAACAGCTGGGTCGAGCAGCAGACAGAAAGTAAGATTTTACATCTTAATTGGCCGCAAAGTCATCCTCATAATCCACCTAATTGCAAACAATCCTTCAGTAGCTGAGAATTGGTGCTCAGTGGTTGTTTTGTCTATGTGGTTCTCTTCAGATAAGATTAAAGATCTTCTGAAACCAGGAACAGTCAGTACCATGACGAAATTGGCCCTAGTTAATGCCATCTACTTCAAGGGAAACTGGATGACCCGCTTTGATGTTGCAAACACCAAAGAGATGCCCTTTAAAGTCAACAAGGTGAAAACTATGTTGAAGTTTGACAATGCAGAGACATAAAGTTTGTTTAAAAGAAACAGTCTGAGTCCACCACATGTGCACCGAAACACAGCCAGAAACTCAACACAAACTTTGTAATGTGATCTGATCTCTTTGGTTGTCTATGTTTTTCCTGGGTCAGAATGAGAGCAAGCCGGTCCAGATGATGTACCAGATGAGAAAGCTGCCCTACAACTACATTCCTGATCTTGGTCTGCAGATCCTGGAGCTGCCATATGTGGGTGAGGAGCTCAGCATGTTCATCCTGCTACCTGCAATGTCTGAAGACGGCTCTGACCCTCTGCTGAAGGTACAAAACCTACAAACTCAACCTCCACAGAAAAGGCCAATTTTGCTTGTTCACCTTGGGTCCTGAGAGTGACCCTGTGAAGTTTTCATTCAATGTTACTGTCAAAACAAGGTGGTATCCTCAAGGTCTCATATGTCGATTTCCTTCCTCATGAAATACTTGTATTTAAATGATACAAGGCAGTGTGGTGCTACTCACTTTATACAGCCTGAAAAGCCTTCCATCTGATTTGGGCCTAAATTGGAAATGGTTTACTGAAACACTGGACATAGATATCCTCAAATGAAATATGTGTATCTTGGAGCTTATTGTGCCCCCCTAGTGGTCATCAATAATACATGAATGCAGCTTGAAGCAGACCAGGTTTCCAAGTGATTCAGTACAGCTGTAATAAAGCTGTAATATGAAGCCAGTTAACAATTTGCTCTCTAATAACTCATGTTTAAGTAATAATGACAGAAAAAAAAAATCAGCTGTTCCATTCCCAAATTTTTTAAATGCTGCTTTGTTTATAGGAATTGCATACAAATATCATACCTACCGTGTAAAAACTTGAATGTCTTAGCCCACAGACTAGTTTAATGCTTTTTTAATTTTTGAATCTATTTAGTGATGTCTGTGATTGGCTCTGATGCTGTGCTTTTATTTTTATTTAGCTAGACAACAGCAATTCATGTGGATTATTACAGGGTTGAACACACATCTACAAAGCTAATATTTTCATCAGCATAGAATGAATATGAAAATCTGTGCTGGAGATTCAGTACAATCTTTGTGTTCTGTTCTAGCTGCAGAATGAGCTGACAAGGGAGAAGCTGGACGAATGGACCAACAGGGAAAACATGGATGTCTACTCAGAAGTTATTGTTCACCTGCCCAAGTTCAAGCTGGAGGAAGACTACGAGCTGAACGAGCCTCTGACCAAACTGGGCATGACAGACGTGTTCTGTTCAGCCAAGGCTGATTTGTCTGGCATGAATGGTGATGGGGGACTCTTCCTGTCTACAGTGGCCCACAAGGCCTTTGTGGAGGTGAACGAGGAGGGGACGGAGGCAGCTGCAGCCACGGCAGGCATGGTAGCATTTTGTATGTTGAGGGAGGAACACTTCATGGCAGACCACCCCTTCATCTTCTTCATCAGGCACAATAAGACCAAGTCCATCCTCTTCCTTGGCAGGTTCTCGTCTCCTCAGTAGACAGAGCCAGCAGAGGAAGGTGTTGGATCAGATCAAATAAAAAATATACAAAATCCTTTAAATGGAGGCTTTATTTTCTGTGATGCCAATTTGAAGAACTGCATTTTGTGTTTGCCTTTGCACTAAGATTATAATATAGATGTAGATATTCAATTACTCAATGGAGTCTGAGTCTTATTGTTTGATTTTTTTTGGTTTTATTACTGAAATTAATTCAACTGATTATCTGTGTAAAAAGAACACAGACTTTTAAAATTATTGTCAAAAGGGGCATAGTCAGAAGGAATTTCAGCACAGTATTTCAAATGCAATGGGTTCACAATAAGGACTGTAACTGTCTTATGCAAATAAATCAGGAATTTCACGAAAAGCGAGTTTTTTAGGGATGAAAACTTTTTACTCTTTGGCAAAAATCGGGTTGGGCCTATGTGTGTGAGGGGGGGAAAAGCGAAGACTGTAAAAGGCCTTCACCAAGAGGTCGGTTTTATGCTCACCTGACTTAAAGTAAGAACTTCTAATAGTGGCCTTTTGATAACCTTTATTGGCTCATGTCACGATGTGTTGTCAGCGTGACCGGGGGTTTAAGATGTAAAAATATCATAGGTGCGAAGCCGGTCGCATTCTCTTGTTCTGGACAGGTCTGTTCCCACAGGGTCTTATAAAGTCAACGACTGTTGTGTTAGAACAAACAAGTATGAATTGAAAAGTCTTAAAAAATATATTCAGAAAAATTCTTGCATTGATGATGAGGACTCGTAGGTCTAGCCCATTTAAGATACAAAAGCAAAAGTTACAAATCGCATCAAAATACTGTACGAAATAAGTACTGGTATAAATTTTATGTTATGACGTCCATACAGTACTTATCAACTTACATCAATGACGAATACCCAATGCTAAAACCATGTGTGTGATGTGTATTTATGAATTAAAATGACACATCTGTGCGTCAGTTGTACTTTATATTGAAGGTTCTGACCGGAAGCCACATTAGTTTATTTCCTCTATACCATTTGGAAAGTGCAGCTATCGGCCAGCCGGTGAGAAATAACTTCCGTGCAGAAGTATTTAGCTTAGAGTTAACGCTGATGTACTGTACTAGAGTGAGACGCGTACTAAACGCTGTTATTTAACACACTTGCAGTTTAATCGCCGCATTCGGCTGTTAGTTTATGTAGATGTGTAAATGAAAAACTAGCCTAAAGGAATGAATGTGACAGCGGTTACTTGCTAGCTTACTTTGCCTAATATCGTTAGCTCACTGGGCTGTATTATATGCAGCTAAAACACAGTTCTGCTCAGACAGTTCACATCTTTTGACAAGTAACAACTCGACCTTGAGACAACGTTTTCATATATCAACCCGAAAACACAGGTAAGCTCACCAAGTTAGCTGCAGTAAGTTAGATAGTGTCAGTTTTTTTTTATTTCCGCTTGACATACACAAAATTTGCTCAACATGGCACTAAACATGTCAAAATCTTTCCAGTTGTTTTAATTGGTAAGAAAATGATTTTAGCCGATAAAAAAATATAGATCCACTTCACTGCATAGCTGAATGACGTGGCATCTACCTGATCATTCAACACTGCACACGACTCTGTAAAACTGCAACACACTCACCTGTCAACAGGTGGGTGTGTTGTCACGAATCCATCAGTACCAGTAGCCAGTAAAATAAGTTATTACAATACTTTATTTTTTAAGGTGGCTTTGGTTCAGTTCTTTCATCTAAGGTTCGCTGTTTAACTCAATTCTGGTCAGAATAAAGGTGCAGCATGCCTGACCCTCAGGTCACATTCTAGCTCAAAAAAAATGTTGGTGACAGCCACAATGCCTAACTCGCTTCAAAATGGAAGTCCAAAACTCCTTTTAATCAGACAGTCAGTCTTGTATTTTAGTGCCTCATTATTTGCTCCTTGGTGTCATGAAATAAGTACTAGCCTATATAAACATTTCTATCTTTGTATTATACTCGTGCCTCCTTTAGTATTTTTATGTCTTGCTCTTTCTAGATGAGTTCTCAGGGTGATCGCACAGCTCCCATGAGGGTGGTGGTGACTGGAGGGTCTGGCTTGGTAGGCAGGGCAATACAGCATGTAGTCAAAGAGGAGGGGGCAACCAAGGAGGGGGAAGAATGGATTTTCCTCTCCTCCAAAGATGCCGATCTCACGTGAGAACATACTAATATCCACTTATAAGATGCAAACACATGTTACATGAGTACTGGTTCTGCACTTTTCTTACTCCAAGTTATTTTGGCTTCACCTCAGTGATGTGGAGCAGACAAGGGCGGTGTTTGAAAGGCATCGGCCAACCCACGTCATTCATCTGGCTGCAATGGTTGGGGGACTTTTTAGGAACATGAATTACAACCTGGACTTTTGGGTATGAAAGTAGCACTTCTATTATCACTGTAATTTACTTAGTATGAATGTTTGAAAAGGTTGTTGGTCGTGTATTGAAAGTAGAAATTGATGGTGTTAAATTGTTCTCTATGATGTCTTTTCAAAAGACATTAACAGATTTGTCTTTGTTGCTACTGATTTGTGTGTCCCCTCCAGAGAATCAACATCCAAATCAATGATAACGTGCTGCAGGCAGCACATGCAGTTGGTGCCGTCAAAGTTGTTTCCTGTCTATCCACCTGCATCTTTCCTGATAAGACCACCTATCCCATTGATGAGACCATGGTAGGAGACCATGTGTTTGCTGTTGGCTTGCATGTCTTTAATTTTGTAAAGGGCTACTAATTTAGTGTTATTTCTTTGTCTTAAGATCCATAATGGTCCACCTCATGAGTCAAACTTTGGCTATGCCTATGCAAAGAGAATGATTGATGTTCAAAACAGGTGGGAACTCAATTGTTGGCGTGTACCAGCACATGTTTAGTAAGTTCATAATCTCACATGTTATGTTTAATACTGTGTGTACATTTCACAGGGCGTATTTCAAACAGCACGGGCGTTGCTATACAGCTGTGATTCCCACCAATGTGTTTGGTCCCTATGATAACTTCAGTATAGAGGACGGTCATGTGCTGCCAGGCCTCATACACAAAGCCTACACTGCTCAGAGTGAGTTCCAATAAATTAATTATCCTGGACAATATCAAGTATCATCGGTGATATTTGTTTGTTTTTTATTTAAAATGCGTTCTGGATCAGTAATGAGACTAAACATCAACACTGTTGAAATGCAGACTTTCATATGTTCTTTTTTAGGTGTCCAAGTTGCATTAACACGTTTTTTATGACTATAAACAGTATTTGCTGTAAATTAGGTCCATAAAAGCCCTTTTCAGTGTATTGGACGAGCCAGGAAAAGTCAAGAGACATAAAACCATCTAAGTCTTGAATTCATTGCTTCTGTGATTAGAGGAGGAGAAGCCCCTGGTGGTTTGGGGCTCAGGCAGTCCAAGAAGACAGTTCATTTACTCCTTGGACCTTGCTCGTCTCTTCCTATGGGTCTTGAGAGATTATCCAGAGGTCGATCCAATCATTCTGTCTGGTGAGTACTCATACGCAGCATATCAACAGTGAATGCTTAATTAAATTTATGCTTTAGTGACGCCCATGTCATGTCCATTGGTTCCAGTCGGAGAGGAAGATGAAGTGTCCATCAAAGAGGCTGCGGAAGCAGTTGTGGAAGCACTGGACTTTAAAGGAGAAGTGGTGGTATCCTTTTGACTATGATGGGATAATCGATATCTTCACAGCAAATTTTAAAAGGCATTAAATTAAAGCAGGTTGTTACTTCAGTCTATGTACCAGATTTGAGACTTGGAATCAAGATGTACACAGCTTTTAATGAAAAAAAAATTACTCTAGTCCTTAAACCTTTGTAAATTAATGTTTTCCAAATGGTATTTAATAATCTAAAGGGTTCCATGTAATTTCCTTAACCTTTAACATCTAGTTTGATACCAGTAAATCGGACGGTCAGTTCAAAAAGACAGCCAGCAATGCAAAGCTGTGCCGCTACCTTCCTGACTTCACCTTCACACCGTTCAAACAAGGTAGGTCTGACTAGTTAGTCGTGTTTGTACAAAGCAGTTTAAAGGCTATCAAAGGAAAAAATTTAAGTACTTGATAAAGATGAGTAGAAATACATCCGCTGCCTGTCTTCACTGATTCTTCCTCGCTCTGACTCACAGCTTTGAAGGAAACCTGCGACTGGTTTGTTGCCAACTTTGACTCAGCCCGGAAGTGAAAACTCTAGTAAACAACTTGGTATGAAGTCTGTTCATCCAAGACTCGTTCTGTTGGAAGAGAAGGTCAATATTGACATTGGTGATTGAGGAGATGGAGAGCACTGAAAGAAAACACGATGGTTCCTCTGCACAGGCAAATGATGTCTACTTAATAATCAGTCTATTGTATTTCTACTATCCAAATGTAGGGTTTTTTTATATATAGCAGGGTCACTTATTTGGATTGTTTGTTCGACTGCCTCAGTCTTGGAATCTAGGTGCTGGCACAATGAAATGATTTCAGTAATTATCTGTTATATATTTTCTAGCACTTCAGCATTTTATTGCTGAATTTCCCTCATTCCCCCTCATTCTTGAAGTTTTTGGGATTTGGATGTTTAAATGATATAGCCTTGTTTTATTTTATTTATGAAACAGGAGGATGGTTAAGCCTGATTTATGGTAGGGTGCTAAAGTTTTGGTCAAGAGAAATGAAAATCCCTTGACATCTTCAAATTGTGCCTTAGAGGAAGGTTTTTTATGGTTTTCTCCAAGCATACTAGAGTACCTGCTTTTCCAATCCAAATCTATTTCTGTCTCATTTAGAGAGACACATTCTTTACACACAGCAGCTTAAATTACACAAATACCCCACTTCATTTGCTTTCAAGTAATTAATTATATCTACACTGATTAATTCAGGCTCACAGTCTGTCTGTGAGCTTGTCTGTTTTTCCCACAGGCAGATTTACTCACTGCATTGGCCATGAAAATAAAAACTAATACTGCTGACTTCTCCCTTTGGAGACGACATCAAAACTATTTTGGTTCAGTAAATTTCTGTCGCCATTCATCCTGGTAAAGGCTGTTTGGTCGGATGCTGTCCTCTCAGCCTTTCAGGAGATGCTGCTGATATGCTGAAAAACAGATCTGAGGTTGATTGAAAAAGTATAATCTTCATGTTCTTTATAACAAAACCCCAACATGAAATTCTTTAGGTGGGAAACATGACAGACAAGTGCTGTGCAACACTCTTCAAACTAGTGCTTTAGCATAAATCAGGCATTATAGTGTGTGCGGTCTAACTGGTGGCCGGGATGTTTGTTTACTCAGTGTACTGGCAGTGGGAAGAATAAATGTTTTATATCTATACTATGTCCTCAGTGTCTTGCCTGAATATTTAAGTTCTCTGGTGACACATTCTGAGATGTGAAATGTTCTTGAAAATTTTGTACAATTGTATGTCACAGTAAGATAAATATAAAAAAATTCTAATGGTTGAATTTAGCTTTGGTGACAACCACTGCTCATTCTGAATACACATACAGACATTCACAGATAAAGAAATAATTTATTAACTTAAAAGTAAACAGTTAAACAGTATAATAAGAATATAAAAGATATTTTAAAAAAAAACTTAGTGCTCATTTAGCAAACCTAACTTCCAAGCAAAGCAGACAGAACCCATGACACCACAATAAGAGCTGGTTACAGTTTTTTGGCTGAGACGGCCTGGCTCTAGCAAAGAAAAACTGTGCTAACTGCAAAGCTGAGCGTTTCCTTAGTGAACATAAGACGTGTGCCCTCCTTCATGGACTCGGCAGTATTCCTGTCCTGGCACAGCTCTCTTCTTACAGGCCTTTCCTGTTTTTGTGATACCACTGCACAGCTGACGGCCTGACAGAGAACTGCTATGGAAAAAAATGAGAGAAAAAAGTAATCAAACAATTTATTGAGAAGATGTGGCAGTTGTCAAAATGTCTACAAATGGATAAAGGCCTAATTGAACTAAAGTAATGAAATGCTTGTTTTTATGTTTAAAGTACCCAAGGTGGTCATAAAGTCTGAAACCCTGACCTGTTGCTGACCAGTGAGGGGGTTGGACTTGCACTTCGTAAGTCATTTGCCAAATCACAAGAGTGATTCACTGCATCAAAAACACCTGCATAGATCCTTGGAGGGAAGTCATCATCCTGGGCCTCAATAAACCACAATATTCAAACTGTTAGTGATTCA
>JAPZDZ010000021.1:4119188-4131589 GCA_029783805.1 Acanthurus tennentii
GTCAAATTCTTATTCTTAATATGGGTGGCAGATAAAAGTTTGGTCATCTTTTCATTGTTTAAACAGTTTGCTTTTGTATATTTACACTTAAATAAAACTGTTCCACTTTGTTCCCCTGATGTAAGAGGATCAGTTCACCACAGATTTTCACATTTAAGTGTCACCTGGCAATTCAAACTGTTGTGTTTTGGATATACAAACATCTGATACAATGGTGGTAACTTTTGTTTGTGCTCCTAAAA
Source organism: Acanthurus tennentii (assembly GCA_029783805.1). Lineage (NCBI taxonomy): Eukaryota > Metazoa > Chordata > Actinopteri > Acanthuriformes > Acanthuridae > Acanthurus > Acanthurus tennentii. The sequence continues at coordinate 4,119,431 of JAPZDZ010000021.1, forward strand.
ACACTTAGAAATGACATTTGAAACACTCAGCAGCAGCAGCAGCAGTGTGTGTTTTATAAACTGTGTCCCGGGTGCTCTTTGTAATTAAAGACCTAAATTGCAAACAGGTTTTTATCGAGAATTTGAAGTTGAAGATAAACAGCGAAACAGCCCACAGAAAGGTCTGCAAAATGCTAAAAAAGAATTATTGTGAAGCCTTTTTTTTCCATTTGGTTTGGCTTGTGTGTGGACAGCTGTTTTGTTATAGCTTTTGAAAAAATAACTGGGATCTCTCAGGACTCTCAGACCGAGTCAGAGACACAGTGGGACAGACAAAGCTTCCTTTCTCCATCAGAGTCCAGATCCACATTCTTCTCATTCTGCTGGGCATGACCTGACCCCAACCACAGCTGGAGCTTTGAGTCCATCTCAATGACTTCTGGGAATTCTTTGCTCTTTTTTGAAGGTTCAGGTTCAGATCCATGCAAGAACGCCATTGTCACGTCCAGAGGCCACGTCACAACCTCGCAGGAGTATTGGTCATTTTTAGGGTTGGATTTGGGGTCAGTATGCACAGATGTACAGATCAGTAGCTCAGATAATAGTGTTATAAAATAAAGATTTGCACTTTGATTGTTCAAACAATCATTGCAGCTTGATCCTTTTTCTGAATGACCGCCTGATGATCCCACAGAATACTTTCTGTTAGCATCAGCTCACCTTTAACCTGCTGAGCCCATCTGACTCAGTGTGGAAAAGTCAGGCAATCTCTAAAACAAAGACGTGAATTGCTTTTAAGTGTTTTTTTACTACACTGACTTTGGTTTTCACTTTTTAATTAGTAGAGGAAGAGAAAATAAAAGAAAAAATTATCGTCTCTCTGAATTATTGCTTTCATACAGACAGCTCACTGAAATTCAGCAAAGATGAACTTTCAGAACAATTACACAATATGACAAAAACAAGCAGCCTGACGGAGCTGCTAATGTGTGTCTTTGGTCTGTCACTTAATGATCTGCTTGAATAAAATACACATCTTTCATCTCTTTCTGGTGACAGCTCATTATCTTGCTCCTCTTTTGTTCAAAAACAACTTTTCACCAGTCCGCCTGTCCGCCCATCCATCCACCCGCCCACCCCGACACTCTGTCAGGTTTTTGGAGGTTAATAACAATTCACTTTCATTTCAGCCAGATCACAAAACAGTTTTTGTCTGCAGTGAGAGAAGGACTGGAAACCCTTCAAATTCTAAACCAGAAATGCACTCGTGAAATAATCTCAATCTGGTTCGAGAAATCTGAATCTGGTCCAATTCTCATCATCTGTTATTATGAAATATCATCAGCCAAATGTACTTTCATTGTTTTAGACTTATCATTACTTATTAACTGTTTTTCACATTGACTCTACATCCCGGCACTATGTTTTCTGCTGCCAGAGGGCGCTGTTTCACTCTGAAATGGGTCTTCTGCTGAGAATTGTTCAACATGCTTCCAGCAAGAAGAGGTGTGGAGAAGATCGTGTTGCAAGAACAAAACAGCGCTCTGCTCAAGTCCCAGAAAGTTAGAAATCAAATTTAAAACTTTTGTTTGCACCTAAATTTTACTTCATATAATTTTATACAGTTTTTGGTGGTTTTTAAGATTTAAAAAAATGACTATAAAAATCCCAGATTTCTTTTTTAATGTGAATTAAAGGAACACCCCCCCCCCCATTGATTATGATTCTAATCAATATTCTTACTTGCAGAGTTCTTGCTGCTGTAAAAGTCACTTTCAGGCCCACAGTCTGTGCTTACAGCCGGTGTAGGAGGGAACAACTTCCACTCCAACTGGACTAAAACCAATATGGTTAAAACTAAGGGGCGAAAGTCTTCCAATCCTCTTTAGACTCAGAAACTGCTGCTTGACATTTTCCATCGACCAAAGTGAAAGTAACTCGTCCAACCTCTCCATCTCTATCACATCCACATTCGTTCAGTCTCTCCCTCCTGTTTTCCTTCAACCCCCCCCAGAGTCTGCGCTCAGAGCTTCAGAAATTTCCAAACTGGAAACATAATTACACTAAAAATTTTCTCACTCTGGTTATACTGGGTTTTCATGATATTGCTATATAGATTCTGCATATTAGTTGCAGTTTGTGATAAGTTTCATTGTAGCAGCTTAAAATGGTTTTAAATATGTCAAAAAAGGTGTCTAGAAATTAATATATTAACTAAATACTGATGAGCAATATCACGACTCATTCACTGTCAAAAATATGTAAAGTTTTATCACTTTTTCAGGAAACTATTAAATCAGTATGAAGCTTTTTTTTTTGTTTTTTTTTTTCTTGCCAGTAAGTGATTAACAAGATTAACCATTTTCATCCCATTTAAAGGGATGTTTCATTACTTAATTACATTCACTGTAAGATTATCTGATAAAATTCCATTCCTAAAGCAGACACGACATGTTTGAGAGTTAAAACATGATAAATACATTGCAATAAAATTATTTTCCTCAATAGTTTGTGTGTTCTGTGTTTGAAATGTTGTCTTTCTAACTCTTCTGCACTGTGATGAATCCTTTCCCCAGATCATTTTCTCTCGCTCACCATCTGGTGCTGGTCAGCTCAGTGTCTGTCTCATTAGGAAGATGTTGGCAGTGTCTGACTGACATGGGATCAGCCATGTTGAAAGGCCACATTGTATCACTGTGACTTTGTAAATCATCTAAAAAAGTCGACAAAAAGTTAAGAATCATCAGATCTGGCTGCTGCTCTTACTTCTGGAAGCACTTGTTCCCTTTTCCTCATACAAACCCTGGAGCAGGGCGAGTTATATATATTTAAAAGTGGCAGTGAATATTTGATCTGCTGTACTCATTGCAGTCTGTATGAATTACCTCTTTAGCCTCTGGAGTCAAGATTAAAAGAAAGAGTTGCAGACTTTCTGAGACATACTGCACTGCCGTCTGACCTGCTCATTACTCAAATGAAAGCAGGTCGGGGTGGTGCTCCAAATCTTCAGGGCTCACTCCGGTGCCTTTACTGCAGGGGGCGCCGTTCCCCAGCAGGACCTCCTCTCCCAGGCTGATGCGGCAGGGAGTTTTCCCTGAACAGGGGGTGGAGGCCAGCCGGGACTCCGACCCTGACATCTTCTGCCAGACATCGCAGGGCTTCGCTCTGGGCTCCTGCTGGGGGGGGTCTTTGTTGATGAGGTCTGGCACAGAGAGCTGCAGCTGGGGCTGATGGTCCTCCTTGCCTCCTTCAGTGCTCCCATTTTCTCCATCATCTTGTTCTCTTCTGCCTTTCACTCCATCTACTTTGCTGCTGCTTTCCAAATCAGCAGTAACTTTCTCCTCTGCTGGGTCGAGCGGCGACGTGACCTCATCACACCCCTTGTCCTCCTTCTCACCCCCCCCCTCCAGCTGCTGCTGCTGCTCCTCGCTGGTCTTTTGCTCTTCCTTTGCAATGAGAGGCATTTTTTCAGGGGAAGAGAGGAAGGAAGAAGAGTCAGCGGTGTCAGGAGAGGAGACCACAGGGTCAGATGAGATCATCATGTCCTGGGTGGTCTTCAGTGCCCGAGGGAGGCGCTTCTTCCCTGATGCAGGCGGCGGGTCAAGTCGAGGGAAAGAGTCGAAGGAGATGTGACTGGAAAAGAAAAGAGACGGAGGAGGATGAAGGAGAACAGAGTGGAAAGGGGGATTGAGATACAGAGAAAAACAGACACACAGAGAAAGCCATCAGTTATCATCACAGGTTCAAAGTTAGTTCTCCACCACCACACTGGCACCACCACACCTGCTGCCTTCAAATGCTGTGAGCAGTGTTTCTGTCAAATACAAAATTATTGCTGCCACTGCCTCAGAAAAGTTGCAATTACTCTGCTCTGTGGAGCCTCTGAACTCAAACAGCTGGCTGCTCCCTCCCAACTCTGAGAAGAAGCAACTGAAACAGTGACAGAAGGTCAGTCACTCACAGTCACAGCTGACACATGGAATAAATTATTACACTAAGATTCTTTTATATTGTCTTTTAAAGTTTAAATGTTTTAATTTTCCTTTTTTGAAGAACAAATGCTTAAACCTGCCATTACTGTCTTGCTCTGTCACTACAGCATGATTAGTTAGATGATAAAATCCTGGAAATATCCCATTTATTTCTATATAAGCAGAATGATACTGCTGCACATTTTAGAAACTGCTAATGTCAGACAGCATCATGAGTTAAAACTAGAACATGACTGGAGAACGTCGTGACAAAGTGATCAATCAAGGAAAAATCAATTAAGAGGCGCTGCATATTTTACACAATATTATCATGGGTGTATTATTAACACAGCATCAGTAATTCTTTTTTAAATATCACGTTCATCATCAGCTCCAGTTATTGTTATTATTTACAACCTGGGTTATAGCTAAAATAACTTGTAAATAATATAAAATAATGAATTAAAAAAATAAATCATCAAACATAGAAGACTTAAAGGAATAACTACAGAGACTCTCCTGGATGTTCTGGGTTCAAGTCCACTGCACATTTCATCGCATGCATCCAGGTTTCAACAACAGGAAGCGAGTCAGTTATCAGGCTATAAAAAAACTCTCAGCTCCGCTCGTGTGGATCAGTCGTTGGTACGGCAAAATCTTTACAGATCATCATCGGTAAATTAAACTAAATCTATTCACAGTCCAGCAAATGGAGACAAATGTGGGCTGAGCTGCTGAAAAATGACTTCTGCTTCACTGATTTTTAGTTGAAGAGACAACAGATCAATGCTTCTGGAACAAATCTCCAAACACAGACACACAGAAACAAACCTTGCTGGGGAGCATGAGTGTGTGTGTATGTCTGCAGGTAATGAATACACAATGAAGGGGCTTTTTTTTTTCTGACTGCATAAGAAGCTGAAAAGTTCAGTCTCATTCGATTTCTCACAGCTGCCTTTGATGTGGGATTGTTAATTTAAGACCACATATCCAAAGAAAAATCCTTGATCATTTACCTGTTCTGACCCAGCGTCTAATTTACATTGACAGACACTTCTCTCAGGACGGGAAATTCACTAGTTTTGCCTAATATTAAAATTCTTTCAGTATTTCAATCACCAAATTTAATTTGTGGTCCTGAAGTGTTTTGTGATTTTACCACATTCGTGTGTAGGATGCCATTACATAAGAGTGTGTGTTCGTGTGTGTGTGTGTGTGTGTGTGTGTGTGTGTGTGTGTGAGTATGTATACCTGTTGGCAGCATTCTGGCTGACTTGGTCCATACAGCTCCACACAGCGCCAACATTCTTGTTGACCTCAGTGACCCCAATATCCCCGAGGTGGCTGGGCTCTTTTCTTCTTAACAAGTCATTGACCTGAAATAAATAAATAAGTAAATAAAGACAAAAAGAACGAGAGAAGTGAGACAAAATAAGATTCAAATTCACTCCACTGATACAACAATGTAATAAAATTGACCCTATTTCCCAGCTATCATGAGTTACAGGCAGACTTGATGTGTGGACCTGATAAAGCTAAATGCTTGTGCTGTGCGAACCTTTGCTCCGACAGCTTTGCCCAGATTAATGGCATTTTTAAGCCTTTGTTGGCCTCCGGAGGACGGAGAGTCGACAGAGCTGGACCCCAGGTTAGGATTAGCTGATGCTGGGGAGCGCCGGGCTGAGGTCTGGCCTGGCCTGGAGATCTGAGGACTCTGCTGCTGGGCAATGGAGTTCTCAAACATGCTTTGATCAACTGAAGAAAAGAGAGAAGAAAGGAGAAAAAGAGATTGAGTACACAGTGGGATTGAACAGAAGATGTGTACACTATCTGTTTTCAACAATACATGTAGCAAAGCTGCAGAGCCTTCAGCATTAGAAAATACACATGGGATATTTGCTTTGAGAATGAGATACACAAACTTGGCTCAAGAAAGGAAGCAATGAGCAAAGCTTCACTGATTATAAATGCTGTTGATTGGTTACTACACTTTTATTCGTTGTCAGTCTGGGTTTCAGCTGGAACTATTACTATTATATCTGCTGTCAATCCAAGTTTACAAGATTTAATTTACTCTTCTCCACAAGGAGGCAGTCTACTAACTTTTTAGCACTGGAGCATATAGCATATTGGAAAGGCAGTATTCCCTACTCAAAAAGTAGAGCTGTTGTTGAGTATTCCTTGAAGGGATCATGTCATGTTGCTCACATGTTACTCTGCAGCTTTGCACAGAACAAACTGATGTTGCATCATCACTGCAAGCTTCAAATGTATTGACAATAAATACAACATGAGGGCCAGATGGCAATGCAGTAACACTATATACTGATCATGGAATAACATTTACAACAAAACTGAACACATGCAGAAAAATAAGAGGAGAACTAATAAAAATGAAGAAAAAAACTGAAATGCAGGATCAGTAAAAAAAAAAAAAAAAAAAAAGGGGGGTGTGTCAGGTGGTTGTCAGTCCAATCAACACAGAAGATCTTACCTCTCAGAGAAATGTTTCTCGGAAGGCGTTTAATGAGACATAGAAGTATCAGATTTCAATCATTTTACCTCCAAAGACACAGATTATCTGCTTGGACACAAATATGCTGCTGATTCATGTCTTCTAGAAGAGGACAACCAGAGGGGACAATGTGCAAAAGTGCAGTCTGGCTCTCTATACACAAATCTGGAATGTACAGGCCTGATAAATGAAGGGAAAACATCACCATTTGGAATCAGATAGGGTGTCAAAATCTGTAACCTTGACTTCCCTTTGCACACATAAGCATCACACTCAGCCAATCAAGAGATCTACAAGAGCACATTAGGCAGAGGCAAGTGGAAACGTGATCCAATATTATGAATCAACATGACGCAGAGGGCATTTAGAGTAACTTCAAGGAGATGGAAAGAGATATTAGTAGAACAGAGAAAAAACACATACATTTACAGCATACAGGCACTTATTCATAGGAGTCATCAAATTACAGATCAATCACTGCAGCAGAGAAGTGCAGAGTGAAACCACAGAGAATCTGGCAATAAATGTAATTTTATAGAAGAGCGTGCGTGTGTGTGTGCATATGTGTGTGCATATGTGTGGGTGTGTGTGTGTGTGAAGGTATCACATTCAGACCATTTCTCCTGCATCTTTGAGTCAGATTGAGTCTTACAAATGAATTTTGTGCACTTCACTTAAAAAAATCTTTAATTGTATAAGGTTGTGGCAAAAGATGAGCTAATTTGCTAGTTTTTGGGTTAGCATGATTTAGGGCTGTTATACGGACTTTCTGGAGACAAATGTGATTGAACTGTACAAAAACATATATACTAATTAAATACTAAGTTTACTATTTAAAAGTGCTTATGCCCTGCTGAAACTCGACCTGTCCATTCTCTAGCCTTGCAACACTGTGACAACAAAGAAGAAGAACAGAGTATTTTTTTATGTTCTATGCTTTGACTGTCTAAAAATTTGCCTTAGACACTATTTGTTAGAAAATTATTTAATTAAATTAAATACTCAGCGCTGCGAAAATACAGTTGATTAGATGTTTTTAATTATAATGCAGACTAAGTCTTTTACTTTTTGGCTAGCAGAGCTGTTAGCATTGTTTCTTCATGACTTAGCGGTTGGTAAAAGCTGGCATCTTACATAAGTTTTGATAATCACTCTGGTTTGATGTGCTTTTGCTTGCGACTGCTGTTTTCCCTGCAGTTTTACAGTGGTGAATTTTAGATAAATATTTAATGGCCATACCTTGTAATCATTGGAGGATGTTAGCTAATGGTTCAGCCTAAAGAACCCTTTTAAGAAAACAACATGAGTTCTATGTAAATAACTTCTTGCCCATTAATTACTGTGATACGAGAGGCCCTTTATTTGCATGCTTTTAGTCTTTGTTCAATGTTCTGCCTGTCTGAAGGTCATCCAGTGTGGACTGACTGTACATCAAGGTAATCAAGTGATCTCAGGATCAATAGTGACACATTGCACAGGCTATAAAACATCCCTATTGATCCCACCACACACCGAGGTCACATATTCCTTCCACTTTGACTCCTAATAGAGAGGTAATGGATGGACTTTGTAATGTAGGAAGCCCACTGGAGGGCTTTATGAAGGACACCAGAAAGGTGAGACGTTTGTGCCACATACCTAACAATGCAGACGATTTATGGAGCCTGTAAGTCAAAACATTAAATGTTTTGCAGCTTTTCTTTCAACTCGTTTTTTTGAAACCCAAGCGCTGTAAAAGGGGCAACTTGCTGTTTGGAAATGAGCCCAGGTGTCTCAGTCTGACTCATTTACACACAGATGTGATTTATCATCATTATTTATGACCATTTCTCTGCTGGACTATCCCTGAGCCAGCTTGGAAACTCTTTACTGTTACCGCTCCTGTATACTCAAAATGAATGCAAATTTGGCAGTTTCTCAGAAGCTCTCAGATAGAAGTGCTGAGTAAAAAATGCCAGTATACCCACGGTGACTGGAGGTCAGTTTGTCCCTGCCAAAGTGGGTTACAGAAGAAGAAGGAGATGAAGCTGGAAATATATATCATTGGTGAAACACAAAACCATAAATAACAAGTGGTACTGATGTTACAGCCACTTAGGAGGAAGATGAGGAAGGTGATGTTTTAGAAAGAGCTGTGGTACCGGTCTTTTTTGGAAGAGGTCATTTGTTTTGTTTTCTCTTTTTGCATTTTGCCTTCATTTGATAGTGATGGTAAAGACGAGGATATAAAATTGCAGGGAGAAAGAGAAAAGGACGACATGCAACAATGGTCTCTGGCCAAAGTCAAACTTGGAATGTTGAGGTTATACATTTTATGTTCAAACTTCACCCACTTTTTTAATACTTTTTACTTACTTTTTTTTTTTTACAGTTTTAAAACAAATAGTGGAAGAACTGGGGGGGTTTGTGCCCTAAAAATATTTGCCAAGAGTGTATCTTTAGTGTATCTTTATGAACAAGAAAAAAATTCATCACATAGGATTCCTTAATTATCCAGTTTTCATGTTAAAAAAAATCATATTGTAAAATATTAATAACAGTCATTAAAATATTACATTAGTATGAGTTCTTTCATTAAAAGTCACAAGTTACAAATGCTATATTTTTTTACCGTCTACTATGTGCTTTTTATCTGGATTTTTACTGTGCTGATTGTAGAAACTGTCAGATGTCTGTGCAGATGTGTGTTTTGTCTGATGACACATGATTGGTTTTAGCAGTGCAACTATTGTGCGTTGGTGTGGCAGAACTTCATATCACCAGCAAACACCACAGGCCTGTACAAAACCATCTAACCCTTATGAAATTCAGGATAACAAAACAGACAGTGGATGTTATTCTCTTTAGAATGGGAAATGGTAAATAAAGTTTTGATTAATAAAGTTTTGGGGCATGAATATTTTTCCTTTTAGTAAGTGATGAATGAGTTTATTGTCAGTGTTACATCCAGTGTAAATTTAGGCTAACTTATAGGGCAGCTGTCATGCCATTGGTTATGAATTTGAAAGTTTCCCATTGAACAGGTCAAAGATGACTCAACTGAACTTGAAGCACAGCGGCTCAGGATACAATCTGGCTAGCACCTACGGCCCCAGCTAACACTGCATTATTTATTGTCCCTCCACAGGAATCTTGATAGAAAGTACAGCTTATGCCAGCTCTAAATGATGGCGTCACTAATCTTGTCGGACTTGAAATAATGATATTAGGGTAAATATACTCTGGGCTACAGCAATGTTAAATTATGAAGTTAAATTATACTATGTGACAATTTTCTACACAAGCCATGATGACCCTGTAGGCGATCACAGGCCGACAGCCAAGCACATTTATTTGGTCACAATCAAGCAAAAACGCTTTAGAGAAGTTGTAAATTTCAATTTTTATTTATACCGTCAGCTATGAATTCTGCTCTATTTCAACCCCCTCCCCCATATCTCTATATCCCTATATCTCTAACTTTTAAATTTATAGTGATCACCAGGCAGCACTCAGGGAAATGTTAGACGAAGAGGTGCCATGTGCAGCTACAGCTCTGTTTATCACAGAGCCTGGTGAACACTGCTCTCTGTCTCTCTCAGTGGGTTGAATCATAAAGAAAGGCACTGCTACCTCTCTCTGGAGAGATGTTTTATTTTACTACATATGTTAGTACGGGCTGTTGCATTTTGACAGAATGCTCATTCACTGCTGTTTAACTTTCTGAGCCTGAGATTTCCCAGCAGAATCTGTACTTCACAGCTCAGAATTTCAATTGCGCAAATAGTTAATCTATGCCCCCCCAAAACTAGATTTAAAATGTAGTGAAACAGCTCCAAGACACTCAGACAGCAAGAAATGAAAAACAAAACGAGAAAAAGTAACAAACATTGAAAAAATTAAAATGTCTTCAGTCAAACCGATCACACATCTCTTCTGGAATGTACTACAAAAGCGTGAAGTTCTTGTGTAACAACTGTCAAAACTGTGTAAACTGGTATAAACTGAAGCTGGAGTTGTTAATCTCTTTACCCAAAATTTGACACCTGCACACGTACAACCCTGAAAGTGCACTGTTGTCCTGTCATGTAAGTTAATGTAAGGCTACAGTTAAAGCCTTTCTGTTAAAACCTGTATTTATTCACATTTTGGCAAAAACATGTCATTTAAAGTATATGGAATAAACCTTTACCAGTTGCTGTCGGTAATGTACCCATCAATGTACAGACATCAATTCCTGAATGAATATGATACTGAACAAAACTCAAAAAACTGGCTCCCAAGTGAGTCCTTGAATTAAGAAGAGTGTTTCTTTTTATGACTTTTAAGTGGATCTATGGGTGTTAATTAACAATAGAAAATGAAGATGATATGATCCTCTGAGGGTGTAAGTCCCACTGAATCCATGATGGTGATGTGCTTAGCTGTGATTGATTTAACATTCAGAGAGGAGGTAACTCAAGTTCCTGAATGGCCTCCATTAGTTGTGAGTCATAGACACTGCTGCTGCATTAACTGACCTTTTTGATAAGTGGGTCAAATCAGCAGGTCAAACTACAATGACAACATTCCTGTTTTTTAAAAACACCAGCATGCAACATGCCACATTCACATCAAGCAGGATAACTGCCTCACATCTCTGCTTCCTCTGCAACCCCCCCCCCCTTCATCAGACTGAATATGAGAGCTGCAGAGATTTTTACTGCTGCGTTCTGTTTGTTTAGATCAGGACTGTGCAACACCAGATACAAACATGCCTGAAGGATTCCATCTGTGATAATTCTTATTCATTAACACTGAAATGAGAATTTCTTTCTTTCCGCCTGTCTTCAGGAGCTTCTGTGAATAAATACAATTATTCAAACGACAGATAGGCTTGAAACAATACAGATACAGAACATTTATTTTGTTATCAAAGCAGAGCAAGGAAGGCTGTTTTTCATTGTGCACTACGATGTGTAATCCCCACACTCTCAGGTGATTTGTTGTTCAGTTTCAGCTGTTTCAACACGTGTAATCTGTCTCCTCTACACACTGCAGAAGAAGCAGGAAAGTCAGCGAGAACAGAAACTGAGCAGTAAGAACAGACATTTATTTGGCACAAAATAAAAGTGGTCAACAAAACTTTAGCAGAGAACTCTCACTCCCACTCGTGTACCAGCAGCAGGCGGCCCCGCTGAATCAACTGAAATGATAACGCAATCTTCTGCAATACCAACGACATGGGAAATTTTCTGTTCATCCAAATGTATAATTATGGTTTAGCCTACAAACTTGTGTCTTATCTCAAAAACACAACAGTCTAGACAGACTCCAGTGACAGGGAATGTAGGTTATTTTGTGATCCTACATTCAGAAAAAAAAGTTTAAGTCCAATTCAGCACGCAGTGTGAGTGCTTTTAAGCCTTGCGCCACAGTCAATAATATTTAAAGATCCTCACCACTCAAAAATGTGTTTTCCTTATGTTTATGTCTCCTTAAACGGCAGACCTTGACTAAACTGACTTGTATATTTGCAGTGTTTCACTACAAAGGTGTTTTCACATTCCTCTACTAAAGATTATGTCTGTGCACTAAAACCTGAGATTTAAAAGTAACCCTGACATGCTAGATGTGCCCTGTTACTAATGTGATAGCCAGTTCTAGTCTAACCAACCTGAAAGCTCCAGCACAGGGTGGAGTTTCAGTACAGAGAGTGAAAGTTCGCATTAGCAC
>JAPZDZ010000021.1:4264267-4276608 GCA_029783805.1 Acanthurus tennentii
TCAGGTTTTTTGGCTTTCTTCCTATTGAACAATGTGTTTTTTCTTCAGGTCCTGAATAAATTTGACATATTTCTACCTTTGGAATATTGCAAAAAATAATCAAATTATTAAAATACTTATGTAAACTTGTAGGTGCAGTGGTTACACAACCTTTGAAAGGAGCCACACGTTGACCATGCGTATGCACACATGCGCAAGTGTCTTATGGGTGCTTTGACACTAATAAAAATAGCACTAAATCCCTGCATATGACTGTGGTTTGATCAACATCTTCTATTTTAAAAACCAAAATAATTCTATACTACTTAAGCGTCCCCCTTTTTTGAGTAATAACTCCAGTAGCACAGCTACTGCTTTTAGCTACTGCTACAGCTTTCTCCATCATGTTTGTTTTGTTGTGCTGCATGGTTTATGTTCGGCACGTAACTTACATCCGCAGCAATGGTGTAACGTCATTATGCCACCAACTAAGAATCAAAAGTTATCCCAGGATTATCATCAGTGGTACGACATAGCACATCCCTAATGTCATATTACCCTTTGGTTCACAGTTTACTCAGATTAAGGGAATAATGCCATTTCATTTTAAGTTACTTTGGCAGAGCTGCTGCAGATGTCTCTGTTCTTCTTCTCTAACACGTGGTTGCTAAATTTATTTTATTGTCTCCCTTTCGCTGCACACAGATGATGAGCACTGGAGCTGTTGATCCTTCTCTGAAGCTAAACTGCTGTCCACTGTCTGTGTGTAATGAGCTCAGCCACCCCCCAGCTTTACCACATAAATGAAACCACAGCTGACAACATTTTTCTACATCCAACCTTATTGACTTGACACTAAAACCTCTTTCCCACATCATCTCTCTGCAACTTTCCACATAATTTCCCTCATGTTTAAACACTATCCTTTGCATTATAAGTATCCGTGAGAAAAACTTGCAAAAAGAAACAACCTGACCTCTAATTAACACCCATGAGGGACACCTTATACACTCACCATACTTTTCCCAGTAGTTCACCGCACTTAACTTAATTATTAGCTACCTATGATATGCAGAGTACCTTCCTATTGTCCAAGAGGGGTTTCTACATTAAAATAACTCAGGGAAGGTGATGTATATACTCTGTTTATACCCCGACCTGTGAAGGACACTGTGGCCAGCATATAATTTCTGACAAGATTATCTAGCTTACCCTGACGATGCATGTTAGGATTGATGGATTCAGGCCTAAGTTTTTGCATTAGGACAGTAAGAAGGAGGCATTGCATTAGCTGTGGATAACCTCGCCATTAGGTCACAGTTCAAAGTATAGTTAAAAAAAAGAGCTCTAAGTGGTGAGACAAGGAAGGACTTGTAGCCATAAATGGGTGTCAACAAGAGTCCAGGCGGTTTTCAATCTGACTTTGGGCCATTAATTCTTTTCCTGTATAAAAAGGTGTTGTCTGCCAGGTTTGACTCTAAAATAAAACAATATCCTGAACTGAGTTTCTGAACTGTTTTAACAAACCGTTAACCAATATTTTGATATTCAACTGTAAGGTCCATAGACTATAAAGAGCTGTAAAAAGCCTGATCCAGCTGGAACACTTTCATTAACTACATTTCTGCATTTACTCCATTAATAACGCTGGAAGCATCTTTACATGGTGTGCGCATACTAAAGCACATCACCTTTCATTATTGGCACAACATGGACAAATGGACCAGGAGCTGCATATCCTCCTATACGACAATATGTCAGTATGTCAACCACATTGACAAAGGAGGCAGGATAAAACCACAACCACAGGATCTGTTTTTTATAGTTAAAAATAACACTGGCTGATTGACCACGAACAGGTCAGCATCCACACAGCATCTACAATCCTACAATATTTAATAAGCACAGCTGCATAAACACACAGAGAGTTTGTTTTCAAGTTGTTACAGTTGATAACATTTAAAACTTATTTCTTCTCATGTACAAACAGAAAAAAATGATTACTTTTATTTGATCAAGAATGCTTTGGCAAATTGAATGGTCTCTGCATCTGAAAACACAGCTCTTAACAATCTGTTACAATCACCCAGAGATGATTTCGTCTCATATTATCACAGTCTTCTTGGCCATTGAGTTGAATTGGAGCAGTTGGGAGATAGATGTTTCCATCACTTAAACAATCATGACTTATTAAAAAAAGAGCACTTCTCCTTTCACTTCCCCCACAGCGGTTTCGGTTTCCAAGGGATTTGCACCAGGAATCAGTATTAACCCTCTTATTCAAGCTATATGCTTCTAATTATCACTACTAACATGAAGCTCAATGTACTTTCAGTTTTTTCCCACAGTTGGCCTGAGCCTATAGGCACAGTTAACATTTTATTCTAATAAAATTAGCAATGCAAATAAATCCATGTCTACCATCTATTACACAGTGTGATAAATACAAGAGAGAAAAATGGATCTTGGGGGGAAAAAAGTTAAATTTCAAAACCTCTTAATTCTTTGAGCATTAGTGGTGATATCTACTTTAATTAGCATGATAAAGAGCAGTATCTGGTGCTCAGGGAGGAGGGGGAGTCAAAGTGTGTCTCTCCTGCCAATGATTTAGCCCATTTTCTCATTTCTTATTTCCCACCTCATAACTATACATGTAGCGTGTTAAAGTACAAAATAATGACATTAAAGAAGGGCTGCAAGAAACAAATGGAACAGAGAATCAAGAAAAGGAAGGCTTGAAGAGAGTGTTTTCACAAGTGGTATGGGAATTTAGCATTGAATGTGTGTGAGGGGAAGGGATACAACTGTCAAGTAGAAAGTATAGAGACCTAGTTTCTATTTTATGTCCTTCCAAAGCTTTTGTTATTATATTTTCATTGTTTTTATTGAGTTTAAGGAGTGTATAATCATTAAGTGAATGAGTAAATTACAGTATGCAGTTCAAAGACACACAGTAGGTGGGTCTGTTGGAGACTACTCTCACGCTGGGACAACATTCCTTCATGTTAACACTGCTTGACCAGAAACAACAGAAGTTTTTTTCATCTTTTCCCAACAGAATATCTGACTGTACACATATAGCTATGAAGTCTCCTATAAAGTCCTGACTTGCATTCATCTGATGTGGCTGCACTTCTGAGAGTTTATTCAAGTGACTAGCCCTTGTCTGGTTTACTTTTATACATTGCTTCCACATTTGGCAATTTCAGCAACAATTAGCATTTTACATTTGATAAAGTTTTCATTGTCTAATTCAGGCATTCTGTCTGTGTTTTCTCCATCACAAAAATCATCTGGCCCTTTAATATCTAACAAGGAACTTGCAAGCATTTCTACAGTGTGATGTCACTTAGCTTCATGTTGAGATAACATAAAAGCTAAAATTGAACTTAAAACTGGACTAAAAAGGAGCTATTACCACCCGCCCCTTTCTACTTCAGCTATGATAAGACATCTTCCAAAGTATGAGAGCTGCTCATTTCAGGCTCACTGACAGTTCAGAAGGATTCACAGTATCATTATTCCTGTGTTCTTTGGATTAACGCTTTATGTTTTGTAGTGATTTTACCTTCACAATCAGTTCACTACAAGGGTTTTGAATTATTTTGATCCCTCACATAGAAACCCCTTGAAGTCTGCTATCATAAGCACAGCAAAAGTGTGCAGTTCTTAAATGACATTCCTACATCCCATCCTTTAGGCTAACTCGTGCATGCATGGCATGGTTATCATATAGCACTATTTAAAGGTCCAGTTAGTAGGATTTAGGAGGGACAATTGAAAAAATACAGCACTAAAATACCAAATTAAAAAAATGTGACAATTAAATGCAAATAGTACACGGTTGTGCAAATCAGTACATCAAGAGCTAAGAACATAAGCATTAAATTAAGCAGATTTATAGCCACAATACTGCCATTGTCATAATAAATAGGTCTTCCTAATTGCTGTAATTGTAGACACAAATGTGGCTGCAGATTTTTTAAAACCAGCTTCTCAGATTATTTAGCTAGCATAAAATGCTAGTTTTCATGTGGAGTTAAATCAAATTCCGACAAAAGAGATTTTTTTGTCCTATTTGAGGTTTTGTGTAAGTAGAAAAAAAAGAAATTTCAATCAAAGTTTGCTCAATGTTCATAACTGATGCAGTCTGCGCCTTGACCCTGCAGCTCTGAATGTGTTTTCTACTTCCTCTCATATCACACTAGACTTCATAAATCAATTCAGAACAACTCTGCGTGATTAAAATCTTGGATTTATTTTGTATTGTTTATCAGCAGAGCACAGCACTGAAAGGCTGGAGAGCTACAGTTTTTAAAAGTAAATAAACTATGAAATAAAGAAATAAAGAAAATAAACACTTAATCCATGCGTGTTTGCTGGCATGTGACCAGCTATGTGCATGAGCCTGAATAAAACTCTGAGCTGATCCCAATTTATATTTTCAGTCTTTGGTTGTCTTTAACAAGCAAATGGATGCAGGTGAGCTGTGGTGAATAATTATGCGAATAAATCAAGCTATCACAGCTCACTGCGTCAGGCAATTTATCAATTTCAGAGGGTGGTGTAGGGCAGTCAGTGGATTGCATTACCATCCCCCTTTATCAACACACAATCCATGTTCTATAGCATGGCTTAAGAGAAGGTAGAGAATACTACAGAGCAGCCTTCACCATGAGCATATTCCTCCCAGGTCATTAAAAAAATGGCTTATATAATTCACTACTGTTCACATAGGGAGACCCAGGGACAAGCCGACCATGCATGAACAAAAGGACAGGATGCCTCCTGAAGGGCTTTTTGCTTTAAATGAGAAATTGCTACAGTGGGTGTGTCAGAAATACACCATTGTTTCTTGAGACTGACTCAGGCCATTTTCTCATTAGGCAGGAGTGAGATATTTTTGGGGGACAGAAAAATGTCTGAGAGGTTGAAAAGTTTGAAATGGAAGAGACAGGAGGCTGATTTGTGGGAAGTTATACAGAAAGTTGCATATTCATAAATTGTACCCTGCATCTTAGCCACATAAATTACACAAATGTCTAAACTGGGTCAAGCGCCTTTGTTGCGAGCTTTTGACTTATAATCGAACATGCCCCTAGAGTGTGAAGTAACACAAGCTAGGGATATCAGAGTCCCCCCTCCTCCCCACCGCCACCCCTTAGCGTTTTTAAAGGAAGATTAAGGGAATATAAATGCCATTGTTAGGTTTCAAACTGGAACAGTAAATGCCGCATGTTTTAAACAGCAACCTCTTTTCTTCATTCAAAATTCTGCCACTGGTGCTGGTATACTTCAAAGCTCCCTGATACCAGGGCTTATGAATATTTTAGTAACAGGTTACAATGTTAAGCTCTGAGGAGGTGTTATCAAACTTCAAAACTGTACAACAACTGGAAGCTCATAATGAAAATATAGCAGCCAAGTTCACAGTGATGGCGTTGTGATTCAAGCGATTAAATGTGAATAACAGGACTAAAATCAAAAAATTGTGAGATGTTGTGTCTTTTTGTTTTGTATAATTGAGGCAACATTATTCCTTTCTTTTATATCATGCTTTGGAGCTTTTTTAGACATTGTACATTCCATAGCCTCTTATGTTCAATAAAACATGTAGGTATTACCTCTTGCAAGGGGTATTTGATAGTACTTGAAGGTAACAGATAAGTTAAAAATTCTGTCTTGTTATTGATATTCTATTACATGTCCTTACAATGTTGTTGCACTTCGCAAAACTATTGTTAAATTTTAGGGCTACCCAGTAATGGATGGAATTGGTGACAGTTGTTATACTGGCATTTATAATCAAATAATGGGCAGAGATCAATCATCAATCCATCCATCTGCCCTTTCATTCATCTAATGCTGAAATTATCGCTGGACTGTAAACCTGTCTGAGTAATGATTATTTAAGAGTCCACATTAGGAGTCACAGCTTTACACTTGCAGTGGGAGGAGATAAGAGAAAGACATAACAAGGACAAATGATGCGGCAGATGGCCTGAAATGGGTTTCAAATGCATATTTGTCCTGTAAACTAAGGTCTATTTTTCAGCAGGGCTGGGTAATATATCACAATTATATTGATATGATGAGTCTCTATTGAATTAGATTTTGGACATCTTTATATTTTGATACGTCCTAAGTATTATCTTTTTCTGGTTTTAAAGTCCTCGTTACAGTAAAGTGATGTACTCATTTAATTTATCAAACTGCTGTACCTGTTCTAATATTTGCTTTGACCCGCTTGGTCATTAAATCCACATTACTCATGATTATTTATCAAAATCTTATCGTGCCAGTATTTTGTGAAAGCACCAATAGTCATCTGAAAAATATTGTCGCAACATCACTGTTGAAGTATTTGGTTAAAAATATTGTAAAGATCTGTGTCCAGATTACCCAGCCAATTATTTAATGATACAACTTGTTTCCTATGTCAAATAAGATTTTGCAGAGTTGTGTCAAAGTAAGTCCATCTGCCTGAGCTGAGGATGAAGTATCTTCACAAAAAATTAAACAAGAGTTATGTTCTATAAGTTTGCTAAATTTTATTTAATTTACAATGTGCAAACATGCAGCTTAACCAATATAATAACATAAACAGACATTTTAGCCATTTCTATAGGCCATCTCCACATTGTTTGACCTCTGTGTGTGTGTGTGTGTGTGTGTGTGTGTGTGTACACATGAAGGAGGGAGAAGGGGAAATTAAAGCATATGCAAAAAAGAAGTAAAAAGTGCCAGCTAACTCCCGTAAGAAAGTTCAGCAGCCAGGATTCAAACCCAGTACACTGTTGCTGTGAGCTGACGGCGGTTCAATTCAGTAGAAATATTCTGTAAGAAAATTATTTTCAACCAAATTGTTACTTCATGCTTTAGGTTTAAGCATACAGACCTCAAATCTAAATCGTTTATTATTATCATAAGGTATTTGTCATAATTAAAGTTATTGTTGATTATGTCACTACATGTGGTGATTTTCAAAAGTATAGAGTTTTGAATAGAAACTGCAGATTACAAATAAGTCAATTTTTCATGTAATTCATTTTTTGCTGATGTTGTTAATGCAGTATCATGAGGAAAAAGTCATGTCAGCATATAACAGAACTGAAAGCAATTATTTGTCTTCCTATAATTGGTAATATATTATTTTATTTGTCTACAAACAATGTCAATAATATGTCAATAACCCTGCAGTGTCAGCTGTTTGTGTGCAATATCTCATAAGTAGATTATTCCTGCTTTGAAAATGTATATTAGTGTATCTAAGACAAAGCAGCCTTCAGAATTAAATTTGTCTCTTGGATTAAACTGCACTGAGAAATTCCAAGATCCTCAGAGATCTGTTAGTCAGCACTTTCCACATCATCTCTCTACTCTGCAAGTCTATCAATAAATTAAAGCCAGCTCCTCACACTGCCAGTGACATTCAAACAGTAACTCTGCGGGCCTTCACTTGGACCCCTCATGTAAATATCTACAAAACAAAATTGGGTGTTGATTGTGTAAGTGTGTAGGAAAGAGAGATCACAAGACCAAAAGAAGCAATTAGGCACTAACACAGCAACAATTTAATTCTGACCCTGAGTTGAAAGCAAATGACAACAAAAAAGTTAGATGTCATATAAAAGACAATGGCTTTGGTTCATTTACTATAACTCTGCACACACAAATGAACTATAAATGACAGAAAAAAGACAGGAGGGCATTATTTTCACATTTGATTGGTTCACTGACGAGCAGCACTTTCAGGTGAGTGAGTCTAACTCTAAGCCATCACTGTGCAAATCCACCTAATACAACAGATGTGCTCAGTCCATGTTAACCAACCAGCCTCTCTGCTTTCCAGCCAGCCAGTCGAGAGTTCACTCACTGATCTGTGGCATCTCGGGTCACACAGGGCAGCCATTTTGTTGGGCCGATCTGAAATGTGCAGTGGCCGGAAGTTAATCCCTCATTGCAACTAATTATCCTGAGTCTCTGCTGAGATGGCACATTAGACCAGCACCAAGGAGCACTAAGGATCAGACTGAAGCCACCAGAGGCATTCCAGCAGTTCATTTCTATGACAGCTCCACACAATGGAAAGTTTAGAGCGATGTTAGAAGATTTCAAGTACTGAAAACATCCCCTGAGAAAGCTTAAAGTACAGAGGCAGTGAAAGAGAAAGAAAGAAAACCTTAAGATACATTTGATAAAGGAGTGTGACTTACTTGTGCAAAGAGACTACAGTGTTAGCTGTCCTGCTCGCTGTAACTCTGCTATCTCTGTCAATATCTAAGCTATGTTTTGTCTCAGGGCTCTTCATTCACTTCCTCTTCTGCTTCCTTTCTTTTTTCAATCAAGACCCATTCTGTGTTGTGTTCCTCTCTTGAATTAGAACAAGAGGAATTGAAACACTGCAAGAAACAAGCTTTCCAGGTATTTATTCCATTTTTACCCTCTGTAAGATCCTCTCCCTTCCTGGGCACATCGAGGGAATGTACAACACACTGATATAAGCAAGTTGCTGTATAGCAAGGAAGTACTGGCAATTCAGTGACTCCTGGATTTATTGAGATGTGGGAATTAACAGTGCAAAATGTTCACATGTATTATTCTAAAGGTTATGGAACAAGTGGACCTGTTGGTCCCTTCCATCTACCACACTTACATAATGAGGCAGTAATGGACATCGCAGCCTTTTGTTGCAACCACTGAGGCTTTTAATTACCATGTGACAACAAAATCTAGCAGAGTGCAGCTTTAGAGCATTTTTCTTTCTGATAGCATCATTTTTTGCAGCGCAGGCAGGCAGCTCACTGTTTCACTGACCAGAATGTGCTACACAGAAACCAGAGCTATTGTTCTCCCATTTCCTCTTCACAAAATCTCCTTCCTGAAACCAACATATACTTCCATTACACACATACATGACCTACACAAGCTAACACACACACAAACCCACTGGCCAGCTACATGAAAGCTATCCAAGAAGAGAGGGTAAATGGAAATGTTGATATTATACACATCCCAGAATTACAAAACAAGCGTGCTTGCTTTACCCACAACAAACCATCCCAACGTACAGATATATGCGCACACACACATATTCATGCTTAATTAATACCACATATCACAGGTCTATCGATCTCTGTTGACTTATGGTAATATTCTGACATGCTGTTATGCTGGCCTACTTTCAGTATGCTTTATTTTCCATCTGTCAATAAGGGACTAGTCTTTAGGTGAACAAGATGCCAAAGTTTGTTAAATAATAGAATTGTTCAAAGATGACTGACAGAGTTTTTGATACTAAGGGCTTTTCAATAAGGTAATACAAATTTAAAAAACAGAATGCAGTATACAGAAACCTTGTCAGCCTGTCCATGACAGAGAAAAGGCTTCTTTTTGGCTTCAGAAGGGCGGAGAGGGTTGAGACTGTAGTTTTAGTATTTCAAGGGGTTGTTCAAGAATTGCAGCGTCTACACTAAATAAATCTTAACCTATCCTCATGTAGGACTCATTTTTGAAGTGTTTCCCATATGATCTTTATCACTTGAGTTAAATAAGGAAATATAAACGAATAAAGGATTTGCCCCAGCTATCAGTACATCACCTTTTTGTTTCGAATTTGTGGTATTTTCTGCATTCCTTAGTTCCTATAAGCAGAGTTTAGTTTGCAATAATGACACTTTTTTAGCCATAGAATGGAAAATCAATGTCCTAAAATGAGGAAAGGTTAAGATTTTCAAATGTGTTAAGTCTTTAAATCCTAAGAAAAATGTCTAGTTCAAGTCTTTTCATTGTATTTGGTCTGTGTGGGTTAGAGGTACTTTATATGGTGCTGTGGGTAGTACATCTCACTCACGTATGACTGAAGAGTACCTGCACCATAAAATGCATGCAGTGAGAAGTAATTTGTAACATTCTGTGTAAAAGAGTCTAGACAAGCTCAGGTTGTTGCCCAGAAGTGTAAGAAGGCCGTGTGTTCACTGCTGCAGAGGAAATGACAGTTCCTGTTTATGAACGCCACATCTTGCTCCCATCCTTTATCAGCAGAGCAATCCAGAGCGCCAGTTATCAGCTACAAGCCTTTTAATGTAAAGAGGTTTGGAGCATGATTTAAATTGTTTTTCATAATAATTTTAATAATTATCTACCTAAGATCTCCTTCTTTGTCAGTGTTTTATAAAAAAAAAAAAAAAGATGTATTTCCTTGTCATTTCCCAGTGCGGTTATAATTTAAAGCATTAGCCTAGGCCTAATTGCATTTTTTAAAAAAAACAGGGCAGTTGTAGCTCAGGAATTAGAGCAAGTTGAAGGTTCAAAGTCAGAAGGTTCAAATCCCTGAGTGCCTTTAGTGCATGAATTTTTGTGTGACAGGGTAAATGACTAGAGAAGTGCCATAAAAATGTAGTTTATTTTCTATTACTTAATTGCAGTCACTTTGTGCAAGTGTGTGTGTGTGTGTGTGTGTGTGTGTGTGTGTGTGCGTGTGGTGTAATAATTTCAAGTTAATATCAAACAGTATTTCTGCTTGAAAAGCTCATCCCTGTAGCTTAATCATAGTGGATCACAAAATACACCTAAAACAAGCAGTCTTTGAATAAAGTCCTTAAAATTATCTTATTAGTTTTAGAGCAGACATATTGCATTATGGCCGATTAAGGTATTATTTACTGTGCAAAAGTATGTTCTTCTCCCTGTCTTGTGTCCCACTTATATGAGTATTTTACAAGTCTTGAAGACAATGGTATGATGGCTCTCACTTGTCCATTTTTTCTATCATTTCTTTCTCTGTCCTGCTGTATAGATTTTGTCTTCTTTCCTATTCCCTTGTTTTCTCCAAGCATATTCTCTAAATTCTCCTTCTTGGATTTTCTCTCCCCCACTGATAGGCGTGAATTTATGATGTGCTCTCCAACCGGCTCTATTTTGTACAACCAGCTAATGAGATTTTTAAAAAAAATCCACATAACTGAAACAAGCCGCTTGATCAGTGAAAGCAAATCAGACACACAGAAACAGCAGTCATACATCTCTAAAATGATTGATCATGTGTGTGTTCCTTACGTGCGTTGGAGTTGTGATGTCTGCTCTCTGATGCTGCCCTATCAAAACAGCTGCTGGCCTCTGATGCCTCAAAATCCACAGCACAACCTGATTCATTAGACTCAGCTTTGGAAACTTTGCTGAGGTTAACCGGGTGCACTCGGGGTCTTAAGCTGCCCCTGAAGTTATTCTGATTCCATGACAGAAGGCAGGGGGAGAGAGAAACCTGATGAAATTCCATCACACTGCTTTGCAAGGCCAATTTGTATGACAAGTCTGGGTTGGAAGAGTCACAGCACACCAAAAAAATGACTTTCACTCTAAGTTTGTCTTTTGATAAACCTTTGGGAGCTGGATTGTTGGATTTGTGTTTGAAATCCCCCCTAACTTACTGCACGTGGAAGGGTATTCCAGCTTAACCAAACATAAGTTTCAAGCTGAGAACATCTGTTCTTTTTCACTTCTTTTCTGTTCTCAGAGTCAAGTCCAGGAACTTCTGTGTCTTAAGAACACTGTTACATTATTTAAAATACTCAAGAGACAGGCTCCTGCATCTGTTACATTACATTTTTGTATCTTACAAGAATGACTGGATACCTTCTACCAAACTTTCTTTTTGCACTACAGTGAATGATGAACACTGAGATTCCTGGATATTGGGGAGATACTGGATATCACATCAACGTGACACCCCAAAGGAGCTTGTTAACAGGAAATAAGTCTGACCTTCTGAACTTGGTGAGGATGGCTCATGGTAATACTCTGCAATTAAGTCTGCAGAAAAGGTGCGAAATGTCAAGGGAATACCGAAGTATGTAAGTAGGGATGCAGAATTCTGGGAAAAGACAAGAGAGTGTTAATTGCCCATGGCAAATGATGAGAGTTGTAAAATATTACAACCCTGAATAACCACTCATAGCTGAGGTCCAGTGGAGATGGAAGGAATGAGATAGTATCCTTTTATGACTCCCGCGTTGAAGAGGCCAGTGCCATCCAATAACAAATTTAACTCTGAAAGTTTTAATGACACAATGACCAGGGAAGCTGCATAGCTTCCATAAGTCTTATTCTTTCTCTCCAAGTATATTAATCCCTAATTCTATTATTATACAAAAACATAATTTTATTGAGCTTAAAAGCAGACTGCCAACAATTTAACAATAAATGCCAGAAACTATCCAAGAAAAATTCCTTTTTAAAAATGTGACTAACATGTAGCATAGTTATCCAAAATTGTTGATTCAACTCCCACTGAGGTAAACAGTATTGAGCAAACAGTGCAGCAATGTAACACCACTAAAACCATTATCTCTTTAACACTAGAT
>JAPZDZ010000021.1:4319409-4336973 GCA_029783805.1 Acanthurus tennentii
CTTTTTAAAAATTGTTGAATGTAACTTTTCTTCAAGGGTACAAATCAAAGTCCATTTCCCTTGGCAGTCACCTAGCAACACTTTTATCACAGCTTAAAACTGGATGCCAAGTACAATACGTACTCCTCATGTCAGAAAAACAACATTACTTGAGGGAAGAATGATTCTGATGTGGAAAGAACTGGCAGATTTAAAGGCAGTGATGTTACCTTCATTCTTAGAGTAAGTAAACAGTTCTTGTGTTGTCAGTTCTGCTGACAGCTTAAACTTTACAGACCTTGACCAGAAACCCTGTGGGTGTAGCCTTGTCAGCGGTGGATCACACTGTCAGATCCACAGCCGCAGATATCACCAGGGAAATGACAAAATATTCTTTTATTTTCTCACACAGGAAAAACAGATCATTCTTTTTCTAGATTGTGTATAAAAAGCCCCGAAGTCATGAGAACTCTTTGCCACAATGTTGAAAACATTTTGAGGAGTGTAGCCGTTTTTAATGGGGAGCTAAGTAGTCATGGTTCCTGTGTGCTCAGTGATCCTGCAGCACCCACGTCTTCTTCCTTTTAAAGAGGCTTGAGTAAACTTAAACAGCACTGTAAAGTTTTATGGACTTAATCCATCAGTAAGGTCAATTTTAGACTTATGGGAGTAAAAGTCTAGATGGAACCATGTCTGTATAACAGTCTGTGGAGATGTCAAACCCATAGTTTGAGAACTGAATCCCAGACAGAGATGACTCTATTTAACTTACGTTCAGACACAATGTGTGGTTTCTTTGTTCGGATTTTGAAAAGGCTGCAGATCTGCTTCTATAGTTCAAGTTATCACTGCTGTCAAAGCAGATGAAATCTTTCTCTTAGAATGCATCATGATACCCTTATCAAGTGGTCACTGTTGAAAGTTTCTGTCATTTTTAGGAAAACTTGGAAGAAAATCTGAGTATGTAATTAGAATTGCACTTGCTGTGGTGTAATCTGTTTTTATTATGTGCTAAGTCTCTATTTGTTTTATTACCACATGGTTTCGAGAACAGTTATTGATACCTGTGTTGGGAAATGTTTGAAGCCTCTACCATGACATAATTTTACAACCCCCATTGTTATGTGTGCTTACACATAACCAGTTTTCTCAGAAACTACAACAATGACTCTCTAAGTGTGATAGTGAGTTTTACATGTGAAAGCAGTAGGTTAAACTCAACAATATGTTTGTCTGAAATGTCACTAATCTCCTTTGGGAAACCCAGGCATGTGACATTTTCCATCTTTTTCTAGGAACTGCGGAAGTAATGAATGCATCCATGTGCGCCTTTGACAGTGTTTGTATTGGCAGCCAGTTCCTGAGCAGCATCTGTTTCCAAGATGTTTTTCATTCATTGCTGATGTGTTTTAGTGGCCTACTCTTCACAATCACAAGCTGCCTCTGTCAGACTTACAGCGATGCATCAGCAAAGACAGTGAAAAAGAAAAATGCAAGCAAATCTAACAAAGCAGGGTTGAAAAAATGCTTATAAAACCTTTTTTTCATGAGAAGGAAATGATCTTAACAATTTTTTTAGAGCTCAAGGATTCACGTAATGCATTTTGGAGAGCACTGATGTAAACATAGCTTTTGTTTGTTTTACAGGAAAATGCCACAGAAGGTCATTAGAGCATCTGCAGCAACAGTTGTGAAAAACTAGAACTCCTACAAAACCTCCAGATTGTAATTGAAGAATCAGGTTTATTTGAACCTTTTGAATTATTTAAATCACCACTATAGTGGTTTAGTGGGATGACTGGAGGTGAATGTTTGCACAGAGCTCTGAGTGAACTGGTACAACCAATGGACAAAAAATAAGATAATTTCTTAGGATGTAAAAGTCAGTCAATGCCATTACAGGTGACCATCCTAAACTTAAACACAAGGGGCAAAATGGGGAACGGATCTTGGTGTATTAATACAGATATCATCAGACAAACAAAGGTTATCTGTCAGAAGCTGTCAGCATGGGTTATGTTATGCACAGCTGCAATGAACAGAGTAGAATAAAGTAGAGTTTGCAAACTTAAAAGAGATGGTAGCAATGTTTTATCATGGATGTGAGTAAGAAATAACTTGGTTTCCTTGTTGATTCACATGTTTTTGTAGTCCTGCCAGTCATGTTTTCATACGTCATGGGAAAAACTGGTAAGATGTTGACAGCGGAAACAGCTTCTTCTTGGAGTGTAAATATTTGCTGAAGTTTAAAGTTTTTGTCAATTTTGTAGTTTCCATTTCCATTTCAATAAAGAGAGAGTTTCCATTAACCTTTTTAATGTGATACTTAGAAATGTACATTAATGTACCTTAATGAAAACATGGCTATTATACTCTCACTTGTCACATACATAGAAAAGTCTCTCTGAGCAGGGTGAGCAATGTGTAATTTTTTTTCTTTTCAGTTGGGTTTTGCTCTGACAGCTGTTTATTTTGCCTGTAGTTTAGAACCTTTGCTTTAGTTTGCTGTTAACAGCCTGGATGCTTGAATTGATGCAAGTCATTCTGAACAAATGGAACCATATCCTATCTGATCACAGCCTGTACATACCTACCTAAAAGTTAAGATTACTGGATAAAAAATCTAAACAGCAGTTTAAAACTTTGTTATAAAACTTTGTTTTAAACTGTCCACAAGACAGACTTTGATTCCGAATTTAGAGTTAAACTTACAGACTTTATAAAAGTTGACACTAGTCAACTCATCTGTAAGCCTGTAGTTGTCTAGGCAAAAGGGATTTCATGTCCTCATGAATTCATTGTGCAGAGAGTTCAGCTAATTGCTGTTCTATAAAACATTGCTTAGAACAGTTTCATTTGCTCTCAACAGTCTCTGAACATTCAAGGGCGTTTCTGTTAACAGGAAACATTACCCTAACCTCTTGCCCTTAACCTGTAGGTTGGACATTACCTACATGTCTGTATCCTGTGCTTTCCTGCTTTGTAGTTTAGGTGGACTCCCAGTAATCCTCTGAATCTAAACAGGTTAACCTCTTTTTCTGTTATGACCAAAGAATAGCCTATATTGGCATTCCCAGACCACATGAATATGCTTTTTAGTAATAAGCATTTAATTTTTAAGAACTGAATGAAGAAAGCAGTTATATCTTGATTAAGAAGCTGACTAGGCTTCAAGGATTGAGAATGTGCTTTATAACAATAAAAACCTTCTTTTGCTAATAATGTCTTATATTATGCCCAGTCATTACTTGGTCAGTAATCAGTAAGTCATTAATCTCCGATTCTCATTTCAGAGGACTTATTTAAAGAATTTATGCCAATCAAGCATACAAAAATGTAAGAACTTCCAACAGTTAGTGAACAAAAGTACAAGTTTACCTCTGAGGGGGGCTTATTGATTGGGAGGCAGTTTTGGTCAATGTTTTTAAATGTTTCCAAACCATTAGTTGATTTATTTCAACATGTGCTACAAGACAGATTAAATTTCTCAGAAAATATGTTGCTGAAGCTGCTTCCAGCCCTTCCTGCTCTTTCTGCCAGGCTGAACAAATTGAAACTTCCTATCCCATGGTAGGAGAACGTCAGGGGGAAGTGCGTAAATGTTGGGATAAAACAATCTTATAATATCTGATATGATTAGGACTAAAATTTCTACCAACCGTGTTTTGCTGTTACGTAATGCTGACTCTTGGTTAACCTTGTTTAATAAGCAGAGAAAAATGTGGCTCGTTTGACTCACTGCGATCAAGTGATAGCTGGCTCCCTCCATACACACTCAGCATCCATCAGTGGAAAGCCTATCTTTACTACCTCTTGTCAGAAATATGACTGTAATGAAAGGAATCTTGTCAGTAACAAAATGAACAGAAAACCTCACAAGGCCCCTTTGACATCTTTCATGTTTAAAATAACAAATTTGGAGCATTTTGAGATATCTGCAATAACATATGCTACTTTTTTTTGAGTATGTCTGACTTTTTTCAATGCAGTCTTAAAAATCTGACAGTCCATTGGCCTCTGATGTACACACATTATGAATAGGTACAGTGTCTAATGAAGAAAAACAAAGTAACAATTGAAAGTCAAGTGTTTCTTCTTTTATAACAGTGAAAAGACTGGGAAAAGTCTTTGCCAGCTCTCCATTCAAATCATCATGTATTCCATTGTCGTATGTTAGAATAACTTAGACACAATTGCTTGTTAATAGCTGATATTTACACGTAAAAATAAATACATCTTCAGAAATTGTATGCATATATATTTTTATAAGGTTGACTCCAAAACATACATGCAAGGCTACATGAAATAGTGCACACTCAGCACTGTTAAAGCCCTTATTGATTTTTTTTCTCCATAATTGCTCACCTGTATAACACTAAAGGTTATGACACCAGACTGGTCAATCCGTGTCTTTATAAACCTTTGTCAGACCTGTTAAAAATTTGTGAAAATTGATCAGTTTTTTGTTTTTTTTTTTGAAATACGTGAGTCATTCCAATACTTTTTTTTAGATTAAGGATGCAGTTTTATAATTTAAAATATAAAGTTTTAAAGTTAACAAAACATGTTTAAATCTGATCATAATATTTTTCTTTGTCTGATAAACTTGGAATAATTTGATCTTTTGGGAACAATAAGGACTTAAAATGCTGAATTTCTAAATAACAATATTCTTGTGTTGGTTAAGACATAATACGTATTTGTTTAATATAAAAAAAGCATGAAAGATAAATAGAATCACACCTTATGATTGCTACATTCAACTAAGTGTGTATATTGAGGACACTTAATCATTGCACACCCAACACCAAACCCACCTTCGTTTCCATCTGTCTGCACTTACTGTGAGTTAGGTGAATACCAAAGTTTTTCCTTACAGTGTGTAGTATTGAATAATAACTCGTGGTTGAAAGTGTTAAGACTTAACCTGAAAAATGACAAAAAAAGTTAAAAGTACAAATCACAAAAGTTTTCTAAAATGTTACTTTTTAATTGCTGTTATCTAAGTTTCTTAATGATTTTTATTGTTGCCATTAGACTTTAAATATGAAGAGCTTTATAGTCATAGTAGTGAATAGCATTGTTTAGTGCTGCAACCCTGCTTGTTCTCTCTCCCATGTTTTTCCTGGAGTGAAATCACTGAAACCAGATCTGGATCTTTTCAGGGACTCAGGCATGCATATATAAGCCCTCGATATAAAAACATGGGAACCAAACCTTTCTCTGTTAAACTCACAGCTTTGTTCACTTCTTTTTCTGAGATTCCCTCCTACTTGATTTTCCCATCTTAGCAACTTGCAGTTTAGTGGTAGCTGAGGAGCTCGACCACTGAGCCAACCATCCAGCACTGTTCTCAAGGATGGCTCTCACAGGATGCATCACAGCCAATGATAATAGATTAGGGTCCACTCTAGAGATTTTTTTTAAGTTATTTTTTTATTAATGTGATCAAATATTTGGTCCTCACTTAAAATTATTAAATGAATCAGTTGTTTTAAAAACAGCCAAGAGTCATTCTATTTGAAGTTTTCCCAGTGGTTCCCTTTCATCAACATAAGTTGTTCCAGGTCACGTCACAAAATGGCTTAGTATAGTTTTCTTCGGAAAACCACACAGCACTTAAAAGTCACTCTGACATTTGTCTGAATGAGATTTTAATGTCTGTGTATGGGGAGGGGGGCCTAAAATGTAGTT
Source organism: Acanthurus tennentii (assembly GCA_029783805.1). Classification (NCBI taxonomy): domain Eukaryota; kingdom Metazoa; phylum Chordata; class Actinopteri; order Acanthuriformes; family Acanthuridae; genus Acanthurus; species Acanthurus tennentii. The sequence goes on from JAPZDZ010000021.1 coordinate 4,325,083, forward strand.
CTTTGTGATTTAAAAGAGTGAAACATTTCTTCAGAAATCACATAAATATTTTTGTGGTCAAATTCATTGTTTAACAAAATACATAGTATGTGTTAGTAAGTCATATTTTATTGTTATCAATTTGTATGTTGTTATTATGTGACCCAGTGTTCGCTTGTTAAAATTAACAATCCACCATCCTCATTGGTTTCATGTTAAAGCTTGGCCGACATTGAAGATCGAGGTGAAAGATCATTTAATCACCATATTTTGCATCCAAACTAACTGACTTTGTGACCTTAGTGAAATAAGTTGTGTTATTTATATAAACTCATCTCTTTTTATGTGGATCTTGTTTGTTGTGGGTGTACGTCTCTGCATTTTTTGTGTCTTGTGTATGTTTGTGTGTGTGTGTGTGTGTGTGTGTGACACCCTCACCTCTTTGAGAGGACAGGAAATGATTGCTGTCAATTGAAGATTTTCATGAGTATTGATATTTAAGAACCTTTGTGTGTGTGTGTGTGTGTGTGTGTTAGCTGGGGAGGTAGGACAATTCCAAATGGCAGTTTTTTATTTTAGTCAATTTCAAAATATTTTTTTTTACTCTTTATGTTTTGGATATTTTGTTAATTATGTCTTCATTCTAAAGTTGTCCTACACAATGGTAGTTAATTAGAAATATTCAATTTTAAAATGTTTCATGTCATCTTTACACTAACTGCTGTTTGAAACCTCCCTACCCCCCTTCTCTGCTCAGACTCTTTCTGGTGCTTAATTGACCAGGAGCTCCTGGTACTGCTCGGACCGGAGGAAACGACCGAAGGAGTCTTTCTCCATCAGGGCATAGATCCTCTTCTGAGCCAGGTCAAAGGTGGTAGGAGAGAGATCCACCAGGTTTCTCAGGGTCACATCCTTAGTGAAGTGGTCAATGTTCACCTGTGGACAAAGGATGACAGGAAATGTCATCAGGAAAACTACAAGGAAGAGGTAGATAAATAAAGTATGCAAGGAAGGGAATGCTGATGATATAAGTATATGCAGGAGTGTATGCAGGAGTGTAACAACATGTCAAAGACAAGAGGAAGATACTGATTCCACATCATGTTGATGCTATTTTGAGTATAATACAAGTGTACTATTTATCTACTCTCATGCTTATTTTAACCAGTCAGTTGTTATGTTTACTCTGAATAAAATATAAATAAGGCCTACATCATGTGTGTGACAGAAGGCTGTTCTGCAGAAAAGATACAAACCAGAAACCTGATGTTTATATCAAAGTCTCAAACAGTTTAAAAGGTCAGAGAGCAATGATTTAAGTCTATTTAGGGTATTTATAATTGCTTAAATTGAAAAGAATCAATTGTCCGTTAGAACTGCGTACAGTTCTAACGGACAATTGATTCATTCATTTCATTAGCAGAATTTGATTCAATTAGTTAAATTGAAAAGTTCAACAGAGGCGCATGATCAGTGGTTCCTCCTGTTTAAGCTGGAGGTCAGCTGGCCAGGCCAACAGAACTCTGGGTGTTTTTAAACAAGAGGCACAATGCATTCATCTTGTCATTTTCCTTGAGGCAGATTGTGGGACGAATGATATGTTCATGGCCTAAAATAGAAGCAGTCATATTTCCAAAGACCTCACACAATATTTTAAAACATAGTTAACTTCAACATTTACAGCTCCACTGGTTGTGGAGCATACAAATTCCTTTTTTAGAGAAATCAACATCTCAGACCTCCAGAGAGTGGGACGCAGCATTAGCGCAGCATTTTTACTGTAGAAATCGTGACAACTGAGTTCTTTCCCTAATCAGCTCCCTTTGTTTCCCAGAAAACAGATGCAATCACTTTGCCTGTGAACCTCACAGATTTAGCATCCTGGGAATCAAAGATTCTGGATGTTTCCCTTGTTTAGATTGGACCAAAATCTCATCCACTGTTACAAATTGCTGGAGAAATCACTCTGGATCCACCTCAAAAATGCCAAAATTGTGCCTGACATGTTGTGCCGAATCTGTTTCTAATCAGGCTGAATTAAGGATCCAGCTAGCTGAAATTTTGGTCATTTTGAGTTCATTGTTGCCACTTGCTTTTACGTGTTCCTGGAAGAAACCCTGATCTGTGGCAATCGTTGATCTTTCAAGCTCATGCCATAGATCTTGTCAGTGGTTTGTTCTTTATTGGTGACTAACAATGACTTTCACCCACACTGTTGTGGGGGTGGGGTGGCGTCATCTTCTAGGCTCTCTGCCATATTTGAATTTAGCAGCCGCTTGTTCACCATGCTGTTAGGTGGCACATCCTCCAGTAGTGTTACCAACATGTCAGCTACCGGACGTGATCGTGGCCTTTTCAGACAATGCTTGTGATTCTATTTTTTAGATAGAGGCCACATAGTCTCCACAGAAAAGATCAAGCCAAAGCCAGACTATAAGTCAGACACAGACGGTGACATGACCCTACTTTAACCTGTCTGGATGACAAAGCAGATGAATGCATGAAGGCTGATGTTGTCCAATTTCTCAAACAATGCCAATGTGCAGTTTTTAAGTACCCAGAACAGAAACACCACACAAGTAAACTCTTTGAACTGCACATGCATAAATTTACTCATTCTAAGACAAAAGATAATCAATCTCGCCTCATAAAGTCATAAATGTACACAAAAAATACAAATCTGATGCTAGATTTGCTGCCGACAGATACACGAGTCATGCACTGACACCACCAATCTGATGATCTTCTCAAGGCTAACTAGACTCTAGACTCTCACTGCTTCAAATTTATGATCATTGTTTTAAAGGCACATTTGTATTCAACCTGCCCTCTATTTTAAATATCCTGTCAGCTGTCCAAGAGATAGGGAAATGTCTTTAGTATTGATCTTACCCTGTCAGAAAAATCCCTGCTTCATGTATTGCTAACATACAAAGGGCATCTTTAAGGGAATGTGAATTTATCATGCAGAGACAGATTTTCAATTTACAAAAAGTAATAGATGCTGTACGGCTTATTATATATAACTGATTTGAAACTGGTTATTATTGGTGCTGAATTGACAGTGAAGTTTTATTTTAAAAATGAGTGGTCTGTGCATTTATATTTCTTTTTTGTAGAAATGTTTTACCAGTTAATGGGTAGAACAATTTGAGTGATTTTATTTTAAAATAAAGAGGGCTCACAAGTAAAATTTTGGTACCTTTCATGTAAGGTCCATTAGACCCACATATGATATACATTCTAATCTTTTCAATCACACTTGAAACTTGGAGTTGAGTTATTAAAAGAGGAGGAGTAACTGGAATCCCTGACCTCTCTGGGTCCTTCAGACTGGATGAAGTCTTCATAGATCTTCTTGGCCTTGGCTGCCATCTTCACAGGGTTCTTGGTCTTCTTGAAGTCCTCACAGGACATCCAGAACTCAATATTCTCATCACTGAACTCAGACTGCAGGAAGCCACGGAAGGCATTCAGACCATCTGATGGAGAAGGGGAAATAGGGAGGTAGTAAGAGAGAGAACTGTATTACTAGAAAATAGTACAGCAAATGAGTTTCCAAGTCCTCATTTTTGTGCATTTTATACTAAATTTGCTGGCAATTGTGAATAAGCCTACAAATGACTTTGGCAACATAAAAGCAGAATGTAACTATTTAATCTTAAAATAACAACATCACAATCATTTTGATGGTCCACTGACCCTTTGCGGTGCTACTTCTCACTCACCACCAATTATTCCTAACTCTGGGGAAACTGGGAGTTCAGGGAATGTTGGTGTTTTTAATCCTATTATAGGAGCTTTGGATCTGCTATAAGGAAGAGGATGAAATGTCTGTGATGGAGTGTGACCCAGTAAAGGAAACTGGAAAAGAGCAGTGCTGGAATAAGTATCAGAGATAGATCTCAGTGAGCTGGTGTTCTGTCCCTTTGTGCTACCTCTTGATACAATGCAACCGCATTTTGACAGACTTGAAGAGACAGAAGAGGACTTGAATAAAGAAAAAGAGAGTAATTGAGCAGGAAACCAGAGCAAGTACTCACTGGCTTCTAGTCTTAGGTGAAATAATTGCAAAATTAAACTGTGAAAGATGAATGCGAAGAACTCAGTCTTGCTGTTGGCCTAGAAAGTAGGCTAACATTGGCCGGCTTGCCAAGTTACATATCTTGTGTTATAATACTGGCTTAGTGAAGATGCCAGTGTCATAGCCAGTTAGGGGCACATTGTCTCAGAGAGTTGTCATTGTGACATTCAAAGATGTCTTAAATCTAACTTCATAGTTTAGTTGTTGGTTTTTTAGTCAAAACCTGACCAAGCAGCCCTGAAGTTTAAACCCATCCCAATTGAGACTATTACCTTAAATTTGTCTCATTAATCTTTATTTTTAGAGTCTAAATTGAAGACATTTAGTTATCATTGCTTAAATGACTGCTGAATGACACCATGTGGTGACACAAAACTTGACACTGATGGTGGACCATTCTGCATATTTCATGTTTTGGCCAAATACCAAGTTGCACTGTAACCTCTGCTTTGGAATTGGTGGACTGTATAAAATAGGCATGCTAGTTCTGTATGCTATGTAATGATCATGAAATAGTTCTAAAACTTCAAAGAGTCTACTGGTATAAAGTTCGAAGTGACAAATAAGTTGCCCAAACCATCCCTGATGAGGCCCTTTGGTGAACCATCACATTTATTTTTCAGCAATGACGCTTTCTGATACCAGAAGCCAAATATCACACATTGTAAATTTTACAGACAATTAAAAAAAAGACACATTTGGCCACTAAGTGAATAAGTGGAAAGTAAAGAAAAGCTAAACTTACATTATAAAATGGTGGCATATACTCTACGCTGTGAGTTGTGTCATAAGTTGTGTTTACTCTAAAATATGGAACCAAACAAAGCTTGATAAAACAACCACCCATTTTAGTTGGGACCATTGTAATTTAACATAATGCCTGAAAAAGGTCCCATTGTCCAAATGAGCATGTGCTGCACATGATAAGCATTCTGTTTTGCCTGCAGTCTTTTATCTGCAATCTAGATGGCTAGTTTGGTTCAAAATAGCACTGAGTTTCAATCAGGCTGTGGCTTTATTTTTTTTTAAAGACCTTAGATAAAAGGACACACAAAGAGAAGGGTGCACGCACATGCACTGATGACAAGCTGCTTGTATAGCAGTGCTGCAACAAACAGAAAGCAAAAAACTGCAATTGAAAACTGTGGACATCAGCTTGAAAATGAGATGTTTTTCTAGTGTGTTATGCAATTCCTAAACTTGAGGAAGAGAAGGGGGACAGTGCTACATCTGAGAGGTAATAAGTCACCCAAAATCCTGTGGGAATTAACAAGGGAGAAGACATTAAGAATAATATTAATATAAAATCTCATGTAGGTAAATAGTTACGGCACAGCAGTTTGCTGCAGCTGCTCAATAAATCAGTGCTGGCGGAATAATTTGGATTTCTCCCTGGAGATGTTAACATAACACCCGTAACCTTAGTGGACTGACACACACACAAATGCATACAAACATTCACGCAGGCATGCAAACACTGGAGAAACATTAATTTTCTGCCCAAGAGTGCGCTGAAGGAGCCACTTAAAAAGGTCTTTTACCTCCTACTGAGCTCTGCAGAGAAAATGTTTCTTATCTAGTCAGACATCTGTATGAGAATCAGGAACTATACACAGAGACAACTTCAGTAACTTATTAGGAGGGGAGAGTTTACACATACCCTTAAATACTTTTATCCATTAGGATTAATCATGAGTCTTGCTAGCTATTAGGTTCTGTGTGCACTTAGTGAAGTAAATAGTAAGGTGCTTGAAATGTGTTTTTCTCCCCATGAGCAATGTTTACATTTTTCTCAGTCTAAACCTACAGATGAAGCTTTCTTAATATAGCCACAATAGATTTTGATTATGTAAGATTTTAAAATAGCAAAACTTTTCTTGGAATCATGTATCACATTAAAAGGGTTAGACCATTGCAGTCTTGATATGAAATTGTGCGCTGATTTATTATATGGAAAAATGAAATTAAGGATCAGATAAGATGTGAATTACAGCAACTAAAGATACACAAAAGTTTGTTAAGTGTCAGGGACCCTTTGACATACAATTAATTTTTGAGAAGACATTTGTTTGATGAGATGAGACCTAATCAGACAAATTCAAAGAAGCAATAATTAAAAGTAAAACAAGTGTCTTGACAACCACTAATTAAAACACAATGACTCCATCTGAACTTGGATTTTGTAAGATACTAATGACATCAATGAAATGCAATGTTTAATGACAGCGTTTGATCATTTCAAAACCTCAAGGTTTTATCATTTCTTAAAAAGAATAGTTTTGGACATTAAAGTAAAGCGGTGACATTATGATTTAGTTTTAGATATTGAGGTTTAAAAATATGAATATGCAAGTAATTTGAATCTGTACTTCATATTTGTGGACTTCTTCTTTAATTTAATTAAAACAAACAGTCACACTGATATCCAAAAATATTTACTACAAAAAAATTAACAGGCCCACAGGCTGTATTGTTGCCATGGAAATCCAACACTGCTGGGTGTGTTGTACCTGTTAAAACAGACTACGAGACAGACACCAGACCTCAGGGAAGGCATGTTTTCTCCTTTTGGAATTGTTTAAGTTAAAAAGTTAAACTGAAGCTCCAGCTGTTACATAATGAAGACCACAGCTTTCAAAAGTATGAAATAATAACGCTCTCAGTGTTTGGTGTGAGAAAGAGACACTGAGTCCTAATAGTCTACCCTAGAGTAAATTGTGCTCTGTCTTTGGATTTTTTCTTTTGAAGTTTGTTATGGAAAGATAATTTTAACCTCCTGGGGTGGTGTGTTAATGTTTGGCAACAAATAGGGCTTAAGAGTTAACAGAAAAGGATAGCTACTTAAAAATAGACAATACTTTATCTGTTGTGGTAACTACTTAGAGCTACTAAACTTACTGAGACTGAGTTTCAAATGTTTTTTTAGGGTAATGTTTTAGCTTAAGAATAGAGAATAAGCCAACAAAAACTTTGAAGAGTTGAGAATCCTCTTTATGTTGTTGTACTGTTGGACAAAATACACTCTTTTTGAACCCCCCTCACCCTCCGTTCATTAAGTTTGTGAGATAATGAGATACAATTAAATTCCACCCATTACCCTGTACTATTAAGTATGTTTTGGGAACAGAAGCTGTTCAAGCATATAAATTGGATTCAGAAGCCATACAAAGAAGGTATGTCAAGGTATGTCACACACACACACACACACACACACACACACACGCGCACACACACACGCATATATATTGGGGCTGTCGAAATTAACACGTTAATAACGCGTTAACTCAAACTCCTTTTAACGGCACTAATTTTTTTAATGCACGATTAACACACGAACGGTCTGTGCCTTGCCAGCTTTCGTAGTTTCAGGAAGTGGCGCTAAAATAACATTGCAAACGGTTACAAAGCAGAAATGGATACAGAAAAGTGACTTTTAAACGGAAAGCTTAGCTTTAAAGTTTTCTCTGGACAAAACAAAAGTAATTTGTATATACTGTAAATGCAAAAGGGCAGGGCAAAAAATTCGCGTTAAAAACGCGTTAACTCAGGACACTAATGCGATTAATTGCGATTAAAAATTTTGTCTCAATGATGAACAAGAAAATGAAATGCACCAACTCAGTCCACACCAGGAACAAACAACAACATACCCACACATCAGACCTGTATGAACTTGCAGTACCATCCAACCTTATCATTCAAATAAACAAACAGACAAATTAACCGAAAACCAACAAAAAGCAACCCCCCCCTCCAAAAAAAACAAACAAATAAAACAACCCAGCTTAAATCCCTACATCCCATACATTAGTTAACTCACTGAGAAAAAATTTAATTCTTGAGAAATATTGGACAAAAGGACCTTACATGACATCAAATTTGGAGGAGTCGCTACTTGGAAGCCAATCTGAATCTTTGATAGTTTCATAAAGTATAAGACATTTCTTAGGGAGATGTTATAATAAATTTTAGAGTAATTAAAACTTGGTCTTTAAGATAAAGGTTAGGCAGGTAGATTATCATTAGGTTTAGTTAATCTAAAGGAAGGTTTTTAATGCAGTGTCACCAGTAAACGACACAAGTAAATGTTGTGTGAGAGAAAAAGAGGTGAAGTGAAAGAGAGAATGAAAGAAGTTTGACCTACAGCTGTTGTTCAGGACTCGGTCCAGACTCTCACGCCACTGAGCAGCCTCATCAGGAGTAGGCCTGCACACAAAATACCTTAGTTTAGTCAGGCAGCCTCAGAAAAACTAGTCAAAGTATCTAAATCAATGCAAGCACACAGAATAATATTCCATTGTCCTGATGGTGTTTTGAAATGTCATATATTGAGATAACATTATTTCATTTACCAGAAAGTGTAATTTGTGCTTAGCCTTTTATTATATCTTTTGGCATCCATAGCTAAAGGGCAGAGCCTTCCTGTTAACTTGTGGTTTATGTTGGGAAATGTTCACAGTTGGGTAAGTTTAGGCAACAAAAGCACTCTAGGTTTAGAGGAAAAATAGGATTTGGATTTACACATGGTTGGTTAGTTTTGGGGGGAAAGTTTAACTTTCAGGTTTGCATAGATCTTGAACTCCAAGCCTCTGGACCAGTATTGTGTGTGTGACCCCCCCACTTTACCCCCCACTTAGGAAACATAATAATAATAATAATAATAATAATAATAATAATAATAACATTTAAGAGGGAAAAAAATGACAACATGAATCTATCTATCTATCTATCTATCTATCTATCTATCTATCTATCTATCTATGGGATCCTGCGCTCTGTACAGTAAAACTGTTTGTCAGTGTTGATGCAAAGCTTCAGTCAACAAGCTGTGTATATTCTGAACACTTTTGATGTACGTTTGTAGTGTTGCAGAGTCACACAGCTTTTTTGATCTCAGTTCTCCCGACAGTGTTTTACTGTGTGAGACATCCACTGGAGATAGATTGTGTCTTGTAGGAGCTAAGGTTTTCAAAGTGACGTGTCCTTCCTCTTACATTCAGGAGAAAACTTCCAAATCAGCTCAACTGGTTTTCCAGCTTGAAAATTGCTGAAAGGGTGAGTGAGTGATGATTTTACCTGATCAGACTTCTTAGAACAGAAATGTCAGCTATCATTAAATAAAAGCTTTTAAATTTGGACTCAAACACAAAGTCAGCAGGCGCTGAAGAGGCTGGACATAAGTAGCTTATACACCATCTAACAGTGTGAGTTTCAAGTATGAATCTTATCTGTGTTGATTATCAATTCTTTTATGTTGAATTATTAATTATTTATTCTTTCACTTTGAACAAATACATTAATAATACTCAGTACATGCATAACAGTTTTATGTTCTCATCATTCTAGAAAAAATTAAGATGTTGATGCTGATTAAAATTATTTTTTACAATATATAGTAATGGCAGAATTTATCAGGAGTGCTATAGAGTAACAGCAATGATGATAAAAGGAAACAAGTTTTTCTGCAAAAAAGAGCCCCAGCTGAAGCTTAAACGACTTAATCTTAAAGTGCACTAAGGATTGTTTTGATTGTTTTTAGTGTAAAATATTCAGCATCGATCAAAATAATCAACTTTATAACTAAAACACACAGACTGTCTTGAAGTTTCCATCAAATGTCAAAATTTTGACATAAACAGTGTGGAAAGAAAAAAACAGGACAAATTTGCATGTTGCATACTTTTCCTTGCGAGACTACCAAAAACATAAACCTAGATCATTTACAAGTGTGCATGATATAGCATGAAATAAAAAAGTACAACAGCTTAATGTCTTAAACACAACTTACCTCAAATGCAGTCTTTTTGAGGTAATGTCTGATAAAATCTAAGTAAATTATAGCATCGAACACTGACATCTGAGCCCAGTTGGTGTCTGGAGAGCTTTAAGGAGCTTTGATCTGCAGGTCTTGAACCTGCTCAGGACTCTGCTCTGCCACTCTAACATCAGTTATCTGGTTAACAAGCAAATATTCTCCACAGACACTCATGTCTTTGAGATGAGACAGAGAGAGAGAGAGAGAGACTCACTTCTGCAGCTTCTCCGGCTTCTTCTCAGTCTTCTCAGGGTAGGGGATGATGAGGTCAATGGCATTTTCTGGCTTCTGCAGTAAAACGCCTAACTTGGTCTTGATCTCCTTGGCCCTGCAAGACAGAAAGCAGAAGTGGATGACGGCGTGTGTGACAGAGTCTTTGTTGTCACTTCTTGGACACGAAAGCAATAATAATGTAGTCGCTATGTTTATCAAAGCTTTTAAAGATATTTATCCTCATCTCTCCAACATGACGCACTTAAGATGATTTAAAGTTGCTGCAGCTGGTTGGTTTTAAAACACATAAACTACAAAGACTATGTTTGTATTTTTTGAGAGGTTTTATATTGTTGGCAATCGGGAAACCAAATAAGAAATACACAATTGAAAGTTACAAACAAAACAAGATGGAAATATTACTACTAATACATCTACAGTTTTTTAATCTGAATTACATCATTCTTATTGACCGGGTAAATATTAAGTGCAACATTATTTGCTTAGTTAAAAACGTTACCCATACTAACTGTAATGAAAAAAAAGGTTTGTATTTAAATCAAGGACAACACATTTAAACGGCAAAACATATGAAACTGGAAATGTTCTGTTTCATAGTTCTTCTCTGACCTGTATAAACTTTGTCTTGAGCAATTTACATTTACCCAGAAGACATATAAGTTAGCATAAAAACTGAAATGATTTTTTTAGGTAACAATATCTGCAGAAAAAGATTTCTAAGAAATCTTTCAAAGTAAAGAGTTCTCAGAGCTGAGCTTTAAGCCTGTATTTTAACAAAGTACATTCAGAACCATTTTTAAGTTTGAAACAAAGTCAAACCTTTGAGCATCTAAACTACAGCAGAGTAACATTCTGTTTGAACCAGAAAGGTAGTAATGCAGGTCTCACCTCTCCAGGCATGACTGGGGTAAAGCAGCTAATCCCTTACACATTTTCCAGTGCTCTCTGATGAAAAATTTAAGATTGAATTCAGTCTTCCTGTTGGTGTGATTCTCAGAGTTGCCTTTGCTTTCTGACTCGACTTTCAGCACATGGGGAGTTTTATACAGATGGCTTCGGGCTTTGGGCCAACAGCTAAGCCAATCAGACTGGAATGTGAACAGCACAGGCGGTGTGGCTAAGGAAGGGCGGGTTTTCAGTTGGGAAAGGTTGTTTGCTTTGAGGTTTCAGTTAACTCATAGATCTGGGAACAGTGTGCAGGATGCAGATTAGGAGCATTTTCAACTGGTTTAAGGTGCATATTCTGAATATTAAATGTCGGGAACCTTAAATTAATAAACCTGTTTTTCTGTAGCATCATTTAAACAAAACACAATCAGTTCTTCAAGCGCTGTTGCTCATTTAAGTAGACTTAAATTTAGTTTTAATTCAGGAATTCTTTAATCAATGCAATAACATATTGAATTTGACAAGACCTTTGAACACAGTTTTTGATATTCATTGGTTTCAGTCAAAAACAAAAATGAAGTAGGATCAGTCCCTGAGGCTCTGTACCCTACTCTGTCGCCGTGTCAGAAATTCAGAAAACTCAAACTGTTAGTCTGTGACACAACCTGCTATTTTGTCACTACATTAAGCTGAATCGACAATGTGCAGCTGTACTTATTTTGAATGTTTTATTTAATCACATTACATGGTCAATGAGGAGACAGAATGATCAGCAAAATTTGATTTTGCTTTTATCATAGCACACTTAGTGTCCTAATGACAAAAGTCAGATAATGTAAAATACCATTACAAGCTCCTCACATCTTATTATGAATTCTTTGATAGCACAAA
>JAPZDZ010000021.1:4347818-4359089 GCA_029783805.1 Acanthurus tennentii
TAGCCAAGCCCCTTCAACCCTGTTTTGCTTCCCTGCCATCTACCCACTCCTCTTTGCCTGCGTCTCCTGGATTTTTCCCCTCGAACCACATTCATTATCCTTGCAATAAAACCCCATTTTGCCACTCTCTTTTTGAGTCTGTATTCTGCGTTTGGGTCCTCCTTGTTGATTGTAACAGAGTACCCAAGTCAAACCTGGGTATTGCAAAGTTTTTAGTGTATATTCAGTTAAATGTCTTTATAGGAGCCTTGTATACTACATCTTTTAACTGTTGCTATAAATCAGTAGCAATGGGATAATAAAAGTTTCTTTAATCTTTTAATCTTTCCTATAAAAACTGGTTGAATCTTTCACAACTTACTGCAGTCTTTAAATGTATTACCTGATAATATCCAATGTCAAATCTGAAGAGCAATTATAGATCTCACATAAATGTAATGAAGTAAAAAGTACAAGATGCTTCTCCTAGACATAGCAGCATAGAAATATATAAAGTGGAACAAAATAAAAACATTTTAAGTACAAGTACTTCTTTATTCTGTTTGGGTAAAGTACTTGAGTAGTAGTAAGATTCTACCGATGCTGCTGGCTATTAGTCATGCATAAAGCATTGGGATCAGACACTTAAAAATTTTTAAATGACATTCAGTGGTATTCTTTATCTCTCTGACAGTTCTGAAACTTCCCAGAACCTTTTGCCAGGACATCAATCACTGAGAAACTAAAACTGCTGCTCCTTCCTGAAACACTCGCAGGGCAGAGCAAAATGACTCATCCCTGTGGCAAATGAAAAGGATGCGTTAGATATTCAGCATGTGAAGCCTTGTTTTCCAGGCCTGACTGTCATCCTGAGAGAACAGAGCATTTGAACCCAGAGGAACTGAAAGTCACCACATAGCAGAGTTTTCCTTTTTCACAAGGGACCCACACCAGGAGATTTCCCACGCTCGGAGTGTAAAATGCTTTCACCATAGAGTCCCCTCCTCTCTTTCCACTTGCCCACTCATTTAATGAGTTTATCTTAAATCCTCTCTATCTGCTCTCCTACTTCACGTCTCTTCCTTTAAGATCCTGCTCCCTGATTTCTGCAGTGTTACAAAAACACAAAAAGAGCTTATTTTTTTGTGCAGTAGCCATGAAATGAGGGTTATGAGGGATGTACTATGTAGGAATTGAAGGCCCACCCCCAAGTTCCAGGCCACACTGAGGTGCGTCTGTGTCGAGAAGATGCACAGCGTATGTCCAGTCCGGGGGGAGAGACTGAGGAATGTGCACATCGGGTCATCTACTCCAGCTCTCTCGTCTCGTCTGACCAGCCACCAGCGTGGTCACGCCTCATCCTTTAGGAAACATACAGAACAATGTGTGTTCTTGGCACCTATTTTAAACTCAAGGTCGGGGGGTTCAGTACAGCCATATGTGATGAAGACAACCATGGCTGTGAAGGGTTCATCCGTACTTATGATGAGTATACAGTATGTTCTCTGTTAAGCTCATTGACTCTGTGTCCTACATGTCAGCTACAGCCGTAATGTTGACAGAATTCACATCCTCAGTATAATTTATTTTGGGACCAAATTTATTACCATTTACTCAGAGTGAAATTTAGATTTGCATTATTAAACTACCTAAAGCTGTGTTTCAAATTGATCTTAGTGGGGCCAAACTTTTTTTTTGACTGGCTATATAAAGACAAATATAAATAGTAATACATTATTTGTCATAATTTGTAATGAGTAGGTAACACAGTGCATTTTAAGTCTCATCATCCCATCTCATTCCATTTGCTGATCAATACTGGAGCTCCATCTGCTGTAATTACACACAGCTTATGTCAGGACAGTCCCATATTATTGATTGAAGCAGAAATGGCTCAAAAAAAATCTTGCCATTCACTGTCTCTTCCAGGCTTCTGAGATTAAGCAGCTCCTCTGTGACGCAAAGGTTGTTGTCGAGTCTGCAATGGCTGCAAAAGTAGCTGCTGCTCCTTGTCTTTCTCATCTGTTTCTGTCTCTCATCACACTCAATAAAGCAAAAAACAAAGGAAAAGCTTTACGTGAACCTCGCTGGTTAAGTAAGGAAGTAGGTGTTTGACTCTCTGGCACACAGGTATTCTTGACCACACTTAAGTTGTTAAATTCTTGTTTTTTCTCCAGCCATACCAGTGGCTTTAGTGAGGCAGTTTTTAATGAAGTCACTATCGAAAAAAGAGGTGACGAGCTGATTGACTGACAGGTCAAGGGCAGCGAGTGAAATGACAGTAACATTATGAGGATATGTAATGTAGATACAGGGCAAAAAATTTGCAGGATGCTCATGTCATGTTTTTTGTTTATTATTAAAACTTCACAGTAGGCCATTTAAAAATCATCCATAGCTCTCTAAAATACACCTTTAGAAGCATAACTAATTTTTAGAAAGTAAATAAGAAAGTACATTTTCACTTTAACTTTACTCTCAATTCCTCAGTGTCCTTTCTGACTTAAATCATTAAAGTTTAATGAGTCATCTGCTTAAGATCCATTGTCTCCATTGTGATGTCCTTAAAGACAAAAAAAGTGGAGAAAAAACAGAGCTCACACACTTTGTTGTCAGTCTTCTACTGCCTCCTAGTGCTGTTGAAGAAAACTGCACTAAAACAGTAAGTTAAGTTCCTGTTATTCACCCTAAAAATGTTCAATTTTTATTACTTAGATAGCAAAAAACTTTCTTGATTTTCTTAAAAATTTTATCTGTATTGTACACAAACTGGCTTTAATAGTGACAATTATAAAACAAAGGTCTATTGACAAAGGTCAAATATGAATATTTCTGTCAAAGGCTGTGGTTTCCAATCTTTCTGTTTAGCACCAATTAAAAAAAGGCCTAACGCATCATAAAAAATTGGAAAAAAGACGATATTTTTAAAAAAAACTTTATTTGGTGCACTGTACTGTGCTGCAGGAGTGCTTCATCCTAAGTGATCTGATTTGTACAGTTGTGCTTTCTTTTTTTCTTTCTAATTAATAAAATTACTAAATTGATATCATTATGGCAGGTTAGGCTCCGAATCTGTGTTACAATTTGTAGTCAAAATAAATAAAATACTATAAAGATACTGTACTGTAAACAATACTGACTTGTGTTATGAAATACCAGCAACTTGTTTTTAATTTTTCTGCCCTGAAGAGGAAATAGAGGGTCAGTTTTTTAACTGACATGCTCAACCAAATAAAGGCTTTAATTCCACTCCTTGTTCTGCTTAAAGATTTGTAATGTGTACATAAAAGCAGTGATATCTAAGTAAATGTTACTGCCTGGTACAAGAAAAAAATCCAATTTGTTTTTAATCACAACTTTACTTTAAAAAAAAGACATCTAAGAATCAAATAGACATCACTGAATTTAATTATTTACTGGCATTTGTGATTTCAAAATGAGAGTGTAAAATGAAAGGACATATCAAATTTTCATGTAGTTTCATTATATAGTTATTACAAATTAAACCACCAGATGTCAGTGTCACTTTAGGAATATTACGCTGCTGTAAAAGGTACAGCACATGTACAATGAAAGAGACACCAGCAAGATATGTAATAACAATATTTTACTAAGAATATTTGCTTAATCCCCAGAAACAGTGATGACACTTCTGTTAAATGTAGTAAATATTACTGCTCGGTGAAATACTGTTGCCTAAAAATGTCATTTTTTAGTGCCCAAGAAAAACCGAAACATATACATGCATTAGGTCTGGTGGCTTCATTTTACGAGACACACGAGTAAAACATGTATTAAATACTTTATTTCTGTGTCCTCAGTTGAAAATAAGAGTGAAAAGAAATCTTTAAGGAGTCGAATTTGTGGTGTTATACAATATATATGATTTAGAGCATGATTCTCTGTGGCATAGAGGTCAGCTGAGCATTGGTTAGCAGCACACTGAGTGCTATTTATGGGCATGAATGGAACTAAAAATGGTACAATGGTATAACTGTCTTTTGCACTGCTTTTGGTATTACTAACATGTGAAATTAAACAGGAAAGACACTTTACAATATTTCCCTTGTTAAAGAACATCAATAAAAAACTTACATAACAAATGTTCAAATTACATTTTAATATGAATGATTCTGTTAATTTGGCTGGGCTGAACAGGCTGAAACTGGCATGTTCTTGTGGTCTGTTTTACTCCAAGAACAACATTTCTCTCAAAATATTCCCATTGGATCTGTATCTTTATGGGAAGGTTTTGCCAAAGAAAACTGGACACAGCACAGTTTGTGCTTTTTTTTTCTTTTTCTTTTTTTTGACTCAGTGTTTCTGGAAAAGGAAAATTCTGGTTTGGATACTATGACATAGTTGGTTAATTCACTTCAACTGAACTGATTTGATAGAAATGTTTTAATAAATACTAGGTAAAAATCAGAACTATCTTGTATACCAGTAAAACAGCAATGCCTGAAACAAATTTTAAATATGCCTCCTAACAAGCGACATCAGAAATGAGGCTTTACAAGAGACGTTAAGAACCACTGTGATGCTCTGATAAAAATGGGCAAAATATGGGACAGAAGTGGGTGAGGTCAATAACTTTTTTCAGGTTAGAAAACTTCTTACAACATCAGCCCTGGCTCAAACAATCTCAACTGCAAAAGGAGGAACTTACAACAAAATTCAACACATGTATCATCTATTATCAACTATCCATTCATACTTCTGTTATCCCTTGCAGGATCAAGAGGGGCTGGAGCCTGCTAACACTGCATGAGCAGTGGGGTAAAATATGGTTGGGTCATCAGGTCATTACAGGTTTAACTTACAGAGATAAACAACCACTCACACTCACAATTTAGAGTCAGCTAACCTTAACTTAACATGTATGTTTTGGGACTGTGGGAGGTAGCTGGAGAATCTAGAAGGAACCTAATCACTGTAATTAAAAATGTCCGCTAAACAGCCCTAAAAGGATTTAATATGAAACTGTAAAAAACTTAATCATTAATCACTTAATCATTAATTAAAAGCTTAATCATTTGTACTGGTCATTTTGAGGACACACTGAGGTGTGGCCCACTTTAAAATTGCTGTGTAACAGCAGTAGCAAAGTAACACAATCTTTTACTCTAATGCTATTACAAAAATAATCTCTCCCTAGGTCTGTTTGGTCTGAAAAAGGTCAAACAATCAACTGTCCATCAAATAAAAATGGATACTTCAAGCAAAAAAAAGCTCTACGTCAAGAATAGACATGGAGCAACATTCGTATTAATTTGGAGTGAGATTTCTGTCAGCTTGGGGAACTCAAATTTTGTTATTTCTTTATTTTATTTTTTTTTTACCAGCTGATGAGAAAATATATCAGAAGCTCGAGGGTTACAAGATGAAACACGAATATCTGATAGATCTTACAGTTAGCTCTGGGGTTAGCAGCATGCTCTGCTATGGCAGTGATACACAGTGGCACACATAGCCAAAAAAAAAATTCTTTCCCTTGCTGGATTTGACACCCCCCCCCCCAAAAAAGAGCTTCCTTTGCAAAAACTGAACATACAGCCTTTTGATTTCCTCTAAAATAGTGTTCACAGTTTATCATTTTCTTTTTTACTGTAAAAGCAGGATTACAGATGGTCATTGCTGTGCTTGGATCCAGATAAAAAACATTAAAAGGTTAGTAGAGAGATGGAGGCAGCATTGTGAGATGTTCATATTCATCAGGCCTGTGGACCAGCTGTTGTTCACCTGACACGGGCTCCACTCTATGCTGATGACATCTGAATACACAAAACAGACATTTGACCACATTTTGTTCTCTGCTGCTGGTGAACTGCACTTTATCAAAGCAATCGTAATGGATATGATTAACATTTTAATGGAAACAAATTAGATAACCAGCATTACTGCTGTAATCAATGTCATTATTACTTAACAAAAGGGCTTTAGAGGATTTTGTATCATCTCTTTGTTATGTCTTTTCTACATGCTTGTCTTGCAATGAGCAGTGGTCAAGCTGTGGCCTGGTAGCAGCTTTTCTGTCATTTATTACCCAAAGTTGATGGCTTGTGCAAACAGTTGCTAAGGTCATAATAAGTTTTATAGCTTTTCCTATTACGTTAATGCTGTCACATCATCTCTTTATGCTTCCTGTTTGCTAGAAAGCTCTTTCTTATTCACACAGTATGGGACAATAACTCAGAGCTGGCAGATGCTGTCATTGTCTGACTTCTTTATCACACAGCCCAGAGCAGTTTCCTGGGTGAATGACAGTTCTGCGCAACATGGGCTGCAGAATGCTTCACAATAGAAGGCAAATGCATGATTATCGTTTTTTATACCAGGTAATGTGAATGATAACACATGCAAACACAACTACGTGCGAGCTTCACCTGCATATGTTTCCATACGTGTCAACCATATCCGTGTCACTGGGGTAAATGAGATACTTCAAACACCCATAGTGGAAAATGAAAGTGTCAAAAATAAGTGAAATGCTTCCTTATTAACGTTTCTGTTTGAATACAAATATGCAGCTCTGCTCATCTCATATCTCATATCTCATAGATGAAAATAACTTTGCCACTAGAATCTTGCTCAGTAATGACAACACATTCAAGTAGATTTACTCTTTATTTTTTCAAATAATTTAGTTTATTTTCTGGTATGTATAAACAGCAAAACAGAGATATAAATATGAGAATATTACAAATTAATTTACACATTTTCTTCATTCTTATTTGGTAAAAATGCAACAAATATACCACAGGAAAATAAATACAAATAAATACAAAATCATAAAGTACACTACATGCCTGCTTACAAATAGTGTAAGACTCTGAGGGACATTTTACATCACAACCACAATAATTTGCCTAATGGCAAAGAAAAGTGCTTTTCAAGCTTCTCCTTCTCCCTATTTGATTGTGGCTTAATGTGTTACACTTCCAGTTCATATTGCTGTCCAGACTTCATCTGTATTCACACAGCAGTCCACTTGTGACACCAACTCTTCCTTCTTTTCTCTTCTCTTCAGTCTATCCTTTTCTTCCAATGGATTGCATCTGCAGAAAACACCCATCGGCCACTTCTCTCATGACCATCTCTGTGTGTCTGCAACGCATCCAGTTTCATGATGCAGCACCTAACGTCATGCTTATCTTGCATTCTCAACCCTTAAGGTGACCATTAACAATTTCCATGAGCTCACAGAGAGATTTCACACCTTCTTCTCTTGCTGGGGCTGCTGGGTGGACTTGGAGCTTGGTTTGGCTTGGCACAAAAGATCCCTGTAGGCTGGAGAGCGGAGAAAGCGAGGGTAGCAGTCTTTGGCCATGAGCATGTAGATCCTGTGCTGGGCCAGGTCGAAGCAAGAAGACGACGGCGCCAGCATGTTGGCTTTGGTGATGTCACGAGTTTCGTGGTCGATGTTTATCTGGAAAAAGAGGCAGGGAGAGAGAACCAGATTAGTCCTCTTGCTTAACTGCATAAAACCGGGGATCAATGTGTTGGTGTAAAAGCAAATGGAAAATGCATGGTTTTGCTCTGTTGGTAGAACTTTGTATTTGCAGGTAAATGTTTTTTGGGCTTCGTCTTCAAAAAATTAGTGATTCAGATTTGGTGCCTCCTTACCTCCCGAGGAGCATCACTGCCGATGAATTCATCATAGATCTTCTGAGCTTTGGCTTGTAGCTTGGAAGGAGACTTGGTACTCCTGTAATCCTCACAGGCAAAGTAGAACGCAACGTTCTCCTCACTGAATTCGGATACCAGAAAGGCTGTAAAGGCACACAGTCCATCTGAGGACAGAGAGGAAATTTGGTTATGTATGGTATGTTAAAGTGCCACATGGGCTACATGTGTCTGTAGAATATTTTAACTAGCTTGGGCTTTTTTGTGTGCAAATGTGATAATAAATTCAACCAGAAAAGTGTTTTACTTACATTTGCTGGACAGGAGTTTTTCAAAGGACTGTTTCCATCGGAGGCATTCTTCCAGTGTTGGCCTAAAAATAGATCATACAAAATTAGATTTGGCACAAATGTTCAAGTAAGCACAAATTGACAATATAATGTTAAAGGATATATTAGTATTTAGTAGTTGGATATTTGTGATACTTACTTATTTTGCCCGAGTTTGCAGCCAGAAAGATTCCAGTTGGCTTTTTGCAAAATGCTTCCCAACCTTGCTTTCAGCTCCTTGGCCCTGATAAGCAAAAAAAGAAAAAAAGAAAACAGATTAGATACATTTTTCATCTTCATTGCATGTTAACAGTCCATTGCTCTGCACTACAGATGAGCACAGAATAATCCACACTGACTGAAAAGTCTGTATTTTACCACAGCCTAAGAAAGTCTTGGATTCTCAAATACACACAGATGCACAAAGATTGTAAAGCAGTAGAACTGTGATGCACATCTTGTAATCCAAATCCCTAAAAATCAGCCATGTGAGTGATTGAATGAAGCTCCATGTACCTTTCCAAGCAGCAGGTAGGCAGCGATGCTAGTCCCTTACACATAGCAGCAGGTTGGTGCTGATAGTCTGTGTCTTGTCTGGTTCAGTAAAGCTCAGTGAAGGCTGATATTGTCTGAGTGTCTAAGCCAAGTCGGAGAAGGGGGTTTTATAGTTCTACCTCCCCTGCCTCTGACATGTCATCGGCCCTCTCAGCCAATCACAGAGAGGCAACGATTGTGTGTGTGTCTGTGTGTGTGTGAGAGAGAGAGAAAAAAAGAGGGAGGGAGATGATAAAGTCAGATAATGGGGGAGGATATGCAAGGACAGGGCTGGGAAATTACTGTAAAATGATAAAAAGCCACCAACATTCTCAGTGGTGCTTTTATTGCATGTCCTTGAAACTGTGCAGTGTATATTATTGTGTTGCAGACCCATGTCTTTCAAAACAACTTATTTACACACATACATGGTGTGCTTACGAGCTTTTTCAAGCCACCTTTTATCGTACGTCTCATTTTACAGTTTTTTATTCAATAAAACACCAGCACAAACTGAATGTGACTCTGTAGTCAGTTGTTCTCAAACTTTTTCACATCAGATATCCCTAAACTAATACCAACAAGAGCACTGAGCCCCATTTGATTTTTTTTTTTTCATTTTTGCCTTCAGATATGTTACTAAAAAACAGATAGGAACCAAAAGTCAAAGAAGGTGTATCCTCTGTCATTATAGTTCAAATTATATTAAACATAATTCTCTCCTCTGGCTAGGACCCCCTGAAGCCCCGTCAAAGGACCCCGGGGATCCCCAGACCCCACTTTGAGTACCACTGTTGTGAATGACATTTGTCTTCTGGTATCAATTGTAATTTGTATTTTTTGTATTTGCTTTAAGCTAAAAAAAAAGCTCTAAGCTAAAACTTGCATTGAACTACAACTTGTAAAATAATCCTGCTCCTGGCAACCTGTATAAATAAAAGATTTTTAATTAGTCAGTGTCTATCAAGCAAACATTTGTATGTTATACAAACTCCAACAAGTCAATCTGCTAACAAAGTCCTGTGTTATCAAATCACTTCTCGGCAGCTCCTTTGCTCCTTTGTTCCTGCCTCGTGGTCCTGCTTTTCACAAAGATGTTATTGAAGAAAATACACTGAGTGTGATAGTGTTTACCACCAGAAAGGTCCTTTATCAATCTGCCTCTTTATTGGCCTGATAAACATGTTAAATTCACGGAGTGATGGGAAGGAAATGTGGTCTTCATTTTATACATTTAGCTAGTAATACAATTAAACCACCAACTGCTCATTACAATAAAGCCAAAGAGGGACAGGTTCCCATATGGTGAGCTGCATGTTGCTTATCTCTGATTTGTTTGGTGATTAATTCAGATACTAAAGCAACATTAGACAAACAAAAGTGAGACAGAACTTAAGGTACCGTTAAGACTCTAACACATGCCTTGTACTGTGTTACTTGCTAGCTGGTACACATCAAAAATAGAGAAGAATGAACGGTTGTTCATAATATATGTTTATGTGAGTTGAGGTTCATGTTTTTGCGAGGCTACAACAAGATCTTCAGTCACAAGAGCCAATACAGGAGTTATATCAAGGAAGGACCTGCAGTCACTATTTCCCAAATGACAGTAAAAACATTGTATGCTACCAGTTGCATAAGTCTGTAGCCATAGGCATTTAGTGGAACTGAGACCCGGGACACAGGACTGAGAGAGAGATGCATTTGGATCTGGTAGAGGCAACTTTACTTCCTTCTGATAACACATTTACTGTCAAATATCTCTGGCTTTATTGGGTGACAAACTCTTATCACACTTCAGAGTCTAGTGACTAAGAAGCTGCGAGATGAACAGTTTATAAGCCAAATAAAACTGAGAGTCTGTATGACACCTCTGCAAATGTTTTCCTCTCGACAGACAGAGTACAATGGCAAGAAAATGTTTTGGTAGCAGCTGCTTTGACAATTACAGGATTGGGGTGCACTTTTAATACGTGTATATATATATATATGTATGTCACTCGAACCAATCTTAATCCAATATACTAAAAGACAAACCAAACA
The DNA here is from genome assembly GCA_029783805.1 of Acanthurus tennentii. Lineage (NCBI taxonomy): Eukaryota > Metazoa > Chordata > Actinopteri > Acanthuriformes > Acanthuridae > Acanthurus > Acanthurus tennentii. Next base: position 4,358,330 of record JAPZDZ010000021.1, read on the forward strand.
GTGTAACAAAATTCACCTTGCTTTTATTCTGGAAGTATTGACTTGAATATGTAATTCATTCAGTCTACCTGATTTCTTGAATTTTACATATTAAATCAACACAAAGCAGTTTTCGCTGACCTCTGTCACGCAATTACAGTCATTCACTATATTTACCATAAAACAGTTAAAACACCCAAGACTAAATTAAAAGAGCGCAGATTAGACTGACTTACAGAATGTAGGCTGGGTATAAAGCTGCCACCGGGTGACTAGTTCAGTCTGCATCCCCCTCCCATTCTGCTGTCTGCAGGTCACCTGTAGGACCCATGTTACTGCATCCTGGGCTTTGAATGGTGAAGATGATTGTGATTGGTTTCAGAGAAATTCAAACAAACCTGACCATTTTCCTTCCCCTACAGTAGAAAGATAATCGATGCAGCCTGACCTTTCTCCACAGTTGACGCACCGTTGTAAACATGGAGCTGGCAATACAAGACCAGCAGCAGATTAATACACACTCATGTACAAGTGAGTATTTAATATGCTTGTGGGATTCAGGTTAGACAAAATATAATGGCCATGCTTATGTTAAAAAACACTTTGCCTCACAGATATGATGACGTAGTTGTTTGAAAGAAATGAAGCTTTATGGGAGGAATAATATATCACATGTAAAAAAAAAGCAACACTTGCTATATAATAATAATAAAATCCAGTTATGACATATTAAGAAAACATTTGTTTCAGTGCTCAATCAATGCTGACACAGACACTTTGT